>CANSGD010000298.1:1200000-1800000 GCA_947645195.1 Patellifolia procumbens
TTAGTTTCATGTTTAGGTTGCATGTAGATTTCTGTAGCCTTGCATGTGCATATAGATTGCATTTAGGTCTCGACTCCGCCCTTGGTACGCATGTGTTTTTCTTGATGACCTGAAAACAAAAAAAATGAAATGCTTTGATAGTCTCTTGTAGGCCAAGGAATTGTCGGGTTGTGGTATGATTGGTCTCCCTCTTGTGCAGCTCGACTGATGTTGGTAGCTATACCCTTTGTGAGTGCATGTTTTTATAGCCTTATAGACTGACATCTTTTTAGTCTTAGCTGTTTGTTGTGTGTTGCTTCCTTGATGAATATTCTCTAGAACTTGCATTGATTCTCCTTGAATACGCTTGACTTGTTTGCGTCTTGAATGTGATTGAGGCTTTCATGTTACTTGAGCTACATTGCCAAAGGCCACCCTCACCTACTTATCCTTCTTTGAAGCCCCTGTGAGCCTAAACTTGTTTTCTTTGTTAACCACATCTCTAGCTTATTACCTATCTCCTTACCTAGGGGATTATGAAACTACTTATATGGGGTGAAACTTATTGATGAGTGTTACGAGAATGACTTGGTGTAGGTGTTCGACTTTGTGTTTGGTTAAAACTCATGTGTTGTTTGAGTTTGCCTCTTTACTATACATTGTAGTTCTCATTTTCTCCCTTCCTCTAAAATCACCACAATCCACAAAAAAAATAAGAAATAAAAACAAAATAGAAAAAATGAATGAAAATGAGAAAAAAAAGGATTTGTGGTGTGTTCAAAAATAACAATAAGGGAGATTGAGATGCTAAAATAAGAGGAGAGCTTGTGATAGGTTGTGTAGAGCGTTCAAATTTGTGTAGGGTTGGTTTTGTTCTTTTAGAAAGGTGCTAAGTTGGAAGTTTCACTTTCCCCTCTTTAACACCACGATCCCAAATGCTACCACACCCTCACCTTAAGCCTACATTACAACCTTGACTAAGTCCGCTTGATTCTTGATGCAAACTTTGGTCTTTATGCGATGGAGAGTGAGATGATATGCAAGCTTATGGTAGGATATAGTCGATGGAATTGAGCTTTGAGCGTTCATTTGACCTACTTAAACACACGAGAGAAGTGCGTACGACTAAAGTGAGAGCTACTATCTATATGACTGAGCCAAGCTTGGGGGAGAACTTGTGGTAAGATTGGTTGCTTTTCCTTGTGCTATAAACTTTGAGGCTTGATAGTGTTTTGCATTGGTTGTTGAATATGTTTGAAGGTCTACATAATTCATCTTGGCATGCGTATCATTGTGAGGGGTCATATAACTCTTTTGCTATGTCTATCGTTTGTTCGCTTGAGGACAAGCAATCGGACTAGCTTGGGGGAGTTTGATAAGCACTTTATTTTGCTTATCCATGTTGCATTTTTAGTGTCATTGCATATAGATTAGAGCATTTTAGTCTTGCATTACATGGTTTTGATTACTTTGAGTTAAATTATCGTTTCACAACTCGTTTAGTTGTTTTGGATGATTTCCAGGCTAACTAACAGGTATTTGGAGCACTTTGGGTATTTAGAGACCCTTGGATGGAGGCTAGGGCTTGGAAGAGCTTGAAGCAGCTCTACAAGGTCATGTGGCATTTGACACGACCGTGTAGCCTTTACCTTGGAAGATCAGTTTCAAGCTGATTAGCGTTGAAGATTGGAAACCAGGCCTACACGGTCGTGTCATTTTGGACACGACGGTGTAACACTTTTTCTAGCATGGCAGTGAGGATTTGAATTGCTGAGGACTCTTGGACGTCAGGTCTACACGGTCGTGTCATTCTGGACACGACCGTGTAGCAATTTGAGCACAGTGGAAGGAACTATGAGGATGCTGTGAGGCTTTTTGGACGTCAGGTCTACACTGAAGCAGTAGCTTTGAAGAAACGCTGAAAAACTTGTGTAACAGGTCTACACGGTTGTGTCGTTTTGGACACGACCGTGTCGACCTGCTTTCGGGCTTTGACCCGTTTTCTCCGTCTTAGTTTAATGAATCTTTTAATTAGTTTTTTAGCGGAGAGGTCGACATTATCTATTATTCTTAGACTCTAATTACTTTAGCTTAGCCCTAAACTCTCTCTAACACTTAGTTTTCTCAATGGTTCATCTTTGAAGATCGAATCCATTATTCAATTCAAGTAATTTTCCTTCAATTTCTTTTCTTTATTTCTATTGCTTTGTTTATCATGTTTAATTTATTTAATCTCAATTGCTTAGAATCCATGATTAATGAGTAATTAATTATCTTGGGTTTGGGCGAAAGTATGAATTAAGGGCTTAATGTAGATTGTCTATGATTTTTATGATTCTATTGTTTGTCTATGCACTGAATGTGGTGTTTTGACACCCTAGGATAGATCTTGATCACGTTTATGCTAGGGCACTTAGGGTTTCTATTGTTCTTAATCGAACTTTAATCCTTTTTGTCATTCCCATGTTTCGACTTGATTTATAGACCAAGGGATTGGGTAGGAATTAAGGGGATCCTTTAATTAGGGGTTTTCCGATCTCATTGAATTTATTAACCAATGGACCAAAGACTATTCGAAAGAGGATTTGGTTGGTTGATTAATGGATTAATCTTGAGGACCATTCGAGAGAGGACTCAAGTAAATTAGAGGGAAACTTAACCTTGTATTGTCATCGTTGTGAATCACTATAGAGTCGATTATTGTTGTCTAGCCCAAGTTCATACGAGTAGCCCGAACTCTAGTGTTTTCCTTAGTATATTAATTCTCCTATTCGATTATTAGTTGGTATTCATTAGTTAGTTGATTAGTTGGTATCTTATTCAATCTTAACCCCCCAAAAGCCTTAGGTAGTTTTGGACTTAGTAGACTATAGTCAATCCCGATTTCCTTGTGGTTCGACCCTTGACTTGCCATTACTACGTTCTTAGTAGTCGCTCGTTAGGTTTATAAGTTTTGTTTGCTAAGCGGTTCTTAGTGCATTAACGACACACTAAAAACCTCTTATCAAAATGGCGCCGTTGCCGGGGAAATTGTGCTATTGATTGAAGTTTACTTGAGTTTAGTATTGCTTAAGTGATTTTTCTTTTGTTTTTGACTGTGTTGTTATTTTCTAACCCTCTGCTTAGCTTTGTTGTGTTACATGAGAAGGAGAGCTCACGGTTCACCCATCTTACCTTTAGATCCGGAAATCAATCGCACCTTGCGAAAGCTTCGGGGAGGTTTTGAACGGTTGACCTTGAGTTCTGCACCAGCTTCACCGATCTCAAGTTCGACAAGTGAAAGTGAATTAGACATGGGTGAGGAAAATGCACAACTTTTCAGGGATTTCGGAAATCCGGGGTCCTATGTTTTACAGGGTGGAATTCGGCTCCCACAACCACTACAAATTTCAGCATTCACCCTCAGTTCACACGGATGGTGAAAGCAGAGCAATTTTGTGGAGGGTCGGATGAGGATCCACTTGATCATCTTGATTGGTTTCTGGAGATTTGTGCTATGATAACAACGAATGATGTTGCTCCAGAATACATCAAGATTCATCTCTTCCGGTCTTCTCTTTCCGGAAAGGCAAAGTCGTGGCTCAAGAGTTTGCTTGCTAACTCCTCTCTACATGGGAGCACATTGGCTTTTCTGGAGAAGTATTTCCAAGAGTCGAAGACCGCATATATTAGGAGGCAAATCTCCTCTTTCGAGCAAGATTGTGATGAGACACTTGCGGAGGCTTGGGAAAGGTTTAGGGAATTGATTCGTTCGTGCCCTCACCATGAGTTCAATCAAAATCCACTGATGAGGTTCTTCTATGATGGTCTTGATCCTATGTCACGTGCTAACCTTGATGCTGGAGCGGGAGGTCAACTTTCTAAGATCTCGCAAGACCAATTAGAGGCCACCATAGAAGAAGTGATCAAGAATTACTCATGGGGTGGAAGAAGGAGAGGTGCTCAACCTAAGAAGGGTGGAAAGTTTGAGTTGGACCCAATGGACTAAATTCAAGCGAAGATGGATCAACTAGACAAGAAGCTCTCAAAGATCACCCTTGCATCATCTAGTCCCTCACAAGTGAATGCTTTCTCTTGTGACATTTGTGGTGGAACAAACCATGATACCTCTTATTGTGGAGGATCTTAGTCAGAGCATGTGGCGTGATGAATAGTAGAGGAGAGGGTTATCAAGGTAACCAAGGTTATAGGAGCAATCAACAAGGAGGGTGGAGACAACCTCAACAAGGCTATAACCAAGGCTACAACCAACCTCAACTAGGGTGGCATCCACCTCAACAAGGCTTTAATCAACCTCAACAAGGGTTTACTCAAAGCTACAATCAAGGTGGATCCTCCTCTCAAAACTCTAACACTTACCAAGCCCCTCATCAAAGATCCAACATCCAAAAGCCCCCTCAAAACCCACCATTTCCTAAGCCAAATCCCGAACCTACTCCATCCTCCGACCTTACCTCCCAAATTCTCCAACAACTCCACACCATCACCCAAACCCTTGCTCTACAAAGCCAAGCTCTTCAAAGCCATAACCAAAGGTTTCAAGAGTTAAAAGCTCACAACAAAATGCTTGAAACCCAATTAGCTCAAGTGGCCGAGAAGAACTGATGTATCACATTTATATATAGTTTTTAGATGCATTAAGATTGTATTTAGAACTCCTTTTGGAGCATTTAGGTGCATAATGATATGAATTACATAAGTTGTGCTCTACTACTCCCCGTTTGTGTGTTTCGATGATTTTCAGGATATTTTGATACAAAGTGATCATGAGTACCAAGGATGTAGCCTATTAATCATTGAAGATGAAGGTAGCTAGCACAAGGATCACAATGCATCCGTTTGGGACAATTTTGAGTTGGAATGAAGCAAAGAATTAGTGAAAGAAGTGCCAAAACTGACACGCCTTCACTATTTTCATTATAACTTTTGATAGAAAATTGATAAACAATAAATTCCAATTGGGTTGGATTCTAGACTTCAAGAGCTTTCCAATGATAGGTGACACGCCCCAATCGGACTTCTATTTTGAGAGATACAGCCTTCGCAAGTTGATACAGAATTGCAGTTTAGCCACCCGATCGGGCGGGAATTGACCCGATCGGGTCTGGAGCACGGACAACTCTTTTTCCCGAAATTCTATCTTTTTCTATTCATTTTTTAATTAGATTTTGGGGCTATTATAAATAGGTATTCCTCATATTTTTAGAGACATCTTTTTCTCTAGTTTTATTTTCCATAGTTCTTAGCTTAGCTTTAATTTAGTTTAAACACTTTAGATTAGATTAAAGGTGATTGAACCTCGGATTAGATTTCAATAAAATTTCTTGCTTTCTGTCAATTGGTATTCTTCTCTACTCTTAGTCTCTTTTATTATTCTTGATTGCTTAGTTTAATTATTTATTCGTTCATGATGCAATTATTAGGGTTTCATATTAGATTGTTTATTGTTGATTTAATTATGAGTGAGTAGTTTAATTTCTTGGGATTTAGAGAGGGAAGCCATGTTTATACCATGATTGTTTGAATTATTATTAGTTTCTAGGGTTTGATGAGATAAGTTGTGGTGTGATTTGTTCTTATTGAGTAATTAACGTTATTGGGCAGTTTCTTTGATTACTTGAGGTTAATAATCGTTTGCACAGATCCGTCTTACTTTTAGAGGCCTAGTACACACCAGTAATTCTGATTATGTTTGTGAACATGATGCATATGTTGAATTATGGACGTTGAGACTTAACCATAGCTTGACACTGTTCTAATCTATCGATTCTCGACATAGGTTCTGATAGTTGTTGATCCTTTGATTGGTATAAGCATGGTGGACAGAACAAATTCCCTAGACCTTTATTTCATAGAGTAAAATTCCATTTTATATTGTTTTCTACTAGTTAATTATTAGTTCAGCTGTTTCTATCTGATCTTGTCTGAAGTAGTTTTTTAGCTGAATATTAACTTAGAACTCCGTCTCTCTGTGGATTCGACCCTACTTCCCTTTACTACCATTGTTAGAGGATTGTAGGAATTATCTTTGAATAGGTGATACGACTTTAGCCTATCAAGAACCCTTCTAACCCCACAAATCAACTTCCAAACCAATCTATTCCCAACCCTAACCTTCATCAAGCCAAAGCCATCCATTTGAGGTCGGGAACGAACTATGAGGGCACCAAGATGCCCAATGAGTGTGAGGGAAGTGAAGTTGAAGAGGTTGAGAATGATGCTCAAGGGGGAGAAATTGAGAGAGAGGTTTATGTTGAAACAAGAGAAGAGGACAAGGAGACGGAGGAGACTTATGAGTAAGATGGTGACAAAGCTCCATTGGCAACACCTCCTCCACCTAAAACCTATGTGTCACCTGTCCCATATCCTCAAAGGTTAGTGGAGAGGAAGTTGAGCGACAAATTCACTAAGTTCCTCAACGTCATGAAGAGCCTTCAAATCAACATCCCATTCCTTGAGGCCATGTCTCAAATGCCGCCCTATACAAAGTTCTTGAAGGAGATCCTCTCCAACAAGCGGAAGTTAGAAGATGAGCTCATTACATTGCCATACCAAGTGAGTGCTCTTGTGCAATGTGCTATGCCTAAGAAGCAAAGAGATCCTGGAAGTTTTACATCGCCTGTGAAGATAGGGGACTTTGAGCCTAAGGGTGCGTTGGCCGATTTGGGGGCAAGTGTGAGTTTCATGACTCTCTCCATAGCCAAGAACCTTCATTTTCCTCTTCTTCCTTCAAGGAAGACGATCAAATTGGCGGACCGAACTGTTAGGGTCCCTCATGGGGAGTTGGAAGATGTTCCAATCCAAGTTGGGCATGTGTTTGTGCCTTGTGATTTTGTGGTAAAGGACATGGAGGAAGATCCCAAAAATCCTCTCATTCTTGGAAGGGAGGCTCTTAAGACATTGAGCGCCGTGATAAATTGTAGAAATGACACCATCACTGTTGAGGTCGCTAATGATAAAGTTGTATTTGAGTTCTCCAAGACATTGAGGAAGCCTATGATTGAAAGGGTTTGCCGAGTTAGTCATGTGGAGAGTGAGATGGAGGGATTTGAGAGGGAAGTACACACTTAGGATGAGCTCTATGCGCCGAGTTTAGATATCGAAGAGGTGAAAGAGTTCTCTATGCTTCTCGACGGTGCTACTGTTGAGGAAACACTTGGATCGGGATTTGAGGTCCTAGCCACTTCCGTTGCTAAGGAGGAGAGTACTAAGCCTCCTCCCAAGGTAGAGTTCAAACCCCTTCCCCCCTCCCTTAAATATGTTTTCCTTGATGATGAATGTGCTTATCCCTTTATTGTCAATTCGGCTCTTGATGACATCTCCGTATCTAAGTTGATTGACATATTGAGAAAATATAGGGATGTCATTGGGTACTCGTTTGATGACCTTAAGGGGATAAGTCCTTCTCTTTCCATGCATCATATCCATCTCACCGATATTAATGCCTCCTCTATTGAGCCTCAAAGACGACTTAATCCCAACCTCAAAGAGGTGGTGGAAAGGAGATTATGAAATTGCGCGACGCGGGAAATCTATGCTATTTCCGGTACCAAATGGGTGAGCCCGATTCACGTGGTTCCTAAGAAAGGAGGCATGACTATTGTTGAGAATGAGAAAGGGGAAACTATTTCTACTAGAACTGTGACTAGGTGGAGAGTTTGCATCGATTACAGAAAATTGAATAAGTCTACCCGAAAAGATCATTCCCCCTCCCTTTTATTGACCAAATGTTGGAAAGGCTTGCTCGTCATTCACACTTTTGTTTTCTTGATGGTTATTCCGGATTCTTTACAATTCCGATTCATCCGGATGATCAAGAGAAAACCTCCTTTACTTGTCCATATGGGACATTCGCTTATCGAAAGATGGCTTTTGGTTTGTGTAATGCCCCATCTACTTTTCAAAGGTGTATGACGACGATCTTTTCTGACATATTGGAGTATTCTATTGAGGTTTTCATGGATGACTTTAGTGTGTGTGGTTCCTCTTTTGAGACATGTCTTGCTAATCTTGAACTTGTGTTGAAAAGGCGTCAAGAGACGAACCTAGTATTGAATTGGGAATAGTGTCATTTCATGGTTGAAGAAGGTATTGTGCTTTGTCATAAAGTGTCTAGTAAGGGCATTGAGGTAGATCCGGCAAAGGTTTCGGTAATAGAGAAACTCCCCCCCACCAAATTCGGTGACGGGAGTTCGTGCTTTCCTTGGACATGCGGGTTTTTACCAGCGTTTCATCAAGGATTTTTCTAAAATTGCCGAACCATTGACGAATCTACTTCAAAAGGAAGTTGAATTTAGGTTTGATGAGTCTTGCATCGAGGCTTTTCGAACTTTAAAAAGAGCCCTTACTTCTGCTCATATTGTGCAAGCTCCTAATCGGAGCTTGCCTTTTGAACTAATGTGTGATGCTAGTGACTTTGCAGTGGGAGTTGTACTTGGGTAACGACAGGAAGGAAAGCTCAATGTGATAGCCTATGCAAATAGGACTTTGGATGACGCACAACGAAACTATGCCACTACGGAAAAGGAGATGTTGGCCGTAGTGTTTGCATTTGATAAGTTCCGTTCATAATTGACTTGCAATAAGGCTATTGTCTACACGGACCATTCTGCGGTCCGATACTTGATGAGCAAAAAAGATGCAAAGCCAAGGCTCATTAGGTGGGTCCTACTTCTTCAGGAATTTGATTTTGAGATGAAGGAGAAGAAGGGGACGAAAAATTTGGTAGCTGACCATCTCTCTCGCCTCTCCCTTGTTGAGAGAGATGCTAATCTAAAGGATGCCCCCATTGATGATGATTTGAAGGAAGAACACCTCTTTGCTATCATAAATAATGAGGTCCCATGGTTCGCGGACTTTGCGAACTACTTGGCTTGTGGGATTGAACCTCATGGTCTTACTTCTCAGCAAAGGAAGAGGTTCTTCAAGGAGGTGTGTAGATACTATTGGGACGACCCTCTATTGTTCAAGCGGTGTGCTGACTCGGTTTTTAGGAGGTGTGTGCCCAATCATGAGATTCATTCTATGTTGAATCATTGCCATACTTTGGCATGTGGAGGACATGGTGGAGCGGGTAAAACTGTTGCTAAGGCGCTCTAAAGTGGTTTGTTTTGGCCTAACATGCAAAAGGATGCTAGGGATTTGTCTTGAGTTGTTATATGTGTCAACGAAGCGGTGGGATCACCAAGAGGAACGAGATGCCGCAACAAAATATTCTTGAGGTTGAGCCCTTTGATGTGTGGGGAGTTGACTTCATGGGACCCTTTGTGCCATCTATGGGGAATATGTACATTCTTGTAGCGGTGGACTACGTGACCAAGTGGGTCGAAGCGATTGCTTCCCCCACCAACGATCACAAGGTTGTCATGAAGCTCTTGAAGAAGATCATTTTTCCTTGATTTGGGGTGCCTCGTGTGTTGATAAGTGACGGTGGTTCGCACTTGCTAAGAAGCAATTGGAAGCTCTTTTGAAGAAGTATGGGGTCAATCATAAGGTGGGACTTCCATACCATCCCCAAACTCAAGGCCAAGTTGAGGTCTCGAATCAAGAGGTGAAGAATGTGCTTGAGAGAGTGGTGAATAAGACTAGGAAGGATTGGTCTATGAGGCTAGATGATACTCTTTGGGCTCTTCGCACCGCTTTCAGAACTCCTATAGGCACCACCCCCTATCGTCTGGTGTATGGGAAGGGTTGTCACTTGCCCGTTGAACTAGAACATCGAGCTTGGTGGGCAATTAAAGAGCTAAATATGGATCTTACTTTGGCGGGGGAAGCTAGAAAGGAGAAGTTGGTAGAACTAGAGGAGCTCCGCTTTGATGTTTATGAGAGTTCGCGCTTGTATAAGGAGCGAACTAAGAAGTGGCACGACCAACGGATACAACAAAGAGAATTTCGGGTTGGGGACAAGGTCTTGTTGTTTAACTCAAGGCTTAAGCTTTTTCCCGGAAAGCTTAAATCAAAGTGGTCGGGGCCATTTGAAGTAGTGAAGACTACCCCGTATGGAGCATATGAGATTGTGGGGGATGAGCGTCCCTTTTTGGTTAATGGCCAACGCTTGAAGCTCTACCACGACAACCACGTCATTGGTTTCGTGGGATGTTTGATACTTGGCTCACCCGAGCACCATCATTGAGAGGTGAGTCCTCTTAGTCAAGCTATAATGACTTTAAAGAAGTGCTTCTTGGGAGGCAATCCAAGCATTTCTTTTAGGACTGGGTAGTTTGATTTTATTTTATTTTTTAATTTTTCGTATTATAGTGTAGTTTAATTTACTGTAAAAAAAAAGAAAAAAAATAGAAAAGAAAAAAAAAGAAAAAAAGAGGGGAGGCAAAGCAAAAAAAAAGGAACGAGAGAATGTAGAACTGTAGGTCTAGACGACCGTGTCGAAATCGACACGACCGTGTAGCCCTGCAGTTCAAAAGTTCCTGCCTGTTGGAAAATTGGGCAACACGACCGTGTCAAAATCGACACAACCGTGTACCACTGCTGCTGCCGTTATTAAACACGGGCAAAGGGCCTTGTTCTTCATATTCCTACTCTCAATATCTTCGAACCTCCTCCCTCTCTCACTCAAAACCTCTCCTTCTCTACTCCAATCTCCCTCATTACTCACTTACTCACCACCAATCCACCATTAAAATCACTCATTGCCTCTCAAATCTTCATCACCTACTTTATTCAACCCTTTCTTCTCCACAAACCAAAATTTTTCAACAAACCCTAACTTCTCCAATTTGGGGAAAGTTCTTGGTGAGGGATTTCTTTACAATTGGAGGACAATCTTCACTCAACATCATCATTAACCACCACCGAAGGTTCATTTGCGGGATTTACTCCCACCACTAGATCGGTATACACTTTCCTCTCTTGATTTCTTACTTTTTGTTTGAAATTTTTTGAAGATTAGTTGTAGTTGTGGTTTGTTGCTTGTTGACAATTGATTTGGTTTGAATTGAGTTGTGTTGCTTGTTGTTTGGTGAGGCACATCTTGTTGTGGATTCTTGTTGTGGTTTGTTGTCTTCTCAGTTTTTATTGTGGACTTGTGTGCACCTTGTTGTGTTTGTTTGACCCTTTACCTCAAACCTACGCAACCAATCACCCCCACCACCTCCACCACCTATCCACCCTCCACAAATCGACACCCTTGGGATTAATTTCACCAATCCTGACCACCTTAGAGCGTTTATGAGACTTACTAGGAGGACCGTTCGCCCAACCAAATTCTATGATGCGAACACCGCCACTGCCCTTTGGGTCCAAGGTGACGTTCAACAACTATTTTATGGGGTTGGGTGGACAAATTGGCTAAACTTGCATGAATACACCTATGGAAGTCTCACCTTGGAGTTCCTCTCCACCCTTTTCGTTCGTAGAGCGGAAGGAAGTCGGAACCCTAGGACCATGACCTTCAACCTACTCGGCCGAACCTACACTATGAACATAGGGGCCGTGAATGACGCATTTGGGTGGCCAAAGGGTGGGGTCATAGGGCCTAAGAGTGCGTGGGTGTCCTCTTATAATGAGCAATTCTTTTGGCAGCAATTGACTGCCCGTTCTCCATACATTCCTATCTCGGCCAAGGCCTCCCACGTTGTGAGTCTGGGGTTTAGAGTGTCTCATAGGGTGATTAGCACCACCATATTCGCAAGGGGGGATAGCCAGGGAGTGGTTACCGGCCGTGAGCTGTACTTCCTCCACCATATGACTGTAGGAGACACCAGACTTAACCTCGGGTCTTGGTTTATGGAGCACCTTGAGGATGTGGCCCGTAAGGGGTCCGGCGACATCTTGGTGGGGGGATGATTACTTTGATTGCTATTTCTCGTGGTATGGTTTGTGCAGGATTTCAGCCTGTCCCAGGATCCACTCTGCTCGACCTTAGCTCTTATCAGACTATGGGGTGGATCTCATCCGTGGGCCCGAATGGGGGGTATATTTGGAAGGTAAACCATCAGAATTACGCTATTCTTCCAGATCATTCAAAAAAACCCATCTATGATCAGGCCAACAGGATTTTTGAGCCGGATTATGAGTGGCCTCCGAGGGGCATTAAGGGTGGCGAGGCTGACATGGAGGTTGATGGAGGAAGAGAAGAAGAAGGAGGAGAGAGAGCACAGGGTGCACAGCCCCCCCAAGGGGTGTTTGGTTCTATGGAGCAGCAGCTGGCTGACCTCCAACAGGGGATGGGCGGATTACGCATGGACTTTGTTTATGCTAAATTCTACTTAAGGCAAAACTAAGCTGGGAGCTACAACTATAGTACAGCTAATTAGCTGGAAGCTGTTGGACACAGCTAGGACAAACAAAGAAACAAAGAACAGAAAGCAGTGCAAGACACCAAGGATGGTGACGCGGAAACCCGTGGAATAAGGGAAAAACCGCGGGTGGCTTTGAGTCCACCAATCCACTATACTTTTGATTACAACCCTAGAGTTTTTGTATCTAAGTAATTCGTAAGCTTAAGAACAATGTTTCAATTTTAGTATGCAAATGCTAAGTGCGTAAAAAGCTCCTGTCTTCTATACAATCATTGAGCTATATATATACTAAAGAAAAGTGTCCGTTAGAACCAGCCTAAGCAACGACTTGTAACCGTCCTTGAATCTTCGTTTATATCTGTAATTAATGCCATTGAAGACGTTCTCTGTTCGTATTTATCCTCTTGTATCTTTGACTTTATTCTCTGCGAGATTTTAGGCTTTGATGTTTAATCCATTACGCTTTTTAACGGAGCTATGTTCCTTAGCTGGGAAGCATTAGCTGGTTCTTCTTAGCTGGTACTCTTCAAGTTGGATTTCCTTAGCTGGAGGTCCTAAGCTGGAAGTTCATAGCTGCAATGATTGTTTAACCTGCACACGTAGCTGTGTGATTTTTCAGGGTATAACAATTGCCCCTAACTTGTAGCTTGCACTGCTGGTCTTGCGTAGTAAAGCTGCAAGTTATGATTTCAAGATAAAATTTTAACATAACGTCTTATCATAATAGATAGAAACTCAAGAGGCAAAAAGATTAAATGAAGCAGGCTTATCTTTAAAGATCAAAGCTAATCATTTACTTTAGTCTATTTAAGCCAAGCAATAAATACTAGCCGTTTTCCGTCAGAACGACTTAAAATCAAAGAGATCTTCGAAAGATTTTACTTCCGTTTACTCTTCCCTCTCCTTTGTAAGTTTCTCTCTCTCTCTCTCTCTCTCTCTCTCTCTCTCTCTCTTCTTCTCCCCTTTTGTCTCTCTGCATGCCTCTTAAACAATCAGCTAGGAAGAAAGTCTTCTCTCCTAAAATTACATCAATGGGTAAAGAAAAAGATGATGTTGCTTCCACCATTACTTGGGAGGACATAGAAAATATTAGAGCTAGAGGGGGTTTCCCAGAGAGTACGAGTTTGATAGGCCAGAAAAAACCGCAGACAACCTTATATGTTTCTATGAATACCCTTTTCTGCTAGGGTATAGCTTTTGTTTTACGATTGAATCAGCCACTAGGGGTTGGAGCCCGGTTTTAGCCCTAGAAGACCTTCTCACCATCTACAGCCTTAAGATCATAAAACCTAACAAAGTCACCTTGAAGCAAAAACCAAAATACCCTAGTCCTGTGGAAGGGACTGGTGCTTCGGAGTCTTTCTGGAAGACCCGTTTTTCTTTGTTGCCAAGGATTCCTTGGTGAAGCTGGGGTTTTTCTACCCTCTGGCTGGCCTGCTGGAGGTATTTTTACTGCATTTTTCCTTTTTTCTTCAAGTACTTTATTAACTGTGGTACTTAACCTTGTCTTTTTATAGGTTCTTCTGACGTTGTGGAAAGTCTTGAAGACAGAGACGAAAGAGCGAAGGTTTTTCTTAGCAACTCCCTAGACAAAAGAACCTACACTTCTCCTATCATCAAACTGGACTTGGATCCACCTGCTCTTAACTATGCCAGCAGACTTCCTATCTAAAGATGGGATAAACAATGGTATTTGGCCACACGCGGATAAGCTATTCTTCCCTGCTGCAGCAAAACGCCTCAGGTCGCAGGATCCTGAGGTGATGGTGAACCACGCAGTTCAGTACTCTCTCCAGGTATAGTTTTTACTATGTCATAGTTTTTTTTTAGCTTTTTTCACTTTTTCTCCCCATCTTTCTTATGTCTTAACACCTTTGTGCTAGGCTCTCTAAAACTGCCTGGCAACACGCTCCAGCTTCAGAGTTGTTGCTGCGGTGTCTGCTCAGCTCAAGGATTCCCAAGATGAGGTTGCTACTTTGAAGGAGGAGCTGAGGAAGGCAAAGAAGGAACGGGCTCATGCTGAGGAGCAGCGCAAAGCTGAAATGCTGCTTCTAGAGAAGGAGAGAGAGGCAAAGAAGCTTTTTGCAGCTTCGACTGAAGTTGAGATTGCTGCCGCTAGGGAAGAGGCCAAGGTAGCTGCTATGAAGCTGGCAGAGGTGGTTGGAGAGAAAGACATCCTAATGCTGTTTGGAACTCTGGAGAACAAGGAGCTGCACAAATATACTGACGCTTTTCTAGCTACTATGGGAAGCATTGCAGACCTTAAGGCTCTGGCCTTGGGCCTTAACCCTCCTAGGCAGGAAGCTTCCACAGCTGACTCTCCAGCTAAGGACCTAGCTGATTCTTCAGCTAAGGCCATAGTTGATGCCCCTGCTACGACTGAGCCCTCTAGCAGTTCCGTCCTAGCTTCCGAGGTGCCGGAGCAAATGCCAACAGCTGACCAGCTTGCTAGCTAAGGATGCAGCTAGTTTTATTTCTGCAAACATATTTCCTTCCTTTCTTGTCAAACAATTTTATTTTGCCTTTGGATGCTTTTTTCCACCAGCTAAGGGGCTGGTGTGTTTTTTGAACATGTTTAACCTTTGTTACATATATGCATCTTTAGATCGTTAGTAAAATGAGCTAGCTGCTTTATGTTTTTACCTGGCGTTCTTGATGCCAATGTCTTGTGTGATGGGCCCAGTTACCTAGGCGTGTAGCCCTTAGCTGATGCAACCTTGGTAGCTTAGTTCTTTGATAGCTTCTTTCCAAGGCGTCTAGGTGTACTTGCGTCTTTAGATAGCTTAGGAGGCTGGGTAATGCTTCAACCTACAACTAGTCTTGCGGTACCTGCATGTGTTGACTATGCCAAGACAGCCGTTTGCATAGGCAATGGCTCTCCGATGCCTAAGTCAGTAAGGATCCTAGGAATACCTTATGGACAGAAAGGGTAAGGGGGAGAGCCTAACCTGGCCTTCCTTGGTTTTGCTTAGCAATTTTTCCTACCTGGTGTAATTGCCTCGTTGGTCGTTTTAGTCATTGTAGTTGACAACTTGGTTTTTAGCCATATATCCAGTTTTTTAGAAATGGTAAAGTTTCAGATGTGACTCGTTCCAGCTTCTGGGTACAGATTTCCCTTCTGCTGTAGCTAGGCCATATGCTTCTTTACCCACTACCTGTTCAATCAGGTAGGAGCCTTCCCAGCTGACACCCAGCTTCCCGGCATTTAGCTCCTGGGTATTTTGGAAGACTTTCCTTAGCACCCAGTCTCCTTTCTTGAAAACTTTAGCTTTCACTTTTTTGTTGAAGCTCCGGGCTACAATCTGTTGCTGTGCGGCCAACCTAACTAGTGCACTGTCTCGTAGTTCTTCGACAGTATCTAAATCATAAGACAGCTCAGAATCATTTAACTCAAGGGTTAAGAGCCCATACCTGGAAGTTGGTACGGCTACCTCCGCTGGCAACACAGCTTCACAGCCGTAGAATAATGAGAAGGGGGATTGCCCTGTTGCTCCCCTAGGCGTTGTTCTGTTGGCCCAGGGGACTCTAGGCAGTTCTTCCACCCACTTACCTTTTTTAGCCTTCAACCTCCTCTTGATGCCACTAATGATCACCTTATTGCTGGACTCAGCTTTTCCATTAGTTTGTGGGTACCTGGGTGTTGATGTTACCAGGTTGATGTTCCATTCTTGACAAAATTGTCGTGTTTTATCACTTATAAACTGTGACCCATTGTCATACAATTTCACTAGATACCTCAAACCTGCAAATAATGTTAGTATGTATAAAAGCAATCACCTCTTTATCCCTTACCTGTTGGAAGGCACCAGCTTCGATCCATTTAGAGAAGTAATCAGTTAAGGCTAGCATAAATACTTTTTGACCTGGTGCAACTGGCAGCTTCCCTACTATGTCCATGCCCCACCTCATGAATGGCCAGGGTGTTAAGGTGGGATGTAATGGTTCAGAGGGTTTATGCACCATACCTGCATGCTTTTGGCAACTATCACATTTAGCTACGTACGTCTTGGCATCTTTACGCAACGTTGGCCAATAATATCCATAGGATAAGATTTTGTTAGATAAGCTCCTTCCTGCTGTATGTGAGCCACACTCTCCCTCGTGAAACTCTTTGAGGGTAGTCTCCCACTGCTCTTTCTCTAAGCACCTTTGCTGCATATCCTGCTTAGCTGCATGCTTGAATAGGACTCCAGCTACTACCTGGTACCTGCTAGCTTTCATGCGTAGCTTTATTGATTCCAGCTTGTCATCTGGCAATATGTCCCTTTTCAGGTAATCCAACAGTGGCTTTGTCCAGCTATCAGTACCTGTTGCATCATCAATGTTAAATACATTGCTTACCTCCTTGTTGACAGCTGGCGTGGCTAAGTGAGCGATGGGAACATTGCTGAAGCTGCATTTCCTATGTCCGGAGCCTAGGTTAGCTAGTGCGTCAGCTTTAGTGTTCTGGTCTCTTGGTATCTGTTGTATGGTGAATTCTTGAAAGAGTAGCATTTTTAACTTGACTAACTCTAAGTAAAGAGACATCTTCGAGTCTTTAGCTGCGTACTCTCCTTTTACCTGGCTACCGATCAGTAAGGAATCACTATATACCTGCAAACTGGTTGCCCCTAGGTCATAAGCCACTGTCATACCTGCAATCAAAGCCTCATACTCGGCTTCATTATTAGTAGCTTTAGGACTATACCTAGCCCAGCTCCTCTAAAATTGGAGGAGCCATCCACGAACAGCTTCCAACTGCCTGTAGGTGTTACCTGATTAATGTGTCGTACTTCCTCATCTGCTGAGGCAGCTAGGTTAGGACTGAAGTCGGCCACAAAGTCAGCTAGGGCTTGTGATTTTATAGCCATTCGGGGTTGGTACCTGATGTCATAGGCACTTAGGGATACAACCCATTTGCTCATTCTGCCAGTATATTCTGGTTTGCGGAGCACAGCTTTTATGCTATAGTTTTTTTTTTAATATCGAAGTTTCCTTAAAGATGTATATAAAGCTAATATCAATTTTTCTAAAGATGTGTACCTGGTTTCTGCATCAAGCAAGGACAAACTGATATAATATACTTGTAACTGCTGGTTGTCAGCTTCCCTAGCTAGGACTGCACTAATAGCCGTGTTACTTACAGCTAGGTAAAGCTGTAAAGTTTCTCCTTGCTTTGGTTTAGAAAGTATGGGTGGAGTAGCTAGATAAGCTTTGAGTTGCTGCAAAGCAACTTCGTGTTCTGTGGTCCAATCAAAACCTTTATTTTTCTTAAGTACATGATAGAAAAGATGACACTTATCTGATAATCTAGAAATAAAACGATTGAGCGCTGCAACTCTTCCTGTCAGCTTCTGGACTTCCTTCAGGTGTTTGGGTGATTGGATATTGATGAGTGCTCTAATCTGGTCCGGGCTAGCTTCGATTCCTCTCTGCGTAACTATGTAACCTAGGAACTTACCAGCTGGTACCCCGAATGAACATTTTGTTGGGTTCAGCTTCATGTTGTATTTTTTCAATACATCGAAGGTATCCTGCAGGTGAGACACATGATCCCCAGCTTGCTTGGATTTTACCAGCATATCATCGATGTAGACCTCCATCGTGTCCCCTCGCTGTTTTTCAAACTTCTTGTTGACTAGGCGCCGGTAGGTGGCACTTGCATTCTTAAGACCAAATGGCATAACTTCATAGCAATAGATACCTCTTTCAGTCATGAAAGCTGTTTTTTCTTGGTCTTCTGGGTCCATCAGAATCTGGTTGTATCCTGAGTAAGCATCTAGGAACGTGAGTCTTTCATGCCCTGCTGTAGCATCCACCAAGGCGTCAATGTGAGGTAGGGGAAATGGATCCTTGGGGCAGGCTTTGTTTAAATCTGTGAAATCTATACAGACTCGCCATTTGCCATTCTTCTTTCCTACCACAACCACGTTAGCTAGCCAGTTAGGATATTTGACCTCCGTAATCTTACCTGCTTGCAGCAACTTTTCTACTTCCTCGTTGATGATCAGGTTACGTTCAGGTGCAAATTTCCTTCTCTTTTGTTTGATAGGTTTGTGGCTTGGATCCACGTTCAGCTTGTGAGTGCAAATCGAAGGGTCAATTCCAACCATGTCTTCATGTGTCCATGCAAAGCAGGTGATGTTGTTTTTCAGAAATTCAATGATCCTGCCTTTTTCCTCTGGTGGTAGGGATGCTCTGACCTGTACTGTCTGTTCTGGTTTTGCGGGATCCAACACCACTTATTCAATGTCCTGTTCGTTGGGGTTGCTGGATGCAGGATGCCGCTGTAATTGCTAGATCTCCTCCTTCTTGGGTTTGAGGGAGATGCTGTAGTATTCTCTAGCTACCTTTCTGTCCCCTTTGATCTCTTGTACTCCCCATTTGGTGGGGAATTTGATAGTTTGGTGATAGGTGGATGGTACAACTTTCATCATGTGAATCCAAGGTGTACCCATAATAACATTGTAAGCTGAAGGACAATCTACAACACTAAACCTGGTCTGCAAGTTGACTCCTTTTGCGTAGGTGGGTAGTGTGATCTCGCCAATGGTGAGGGCAGGTTCTCCACTGAAACCGTATAGGATTGTTGACTTCTTGATGATGCAGTCCCATGCTTTGTATGGCATTCTTGAATATGATATTAGCTGAGCTGCCGTTGTCTACCAACACTCTCTTGGTCAGGCAGTTGCTAATGGTGAGGGATATGACTAGCCCATCATGATTGTCAGCTGCCTCAGCTTCCTCAGCTTCCTCGAAGCTGACGGTCATGCTTAGCAGCTCTCGTTCCTCCTTGCTTGATGACAGGACCATTTTGACCTATCAGCTCCTGCTCTAGTTCGAAGCAGATGACGGGACGGTGGGCAGACTACATGGAGATCAGAAATCATCTCGAGAATGCTAAGTCAACAGCCTAAGAAAAAGCAGACCAGTCGAGCAAAACTCAAGCAAGAGAAAAAGGGAAGAAAAGGAAACAGCCAAAAACTCACTACCACCACTGGGGCTGTTTTACAACGAAAACCCTGTCAATTACAATCGACCCCAGCTAGTCGAAGTTGATGAAGAAGTAAAACTCGGATCTGATCCTAGCCGGACAATTCGAGTAGGCAAAGACCTTAACCAGGTCGTTTGGGATGAGTTGGTAACACTCCTTCGATAGCATCAGGATGTGTTCGCTTATTTTGCCGATGAAATGCCAGGGATAAGCCCCTCAGTTACTAAGCACCATTTAAATATCAATCCTGATTACAAGCATGTCAAGAAGAAATTAAGGCATCAAGGCGTCCAAAGGAATAGGGCGGCAGCTGAGGAAGTGAAGAAACTACTAAGTGCTGGAATGATAAGGGAATGCCAATACACCGAGTGGCTATCGAACGTCGTGCTGGTTCGAAAGCCCAATGGATCATGGCGTATGTGCGTCGCCTTCACATATTTAAATAAGGCCTGCCGTAAAGATGACTTCCCAATTCCCAAAATTGACAAACTAGTCGATTCTACAGTTGGACACACTCTATTCAGCTTCATGGATGCAAATGCCGGTTATCACCAAATTCCCCTGGCCGAGGAAGATCAGGTGCACACCGCATTCATTACTTGCTCAGGATTAAAGAACGCGAGGGCTACATATCAGCGCCTAGTCAACAAAATGTTCGAGAAACAGTTGGGACAAAATGTCAAAGTTTACGTAGACGACATGATCGTCAAGAGCAGGCGGGTCGAAGATCACGTCCAGAACCTAAGAGGGAATTTGACCACTCTCCGGAAGTATACTATGAAGCTAAACCCAAAGAAGTGCGTTTTCGGTGTTCGAGCGGGAAAATGCCTTGGCTTCTTGGTTGATGAAAGAGGTATCGAGGCTAATCCTGACAAAGTCGAAGCAATAATTAACATTAAATCCCCTCGAACTGTGAAAGAGGTGCAAAGGCTGACAGGATGCATGGCCGCACTACGAAGGTTTTTGTCGCGATCAACTGAAAAAAGTCTACACTTTTTCAACACCCTGAAAAAGCCATGCTTCGAGTGGGACGATGAAGCTGAACAAGCATTCTTGGAACTTAAGTATCACTTATCCTCCCTACCAAATCTCGTTTCGCCCTTGCCGGGAGAGACACTATTCATGTACCTCGCGGTATCAGAGGTTGCATTAAGTGTGGTCCTCGTTGCCGAAGGGAAAAGCTACAACACCCAGTCTACTTCATCAGCCATGCATTTCGAGGAGTTCAAAGCAGATACCCTCCATCGGAGAAAATGATTTATGCATTGGTAATGGCTAGTCGAAAGTTGAAACCTTACTTTCAAGCTCACCCAATCAAGATACTCACCAGCCAGCCACTCAAGAAGATGATCGAAAATAGAAATGGCTCAAACAGAGTCATCGAATGGGTGATATCACGTATTTATATAGACTTTTCTCCTTTATTTACAAGCTAATTTGTGCGTCATTGGAGCTCTTGGGAGCTATTTTGTGCTAACTATCGTATATAGCTGTGGTTTTGTGTTTTAGTGTTGAGTTGCAGGTTTTAGGGAGTCTTTTCCTTATTCCCGAGCCATTTGGAAGCAACCACGGCTTTACGAGATGTTACGAGGCACGTAGGATGGCTCACGAGCTTTATGGGTAGTTTAGGAGGTCCCAAGACCTCTAAACGTAAAGAATTGAGAGCCAAAGAGTCAAAATGGAGTTTTCCGTACTCTGATCGGGCAAAAATGACCCGATCGGGCGAAGATATTAGCATTGGGTATGAAAGTTGCGGACCCGATCGGGCAAGGCGTGCCCGATCCAATCGGGCGAGCAACATGTGCCCAGACCCGATCGGGCAACCCTGCCCGACTCGATCGGGTGGATGCCTTGAAGTTGTTTTGTTGTGCGTGATATAAGGAGAGGTGAATTTGGGCTTAGGTGTCCCAGACCCGATCGGGCCACATCATCCCACCCGATCGGGTGGAAACTTTCTACTGTTGCACGCTTGAGCAGCTGGGCCCACTCATTCCCACTCACTTTCCTTATGCTGCGTGTGACAAGGGGACAAGCATGGCGCACTTCATTTATTGCTATGCTGACTGCTACTATGAACTAGGCACTACAAGACAAAGTTGGTGGGCCACCAAACCAACAATTTATAACTGCTGCTGCTCTACTGTGTGATAAGAGGAAAGAAAGGGGCCCACCAATGCTTTGTTCCTGCTGTGCTGCTGCGTTGGAAACAAAGGGCAAATTGGGCTGATTGTGCCTCGGCCCGATCGGGTGGTATTTAGCCCGATCGGGTCCGGTGCATTATGTCGCGGATTCGTTTTTGTTTCCTATTTTTAATTAGACTTGAGGGGGTATTATAAATACATTTTCCTCATTATTTTAGAGACATCTTTTATTCTAGTTTAGACTCTAGTTATTTCTCATTGTTCTTAGTTTAATTTAAACACTTTAGATTAGATTAAAGGTGATTGAACTTATTCCGATTTCAATAAAAGTTCCTGCTTTCTGTCAATTGGTATTCTTCTCTACTCTAATCTCTTTTATTATTCCTAATTGCTTAGCTTAATTATTTATTCATTCATGATGCAATTATTAGGGTTTCATATTAGATTGTTTATTGTTGACTCAATTATGAGTGAGTAGTTCAATTTCTAGGGATTTAGAGAGGGAAGCCATGTTTATACCATGATTATTTGAATTGCTATTAGTTTCTAGGGTTTGATGAGATAGGTTATGGTGTGATTTGTTCTTATTGAGTAATTAACGTTATTGCACAGATCCTCTTACTTTTAGAGGCCTAGTACACACCAGTAATTCTGATTATGTTTATGAACATGCTGCATATGTTGAATTATGGACGTTGAGACTTAACCATAGCTTGACACGTGTTCTAATCTATCGATTCTCGACCTAGGTTCTGATAGTTATTTGATCCTTTGATTGGTATAAGCATGGTGGACCGAACTAATTCCCTAGACCTTTAAGTCATAGTTAAATTCCAATCTTTATATTGCTTTCTAGTAGTTAATTATTAGTTCAGCTGAATTCTATCTGATTTTTGTCTGAAGTAGCTGTTTGGCTAAATATTAACTTAGAACTCCGTCTCTCTGTGGATTCGACCCTACTTCCCTTGACTACCATTGTTAGAGGACTTAGGTTTATCTTTGATTAGGTGATACGACTTTAGCCTATCAATGGGCTAATCAATTATACGATTTTGGCTTAGAATTTGAGCCTCGAAGAGCATTCAAAGCCCAAGCCTTAGAAGATTTCATCGCTGAATGCTCGCTTGAGACCAAGATCGCCACCCTAACCGGGACATGGCAACTCTTCGTAGATGGATCTTCTTGGAAAGCAGGGTGCTGAGCATGGCTCTTGATAATAGACACACTCGAAAATAAATTGGAGTACGCAATAAAGTTTGATTTTGCTGCATCGAACAATGAAGCTGAGTATGAAGCCCTTTTTCTAGGCTTGAAATTATGCCTCTTGAATGGGGCTAATGAAAGAACAGTTAAGACAGAATTACACCTGGTTGTCGGTCATGTCAAAGGAGAGTTCAAAGCAAAAGAGGATAGCATGAGGATGTCCTTGGGTAAAGTAAAAGAGCAGCAGCAAAAGTTCACCAAGTTCACAATCTAACACATCCCACGGTCCGAAAACCAGCAGGCAGATGCATTATCTCGAATGGATAGCTCAGCATCCGGACTGGAACCTCGAACTATATCTTGGGAAGTGTTGTATAGACCAAGTATCAGCAATCAATTCCTCATCTACAACATAGGCCGCTCGAACGACTAGATGAAAAGTATCCTTGCATACCTCGAGGAAGAAAAATTGCCGGAAGATTAAAAGGAAGCAGAAAGAATTCGACGCCGTTCGAGTTGGTTCTTGTTACATGACCATTTACTGTATAAGAAGTCGTTCACACATCCACTTTTAAGGTGTGTGACGCTCGAAGAAGGCCAACAAGTGCTTCGAGAAATACATGAAGGCACTTGCGGCAGTCACCAAGGAGCTCGAACTATAGCTGGAAAAGCCCTTCAAGTCGGATATTACTAGCCAACGGTGATCCAAGATGTCAAATTGATGGTCAAAAAGTGCCATAACTTCCAAGTATATGCTCATGTGCATCGACAATCCGCAAGCCTTCTCACCACTATGCAAGCTGTGCTAACGTTCGATCAATGAGGGATGGACATCTTAGGACCATTCCCAACGGCATCTGGTGGGAGGAAATTCTTGTTGGTAGCAGTCGACTACTTCACCAAGTGGGTTGAAGCAGAACCCATAGCCCCCATCTCAGATAATCAAGTACAGAACTTCATATGGAAAAACATCATCACTCGTTTCGGCATACTCCAAGCACTCATTTCAGACAACGGTCGACAGTTCAACAGTGGACCCACCAAAGCTTATTGTGCTCGATTTGGTATGAAAACAAGGTTCTCTACTATCAGTCGACCACAAACAAACGGGCAAGCCGAGGCAGCCAACAAATTTATCCTTAAAGGTTTAAAGCAAACGCTATATGGAGCGAAGGGATTATGGGTAGAAGACCTTCCAGGCATACTATGGTCCGCTCGAACTACTGTTAAAGAGGCGACTGGTCACACGCCTTTTAACCTGGTCTATGGAAGTGATTCCGTATTACCAGTTGAAGTTGATATCCCCTCACCGAGGATAACCTTCTATGATTATGGGCAGAATGAGGAAGAAAAAAGCATCAAACTTGACCTCCTACCAGAGACTAGGGGGAATGCATTGCTCAAGTCAATTGCTCAAAAAATAAGAATGACCAGGCTATTTAATCGAGGAGTCACAGAGAGGAAGTTCGAAGTAGGAGACCTTGTACTTCGAAAGATTGAAGCTACGGGAAAGAAGCAAGACCTAGGTAAACTAAGCCCAAATTGGGAAGGACTATACCGAGTGGTTGAGGTAATTCGTCCTGGAACGTACAGGCTCGAAAACATGGATGGTGATCATTTATTTCGTCCATGGAATGTTAATAACTTAAGAAAATTCTATGTAAGAGCACAACACAAGTGCAAAATAGAACTTGGAACACAATGTGCAAAAGGAGCCATTTCATTTCATTGCAACAAAAAATTACAAGTGCTGGGTTACATTGAACAAAATGAGCAAAATGAAAAACTGGATACAAAAAGGTAAAGAAAACAAGCCAAAAGCATCTAAGACTCTATATCAACTTCCTCTTCAGACGAGGATTCAAAAGAAGAGCTCGCATCTTCAGTGTCAGCAGCCTCAGCCTCGGCTTCAGCAGCCTGGGCCTCGCCTTCTTTGATAGGCGAAGGGTTTTCAGGGGCTTGCTCCTCCACCTTATTTTCTTCGACCTCTTCAGCAACAGAGGTTGAAGCGTCAACCACACCTTGCTCCCCCTTCTCCTTGGCGATATACTCGTCGAGGGCAGCCTGCTCATGCTCATTATACTTGGCCAAAACTTGATTGAAGTCCAAGTCAGGAGCCAAATGTTTCAAAGATTTCTCAAAACAACGATGAATTTCATCGCGAGCGGACTGGTAACCCTCGACAACCTTTAGATCTGCAAAGACAAGGTCGTCATCAGACTTCAGCCAACATCGGATGATCTTGCTCTTTCTATGTTTGAGGTCTTGACAGGTCGTTGCACGTGCCAAATTAATAACCTAACTTAGCCTAACATAGTGTAAGAAATGGTCGATTCCACGAGGAAGCAAGGATTAGCAAGGTTTGAAAGTAATTAAGCGAGCTAAGTCTATTTTTAGTGATTTTTGAAATTAATTGATTAACTAAGAAATTAAGAACGAATTAGCTAACAATTAAAGTAAATGATTGGGTTTAACAATAATAAGAAGACATTAGGGATAGGGGAATCACTAATTTACCAATTGCTAACCTATTTGTCAAGCCAAGGGGATTCATTAGGGTCAACTAAGGGACTAAGTCACTCATATGTTTCCTAATTACTCTCTCGAGCTAATTAGGAGGACCTAATCAACCAATTTTGCTTATTCTCATGGTAAAATCAATCAATAAAGTATTTCCACAACTCATAGCGATTCGATTAAGGTCCTAGGAAGCCAATCACCTATTCTCATGGTGAAGTCACCCTATTGACTAACCTAGGGTCCATCAAAAGCTTCATCTCTCAATCCTTCAATTTTGATCTCCAAATCAAGTTCAAATGGTGATCAATCAATTAAACAAGTAAAAAAATAGGCTAGACTACCTAATTTCACCTAAGTCTAACCCCTAGCTTGACTTTTAAGGTCAACTCATGATCACCTAGGTCATCCCCTTCCGCTAGCTAAGAAACTACTCTCTAGCCATGAAAAAGGTCAAAGAAAAAGCTTCAAATAACATTTGTGAATCAACAACGGTGAAAATTAACATAAATGAGCTAATCATCAACTAATCACTACTAATCAAATGTTAATACAAAGTAAAGCAAGTAATAAGGCAAATAAAGAGAAGAGTAAGAAGAAATACTCTAAGATAGATGAAAATCAATTGCAAAACTGGCAAAACTCCAAGGAAATACCTTCAAAGCTTCAATTCACAATTCAAGATCTACTTTATCTCTCTAAACCTACTTCACTCTCTAAAACTCTCTCAAATTAAGTTAATAATAGTTTTGAAATTAAAAGCATTCTTTTATTATTACAAAAATGGGTTTGTTTACCCAAAGTACTAAGGGCAAAGCCATAAAACACAAAACCGAAACCATCCAAAAAAACCGATACAAAACCGAAATCGACCGATATAAAACCGAAACCGAAATACCACATCTGGGCGACGGAGCGCCCGCCCCGGGAACGCTCTTGGGCCGCTCCAAGCTACTGCCAGCTTTCTTTGCTTCTTCACATTTGGAGCGCCCGCTCCTCTTCCTATAGATGGAGCGCCCGCTCTCCTGTTTGGAGCCTCTTCCTTGCTTGTCTAGCTTCAAAACACTCCAAGGAATTATTAGATGGGGGAGGGGGGATGCATATGCAAATGATATGACCTATTTGCAACCTAACTATATGAAAATGAACTAAAACTAAATGCTACGCATGAGATTATAAGAAATGATGAAAAAGGGAAAGAAAATGAAACTATATGGCCTAAAATGCATCTAAATGACCTAAAAATAAATGCAAATAAGTGAACCTAAAGTCCACTTATCAGGTCCTTAACGGACTTGTTGTACTTCGATTACAAGTCATCACGCTCAGCCAAGGTACGCTCGAGCAACTCCTTCTGACCTTGGAGCTGGCCCTCGAGATCAGAAACTTTGTGGTGCGATTCCTCGAGCCTCTTTTCAGCTGCTTTGTGCTGATTGGAAACTTCTTCTTTATTAGTTAAAAGGCTAGTCCTCTTGCTATTGAAAGCCTCGAGGTTGTCAGCGTTTAACCTATTAGCTTTCTCGAGCTCCACCTCGAGAGTACCAACCTTTCGAGAAGCTTCCAAAAGCTCCTGTTTGCACTTTGCAAGCTCCTCAGCCAGCTTGCTCGAATCCTAACCTTCCTTTTCAGTAAGGCAGGCCATTTGGATAGACATCTGTAAAACTAGCAAAAATATTAAGTTACGAAGATGAGATATGAGCAAAGACATCAAAGCCAAGGAGATTTGCCTGCAACCAACACTCGTTCAGGGCTTCAATCTCCTTCTGTACCCCCCCTTTCGAGACATCCTCTATGTCCCCAGGCACGAGCAGAGCCTCTCGAACTCTCTGATAGCGAGCTCGAAGGGCTTTCCTACTTGCCTTATCAATATTGACACCACCGAGTTGTCCCTCAGCATCATGGGACCAGGACGATCTGTATTTCTTCACAATAGGCTCATCGATCTCCTGCTCATCAATGGGGCCCGAACTCGTACCTAAATGAAAGCTTAGATCAGGAAAAAGTGGGTCGAGCTTGAGGGAAGCAGTCGCTTTCCTCTTCGGCCCGATGCTGCCTTGAGCCTCGACCTTTGTTAACGGCTGATCAAGGGCAGGAACAACCTCCTTAGCTGAAGTAGGCAGGGCTTCGGTGGAGCCGACTTTGCCTTTGGTTTATGTTTTGGATTCTTCAAAAAAAGAACCAAAACCAGACAAAAGAGGTATGCAAGTCGAACTTACGGCAGGTGGATTGGGAACTTTAAGTTCCCCCTTTTGGATAGACAAACGGGCCATGGCTGCCATTCCACCTTTGGCCGTGTTCTTCTTCATCTCTTCGTCGAGATTGTTGTATGTGACAGGCTAAAGTCGTATCACCTAATCAAACATAAATCCTAAGTCCTCTAACAATGGTAGTCAAGGGATGTAGGGTTGAATCCACAGAGAGACGGAGTTTCTAAGTTGAAATTCAGCTAAACAGCTATTTCAGACAAGATCAGACAAGAATCAGCTGAACTACTAATTAAACATTAGAAAGCAATATAAAGAGAGATTTTAGTCTATGAAATAAAGGTCTAGGGAATTAGTTCGGTCTACCATGCTTATACCAATCAAAGGATCAAACAACTATCAGAACCTAGGTCAAGAATTGACAGATTAGAGCAGTGTCAAGCTATGGTTAAGTCTCAACGCCCATAATTCAACATATGCAGCATGTTCACAAACATAATCAGAATTACTGATGTGTATTAGGCCTCTAAAAGTAAGAAGGATCTGTGCAAACAATTATTAACATCAAGTAATCAAAGAAATTGTGCAATAACGTTAATTACTCAATAAGGACAAATCACACCACAACCTATCTCATCAAACCCTAGAAACTAATAGCAATTCAAAAAATCAAGGTATAAACATGGCTTCCTCTCTAAATCCCTAGAAATTGAACTACTCAGACATAATTAAATCAACAATAACAATTCCAATAAGAAACACTAATTTCAACATCATGAATAAATTGAATAATTAAACTAAGCAATCAAAATAATTAAAGAGATTAAAGTAGAGAGGAATACCAATTGTCGGAAAGCAAGAACTTTTATTGAAATCAAAGCTGAGGTTCAATCACCTTTAATCTAATGTAAAGTGTTTAATCTGAATAAAACTAAGCTAAGAACTATGGAAATCAAAACAGAATAAAAGGTGTCTCCAAAAATATGAGGCAAAAGTATTTATAATACCCCCAAAAGTCTAATTAAAACAGAAATAAAGATAAAAGTTCCGCGACATCGAGCATGGGACCCGATCGGGCAAAGGGCCACCCGATCGAGCCCATAGTAAAAATTTCCCAACACTTGCTTTCTTGAATCCACGCAAAGGCACAGAAATATGGGCACAAAACTGGGCCCACCCGATCATCAACCAGATCAGATGATGGATCGGGCTGGCAATAAAATGCGCCCAGCTCCTTTGTCTTGTAGCGCCCAGCAGCAGCAGCAATAATTAGTGGGCCACCTATGTCCCCTTATCATGCAGCAGCACAAATGAATTGGTGGGCCCACATTTATTTCTTCTTGGCGCACAGCCGAGCAGCAACAAAACTTGGCGTATAAGCTGACATTTATGCCCGATGTGGATCGGGCCGTTTATGCCCGATCGGGCCGCGAGTCATGAGCCCAGCTGCTTCTCCTCTTGGCTTGGACGCAAATTAGCACTTGGATTTCTTTTTAGGCCGCCCGATCGGGTGGGTCTTGCCCGATCGGGTTGGTAGTAAGATTTAATGGCACTTTTTCTTTTGATTTTTTAGTCGTATCGCCTATTCAATAATAAACCTACGGTCCTCTAACTAAGGTAGTCAGTGGAAGCAGGGTCGAATCCACAGGGAGACAGAGTTTCTAAATCAATATTCAACCAATTCAGCTACTCCAGAGTAATTCAGAGAAGAATTAATTAAACTAATGATTAAGCTAAGAAAGACGGGAAAAATCAAGGATTTAACTATGGACTAAAACCTAGGGTATTAGGTCGGTCCACCATGCTTATACCAATCAAACAAGGGCAACTACTATCAAAACCTAAATCAAGAGTCAGAGGATTAGAGCCTATGTTGAGCTATGGTTAAGACTCAACGCTCATAGTTCAACATACGCCGCATGTTCACTAACATAATCAGAACTACTGACGTGTCCTAGGCCTCTAGTCGTAAGACGGATCTATGCAAACAACTATTAACCACAAGCAACCAAAGAAACTGCGCAATAACGTTAATTACTCAATAACGAACAAACCACATCACAATCACCCTAATCAAGCCCTAGAAATCGATAGGAGTCTAAATCACAATCATGGTATAAACATGGCTTTCCTATCTAACACCCTAGAAAGAGAACTACTCACTCATAATCGAATTAACAACGACAAAACTAATGTGAAGCCCTAACAATTGCATCATGAACGATTAAATAAATAAACTAAGCAATCGAGAATAACAAAAGAGATTAGGGTAAGAAAGAATACCAATTGACGGAAAGCAGGAACTTTTATTGAAATCGAAATAGGTTTGATCACCTCTAAATTAATCTAAAGTGTTTGAATTAAACTAAGAACAATGAGTAGTAACACTAGTCTAAAGCAGTAAAAAGATCAACGAAAGATCTCTAAATAATGAGGAAAAAGGTATTTATAATACCCCCTCAAGTCCAATTAAAAACGGAAACAAACGACGAAATTTCGCGATTTAAGCACCAGACCCGATCAGGCCCGAGCACAGTACCCGATCGGGTCCACACCCATTTCAGCAAGCTTAGCGTTTGGCGTCTTGTGGCGTAGCAGCAGCAACAACCATAAAATGCAAAGGACCCGATCGGGTCGGGCGGTGGGCACCCGATCGGGTCTGGGGACATGCTTCCTCGCCCGATCGGATCGGGCAACCCTCGCCCGATCGGGTCCGCAACATCTATACCCGATCAATATTTCTTCGCCCGATCGGGCCATTTCTGCCCGATCAGTGCACGGAAACCTCCTTTTTGACTCTTTGGCTCTCTAATCTTCACGTTTAGGGGTCTTGGGACCTCCTAAACTATCCGTAAAGCTCGTGAGCCATCCTACGTGCCTCGTAACATCTCTTAAAGCCGTGGTTGCTTCCAAATGGCTCGGGGATAGGGAGAAAACTCCCTAAAACCTGCAATTCAACACTAAAACACAAAACCACAACTATATACGATAGTTAGCACAAAATAGCTCCCAAGAGCTCCAATGACGCATAAATTAGCTTGTAAATAAGGGAGAAAACTCTATATAAATACGTGATATCAAACTCACCCAAGCTAAACCTTTGCTTGTCCTCAAGCAAACAGAACATGAACATGGAATAGATTGCCTCACCCCATAGATAAAAAGCAATTCAAAGCTCAAAACATTTTCAAGACTAAGAATCGTTCAAGCAGGCATAATTCAAGTTTGGCTAATCAAATCCATCCAACCACCAATCATCCAAGCAATTTATCAAACTCAATCCACAAAGCATACAAGTCCTGAAAAGGCTCTCACAAGGGTGTCAGTCCTCTCTATTTTGTGGCAGGCAAAGAATATGCTCGAACACTCACCAACCCGACCATAAGTACCCTTCCCACTCACACTCTCATGTGTTTAAGAAGGTTCAATGACGCTCATCCTAGTCAAGTCGACTCGATTAGCAGAAATACTCTTTACCTTTGACAAACTGACTCGAAATCAATCAAATGAACAATGCGGACACAAGCTCAAGAGGACTTTATAGGGTTGTAATGGGGCTTAGGTGAGAGGTAGGGGATACTTTTGGGTAATGTGGTGGAAAAACCAAGAAAGGGGGAGCATAAATCATTCAAACAAGGCCTAAGATTGCCTACACAACTCCCAACAATCACCATAAAACCATGTAAAGTAACCCAACTCTCATAAATCAATGAAAAGCTCATAACAAACCCAATTTTCTAGCAATGAAGCGAATATTCCTTTATGAACGTACGTGAATGAAAGAACTTGAATTCTTTTGAAATTTCATTTCATTTTTCTTTCATTTTTCTGAACTTCATTCACGCAACTCTAAACTTGCTTTTTCTTTTCTCTTTCTCACTCTCAAACCACAGCAAATACACTTTTAAATTCCTCAAAAACCAAACTAAACCAACAAACCAATCTCAAACTCAACCCATACAAAAGCTCCCCAAAGCTAGGCTTGGAATAATATCAAGTGAAGGCTTTGGGCTCATAATAGGGGTTTAAGTAACACGAAACAAGTCATTAGGCTCAGCGGGGCTAAGGAGGATAAAAGTATATCAAAAACTCACTCTGAAGCTCAAGAATTAGACAAAAGAACGCCTCTATCACAGCACATGCTACAAGTCATCTAAAATCAGACAAGTATGAAGTCAAAGTCAAGATCAATCCACTAAAGGGGAACTAACACACAAGAATAGACTGGATAATAATATGAATCCAATAGGCTACAAAGAGGCCTCACAGTCTAACCAATTCAGGTATGCAGCACAAAGTGGTCTAATATAATCCAAAAATGCTCGAAATCATAGCAATCAAACATCAAATCATACCCTTAAGATCACAAATGCCCAGCTATCCAGAAAATAAAGTCAAATCATTTTCAAATAGAGCACATCAAGGGGCACAGGGAGGCAACTAAACCAGTCATGGGAACCATATTTTTTTTGAATTTTTCAGAATTTTTGAAAGCAGTAAATCTATCCTAGAAAGCACTAAAAGAGATAGAGAATACAAACAGAACTCCTCCCCCAAGTTGAACTTGACAGTGTCCTCGATGCCAAAAGGTGATAAGGACTATGCTAAGAGGAAAAATAATGTTAGTACCCTCACTCTCGCTCACAAAAAGAAGAAAAATAAAAAGAAAAGGAAAAAGGGAAAGAAAAATACGAGTTGCCTCTCGCACAGCGCTGGTTTATCAAGGTCCCGCACGACCATAATCCGCCCTCTCTCAAATAGGAGGGGCGTGGCAGTGAGTGCCACCCTCATCAAATATCTTTCTTCTCCAAATGTTCTTGACTATGCCTCCAGACGGTGAGGCAACCTTAGGTGGAATTGGAGTCTTCTCCACACCTACTTCATCCAAAACCTCATCCCTGCAACAAGATTGTTCAAGCATAGGTGCCTTAACAGCATTGGTTAGTTTAAATATCACTTTATCATCACCAACACTAAGAGTTAAAGACCCAGACTTAACATCAATTACAGCACCAGCAGTACACAAAAATGGCCTACCCAAGATGATAGGAATCTGGGCATCCTCATCCATATCTAACACCACAAAATCAACAGGGATATAGAATTTCCCAACCCTAACAGGAACGTCCTCTAAAACACCTAGAGGGTATTTTATAGAACGATCCGCCATCTGCAAAGTGATTTGTGTGCATTTAAGTGCTCCCATGTTCAGTTTCTCAAAAACAGATAATGGCATAACAGAAACAGAAGCACCTAAATCACATAAAGCCTTGTCAATAAAAATCGGTCCAAGATGGCAGGGTATAGAAAAACTACCAGGATCTTTTAACTTTGGTGGGGTTTTATTTTGGATAAAAGTACTACACTCTTCAGTAAGAGCGACACGTTCTATCCCACCAAAGTTTCTTTTCTTGGTGATCATGTCTTTTAGAAATTTGGCATAAATAGGCACTTAGGTAATTAAATCTGTGAATGGAATCGTTACCTCAAGGTTCTTGACCATAGACAAGAACTTACCAAACTGCTGATCGACCTTGGACTGTTGCATCCTGTGAGGAAAAGGTATCCTTGGTGTAAAAGGCGTTTCAGAAACCTGCTCCTTTTTCTTCCCTGTCTGTTCAGCTTCTGCAGACAAATCGACTTCAGATGTCGAATTCTTCCTTTTTCCTTCCTCTACCACCCTCTTCTTCCCTGCAGTTGGGGTAACCTCATCACGGGCACTAAAGGGGCATCATATGCAATGCCACTACGAAGAGTGATGGCATTCACATGTTCTCTCTGAACGGGTTGCCCTGGCAATTCCCCCTGCCTCCTCTGAGCATTAGAGCTTGCTAATTGTGCAACTTGAGCTTCGAGAAGTTTGATGTGCTTCTCTTGGGCTATTTGTGCTTCCTCATTAGATCTTTGCATGGCTAGCATCTGTCGCTCTTGGGCTCTTTGTGCCTCCTCATTTGCCTTTTGCATGCTTAACATCAGTTTCATCACTTCAGATATGGGAGGCTCTTGTGGGTTGTTGTTTTGTGGAGGTGGGGTGGGAAAATTTTGTGGAGTTTGGAAATTATTGTGGTTTTGGAAGTTTTGTGATGGGGGTCTTTGAAAATTTTGTGGGGCTTGGTAGTAAGAGGGTTTGGAATGGTTTTGTGGAGGTGGAGGAGGTTGGAAATTTTGTGGTCTCTGTTGGAAGGCATTTGCTTGCTCCATATGAAGTTGACTGAACTGACAGTCATGCCCAAAGTGACCCTGAACACCACATACCTCGCAGTAAGATGAGGTAATGGGTGCTATGGCAGACATAGCATTAATGCTTAAAGGAGGTGCTGCCGAGGAAGAGGAATTGAAGATGTTAATCTGCTGACTCAGCTTCGCCATATGCGAAGTCAATAATGCAATGGCATCTACCTCCAGTACCTTCCTCGTGAGGCTTCGGGAAGTGGAATGATCATTGGCTGCGAGGTTTGATAGAAACTCGTAGCCTACATCCACTTCCTTATCCAGAAAAACTCCTCCTGCAGACGAATCAACAATACTCTTCGTCTGAGGCTGCAGACCATTGTAAAATGTCTGCGTCAAGAACCATTTGTCCATGTTGTGGTGTGGACACTCTCTCTATAAATGCCTAAACCTAGCCCACGCTTCCCGTAATGTTTCATCAGGCTCTTGGGAAAACGTGGCTAGTTTATTTCTGATTTCTGCTGTCTTTGTAGGTGGATAATACTCTCTTAGGAATGCAGCAGAAATCTCACTCCATTCTGTTTCTTTCACGTCGTTCAACCATTTCTGGGCTCTATCCCTCAATGAGAACTCGAAGAACATGACCTTTAGTTGATCTGGAGTGACGCCGGCATGTTTAACGGTTCGACAAAGTTGTTGAAACCGTTGCAGATGATTTGCCGGATCTTCAGTAGGATGCCCACCAAACTGATTTTGCTGGACCATGCTGATAAGTCCAGGCTTGATTTCGAAATTTGCTGCGGCAATGGTGGGCATAGTAGGTCCAGTGGAGAGACCATCTGGGTTGGGCACCCCATATGACTTTAGTGACTTTGACATGACTGAACTCAAGGTGTCTGTTCCAGAGGTGTTCAGCTGAACAGACTGCTTTTCTTTCTGCTTTATCTTTCGGATCCGCCTGACTGTCCTAGTAAGAACGGGGTCCGCTGGAATGGGGGAACCGTTTCTTTGAGACCTGGGCATACAAAAGAAATAAAAAGCAGCAGTAAAACGTACCTTGATTGAAACAATGAAGTTCCAATGAGGTACAGAGAAGTAGACCAAATAATCAACTAAAACTTAGAAAACTAGCCGTCTCCCCGGCAACGGCGCCAAAGTTTGATAGGTTTTAGTCGTATCGCCTATTCAAAAATAAACCTACGGTCCTCTAACTAAGGTAGTCAGTGGAAGCAGGGTCGAATCCACAGGGAGACAGAGTTTCTAAATCAATATTCAACCAATTCAGCTACTCCAGAGTAATTCAGAGAAGAATTAATTAAACAAATGATTAAGCTAAGAAAGACGGGAAAAATCAAGGATTTAACTATAGACTAAAACCTAGGGTATTAGGTCGGTCCACCATGCTTATACCAATCAAACAAGGGCAACTACTATCAAAACCTAAATCAAGAGTCGGGGGATTAGAGCCTATGTTGAGCTATGGTTAAGACTCAACGCTCATAGTTCAACATACGCCGCATGTTCACTAACGTAATCAGAACTACTGACGTGTCCTAGGCCTCTAGTCGTAAGACGGATCTGTGCAAACAACTATTAACCACAAGCAACCAAAGAAACTGCGCAATAACGTTAATTACTCAATAAAGAACAAACCACATCACAATCACCCTAATCAAGCCCTAGAAATCGATAGGAGTCTAAATCACAATCATGGTATAAACATGGCTTTCCTATCTAACACCCTAGAAAGAGAACTACTCACTCATAATCGAATTAACAACGGCAAAACTAATGTGAAGCCCTAACAATTGCATCATGAACGATTAAATAAATAAACTAAGCAATCGAGAATAACAAAAGAGATTAGGGTAAGAAAGAATACCAATTGACGGAAAGCAGGAACTTTTATTGAAATCGAAATAGGTTTGATCACCTCTAAATTAATCTAAAGTGTTTGAATTAAACTAAGAACAATGAGTAGTAACTCTAGTCTAAAGCAGTAAAAAGATCAATGAAAGATCTCTAAATAATGAGGAAAAGGTATTTATAATACCCCCTCAAGTCCAATTAAAAACGGAAACAAACGACGAAATTTCGCGATTTAAGCACCAGACCCGATCGGGCCCGAGCACAGTACCCGATCGGGTCCACACCCATTTCAGCAAACTTTGTTTGGGATTTGATATAACAGCAGCGCAGCAGCGACAGGCCAACTGGGCCTCCACCCGATCACCCACCCGATCGGGTCGTGGATCGGGTGCCCAGCAAGCTTAGCGTTTGGCGTCTTGTGGCGTAGCAGCAGCAGCAACCATAAAATGATAAGGACTTGATCGGGTCGGGCGGTGGGCACCCGATCGGGTCTGGGGACATGCTTCCTCGCCCGATCGGATCGGGCAACCCTCGCCCGATCGGGTCCGCAACATCTATACCCGATCAATATTTCTTCGCCCGATCGGGCCATTTCTGCCCGATCAGTGCACGAAAACCTCCTTTTTGACTCTTTGGCTCTCTAATCTTCACGTTTAGGGGTCTTGGGGACCTCCTAAACTATCCGTAAAGCTCGTGAGCCATCCTACATGCCTCGTAACATCTCGTAAAGCCGTGGTTGCTTCCAAATGGCTCGGGGATAGGGAGAAAAATCCCTAAAACCTGCAATTCAACACTAAAACACAAAATCACAACTATATACGATAGTTAGCACAAAATAGCTCCCAAGAGCTCCAATGACGCACAAATTAGCTTGTAAATAAGGGAGAAAACTCTATATAAATACGTGATATCAAGCGCCCAGCAGAAGCAGCAATAATTAGTGGGCCACCTATGTCCCCTTATCATGCTGCAGGACAAATGAATTGGTGGGCCCACATTTATTTCTTCTTGGCGCACAGCCGAGCAGCAACAAAACTTGGCGTATAAGCTGACATTTATGCCCGATGTGGATCGGTCCGTTTATGCCCGATCGAGCCGCGAGTCATGAGCCCAGCTGGCTTCTCCTCTTGGCTTGGACGCAAATTAGCACTTGGATTTATTTTTAGGCCGCCCGATCGGGTGGGTCTTGCCCGATCGGGTTGGTAGTAAGATTTCATAGCACTTTTTCTTTTGATTTTCCACCCGATGGGGTCGGGTGATGTCCGCCCGATCGGGTGTGTAACTTCACCGCCCGATCAATAAATCATCGCCCGATCGGGCCATTTCTTGCCCGATTAGAGTACGGGAAGCTCCTTTTGACTCTTTGACTCTCAATTCTTCACGTTTAGAGGTCTTGGGACCTCCTAAACTATCCATAAAGCTCGTGAGCCATCCTACGTGCCTCGTAACATCTCGTAAAGTCGTGGTTGCTTCCAAATAGCTCGAAAATAAGGAGAAAACTCCCTAAAACCTACAATTCAACACTAAAATACAAAACCACAACTATATACGATAGTTAGCATATAATAGCTCCGAAGAGCACCAATGACGCACAAATTAGCTCATAAATATGGGAAAAGACTCTATATAAATACGTGATATCAGTATGCAAGCACTACAAAAGCAAACAGAGTTAGAAAACAGAAAATTACTTAGAAAAGAAAAGCAGATAAGGAGTAATCAACCCCTACATTGGTCATAGGCTGGGGACACGCCGTAAGCCGATAAAAAGTGCTCGTTAGCCAGGTCCTTGTGGTTGGGCAGCCAATAATCCATCTTGTACCTTTTCTTCCCATCAACATGATACCCCGTGGCTTGGCAATGAATGGCCACAATAGCCTCCTCAGCATCCATTTCGGGCACATTAAGGTTCATGCCGAAATTAGGAGGGCTATCGAATAGAATAACGGGCAGTTCCCATGGTTTGTCCCCTCGGAATACGAAAAGAAACTCCCGTTGAAATCCAGCCTGGTTGGTAGGCATCTCAGTTGTTACCTTATAGGATTTTTCCTTCCTAGCCCATCCTTTATCATGATGAGATGCCTAGCTTGGAAGGAATACCAACCAGGCCCGTTGTGGAGCTCGGACACCTCGTTCAGCCTGAACATGTTGCGCCAAAGGCTCAACGAGGGTTGCACTCCCAACATACGACAAAGACAAATGAAAGATACAATAGCCCCTACCGAGTTGGGCATAAGTTGACACAGGGCTATGTTATACACCTTTAAAATCTCCTTAAAAAGCGGATGCAAGGGAAAATGCAAACACCAGCTCGAAAAAAGATTTATATACACCAATACACCCAGGGGGTGGCACCACTATCTGGTCGGTGACCTGGTGAGGATACATTACATAAGGTAGTTTAATGACGTACAGGCTCGACAGGAACGACAACCCTCTTTGTAGATCCTTTCACCACTTCCCCGTTGACCATTGGCCACTTATTTCCAATCTCTTGTTGGGGGAAGGGCAGGGCTCGCATTGGTCAGATGTCGAAGTGACTTCAGCGGTTGCCTCCATTATTTGCACTACACCAAGGGAAATGACAGAATCTAAGTAACTCCTCTTAGAAGGAGGGAAGGCTATCGTTACTTTATTGGGATGATCTAAAAATTCTTCTGGTCCCTCAAAGTTTTCCTCACACTCCTCTTCGTCAATAGGAACGACATCGAGTAAAAAATCGAAGTTTGGGGTCCAATAAGCTATTGTTACCACAGGAGCCTCATTTACCCATGTTTCAACCCAAGGCATATAAGGAAGGGGCAAAGCATGAGAGACGCTCAAATCGAAAACAGGGTTCATTATTTATAGTACAACAACCCCTACGTCGAATTTATTAATGAAAGGAAAATAGTCAAGAATGGGAAATCATACCTTAATCGAATTACACGAAGGAGATTCCTCGCACTCTTGACGCACTCTGATAGCAGCAAGCAAAGGAAGAAAAAGGCTTCTTAAAAGAGAGAATATTAGAGAGAGAAAGTAGAGAGAGAAATTGCAAAGTGAGTAAATGAGGCAACAAGTGAAATATTTATATCTCACCTACCCTAAACAGTAACCCTCTAATGTGAACAGTTATTCAACATGGGAGTTCGCGTCGGTTAGTAGAGGGAGGTTTAATATGATACACCATATATACGGATTGAACGTATAAATACCGGTCAAAATACGGTTGACTAAAAGGAGTATATCGTTGACCTCAAACCGTTGACCCTCACCGGGGCTACTTCGAAGAATTTCGGCTATACAATCCTCCCCTCATCGGGGCTACCCCGAACTCTTCAAAGTAATAATTCTTTGACTGAGCCACCTCGAGCAATTTCAAGGATGTTCTTTGAAATCCAATACTTCCGAAATATTTTCTAAGTATACTAAGCCCTTCATGTAAGGCACCCACTTCGCGCCAAATGAGTATAGGACTCAATTAGCCGTAACCAGGCTACCTCGAAGCCCCAAACTAGACTTATTGGCCCTTACCAGGCCCACCTCACACCCAAGCAAGGGTGTTCAAGTTATTGTTCACATACCCAAGTGAGGGTGTTCGAATTATTGTTCACACACCCAAGTGAGGGATTCAAGTTTTTTGATTCACACATCCAAGTGAGGTTGTTCGAATTTTTGTTCACACACCCAAGTGAGGGTGTTCGAGTTTTTGTTCACACACCCAAGTGAGGGTGTTCGAGTTTTTGTTCACACACCCAAGTGAGGGTGTTCGAGTTTTTGTTCACACACCCAAGTGAGGGTGTTCGAGTTTTTGTTCACACACCCATGTTAGGGTGTTCGAGTTTTTTGTTCACACACACCCAAGTGAGGGTGTTCGAGTTTTTTATTCACACACCCAAGAGAGGGTGTTCGAATTTTATTGAACCCCTCTCAGAGAGGGCGTTCGAATTTTATTGAACCCCTCTAAGAGTGGGCGTTCGAATTTTATTGAACCCTTCTCAGAGAGGGCATTCGAATTTTATTGAACCCCTCTCAAAGAGGCGTTCGAATTTTATTGAACCCCTCTCAGAGAGGGCGTTTGAATTTTATTGAACCCCTCTCAGAGAGCGCGTTCGAATTTTATTGAACCCCTCTCAGAGAGGGCGTCGAATTTTATTAAACCCCTCTTAGAGATGGCGTTCAAATTTTATTGAACCCCTCTCAGAGTGGGCGTTCGAATTTTATTGAACCCCTCTTAGAGAGGGCGTTCGAATTTTATTGAACCCTTCTCAGAGGGGCGTTCGAATTTTTTTGATAAGCCAACCCATCTTAGAGAGGGCGTTCGAATTTTATTGAACCCCTCTCAAAGGGGCGTTCAAATTTTTTTGATAAGCCAACCCCACTTGGGGCACGTCGAGTTTTCAACAACAAAGGCAGAACATTTCGCTCCACATCGCAGTTTCGTCATGATCACGAAACTACAACGTAGAGCGTGGGGCTAATGGTTGGGCTCATTCCAGTCATGGCCCACCTAACCGGTGAAGTGACTAAAATACCCTTAGGGGTAAAATTACTATTTTACCCCTAAGGACCTTTCAGGCCAGAAGGTACAGGCCTTCAGTCAAGTCCACTGACAAAAAGGCTTTCATGACACCATCATCTTCACCAGATGATATCACCTTAGTACAACCTATAAATAGTACTTTTATATGATCATTTAGGTATGTTTTTTACACACATTCCAAAGCATTTACTTGTACTACACTCTGACCTTCTGAGATCAGATCTGACTTAAGAATCGGAGAGCCGATCCCGGGAACATCCCCGGGGTAGTTCACCGTGCTCGATTTTGTAGGTACCGAAAATTCGAAGACCTTGGACTTGTTATTGGTTACTACCCTAGCTGGATTTGGACTCCCTGAACTAGAAATTTCTACTGTCTTTCTTGTACCAGAAACAAATAGGAATTTTGTGATGAGAAGAAAGTAGAAATAGGGAAAAAATAGGATGTGAGGAATGTCAGAAGTAGTGAAAATTTGTGGTTAGAAGAAAGTAAAAGAAATATAGAATCGAAATGTGTTTTAGAAGAAGGAAAGTTAATTTGAAAAGAATCAAGAGTGTGAGAATTTAACTCACATATCAGAATTGAAGAATTAGAAAGAAGGAAGTAGAATACATACAAAGTCACCTCCATCATCCAACAAATTCATCAACTTATCACAATAGCAAATCAAAAATTGACTTCATAGCTATTGTGAACTTCAACCACCAATAAACTGACTTTGAATCTAATTAAGTTTTACAAGGAGTATTAGAACTTGTGAGGAACACCACTAAATCAAAGATCCAACCAGAATGTCAAAGTTGTACTAAAATGTCTGTCTGCATTGGCCAACCTAATATCTAGAACTGAGATCTTGTCATCTTGTGAACCTCTTCATCAGAAAGATACATGAGAAACCAATTTGAGAATATATATCCACATAATTTTGATAGATATTGAGGCTAGGAGATGTCACATTAGCACATATGAACTTCACATTTTCGTAAGGCCCATTTGTGCGTTCATTCTTCTATATAAAATGAAACGAGAGAAAATGGAAAGAGGAAATGAGAGAAGAATGAGATAAGGTCGGAAAAGAAATGAAAGGGATTTGGCTCGATAAAAAAAAAAGTTAACCTTCAACCAATTTCACCGTTGATTCAACCACCAATATAACACTATCAAATAAGCGAGTAATAAAACATTTAAGAAAATCAGCAAATCTAATAGAACCAAAAACAACGTCGGTCCATTAACCAACACCAAACAACAACAATTCAGTATTCGAGTCATCCCCAGAAAAACCATTCGACCAAATAACAACAAATTCTGCAACTGCATGGGTCTCCAAAATAGAGAAGGGATTTGAAGAAATCAAACTAGAATCTCAAATTTTTATAAGGAAATCATCATAATCTCGCTAATCGTAGAGAATTAAAGAAATCATCAAGAAATCCCAAATTAAGGAAGCTCCAATGATCAACAGTTCAAGAAAATCAAGTAATCACATCCACATCCTGAACGAATTTCTCTAGAGTACAACAAATCTTCAATATCGAACCATGCCCTCACATAATGGCATTGCCGACGAATCAGATCAAGATTGCAGAATCTTAGAAAAAGAAACTTCAGAGAGTAGAATCTGGACGAAATTTGAGTATTTAGAATGAGATTTCGGTAAGAAAACAATCAACAAGTTGAAAAGAGGAATCGATCGAAAACATAGTCTGAACAAATTGAGTAAAGTTATCAAACAAATTGAGCAAGAATTGCGCATGAGAATTGATGAATTTAGCGAGCAACGCAGAACCAATAACCAGGGAAAATATGAACCCTAGAAAATTGGGGAAAATTTCAAGAATCAATGATTAGTTGATTCACGATGTGAAAAAATGATTTTGTTGAGTGAAATAAGAAGAAATACGAGTAAAATAAATCCCTAATTGCTCGAATTGAAGTTCAATTTTGAGAGAAGTTTGTAGCTGAAATATTAGGGGAAATTGTTGCGTTGAAATCTAATTTAGACGAGAATTTTATGCGGAATTCGAGAGCTAAGAACGTTCCCGCTTTGATACCATGTCAGATTTCATGAATAGAGTTGAACTCCATTGATGAACTAGAAGTAGTAAAGAAGGAGAGAAATAGAGAAGCAGTAAAGAGTAAAGAGAGAAGCAGAGAGATGAGAAGAAATAGACTACATTGGATTAGAATTGAATGTTTAATGAATTACAAGCTTAGGCTATTTTTATTACTAAGCTAATCACATTGTAAAAACAACTCACCCTTGAATTAAGGGAATGATTAACAACTAAGTAACAACCTAAGTCAAACATAGTTTGACTGGCCATACTCCAACAGTTCAGTCCAATGTAATTTAATTCAATCTAGATCACTAAGCCACAATTAAAACAAAAATACAATTTCACACTCTCCGTTAATCTACCCCTTATTAGTGACGGTTTTTCCTTTCAGGTCTCCTTCAAAAATATGAATATGCCTTTTACTCCATTGGCATTTTACTCTCTTGAACTTATATGCTTTTAATTTGTATACATACTCCCTCCATACCACAATTCCTAATAGATTTATCCATTTGTTATTAATTTGGGGAAAAAGTTGGTACACGAATTATGAGAAAGCACGTGATCTCACATGAACTTTTTTCCATATATACTAAAGAGAGTGTCAAAAATATTGGCGAATAAACAAACATTTCAGAAAGGAAAGTGTATGCGTAACACTACTCCTTTTATTATTTGTTTATAATATTTATCTCTTAATTAGGTATATCATTTAAAAGGTTAAAATTAGTTACTTTTGTTATAAGATAAAAAACAACCTATTGAAGCAGACCATGTGTCAAGCCAACGAGCTTACACATGTCATCCATTGAGAGGTGGATGTATCCCTCTTTAAGACAAATACGTGTCATCACTATTGAGAGACACGTTTCAGGACAAAATTGGCGCCACCAACAATATTTGGCGCCGTTTCGGGGAGACATATAGTAATGAGTGACAGTCATTTGTCCAACAGATCGCTCGCAACTGAAGTATGCGTATAGTAGTGGAGGGCATAGGATGAACGTCCAGCTTGTGGACGTGACCGTCATATCCATCATTTGAGTCTCCAACAATTATTCCAATAATTACATATCCGATTTGACCTATGGACGAATATGCAAGCATACGTTTCAATCCTCCAAAGAATGGAATATTGGAGGAAAATCATAAAACGTCCGGTGACAACGATAGTTGAGGACGTGGTAGAGGATGAATCTCCAGCCCTGGATGTGATTGTTGGCCGACTGGTAGGTTGATGGGAGAACGTCTAGCTGAGGATATCAATCCTTCGCATAATATACTATTGGAGGAAAATCACAATCATTCGGTGACGACAACTCTTAAAAACTTATATTCTAAGATGGCATTTGTCATTCAGGAACAAATCAAGAGAAAAATGATGTTTTTCAATCCCGGAGGACAGCAGAGAGGGGCACCGTCCAAAGCTCCACGTCCTAAACAATCTCATGCAACTGATCTAGGACCTAATCGGCCTACTCATTCGAAAAACCCTTAAGTGTATCAAGATCAAGTGTTCAACAACTATTGGCTTACCTCCAGGCTGCATATGAGGCATGGCCGTCCGAACAAGTCATTCGAGAGTATTAACCATTGGTGCAATAGGTAGTGGAACTTCATATCAATCCGCTTACCCCATTCTCAACCAAGACAATGAACGTTCCCCCTATCCTAAAGTCAAGATGCCTACCATTGATCTTTTTTTATTATACTACTGATCCAGATGATCATTTATCCACTTATAAGCATTACATGTATGTGAAGGCCGTGGATGATGCCATGTGGCGTAAGGATTTTCTGACTACTTTCAAGGGAGTATCCCAACAAAATTTTAACAACTTCCTATCAAACTCTTTGTTCACCAACCACTTCGTACCCAATCGTCAAGAGCAAAAGACCAGTATACGCCTAAGAAATATCATGTAGGCCACTAATGTATCTCTAAGAAGCTTTGTGAAGAGATTTAACCTTAAGGATCTTCATATCCAAGACTTAAATGTTGGTATTGCTTTTGATTTATTCATCTGAGGGTTAAGGCCATGAAGTTCTAAGTCTTTAGTCATGCCACTAAAGTACGCGTGGACGATAAGAATCCCAACCAAAAAAATATTGAGGAGGTCATCCAAGCCAAGAAAGTGATTCAAAGAAGGCTATATCCTAGTTGGCGGCTCCTGCAAAGAGCTTGTTGGTGGGACGCGGTCACACGCATGACGCATTTACCAAAGATAATATTTATAATTCCTTCTTTCCAATACAAACTAATGTAAGTGGTAAGTAGGGTCGAATCCTCAAAGACTTGGGTACTAAGTGTATGTATAAGAGATTGCAAAGGGGGTTTGCAGTTGAAATACGTAATCTAAAAAACTAGGAAAACAATATAAAAAAGTGAAAATATCAATAGAAAGGAGTCTTGAGTCCGGCTGATTGTCACTTTTTATCCAGACTATCGATCATGGGTTTCTAGTATGAACAATTACTCTTAATGACTCACAGATTGAGAACTAAATCCCTCTTCCCTCTAAAGAATAGTTAAACTACCCGAATCTATAGATAGAATAATCTGAACTAAAGAACAACTAATTGAATAGGCAATTATGGTTTAATTTTAAAGAACATCAGCCCCAGGAATCTATAAACCATACAACAATTGCTAGCACAAATTATTCAATTTGGGAATTATGATTTCTGTATTGATTAACAAGAACAATCATATTCTATGTTAAATCCTAAGTTGCTACGTATCAACAAAGAATAAGAGAATCGACAATTATTCTAGATTCCAGCAATAGATTAATTGAATGAAAAGACTAGTTGTACTTCCTAGCAAACAAACAATAATCAATCAAGGAATATAGAAATCACAATTATAATTAAGAAAGAGTTCATAAAAGAAACCTTACAAAAGTCAAAACGATGATCCAATAACCTTTCTCAAGAACGAATTCAAGCTACGATCGACATAGCTTTAATCCAATCTTCAATAATTAACAAAATCATAAAAGGAATAGAGAAGGAGAAAGTAGGTTTCCCTCTCTAATTAGGGTTTTCAGATAATAGGTAATAGTGAAAAACTACATAAGAAAACTAATTAAAACTAATACTCTAAGCAAAGATTGACAAAATCATCGTACGTGTGCACAACCCCCCAAAATGCGCGAGGTGCGCGCGAAGACTCTGATGATGCTGATGGGGATCGCTCTGACCCGCGAGGCGGGCGCTTCCTATGCGCGAGTCGCGCATAGTTTTTGCTTGCGGATTTCTGTGCTGCTAGGCGTTGGATGGTGTGCGGGGTACAGCATGAGATGCGCATAAGCACTGCCTTGCTGCTGTGCTGCTGCTTGCAAGTGCTTGAGAGGTGCTAGCTTGCGAGCTCAAAAACTCCCACACAAGATCCATGCTTCACGATCGAATCGACATGCTAAGACACCCAATGCTTGAGCACGAAATTTTATCGAACCAAACTCACCAACGAGAACCGGAATGAATCAAAACTCAACCTCTTGACTTTACCTGATCCCGAAGACTTTCTTTATCGCACGAACCACAAACAAGGAACGAAGCTCACCTATAAATGGTTAGAAAGGTATAAAGTCCTCAAATGTCCTTAAACCACCTCTAAAGTACCGGAACCCTCCTAAATCTCTATGTACCACACTTAGACTAACATCTACGAAACTTCGCTTCTTAAGGCCTAAACCTCTACAAAACAAACTCTGAAATACTATGAAAATACGCCTAATGTGGTCTCATCAATTGTCCAGGGACAAAAGAAGAGGAAGAGAAGAGATCGGGCATCCAATTGAGTTTAACAAAGACCCATATTCTATTTTGATAGAGATAAAAGATCATCATGATTTAAAAGCTCGGGTGCAACTGAAGACTCTCTACAAGAACACCAGAAAAATGAATGTAAAAATCTCAATATAGCTCTGGGAGATCTGGCTAGGAAAGAGAAGATGAATCCTTACTTTCCCTTAGGAAGAAGAAAGTTTCAAAGGAAGGAATAAATATAAACAACGAAGAATGGTGATGAAGGCACAAATGATGGGTGTGTAATGGTCATCTCTGGAGGATTTGCAGCTGATTGTCCTACTTATAAAAGACATAAGAAGTATTTATGGGGTGGAGGGATTATCCACCCCATGGAGATAATAACCTTTCCTGCCAGGATTGCGGAAAAGGTGAGATCAAGAACTATTGGCATCAAAATTTTGGTGGTGACAGACTTGACAACTTAAAACATGATTCTTGGTCGCCCAACTCACAATCACGTCAAGGCTTTGGTAGTTACACATCTAATGTTGATGAAATTTGAATGTGATGACTTAAAGGTTGGTTGTTTATAGAAGCATGAACAAACAACTAAGGAATGCTACTTGATAACTTCGAGACCAACGTCATGGAAGCATGAAGAGAAGTCTCCGGTGCCCAATTATTCCTAAGGGAAGGTAGATAACACATTTGAGTCGCTCGGTACCACCTTGAGGATGTCACCTGGGGCAACCAATGAGTAGAAAATGAAGTTAGTTGAGATTAAGGAGGAATCTTGTTCGTCTGAGAAAATATTGGCCATCACGAGACTAATGGTAGAGAGTCAATGAGGTTCCTAACAATGTGAGCCTTCATGATTCTCGTCTAGAAAGAACCATCCAAGTGGGATCTTCCCTTGGCTCTGAGCTAAGAGAATCCTTGATATGTCTGCTGAAATAATACCAGGATGTATTTATACTTTGAGTGTAGAGGAAATGTCGGAAATAGACCCAATTATGGATGTCGGTACGCTAAAGGTGGACTCGAAGTGCAAGATAATTCTCTAGAAGAAGAAACATTTGAGTGAGGCTCGTAGTAAGGATGTTGGATGCTAATTTCATCATAGAAACCTTTTATCCAGAATGGGTTGTTAATGTAATCATGGTGCATTTGCCAAATGGACTTGGAGTATATGCGTGGACTACACTGATCTTAATGAAGAATGTCCATAGGACAGTTTCCTCTGCCTAAATTGGATCAGTTGGATGAATCAACAATCGACCATGCTTGGTTACTTTTCATGGATGGTCACTCTGAGGTCCATCAGATGCCAATGAATGAAGAAGACCAAGATAAGACGTCCTTTATCATGAAAATAAGGTTATATGGTTAGCTCAATATATCTTTTGGTTTAATAAATGCCACATCCACCTTTCAAAGTTTAGTTACTAACATGTTCCGGAAGCAGTTGGGGAAGAACATGGTAATGTATATCGATGAAAACCTTAGCTGATAAATTTTGTTCGATACTTTGACCGAGAAAAGTTTCAAGCTCGCAAAATTAGACATTGATATAATTGAAGGTTAGCGAAAAAAATATTACATAAGTTTACATTTGCAAAATACATCATAGTTAGGGTCCTTTTTGTTAAATTGAAAATCTCGTGACTACCAATAAAACATGTAAAATATATGACGTTACTAATAGAAAATTTTCTTTTATATATATGTTTCTACTTTTCCTCCCAAAGAAATTTTTTTTTTCAGGTAACATCTTTTTTTGGTAGAAGAAATTTGGAATGAACAAGCAATAAAATGTGAATATTCAATATTAAGTTCATAAAATAATAAAATAATGAGAAAATTGATTAGGTTGGTCTTGTGAAACGCATAATTGTGAAACTATGTTTGCTTCATTTGAAATTTTATTTAAAATATAATCAAAGTTGAAAAAAATTACTAAAATATATTGTTTAAAATACCAGTTGTTTATACATGATGCATGCAATGATAATCCTTTGTTTCGATGTTTCATAATGTCAAGTTGCTTGAATATACACATGTCATCTTGATTGTAATCCCCCGTAATTTTATGAATTTTATAAATATATTTAAAAGTATATTTATAATGTTTTTCATACTTATTTTATTTAATTATTTAAGTATTGACTATTATAAAAGTCAAATAATTATTTAAACGTTTTAAATGATCATTAATATTTATTTAGTAGCATTTAAGTATTTAACATTTTATTTAAAGGTTTTGGGTCGTGTTTCAAAGGATTTTAAAAGTTGGGTTGAGGAGCCCATTCAATAGAGTTAAGTGTCATGTTTAACTTAAGCCCAACCTAAAGCCTAAACCTCTTAACCCTAGGTTTTAGGCAAAACCTATAAATACCCCCAAACCCTTAATTGAACACTTTTCTTTTTTCTCTCCCTCACTCACCCTCACTCGTCCCTCACTCTCTCTCTCTCCTCCTTTTTTCCGGCGCCGGCTACACACACTGACGCCCTCACTCCTCCGTCTTCCGACCACATGCCACCACCCCTTCTTTTCTCTCCTTGCTGCCGCAACATCAACACTGCAAGCCACCCCCTTCGCTCGTCCGCCGAGCCCAGCCGCAGGAACGAACAGTGCGTGAGCCACCGACTGCTGCTGTCCCACTCGCCACCTGCGCGTTTCTTCTTCGTTGTTTTCCGGTTTTGTGATTTTCTTCGGTTATTTCTTAACCCTTATCCTCTACTTTAATGTTTAAATTATAGTTTAATGTTAAAGTTATAGTTTTTATGATTTTTATATGTTTCGATTATTAAAAATCTGATTTTTATTTATTATGAATATAAATTATAATTTCAGATTTATTATTATTGATTTAAAGTGAGTTTTAAATATTAAATTAGTGATTTATGAGGTTTTAAAGTATAGATTTATGAGTATTATATTAAAGGCCGTTAAAGGTTGGAACTTTAATATATTTAAAGTATTTTAAAACGAGTTTTGAAGCGTTTTAAAATAAGTTATATTGATGTGAATTGATTAGTATATTAATTCGTTGTTGTATTATTATTTTGGTAGGCGGAGAATTTACTTTAGGCGACTTCTAGATTTCTAGAATGGCCTCTCACTTTGTCTACACAAGGTACGTACATGTCCTTATGTGTTAGATTAATATCATGTCCTAAGGATTAGGATTATTCATAGTATCATGTATAGGGAACCCTTTTATGGTTCATACGTGGCTATTGAATTGGAATTTCGTGTTGTTGAGTATGTTAATTGATTCTATGATTTATTACATGATTGAATGGATGTTTGATTCAAGCATGTTATTTTGAGAATGTTTATATTTTAATCCATCGTATGATATGGGTTAATATTATTTTATTATTGGATTATGGGTTTTAGTACTATTTCCCTTATTGGATATTTTATTACTCTCAAAGGCCGATGACTTTATGAATAAGTTGGACTAGTATTGGATATGGTTATTTTACTACTTTACAAAGACCGAGGGCTTTATAGGTATGTATATTCATTGGACTTTCAATTGTTGATTTAAGTCAACAAATAAATTTGGAAGATTAATTCTTGGTCAATTGGAATTGTTTGATCATTTATTTTAATCCTCAGATAAAAGAGAAATATTTGTTGTATCCATGTTATGTGGTGGTTGTCTGCTTAGAGTCCAACATCGAGTAACTTACTAATGCTTAAAGTAAAAGTGAATAGCCATAGCTTTAGACTAGTGCATGTCTGAAGCTCTGGACTAGTATGAGTTGGAGTACATGGTGGTAGCCCATGGCTTTTCATGGGGTCGGATTGATCACCGTATCCTATTTTTATTTCTAAAGGTTCCTCAATATCGTTGGTCAAGGGGTCACGTAGTCGCGCCCATAACTCGGTCTTTTATTTTTGAAGATTGGTTTTTGGTTGGACAACTTGATCCATTGTCTATTCAATTTATTTAATATTTATTATGTTGTGTGTCTTGTAGTCAAGTCTTATTTTAAGAGTTGTAGTTTGATAGTATTTTATTGATCATGTTTGGTTGTTCATTAGTATCATGTTAGGTTTCGTGTTTTATTTATTTATGTATATACTCAGCCTTGCTGATTACGTGCTTTTCAGTGTGTCGATCATGGCTGTTCCTATTGATCCCGTGATGACCCTTTATTGGTGAACAATCTTCAATTGAGTATTTTCCTACAGGTTTGAAGGCATGATGCATCATCTCAATATTCATTTGGGACTTGGGAGCGGTGTTGGGAGATCATTTTATTATCTTTTGTCTCCTACTCTTACATTATTTTTAATTACGTTGTTTATTTATGGATTATTTATTTAAATGTTTCGTTTTGGTTTGAATTACTTTTGAGGTTTGAAGTTAAGTTTGACAATTATATTATTTAAGTATTTAAAAAAGTATTTTAATGTTTTTTGCTGCAATACTTTGAGTAAGCCGATACGTTTTCGCAGGGGCGATAATGCCCCGATGATTCTCTATTTTAGTTGGAAAAATATATGTTTTATAAAGAGAGAATTGTCGGGGTGTTACAAAGTGGTATTAGAGCTTAAGGTTTTATGGGTCATTTGTGCCAAAATTTGGCGCCTAATGAACAAAAACTAGCTTAGCTACTTTCAGAAGCTATTTTATAAAGTAAGCTCATACTTATTCATTTCTTAAATTTATTTTGAAGAATTCGAGGTTTTTTTTTTAAAGGTTCAAAACTTATTTTGATTGGAAATTTTATTTTCAAGTTTGTTTAATTTTTCGAATTTATTTCTATTTTTCTTTTATTTATTTTTGGTTTTCTTTAATTATTTCTGAAATTTTTAAATTGTGATTTCCTTTATTATTTTGGAATTTTCGGAAATTGGTCCGAATTTTTTATTTTTTTGAGTCCGAAAATTTTATTTATTTTACGGTAATATTGAGCATTTTCGAAAATTTTTCAGAGTTTCGAATTTTTTTTGTCTTTCTTATTTACTTTAGTTGAATGAGTTGGGTAGTTTAGGATGGGCATATAGGATAGAAATATCATATGTCTGCATTATTTTATTGTGTTCAGTTTATTTCTTATCTGTTTAGCTGTTTTATGTCTGCAAGTCCGTTCAGTTAGTTCAGTATTGGTAGTCTGTTCAGCTATTTTAGTCCGTTCAACTGTTTTGGTTTGTACATGTTCTTTTCGGTGGATTGATGATTTATTTATTTATGTTATTTATTATGGGGAATGTACGCTGAGAGTGAACGTTGCTCGTTGTAGATGTCTTGCACAATAGTAGATGGACCTTTAGGCATGTCTGATAGTGAAGCCGATCGAGTTGGAAGTTTTTATAACCCTATCGTACTTAGTGATGAGGAGTCTGACACTGAGTCTGTGCTTGAGAGCTATATTAGTCTTGAGGTTGCATTACGCCATATTTTGAGAGTTGCTACTGAGAGTGATGATGAGATGTTACAAGAATTCGACCGAGCTAGAGGTCAAACCCGCAAAGATATTTATGCAGCTTTTCTGGCTGACATACTTGATGATGATACTGATATTGAGAATGATATTGAGGATGTTGATGAACCTACACCTAAACGTATTAGGAGGACAACTAGAGCTGAAGAGCCAAATTATAAATGCGTGATTGAGGATATAGATGATTTCGAAGATGAAGTATTCACTCCTGAGAAATACAAGGAAACTAAAGATAGGAATCAGGATGTTAGTTCTTAGATTCATTTCGATGTCATTTCTTTATTTGTTTTAGCATTCTTTTGAATAAGGTAGCCATGGTACACTACTATTTATTTTAGTACTATTCATTTGAGGAATTATATTTAGTGAAATGTTGTTATAAATTGAGGACATATTCATTATTATTATTTTGGGAGAAATAAAATATTCTTTTGGTTATATGAGTTGAGTGATATTTATTTTAGTACGCGAATGGGAATTATTTTTATTTTATTTCTCATGGTTGATTATTTAATTCTTGCATGATTGTGCAAGTAATGGAAATTGTTGGCACTTGGATGTATTCCCAATAAATTTGTCTGAGCTTCGATTTATTCCAAATATATTGTTTGAGGTTGGATGTACTCCAAATAAATTCATTTGTGCTTGGATTTGTTCCAAATAAAATTGTATGTACTTCGAATTTATTCCAAGTAAAACATCGTTGAACCTATTTTCTTTAGATGATCTTATATGATCAATTTCTTTTCGATGCCTTTGTAGAATGGCAATTAGTTATGAATCGTGACCTAAATTGGATGTATGTATTTTTTTTCATAGGTTACGCAGTAGGATGGCCAACAACAATGTCGCCCTGGCCTCTGTCATTCGTCTTTTGGTAGAGAAATTGACCCGAGAGAGAACTGAGCCTCCGGACTCTGCAGACGAAATGTTTGAGATGTTTGAGAAGCTGGCTAAAGTTAAGCCACCTTATTTTAAGGGACAAACTGACCCTACTTCCCTGGATAGTTGGAGTAGAGAGTTCGATAAAATATTTGGAGCTGTGAATTGCCCTGAGGCAATGAAAGTAGATCAAGCCATGATGTACTTGAAAGATGAGGTTGATCTTTGGTGGAAGGAAAACGGGACTAGGATTAGTGCCGAGGCTAATTTTAACTGGGATTCCTTTACCACTGCTATTAGAGGAAAATTTTACCCTGCTTTCATGAGGAAGAAAAAGGCCTAAGAGTTCATTAACCTTAGGATGGGGAGCATGATTATTTCTGAATACTATAGCAAGTTCATAGCTTTGTCAAGATTTGTGCCTGAGGTAGTCGCTACTGAGGAACGAAAAGCTCAGAGGTTCGAGCAAGGTCTGACCGAGGAAATCCAATTGGGACTAGGAGGTGAAACCTTTACATCCCTAGACATTGTGCATGGGCGAGCAGCTCATATTTATGGATTACAGACTAGGCGTGACAAGAAGAACGTTTCCCTAGGAGAGAAGAGGAAAGATTTCGATGCTGGAGGAAGTCAAGGTGGTTACAAGAGGAACATGAGTGGAAATGAAAATTTCCAGAATAGAATGGCCAAGGGTCCAGTGATGGGGCCAAACCTGAGAGGACTTAGATGCAACAAGAACCATCCTGGTAGAGACTGTAAACGAGATTTGATTACATGCAATTACTGCCAGAAGAAGGGACATAGGGAGTTTGAGTGTTTCACGAAGTAGAAACGTGAACAGAACGCCAATGGAGGTAATGGTCAGGCAATAATTGGGTATAACCAAGATAGAAACCAAGGACCGAAACCTTCGGGGTCACAGAATGGTCATGGAAGCTACACTAAGCCTGCGAATGGAAGCAACAACAACAACCAGAGTAAATCTCCGGGAAAGCTGTTCGTGATGAGTCCTACTGAAGCTGAATAGTCCGCTGATGTAGTTTCCGGTACTTTTTCTATCAACTCCACTTTAGTTAAAGCATTATTTGATTCTGGAGCGACCTATTCTTTTATTTCGAAAGCATTATTTGATTCTGGAGCAACCTATTCTTTTATTTCGACGTCTACTGTTAAGAGTTTAGGTCTAGTAGACTTTGAAGTCGTTGATTTTCCCATTAGTATTCTGACTGGGGTGGTCGTGAAGTGCACTAAGATGTTTTGAAACTTACCTTTGAAGATAGGAGGTTGTAATTTTCCCTCTAATCTCATAGAATTCAATTTGGGAGACCTAGACATTATTCTAGGAATGGACTGGCTTAGTTTTTATAAAGCCAAGATAGATTGTGAAGTTCAGAGGGTAATTTTGAGGAGTTCTTCGGGGAAGTCGATTTCGTACCGACGATTTGGGAAACCTAAGAGTTTCGGGATCAAATCTGCTATGCAAGCTGAGAAGTTGCTAAGGAAAGTTTGTGAAGTATTCTTGTGTAGTGTGAGAGATGTAAGCAAAGAAGTTGAGTCGAGAATTGAGGATGTACTTATTGTGAATGAGTTCTTAGATGTTTTTCCATGTGAGCTTTCTCGAATGCCGCCTAAGAGAGCCGTTGAGTTTACCATAGACTTAGTTCCTGGAACTGCACCTATTTCGAAATCACCATACAGGATGGCGCCTCCTGAGATGAGTGAATTGAAGACTCAATTGCAAGAATTATTGGAGAAAGGTTACATTAGACCTAGTGCGTCACCTTGGGGATCACCAATGTTATTTGTGAAGAAGAAGGATGGTAGTATGAGGTTGTGTATTGATTATCGCGAGTTGAACAATGTGACTATTAAGAACAAGTATCCTTTACATAGGATAGATGAGCTTTTCGATTAGTTGAAAGGAGCTAGCGTTTTCTCGAAGATTGATTTGTGTTCTGGGTATCATCAATTGAAGGTAGCCGATAAGGATATACCTAAGACTGTTTTTAGAACGAGATATGGTCACTATGAGTTTACTGTGATGCCATTTGGGTTGACCAATGCACCTGCAATATTTATGGACTAAATGAATAGGATTTTTCATGAATTTCTAGATAAGTTTGTCGTAGTATTCATTGAAGATATTTTGATTTATTCTAAGAACAAAGAAGAACATGACGAGCATTTGAGGATTATTTTGGATCAATTGTTTGCCAAATTCTCTAAGTGTGAGTTCCGTTCAGAGAAAGTCGCATTTTTAGGCCATTACGTATCTAAGGAAGGAGTTTCTGTGGATCCTGCAAAGATACAAGCCGTTAGTGAGTGGCCTAGACCGAAGAATGTGTCTGATATAAGGAGTTTTCTAGGATTGGCTGGTTATTATAGAAGGTTTGTGAAAGATTTCTCGAGGATAGCAAGACCTATGACTACTTTGATGAATAAAGAGTCGAAGTTTGAGTGGAATGAGAAGTGTGAGGAAGCCTTCAAAGAATGGTCTAGGATATGTGTTAGAGCAGAATGGGAAGGTGATTGCGTATGCATCGCGTCAGTTGAAGCCGTCTGAGTCTAATTACCCTACCCATGACTTAGAGTTAGCTGCCATTGTGTTTGCATTGAAAATTTGGAGACATTATCTATATGGAGCGACTATGAAGATATTCACCGATCATAAGAGTTTGAAGTATATTTTCACTCAGAAGGATCTCAATATGAGACAAAGGAGATGGTTAGAATAGATCAAGGATTATGACTTACATATCCAGTATCATGAAAGGAAGGGGAATGTAGTCGCTGATGCTTTGAGTAGGAAGACGAGCCATAGCATGAATGCGTTGGTAGTTTCCGAAGAGTTGTATCGAGATATGCAAAGGCTTAACCTTGAGATTTTGAATCCTGGAGAGATAGAAGCGAGATTGAATGCTTTGACGTTAGGATCGTCGATTTTCGACGAGATCTTGGAGAGTCAAGTTGGAGATGAACATCTTGACATGATAAAGGAAAAGATGAAGCAATGAAAAGAAGTTGATTTTAAGATCCATGAAGATGGAAGCCTGAGATTATAAGGAAGCTGGTGTATACCACAAAATTGTGAAGATCTTAAGAGGAAGCTTGTGGAGGAAGGTCACAATACTCCGTATTCTGTACACCCTGGTGGTGATAAGTTGTATGAAGACCTTAAGGAGAATTATTGGTGGACGAATATGAAGCGAGACGTCGCTAAATCGTGTCTAAGTGTTTGACTTGCCAGAAAGTGAAGATAGATCACAAGAGACCTATGGGAAAGGTCCAGTCGTTAGAAGTCCCTGGATGGAAGTGGGATTCAGTTTCTATGGATTTTGTGACAGCATTGCCGAGAACAAAGACTGGCAAAGACACTATTTGGGTGATTGTGGATCGATTTACTAAATTTTCCGTCTTTAATCCGATCAAAGAGACGTGGAAGAAGAAGCAATGCAACTTGCAAAGACTAATATCAAGCACGTCGTGAGACTCCATGGTGTTGATAGGGTTTTAGTCGTATCACCTATTCAAAAATAAACCAACATTCCTCTAACTATGGTAGTCAATGGAAGCAGGGTCGAATCCACAGGGAGACAGAGTTTCTAAATTAATATTCAACAAATTTAGCTACTTCTGACGAAATCAGGGAAGAATAATTTAAACTAATGAGTAAGCTAAGGAAGATGGACTAAATCGAGGAATCAACTATGGAATAAAAACCTAGGGTATTAGGTCGGTGCACCATGCTTATACCAATCAAATAGGGTCAACTACTATCAAAACCTAAGTCAAGAGTCGGGGAATTAGAGCATGTGTTGAGCTATGGTTAAGACTCAACGCTCATAGTTCAACATACGCCGCATGTTCACTAACGTAATCAGAACTACTGACGTGTCCTAGGCCTCTAGTCATAAGACGGATCTGTGCGAACAACTATTAACCACAAGCAATCAATGAAATTGTACACTGACATTAATTACTCAATAAGAACAAACCACATCACAATCACCCTAATCAAGCCCTAGAAATTGATAGAAATCTAAATTACAATCATGGTATAAACATGGCTTTCCTATCTAACACCCTAGATAGAGAAATACTCATTCATAATCGAATTAACAACAACAAAACTAATATGAAACCCTAACAATTGCATCATGAACGATTAAATAAATAAACTAAGCAATCAATAATAAAAGAGATTAGGGTAGGAAAGAGTACCAATTGACGGAAAGCAGGAACTTTTATTGAAATCGAAATAGGTTTGATCACCTTTAATCTAATCTAAAGTGTTTGAATTAAACTAAGAACAATGAGAAATAAAACTCGTCTAAAGCAGTAAAAAGATGAATAAAAGATGTCTCTCAATAATGAGGAAAAAGGTATTTATAATACCCCCTCAAGTTAACTAAAAACGGAAACAAAAAGCCGAAATCCGCGACAAAGTGTGCCAGACCCGATCGGGCCCGAGCACAGTACCCGATCAGGCCGACACCCAATGAGCTCCTTTTGTCCTTCGTGGTCAGCGCAGCAGTGCAGCAGGTGGGGGGGTGAAATTGTGGCCCACCCGATCTGGCCTTGGGCAGCCACCTGATCGGGCCTGGTGCATCTTTGGACCAACGCCTTCTTCTCGTAAGCAGCTTCACAATGAGACCTAGCAGCACCCAACCCAATCGGGTCGGGCACACTATGCCCGATCGGGTCTGGTGCATTGATGCTCGCCCGATCTGATCGGCACGCCTTGCCCGATCGGGCCCGCGACTTTCATACCCGATCAATATATCTTCGCCCGATCGGGCCATTTCTGCCCGATCAGTGCACGGAAACCTCCTTTTTGACTCTTTGGCTCTCTAATCTTAACGTTTAGGGGTCTTGGGACCTCCTAAACCACCCATAAAGCTCGTGAGCCATCCTACGTGCCTCGTAACATCTCGTAAAGCCGTGGTTGCTTCCAAATGGCTCGGGAATAAGGAGAAAACTCCCTAAAACCTGCAATTCAACAATAAAACACAAAACCACAACTATATACGATAGTTAGCATAAAATAGCTCCCAAGAGCTCCAATGACGCACAAAATAGCTTGTAAATAAGGGAGAAAAGTCTATATAAATACGTGATATCAGGTGTGCCGAAGGATATTATTTTAGATCGTGATTCGAGATTTCACTCGAAGTTTTGGCAGAAAGTTCAGCAGAATCTTGGAACTAAGTTGAAGATGAGTACTGCTTTTCACCCTGCGACATATGGTCAGACTGAGAGGACAAATCAGACTATAGAGGACATGTTGAGAGCATGTGCGATTGATTTTCAAGGAAGTTGGGAAGACCAATTAGATTTGATTGAGTTTTCATACAACAATAGTTACCATGCGAGTATAAAAATGGCACCATTCGAAGCTTTGTGTGGACGGAAGTGTAGGAGTCCTATTAGTTGGAATGCCTTTAGTGAGAATATAATCCTAGGGACTGAATTCATTGAGGAGACCGTTAAGAATATGAAATTGATTCAAGCTATAATCCAAGCTGCCCAGGATAGGGAGAACAGCTATGCTGATTTAAGGAGGTGTGAAGATGAATTCGCAGTTGGCGATAAATTGTTTTTGAAAGTTTCACCGATTAAACGTGTTATGAGATTTGGTAAGAAAGGCAAGTTGAGTTCCAAGTATGTGGGTCCATATGAGATTTTGCAACGAGTTGGTAAGGTAGCCTACAAGTTGGCCTTACCGATGGAATTCGAGAAGATGGACGATGTGTTTCATATCTCGCAGCTTAAGAGGTATATTCCTGATGAGAACCATGTTCTAGAACCCGAAAGAGTTCAGATTGGTATTAGCCTCACGTATGAGGAAAGACATGTGAAGATTTTGGACAAGAAGGTGCGTAGTACACGCAATAAGGATGTGAGTATCGTGAAACTACTTTGGTCTAACCATCAGTCTGAGGAGGCAACATGGGAAGCCGAGGATGATATGAAGAAGTATCCTGATCTGTTTATTGAGGTGAGTTACGATGGCGTAACTCGTTTTTGTTAGAGGGGTATAATGCTATATAATTTCACGCTTTTACCTATTTTTAGTGTATTTTAATGCATTTTTATGTTTACCCTTGCGATTTTCGAGCTTTTAAGTTTTAAAAAGTTTAAGTATAAAATTTTTCCAAACGATTTAGTTTTCATGCCAAGTTTCGGGACTAAACTTAATTTAAGAGGGGTAGACTTTAATCCCCTGTAATTTTATGAATTTTATAAATATATTTAAAGTATATTTATAATTATTTTCATACTTATTATTTTTAATTATTTAAGTATTGACTATTTTAAAAGTCAAATGATTTTTTAAACATTTTTAATGATCATTAATATTTATTTAGTTGCATTTAAGTATTTAATATTTTATTTAAAGGTTTTGGGTCATGTTTAAAATGATTTTAAAAGTTGGATTGAGGAGCCCAACCAATAGGGTTAAGTGTCATGTTTAACTTAAGCCCAAACCTAAAGCCTAAACCTCTTCACCCTAGGTTTTAGGCAAAACCTATAGATACCCTCCTTCTTTTCTCTCCTAGCTACCGCAGAAGCAACACCGCAAGCCACCCCCTTCGCTCGTCCGCCGAACCCAGCCGCAACAACGAGCAGCGCGTGAGCCACACGTGCCACCGCTGCTGCTGTCCTACGTGCCACCTGCGCGTTTCTTCTTCGTTGTTTTCCGGTTTCATGATTTTCTTCGGTTATTTCTTAACCCTTATCCTCTACTTTAATGTTTAATATATAGTTTAAATTTAAGTTATAGTTTTTATGATTTTTATATGTTTCTATAATAAAGTTGAAAACTTTATTATTCAATAATTAAAAATATGATTTTTATTTATTATGAATATAAATTATAATTTCAGATTTTTTCATTATTGATTTAAAGTGAGTTTTAAATATTAATTTAGTGATTTTTGAGGTTTTAAAGTATAGATTTATGAGTATTATATTAAAGGCCGTTAAATGTTGGAACTTTAATATATTTAAAGCATTTTAAAACGAGATTTGAAGCGTTTTAAAAAAGTTATATTGCTGTGAATTAATTAGTATATTAATTCGTTGTATTATTATTTTGGTAGGCGGAGAATTTACTTTAGGCGACTTCTAGATTTCTAAAGTGGCCTGTCACTTTGTCTACACAAGGTATGTACATGTCCTTATGTGTTAGATTAGTATCATGTCCTAAGGATTAGGATTATTCATAGTATCATGTATAAGGAACCCTTTTACGGTTCATACGTGGCTATTGAATTGAAATTTCGTGTTGTTGAGTATGTTAATTGATTTTATGATTTATTACATGATTGAATGGATGTTTGATTCAAGCATGTTATTTTTGGAATGTTTATATTTTAATCCATCATATGATATTGGTTAATATTATTTTATAATTAGATTATGGGTTTAGTATTATTTCCCTTATTGGATATATTATTACTCTCAAAGGCCGAGGACTTTATGAGTAAGTTGGACTCGTATTGGATATGGTTATATTACTACTTTGCAAAGACCGAGGGCTTTGTACGGTATGTATATTCATTGGACTTTTAATTGTTAATTTAAGTCAACAAATAAATTTGGAGGATTAATTTTTGGTCAATTGGAATTGTTTGATCACTTATTTTAGTCCTAAGATAAAAGAGGAATATTTGTTGTATCCATGTTATGTGTTGGTTGTCTATTTAGAGTCCAACATCGAATAACTTACTAATACTTAAAGTGAAAGTGAATAGCAATAGCTTTAGACTAGTACACATCTGAAGTTCTGGACTAGAATGAGTTGGAGTACATGGTCGTAGCCCATGGCTTTTCTTGGGGTCGGATTGATCACCGTACCATATTTTTATTTCTAAACTCGGTCTTTCATTTTTTAAGACTGGTTTTTGGTTGGACAACTCGATCCATTGTCTATAAATTTTTTTTTTTTTGTTGTGTATCTTGTAGTCAAGTCTTATTTTAAGAGTTATAGTTTGATAGTATTTTATTGATCATGTTTGGTTGTTCATTAGTATCATGTTAGGTTTCGTGTTTTATTTATTTATGTATGTACTCAACCTTGCTGATTACGTGCTTTTCCGTGTGTCGATCATGGCTGTGCCCATTGATCCTGTGATGACCCTTTATTGGTAGCAGTTTTCAATTGAGTATTTGCTTACAGGTTTGAAGGCATGATGCATCATCTAAATATTCATTTGGGACTTGGGAGCGTTGTTGGGAGATCATTTTATTATCTTTTGTCTCCTACTCTTACATTATTTTTAATTACGTTGTTTATTTATGGATTATTTATTTAAATGTTTCGTTTTGTTTTGAATTACTTTCGATGTTTGAATTTAAGTTTGACAATTATATTATTTAAGTATTTAATAAAGTATTTTAATGTTTTCCGCTGCAATACTCTGAGTAAGCCAATACGTTTTCACACGGGCGATAATGCCTTGATAATTCTCTATTTTAGTTAGAAAAATATATGTTTTATAAAGAGAGAATTGTCGGGGTGTTACATTTGATGTTCAGTAAAATTGGAATTTTCTATTCAAAAGCATTAAAAAAGTAATAATAATGTTTTGCAAGTGATTAAAATTTAGAGTAAATATAATTATTTGAATATATCTTTTTCAATTTTTTTTGAGGGGATATTTTTTCAATTATTTAATGTGTTTTTGCTTAAAAAAATTACTTAGAGCCATCTTATATTCGTGGCTTCTTTCAAATCGAGATTTTGTTCCCCCCGTACTAAACCTCGAAATATACACCTAGGTTAAATTCCCCGAGCCCTGACTAACGAACACTACCCGATTCTTCCAAATGTGGTAACAGATCCGGCCTAGACCAAGAATTAAAAGACGATTTTCATGACATGAACCCTCATAAAGCCCCGGGCTCTCACGGTTTAAGAGCAGGTTTCTGTCAGACTTAGTGCACATTATAAGACAAACAATTTCTTCTCACAAGGCCAACTTACCCCCTCACTCAGCCACACTATCATGACACACATTCCTAAAAATGACATCCAAGAAACAACTAATGATTTCAAGCCGACCGACCTAGTAAATTCCATCTACAAAATCATCACCAAGATAATGGTGACACGTTTGTCGCCAATTTAGCCGTCATCATCAGCCCATATTGAAATGCCTTCACAAAAGGGAGATCCATACATGAAAATCTCCTAGTTGTCCAAGAAATTTTCAACACCTTTCAAAAGTCAAAGAACAAAACGAGACGATGTGTTCTAAAACTAGACATGGAGAGAGCCTACAATCGTCTCGAGTGGGCCTATGAGTGATCCTCACTGATTTCATGGATCAAGATATGTAAACAAAAGTACTGAGAAGGCTAGGGTTGAGAAAAATCCACCCCTAAACAGGCGTTCATAGCGAAGTTAGGTTGGTCTCTTTCTCACTAACCATGATAGCCCGTGGGTCAAATTAATGAAACAAAAATTACCTGTAAAACAAAACTTTTTTGATGATAAACCAAAACCTATTGACTCCGACATCTGGAGGAAATTTATCAGTTAAAGAGAGATCTTCAGAAAAGGAATCTAATGGAAAATTTAAAACGAAAAAGTGTATCTAATTGAAAAAATCAATCACCCCCTAACACCATAAACTCTTACCTTAGAGTGGCAGACTTCATAACAACAAATCACACGTGGGACCTCCAACGCCTATACAACACCATCCTATAGGATATTTTCCTCTTAGTGCAAGGCATCCCTCTTCCCACCCATGATATGGAGGATACTTCTATATAGGGCTTAACCTCCAAGGGGTCTTTTTCAATAAAATCAGCTACCTAGTTAGCGCATTGTATCAATCCTAACCTCCCCAAATGGCAATTCAGTGGATTTGGAATTTTTATCTTCCATCTAAGATCATCTTCTTCACATGGCTAATACTCCACATTAGCTTGGGAGTAAGGACTTCTCTACAAAAAGGAAGATAATCCCTATGGAAAATTGTCCAATTTCTCTGACTCAACGAAAAAACATTAGATCATCTCTTCTCTGATTGCCAGAAAATAAGACACTTACTTCAAGATTATAATATCATGGCTCCTGGCTAAAGGTATACATCCATCCCACCTCGATCGAGTACATATTGTTAACTCTCAAATCCAAAAAAGACACTATGCGCCGTTACATCTTCCTTCTTTGGCATATCTGGAAGGAAAAAATGGGTGCCTATTTCCAACAAAACCGACTTCGACATCCATCGAACCATTCTAAGAGCTAATAACAGGCTAAAGTCGTATCACCTAATCAAAAGTCATTCCTGAAGTCCTCTAACAACAATAGCCAGGGAAGTAGGGTCGAATCCACAGGGAGACAGGTTTTCAGAGTTAATATTCAGCCAAACAGCTACATCAGACAAGATCATGGAAGAATCAGCTGAACTACTAATTCAACTAATGAAAGTAGTATAAAAATGAGTTTTAAACTGTGAATTAAAGGTATAGGGCATTAGTACAGTCCACCATGCTTATACCGATCAAAAGGTTTAAACACCTATCAATACCTAAGTCAAGAGTCGAGAGATTAGAGCACGTATTAAGCTACGGTTAAGTCTTAACGCTCATAAATCAACATATGCCGCATGTTCACTGACATAATCAGAATTATTGACGTGTACTGAAGCCTCTAAAAGTAAGACGGATATGTGCAGATAATTATTAACCACAAGCAATCGATGAAACTACGCAATAACATTAATCACTCATCAAGAACAAATCACACCTACCACAATCACTGCAATCAAAACCTAGAAACTAATAGCAATTCAAATATGAATCATGGTATAAACATGGTTTTCCTCCCTAAAACCCTAGAAATAAGACTACTCAGATATAATCGAATCAACAATAATAAAACTAATATAAAAACCTAAACTTTGCATCATGAACTAATTAATTAAGCAATCAAAGATTAAACAAAGAACTAATAGAGAAGAACAATACCGAATGACGGAAAGCAATAAATTTAATTGAAATAATCCAAGGTTCGATCTCCTCAAAAACTAATCTAAAGTGTTTAACTATGAAAAGCTCTCTAAACTAAAATAATGACAATGGAAAATAAAAAGTTGTCCCACTTATTAAACTAAAATAAGCTCACAATTTATAAAGAAACTAAAAACTCCTTAAAAATGAAATAAAACAAGATAGAAGTTGGGCTTTGGGGCTCTCGTCCAATCGGGCCAAGTATGCCCGTAGTGGTCGGGACCAAGCCAAGCAAAGCCTAGCTTTGTTTTCTTCCTTCGCACAACAATACGCAGAAGCAACATTAAGTGGGCCTGCCCGATTGGATCGGGCCACTCTTGCCCGATCGGGCTAAGCCACATTTCAGCCCACCACTCTTTCTCTTCTTTCCTGGCGAACACAACAACAACAACATGGAAATTGGACCTACTCGATTGATCAGGCCATGCTGCCCGGGTCCATCGGGCCAAGCCAAATCAACCTAATTTCTTCTTAGAAAAAATAGCAGCAACGATGGTTTTGGGCCTCGCCTGACTGGGTCGGACCAAGCTGCCCGATCGGGCCCGAGACATCTTCACCCTACGCATTAACTTCAGCCCGATTGGGCTCCGTAGGCCGCCCAATCATGTCTTTTCCTTGTCTTTCAAGGTCGATTTTCATGCCCAAGGGCTCGGGACCTCTTGACTCATCAACTAGAGTCTTGTAACCAACTCCTAAAATCGTGGTTGCTTCGAAATAGATCAGATTAAGGGAAAAACTCCTAAAAACCTGTAATTCAACATAAAACAACAAAACCATAACTATATAGAATAATTAGCACAAATTAGCTCCCAAGAGCTGCAATAACGCACGATTTATCTCATGAAGTGGGGTAAAAATTATATAAATAATCATGTTATCAGCTAACCTATCTCTTAGAAAATGGTTCTATAGAACCACCATGGACAAGGATCTCTCAGCGATTTCCCCTTCTCTGAGGACACCTCTCCCCCCTAAATTCTTTCCCAAACCCCGCTCTTCTCCTCGTTCGATGGTCCCCCCCCTCGTGGCTCTCTCAAAGTTAATTTCGAAGGCTCAGGGACTAATAGTTCGACGACAACAGACTTAATCATCAGAGACAACGATTGCAATGTTATAGCGGCGACTTCTTTCAAGCTAGGAAAGACGAGTATTGTAGTAGTAGAAGCAACAACTCTCCACATAGCTCTAATATATCTTACTTCCATTCCTCATAGTAGCTTTATTATCGAAGGGGACAACCTCCTGGTCATTAATGCGGTAAAAGAAACTGGATCCCTCTGTGGCAGATAGGCAACTTTATTGATGACATACAAATGATACTACAACAAGAGCACAACTGTGAAATCCACCACATATTTAGTGTAGCAAACAGAGCGGTGATTGTCTCCATGTAGATATTTTTGAACAATTCAAAAACCTTTTCTTATCCTTGATTCAGATGTAACAGGGAACTTCTCGTGTGAAGAGCTTTGTAATACTAGGGGTGCTCATAACCGGGTACCCTAATACCCTGAAAAAATCGAGTACCTGGAATGGAGGTACCCGAATTTCCTGGGTCGGGAAAACTGGGTACCCGATACCCTGATTAAAGGAATTATGGGCGGCAATTTAAAAAAAAATCAGTAACTCCCTCGTCTCCTTACCTTTTCTTGGTTTATGTTTGTCTATCTTACTTTATTTCTTAGCATTTTCAACTGATTGTGCTTTAGGATGCTTGCATCATCGATCATATAAGTGTTTTAGGATGATTCTTCTTTAGTTTATACACACCATGCTGTCACTAAAACACCATTATTTCATTAGTATGTAAAACATCTATTTTCCATTTTTTTGTTAATCTGATTTAGAAAAACGAGAAACTCTTTTTTTTTAAATAAAAAAAGGGTCAAATGGGTACTCGACAATTTGTAACAACGGCTCATGACCCGGCCCATTTATTTGGTAAAATCCCGTGTCGGGTACCCGACCCGTGAAAAGTAGAAAATCGTAAAATTACCCGCCTTTTCCACCCGAATTAGCGGTTTGACAGGCCGGATAATGCGAGTCGGGTTTTCCTGAACACCCTTACCTAATACTATCTTCCATCTATTTTTTGGTACCCTTTTAAAAAATACTACCTAAAAAATAGTGATGTAGGATCTTCTTAGATTCGTCTCAATGTATAGATTATTAAAATCTTATTTGCATATTTTTTTATTGTATATAACTAAAGATATTTAATATCTAAATTGTGCATTGGATTGCGTAAACTGATTCAATGATGCGAGTAAAAAAAACTGACGAAGTAATAGGCACGTAGGTCAATGTAGCCTAGTAAATACGGATTGATTGACATCCAGACTCGCTCCCCCTTATACATTTCCATATACTTTTCCATATGAGTAATTCCTGTTGCGGGAAAAAAAAAAACCCAAGTAAACGCAGAACTGGAAGTCTTGTGAATAAAAATAAGAAAAGTCATTCATCCCTGTCCATATCTTGGCCTTCCCTCGCTTTCGCGTCTACAAAACTCCAACTTTGTCCACCTGGAGGAGTGGAGTGGACCCCTTCTTCACTATTTGTATCCTGTGTCAACATCCAATTAAACCAATTAACAAAATTACAAACCACCAAACATCCAAAAAACGAAAAAAAAAAAAACAGAGTCCGAAAGGGGTTAACTTGTTAATATTCTGTTTTTGTTAAAAGAAGTTGAAATTAATAGGGAAAGAATTAAAAGTTGAGAGGCATGAAGTTATTTGATTTATTGGTTGTTTTGTGGGTGATAATACAAGTTTTGTGGTGTGTTAAAGGGAGGTTTGTAGTGGAAAAGAACAGCATAAGTGTATTGCAACCTTATAAGTTACAGTCAAATCATGATGCTTCAATAGCTAATTTTGGAGTACCAGAATATGGAGGTTCAATAGTTGGTTCTGTTGTGTATCCTGATCATGCTACTGATGCTTGTAAGCCTTTTCATGGTGTCAAACCCTTTAAATCTTCAACCTCTCGACCCACTATCCTCCTTGTTGATCGTGGAGGTTTGTCTTCACCTTCACTTTTTGTTTTATATTTCCTTTCTTCCTTCTTTTTTGGTCATCCTTTTTAGTTGATTGGATGACCTATATTTATCGGATAAAGTGTTGTTATCTATCTCGTGGAGTCTCAAAATAAGTGAGTGACATACTCAACCAGTATCAAATCAATACTCTAGGGTACCATTTTTAAAAATGAAATCAATTGGTATTAGGAAATACTTATTTGTATGGTACTAGAAAGGTGTTAATTAACATAAAGTGTTTAATACACCCAATAGAAAGTCCAAATGGTGCCGTTTGTTTTTGAAAGTGGCACCAATTCATTTTCCAATATGTTTTTCAATCACACATGATGCTCCAAAGTGTCTTTACAAATACATACCTATGATACTATTGTATGTTGATTAGAGATATGAGGAACCAAGGCAAGTTTGATCGTCTGAGTTCTGACGCATGGGTATTTTAAAGTCACTAGATTTTGTATGAACCATTGTAAAATGCATTTGATTAGAAAACTTATGCATAGTCTCATGAACTTATTTTGAATTGGTCAAGTCAATCTCTTGTGTTTTTGCCATCTTTCCTAACTTGGGTTGACTTCAGTCTAGGAAAATTCTTTCAATTATTGATGCAACATTTTTTTGGTTCTACACCCTGTATTCTTCTAACTTCTATCTACTGAGTTATTGTTTAAGAGTATCTAAAGTTTATGTTATACTTTCTCTGGTTTTCATTAGTTGTGACATTTTTGATTTCACGGACTCCTATGCAATATTTAGAGAGGAAAGAGGTAGAAAGAAAGAAAGAAGGAAACCCATGTGATATACGCAATTTTCCAACATCATCATATTTTCGATTATATACAAAGTAATAAGAATGTCGATGTTTGAAGGCAAATATAGCAAGTAAAATAAATAAGATGAGGAGTATTTACCGAGCTTCCGGTATTTTGTTATTTGTTGCGGATATATATCTAAGATCCAACAAGCTAACACTTTTTACAAGTCTAAGTCTTCTGTTTCAATATCTTGCACCAAAATATGTGCCCCTCAATATCAAGTACACCAACAATAGTTTTCATTCTACTTTTTATTGCTTTATTTTGCTTTCATTCCTAAGATAAGCAATCTAGTCCTTATGCCAAAAGACATGAACTTATAGCTACCTAACTACTCAGCAACTCTTCTTGACAACAACTTCTGAACTATAAACTAGGTTCCGACAACCTTTCCTATCTTTTTGAGTCTGAATAATGCTTTACCTAAATTCTTGAGAATATAAATGCCTACTTTTATAAGATCTTCTCAAGCTGACTGATGTAGCATGATTTTGGATCACTTTTTTGTCCAAGCAAAAGCCTAAAAAACTAATAGTCCACTCTGCCTAGGATGAGATTAACTTAACTTGGTGTAATATCACTCCAAAAAGGCTACATTATCTCAGTTAAAATGGTCACTCAAAATTTATTGTTTGCATGCCGAGTGACCGTTTTTCCATAAAAATTGACCTTGTTGACGGTGGTCGTACCAAAACATTAATGTATAGACAATTCCATACGAGACTTCGTAAAAAGCTAATAAGGTAAGTTAACTAAAGATGTCAAACTCTATTCTCCCTAATCACTAATACTTAGCATTGCGAACCCCATACAAAGAAAGATTTGACACCCAAAAAGGAAATAGATTGGCTGAAGCTGCTGAAAGACATAATCCCCACATATGAATGTCCCAACTTGTCTTCACATAATGATTGGGTTAATTAGAAAACATTGGTAACTGATGAAAAAACAAAGCTACTACGAAAAGCATGGTTACTTGTTGAAACAATGCACAAATTGTGTTAACCTCATCTTTCCATATTCTGTAAACAGAGTGCTACTTTGCCCTGAAAGCATGGAATGCACAGGAAGCAGGAGCAGCAGCAGTTTTAGTCGCAGATAGCATAGACGAGCCCTTAATAACCATGGACTCCCCGGAGGAAAGCAGTGATGCAGATGGGTTCATTGACAAGATACAAATCCCTTCGGTTCTTATAGAACGAGGCTTTAGTGAGAACTTGAAAGAGGCCTTAAAAAAGGGTGATGAAGTTGTGGTAAAACTTGACTGGTCAGAGTCAATGCCCAACCCAGATGGTCGGGTCGAATATGAGCTCTGGACTAACAGCAATGATGAATGTGGAGTTCGTTGCAACGAGCAAATGGATTTCATCAAGAACTTCAAGGGTCATGCTCAGCTTCTCGAGAAGGGTGGTTATACACAATTTACCCCTCATTACATAACATGGTTTTGTCCTGAGCCATTCCTGCGCAGCAGTCAGTGCAAGTCGCAATGCATAAATCGAGGAAGGTATTGTGCTCCGGACCCTGAGCAGGATTTTGGGGAAGGATATGAAGGGAAGGATGTTGTGTTCGAGAATTTGAGGCAGCTCTGTGTTCATAGCGTTGCCAAAACCGAGAATAGGTCATGGGTTTGGTGGGATTATGTTACTGATTTTCATATTCGGTGTTCCATGAAAGAGAAGAAATACAGTAAAACTTGTGCTGAGGATGTCTTGAAGTCTCTTCGTAAGTCTTTCTAGTTAAATCCCTTGCACTAAGTTTTGATACAGAAGCTTTAAGAGTAAAGAACTCTTGAAAGTCCATTTCCTTGTGTGAACAAGGAAAGCCGAAGGGGTTTATTTGTTTTGTAATACTTTTGCGGCACTCCAATGGTCTTGTTTCCGTTCTACTTTCAAATAAGTTTCTTGTCAAAACACTAATCGGACATCAAAAGTATTGTGGTAGGTTGTTGTCTTATTTCCCGCCTAAATTTTGCTTTAAATCTAAATAGGTTTGCCTGTTGACAAGATTAAAAAGTGCATGGGAGATCCAGAAGCTGATGCAGAGAATGAAATTCTGAAAAATGAACAAGACAAGCAGGTGTGATTATCACACTATCCAGCAGTTTCAGATAGCACTAGACTACTAGTGAAAGTAATCATATTTTTAAGTAGTTCATTATGAGTTTATGATAGTCAAATGGTGGACTTTGCTGCTTTGTGAAACACAGATTGGTAAAGGATCTCGTGGTGATGTTACAATTTTGCCAACATTGGTCATAAATGACGTGCAATACAGAGGTTGGTTTCCCTAGATTGCTTGTGATTTTATTAGGGGCCACTAAGTTGCATTTTAATACCTTGCCTAGTTTTCGAATGATGCATTGATCCTACTATGGAGTAATATATGATAAGCTTCGCGCTTATGTCATCCATGTCTTTTTGTGTCATTATTCTAGGCAAACTCGAGAGAACTGCTGTACTGATGGCGGTATGTGCTGCCTTCAAGGAGACAACTGATCCACCAATTTGTTTGACTGGAGGTGTTTCAACTAGTTTCCTATCAAAACTAACAACAAAACAAATGTAGTTCAGTACCTTTATTTGTCAATACTTTCTTATTCTGTTATAATAAACCTGCAGGACTTGAAACTAATGAGTGTCTTGAAAACAATGGTGGGTGCTGGGAGGACAAGCAAGCCAACATCACAGCCTGCAAGGTACATGTTTTTATGGTTGCCTTCTTGAAAAAAGGCTATCGTAAACAATTAATATAGTCACGAATTTGTCCATGTCAACATATGATATTTATGGCTAATTATTAAAGATATACGTAAATACGCAACAACATTCTTTATTATTTTGGAAGGTAATGTGGTGGACCCCTGACCAGATCTCAACTAGCACAGTTTCTTGATCTGGTGTTTGCGGGGCTCGACATTTGAGAGCAGGGGGAATGATAAGGGCATCCCCACCCCCAAATGCCCCTAGTGGGATTTGATCCCATGAGATCAAACCTTTACCCCTAGACCAAGCCAAGCTTGATAATACGCAACAACATATGTCACTATATAGTATAATATAGTTCATAATATACGAAAATTATGCTTTGAATTGCATTAGTCGTCGTCAGTTTTTTGGACAATACTATAACATGTTTTGGTCATACCCATAATTTGGACATGTACAGTGAAATTGGTATTGGCTATGACCATAACTTGATTTGGATATCGCCCAATTTCACTATCCAAATTACGGCTATGACTAAAACATATTAATGTGCTGTTCAAAAATAAAAAATTATGTTAACTAATTTTCATATGGAGGTTTAGCAAATTAAACAACAGAAAGTTAAGTAAATGCCAAAGTAATCATTACTGACGTGATCAAACGTGTGGTTCACATTAATCAACTAACGTGGCCTTTTTTATAGAAGTCTATACTAAAATTTTCACTGCAAGGTAGTATGTTTCATTGAGATATAAGAAGGACATTGCACATCCTCCAAAGCTCTTCTTCATATGGATGAGCTTGGTCATTAACTCATTATCTTCTATTATAATATTAGAATTGAGATACTGATTCTACACTTAAATTTATGCAGGACACATTCCGAGGAAGAATTTGTCAGTGTCCTCTTGTGGCAGGTGTTCAGTATCAAGGAGATGGTTATACATCTTGTAAAGGTACTTCTCTCCTACAAGTTATTATAATTTGGAAAAATTTTCAAGAACAACCTAATAAAGACACTTTTTTTTGAGAAAACCATTTAATAAACGTTTTATTATAAAAAATCACCTAATAAAACACTTTTTCTTTCAAAACACCACCATTTGAGACCAAATAAGTAATTCATTTAACATTGTAATCAGTTCCCTCCATTTAATTTCAACCCCAAGTGACTCTTCTGGAGTTAGTAATCTGTCGATAAGTGGTTACGGGGCTAACAGAGTTATTAATTTGGTCTTAAGTGGTGGTGTTTTGAAATAAAAAGTGTTTTATTAGGTAGTTTTTTATAATAAAACGTTTATTAGGTGGTTTTTTCAAAATAAGTGTTTTTATTAGGTGGTTTCTGACAATTTTTCCTAATTCATTGAATAAGATAGTCTTCTGAATTTATGAAAAACCAAACAATCGTACAAGAGATATCCCTTAAAATACTCCACCTGAAGCCAAGTGACGGATCATGGAATTTTTAATAGGGTATGCACAATATAACAGAATAATAATTCAACTTCATGGCAATGAGCCAATATCCATATCTCTCTTCCCAAACTACTGTTTGAACTTCCTTTGATCTTTCATTTGTAATTAAGTTTACTATAAATTGATGTTAATTTTATCAAAAAGTTGAATAGATTGAAAAGGAAAAAAAATGAAAAGGGTAAACATCAATGGACCAATGGCAAAAGTATTAGACAGAGGGAGATAATGAAATCAACCAGAAAATATACAGAAGAAGTCTAATCAATGTTGGGTGATGAAAAACTTAAAAGCCTGCATGACAATGCTAGCCGGACTTAAACACAAGACCTGGTGAGATATTGGGAATTGCTTGTGGCGCTTACCACTGAGCTAGATTGGTTGCATTGAGTTGTTTTCACATCAAATTTTATCTAGAGGGTGTGCAAGTGTCTACACCATTGCAACATAGATCCACCCCTGCCTAATGCCCATGCTAATCATGGATGCATCTGAAAGACTTCAGGTTAAACCCGCACTTTTAAAGATCATGTTGGCAGAAAGAGTTCGACCTAACATGAAAAAGGGCAGTTAAGCAAACGGGTTACATACATGTCATTTTTCTACATGGAAGTTTTGACCTGCCCTCCTGGTATCTGTTTAAATATTGTAAACAAGTTTAATAACTTTATTCGCTTGATTAAACAGGGTGTACATATAAATCTAGAACAATTTATATCCTATTTCTGTCAGCTTTTGTTGGTTTAGTATTTAAGCTCATTTTAATTACAAATGGCATCAATCTTTTTCATCGTATCCTCAAGGAACACACGTACATAACCTGATCTTCGAAACGAAATTCATTTTTACAACCACCCATACTTCATCATCAAAAGAAGTTTAAGGAAATTGTGTGAGTTGTATCTGCCGTCATGTACCATGACCCCCTTTGTATGATCGTTCCTACTACATTTTCCAGCTCATGGACCGGGAAGGTGCACAATAAACAATGGCGGTTGCTGGTCAGAAACTAAATTCGGAAAGACTTTCTCGGCTTGTTCAGTTCAGTGACACTTTTTATTCTCTTGTACCATTTCTTTCTACGTATATTCTACTTCTCCTTTTCCCTTATGAGCATCATTTGATTCTAGAAATCATAGCTAACATAAAAAGTTTCTATAAGCAATGCAGGCATCAGAACTTTCGGGCTGCAATTGCCCAGAAGGCTTCCATGGAGATGGCCATCAATGTGACGGTTGCAACCTACTTCTGTCATATTCTGATTTCGGACCATTTAATTTTTTATTTTTGATTTCTAATAATATCTCAGACTTTAAATCACTCTTGCTATATGCCAGATATTGATGAATGTAAGGAAAGAACTGCTTGCCAGTGCTCTGGGTGCAGCTGCAAGAATACATGGGGTGGATATGATTGCAACTGCGGAGGGAATCGCTTGTATATAAAGGATCAAGACATTTGTATTGGTAAACTAGTGAATCCTTTATCTACTACGACCCTTTTGGTAGCTAGCATAAATTGAGGCAATAATAATTATTAGAGATAAGAATATAGTTAAGGAAAATATAATTATTATTCTAACTCTATCTTAATATATTTTCCTTAACTATATTCTTATCTCTAATAATAATGACTTTTAGGCAGGCTTGGATTGTAGATAATGTAAATAAGGGGTAATTGAAGAAAAAATGAAGAATATGAAAGCAATTGTAGGTGATTATAGAGATGAGTTGCTTATTATATGAAGTGGGGGGAACGTTAACCTCATTTTGGGGGTAATATACATCACCTCATATACTACATGCCCCTTCTATCTCGTCAGTTTCTTTTTCTAATACCCCTTTGATACATTACCCTCTATCCGAGCATGTCTTTAGTACGTTTATAAGGAAGTTCACGTCAATGTCTAACACTTCCAATTTCATTACCATATACTACAAATTTAAAAGGTGGTATCGAGTCATAATGAAAATTGATAAATAAAATATATGGAATTTTTTTTCAATAACATTGTCGCTTGATATCTTATTAATCATTTACGTTACCACCATTTATTATTGGCTAGCGAACTGGCAGATATGATACTGATCCTACACGGATCTCTACAGTTTTTTATGCTAAAACGCTTCATTTACAGAAAGAAGCCCCTCCAAATTTGGATGGTTCCTACCTCTAGTAATCCTAGCTGTCTTGGTGGGTGCTGGCTCAGCTGGATTTATATTCTATAAATACAGACTCCGGGTAAGTCTAAGTGAATGTTAGCTGCTTAATTACATTAATTGCGACTACTTTTCAATTCTTTAGGTTGAAATTCTGATTATGGGGTTCGAACGGCTGATGAGTCTCGACGTTTTATGTGCAGTCTTATATGGACTCTGAAGTTATGGCTATCATGTCCCAGTACATGCCACTTGACGGTCAATATGCTAGAAATGTTGAAGTCCATAATTCTGAGGTTGAACCTCTACGGCAAGGATCTTCTGTATAAAGCAGCAAATTACAAGTTTTGATGTGTGTATTGTATATCTTGTGTATAGAGATACCCCAGGTGCGGCAAATGTACAAGAGCATGGAATGTTGGAATATGCTCCCTGCAACCCTCCATGATCCATGTACATTACTACGAGCATTTACCGCTAAGCTAATGTATAGTATATAGATGTATAATGTATATATGGAGGTTTAAATAACGTTGTGTAATAAATACATATAATAAACCAGGTATCCCTTTTGGCATTGAATTTTATTTCCTTGTCAAGATTCAATGTCTTTTTGAAAGAAGCCCCCAGTAAGGGATCATATAGTATATTTTTTGACGGGATCATCTATTACTCATTCCCAAATTATTAGATAACAAAGTGCCAATTACAGGATGAAAATTGGAGAGCCAACATGTACGATCCACCTTCCATGGTTGCAAATAAGCAAGCTCAAGAGCAACTTTATTCCCAACTCTACGGACAAAAGACCAAGAAACTACATCGAGAAGACTCACAAAATGAGTAATATCACCAACTAACAAGTGGAAAGAACTACGCCCACTTTCATTGTCCTTAATGGCATAAATCAAACCTTGGCAATCATACTCAATCGTGATCTCTTTCAACTCATTATGAACAGCGAGCTTCATCCCTATCAACACCACTCGAGCCTCCTCATATATAGTGCGCCTCCATCACTCCCGTCTACTTAACTGAGCATACATTACTTCAAATGACCACCCCCACACCTGTCCCAATAGCTATACACGACAGCGCATCGACATTAACCTAGAGAGCCTCCCGCTCTGGAGGCTATCGATGAAGAAGAGTCTGATGTTCAGACCAAGAAAAAGGTGACTGCTACAAAGTCACCTCAACGTGGAGCTAAGGAAAGTTCAAAATCGAAATCTGCAACTAGGAAGAAAGGTTAGTTATTTGTTGCTTTAATGTTTTTATTTTTGTATTGGTGATTATTTGCCATGAATTAATAAACATTTGTGAAACAAATCAGTAGCTGCGCAAAAGCACATTATATATCATCAAAAGTGGATGTTGGAGATGAAGAGTACATTCCGTACAACAATAGAGAAGAAGAACATTCTGAACATGATGAAGATGATCGTAGATTAATTTTGTCGAAAAAGAGAAGAATGTGTTCTACCTTGGGGCTTTCAGATAAAAAAGAAAGTGTTTTGAATGTTGTTTATCAAGAAGCTTTTAAGTAAGCAATTCTTTTTTCTTTGTTATCGTTTTATGTATATATGTAGTTTTTTGAGTGAACTTTTTATATGAACCCTCTGTAATTTTATATGTACCTAGAGGTGTCAATTCGGGTGATCGGGTCGGGTTCGAGTCATTCTGCAACGGGTCGGATTGTGTCGGTCCACTTTTGCTTTGCAGGTCCTGGTCGAGTCGGTCCGGGTTTATAATGTTTGGGTATTATCGGGTCAATGAACATGTCAGGTTCGGGTAGGGTCATTATCGGACCAGGGCTTACCGGGTTCGGACCAGCCCGGGTTGGGTAATAAACGGGTTGAGTAAGGTTGAATGGGGTTTGGATAGTCTTTGGCTCGGGTTGATTTCGATTCACGCGACTTCGGGTTGGGTTAATTTCGGGTTCAGACAACTTTGGGTTGGTCGGCTTTGAGTTCGGCTGCCTATGTCTTGCGACTCTAGTTGATTTCAAGTTTGATCAACTTTATCATGGGTTATTTCCATGACAGGGGATTCCGAATCAAGTTGAATTCATTTTGCATCATATTCCACGGTGGGTATGTCTATGATCGAGCCTTAACAAATGAACTTATTCTTTAAGTTGAATAGTTATCGTGTGTTTTAAAGATCATTGTCGTTTTTGAAATCACTATATTTGATTGTATTTTAGAAAAAAAATATTCTTTATAACTTGTTATTAATTTTGTTAAGAATATTAGAATCAAAAGTATTGTAATCCATTATTAGAATTGCGTAAATGACTCGATTATTGAAAGTATACAAATGATGTATAAATCAAAAGTATTGTACTTTGATGGCCACATTGTTTTTTTTTCTATGCCTACAAAGTGAGATAAGATAATTAAATTAATTCATTTTATTATAATTTAATTTTCAAGAACATATGAAAACTTGTTACGATAATCAGTATTAGTGTATTAGATCAATCATCGATATACTAGATGGGTGTATACGATTGTTACAATTAGTATATCTGTGTATTAGACTAATCAATCGATCATCAATACGTTTAAGATAGTTAAGATTAGTGTATCAGATCAATATATATATATATATATATATATATTAGATAAATATGTAATATAGTTTAGAGCTATACATTAAGATCTATGCATTAGAACAATCCTCAATATATTAGATCAATGTATACGATAATTGAGACTAGTGTATTAGAGCAATCATCGGCGTATTATATTAATATGAGAAGGTATTGTGTCAGACGGACTTCAGTTGGTTTCAATTTTTTTTCAGTTGGATGTATTTTGATTTCAGTTGTTCAGTGGATAAGTTCAGTTAGATATGTTTTATGTTCAGTTAGATGTCTTTAAGTTCAGTTGGACATTTTGTTCATTCAGTTAGATGCATTTTAATTTCAGTTAGATGTCTTTTAAGTTCAGTTGGACATTTTGTTCATTCAGTTAGATGCATTTTAAGTTCAGTTGATCCTTTTTTTCTTTCAGTTGGACCTTCTGTTCATTCCGTTAGACCCCTTTTAAGTTCAGTTGATTCTTTTTTTCTTTCAGTTGGACCCCTTTTAAGTTTAGTTGATCCTTTTGCTCTTTCAGTTTGACGTATTTTAAGTTCAGTTGGACCTTCTGTTCATTCAGTTGGTTTTGTTATTGTTTCATTTACATGTTTTTTCATGTTCAGCTAGTTTTCTTATTCTTTCAGTTAGTTTTTCATGTATAACTGAAAACAAAACTTAAGTAAATGAAAGAATAGACCAATGAACTGAAAGAATATTATCAACCGAAAGATGGCTAAAATGCTTAAAATGTATTTCCACTGATTGACAACTAAAATGCTTTAAAAAAAAACTACTAATATTATGGATATTTGCCATAACAACTGAAACCCCCATAATATACTTACCAACTGAAAGATTAGATCACCGTCATCACCACCATCGATCGTCATCACCACCATCGATCACCATCACCACCATCACCATTAGTGGTTTGAGAAGCCATGACTTGAGCTAAACGCTGAGCAGCAATGAGTATGATGAATGTGCGTCGGCGATGTGGTAGGGAATCAGTTGTTGCTGCGGAGGAAGTGCGCTGCGGACATGGTGGCATCGGTGGCGGTGTCGGCGGAGAGGAAGAAGGAAAGAGCAGCGTCGATGGCGGAACTCCGTCTGACAGTAAGATTGGGTCAGCCGGTCTGACCCAATACTATCACTAATAATATATATACTCCCTTCGTTTGTTTTTAATTGTTACGCTTTCCTTTCTACGACGTTTCTTTTAAATTGTTGCACTTTCACTTTACTATCTTTGGTAAAGTTTCACATCTCTATATTCCATTTTTCCATACTTTTGGGCCCACTTGTCATTATCTTTTTGTATTAAACACCCATCCACCCCATATTTTTTAATTTTATAACATTATCTCTTATACTTTATCTATTCCCCAAACAACATTATTTATTCTCCGAACAATCATTGCATACTTTTCACAAATTTTCTTGGTTATCCCCCGAAGTGAACTGTAACAATGAAAAACAAACACAGGGAATATATTAGATTAGTTGTCAATATAATAGATCAACTTGTAAGATAGTTAAGATTACTGTATTAGAAGATCGGGTATCAATAAAGTTAGGATTAGTGTATTAGATCAATCATCTATATATTAGATCAATGTAAATCGTTAAGGCAATATGTATTAGATTAATCATCAATATATTAGAACAATTTAATAAGATAGCTAAGATTAATATAGTAGATAAACTATCAATGTATTAGATCAACCATCAATACATTAGATCAATGTTTACGACAATCAATATTAGTGCATTAGAACAATCATCGGCGTATCTGATCAATATATAAGATATCTAAGATCAATATATTAGATCAATCGTCAATATACTAGATCAACGTATAAGATAGTTAAGAATACTGTATTAGAAGATCGCGCATCAATATAGTTAGGATTAATGTATTAGATCAATATAAATCGTTATGGCAAATGTATTAAATTAATCATCAATATATTAGATAAATTAAATTAGAAAGCCAAGATCAACATAGTAGAAAAACTATCAATGTATTAGATCAATCATCAATACATAGATCAACCATCAATACACTCGATCAATGTTTATGACAATCAATATTAGTGTATTAGATCAATCATCGGCGTATTAGATTAATATATAAGATATTTAAGATCGATATATTAGATCAACTGTCAATATAGTATATCAACGTATAAGATAGTTAAAATTACTTTATAAGATAGATCATGAGAAAAAATTTATTTCACCGTAATTATAATTTTGTTAAGTAACAAATTTTAATAATGCTCTAATCTCATTAGTTTATCAAAAATGGATAAACATGTCAATCCAACAAAGAAAAAATAGTTAATCTTAACCATTGATGAAAATCTAATCTATGGCTCAAAACTTACTAAAACAAGCACACATGGATTGTCATTCTTAACCATTAGATATGGTATACAACTCTAATTGACGTTCTAAAATTACTCCCCCCTTGGTCATATATAAACAATTTTTTAAACCCTAAATTCACCATCTCATTTTCATCTTCCTCTCCTCATCTGTTTCTTTCTTCTTCTTTCTATGGTTATTTTCAATTGAAGAACTTCCTCTCTTTCAAACTATATTTTCTTATTAGCGGCTTCATTTGCATCGAAGATAAACGTGTCCCACTTGGTTGGCGTTATAGCGTTATTTAGGGCTTTAAATGGTCGAATTCCGCCATAAAAGTTCTAAATCTAGAGCTTTTATGGTCGAAGTCCACCATGAAAGCTTGTGTGGTTGAAGGCAGCTTTACTCACCGTCTCTATCTAGTTGTTCGTATAAGTATGAATCTCGATCTACTTCTTACCTCCCACCCACATTCCTTTATATGTATCTCCTCCAGTACTAGTAAATGTACCAAAACCCTCCATTCTACCACCTTTAAACTCACCTTCAAAAGTGCTTTTAATCATTCTTCTAGATTTGGGAAATTATTGTCGGAGGAACGGGTTGAGAATACTCACTCGGGCTAATTAAGCTCAAGTGTCGAAATATATTACTGATGTTCTTTCAATTGGTTATTAGAGTGTGAATTTTTTTTTTTTTTTTGAGTTTTTTTGGTTTTTTTGACAATAACCACCTTTACTTTCCAAGTTTTATAAAGTTACTCCCTCCGTTCCAAAATGTTATACCCATTTGGAATATGGGGAAAACCAAGGCAAATAGAATCATAAGAGAATCTTATGTTTATTTTAATAATTTTCATTTACTTTTTTGTCCTTATTAGGAAAAGTAGAGAGAGAGATTCAAATGTGGGGACCATTAAAGTACAAATGAGTAAAAGGTAGGTAAATGTTTAGATATTGAAGGGTAAAATTGAGAGAAAAAATGTATATAAATAGAAAAGATTCTATATGGGTATATCTTTTTGAAACAACCTAAAACGGAAAATGGGTATAACATTTTGGAACAGAGGGAGTACTACCTTTCATTTTTTTTAAAAAAATTACCACCATGACGTTACAAATTCTTTAAAACTTCCCACCACTTGACGGAATTTTTCAATCATCTCCGTTAGTGGGCCCCACATATTAACTAACCTTTTTCATTCCCTCCTTTCAATTAAGAAATCACAATTTCACAAAAGAAAACCCAAGTTCGTCAATTTCCACCCAAATTACTCGAATGTAGACAGATTTGAGAACCAAATAATAATTAGCAACATAGACGACATAAATCCATGCTATTTGAAGTGGTAATTTGATAAATTAGGGTTTTTCTGGGGATTTTTCAATCTAGGGTTTCTTAGGAAAAAAAGTTGGGGGAATGATTTGTGTTAGTTGTGTAAAAAATTGAAGCAAGATTTGACAATTAAACATTCATAAGAGCTAAATGATAATGTTTCCAATGTAATCAATCCACTTAATGGCCAAAATTGGTGATGGAGCATTTAGTAAAGGGTAAGGAAAACTTGGGGGAGTTTGCGATGTAAATCTGCAATTGGAACCAGTTATGAAGCATGTGACATTTCATTTGCATGGTTTGAAGCTTGTAAATATAGGCTTTGTTCTGCTAAGAAGAGGATTCTGACAAAATAACAAAGGAAACTCTTGCAAAAGAGGCTACTTTCCATTGTTTTCATAATCAATTAAGCTTAAACTGTTTAAAACTAACTTCATACACGAACTATCAAATGTCAAAAACTTCCAAGTGTTTCAAACTACCAACCAAATTTAAACCAAATAATTTTTTAACACAAACACAAACAGAATAACTACAAACTATCATGAGACTCCAAATGTTTCAAACACATACTACATCACTTGGTACACAAACTAACATCATCCTAAATCTCAGCCAAGAACAAGAGCAACAACATCAAGCCCCCTCAACCACCGCCATCAGCAGCATTCGAAGAAAAACTACCTATCAAATCAAAGAAGAAGAAAATTTCTGAGATTTAGGATGCAGTTAGTTTGTGTTCCTGGTTATGTAGTTTTTTATGAAACAATTGGTATTTTGGCATTTTCATGAAAGTTTGAAATAGTGTTAGTTCGTAGTTGAAACAATGTGACCTTGATGCATATCTCATATCAATGTTAGTTTGTGTTACTGAAATTTTTGGGCATTTTGAAACAGTTAGAAGTTCTAGGCAACTGTTAGTTGGTCTATGATGTTAGCTTGAAACAATTTAAACTTGTTTGGTTTTGAAATTTCATTTTCAATAGCTTCATTTGTCAAGTTCTTAACAGCTTCATTTTTGCACAATATAGCCTACATTTACAAGCTTTAAACCATGCAAATCAAAATTTATAAGCTTCATATCTGGTTCAAATTTTGGCCTTACATATTGTTCATAGACTAGCTTAATTAGTGAAGATACAAAAGTTGGACAACACTAGTCTATTTGATCACCATTCCTATTTTCTAACAAACCATAAAAATTATCAACACCAACAAGCAAATGACAATAAAAACACCCTTCAAAATCAATTTTTCTTTTTTCTTTGACTCCTTGTGAATCTTCCTCAATTCACTCTTCAATGACTTATACTTGAGCTTCAAGGTCTCATTCTCATTAATCAAGCACTTCCTCTGCCCTTCTAAATCAATCACTTGGTTCTCACAAACCTCCTTTTGCCAAATCAATTTGTTGACGATCACCCTCGGCCACTCTTCCATGTGCTTGTCAACCCACTGAAAATAGTTGCATCCCCTGCTTTCATTGCAAGTTGCAAACATCCTACTAGGATTCTTTTCAGTCCACGATTGCCTTCTTGCTACTTGCTGCCACAATGACACTTAGTAAGTGCTCCTTCACCTTTTTGCCCATTACCTACATAGATTACAATGGAAGCATAAGCATTTAGTTGTTATGATAGTGTATTTGTCAAAACTTGCATCAATTTTCAATTACAGTACTAACACAAGAATTTCCCTCAAATTTTCTTTTCATAAACCCTAGTTTTCAATATCCCCACAGAAACCCTAGTTTATAAAATTAACAACTCAAATTACTTGATTTATGCTCGTCTGTGTTGCTAATGTGAAAATTGGATCTCAATTCAGTCCAGATTTGAAAAATTTAGGAATCAATTGAAATCAATTGAAGAGTTAGGGTTTTTTTGGGAATTGGGAATTCGAGGTTAAATAGGAGGGAATGAAAAGGGTAGTTAAAAAGTGGGGCCAACTAACAGAGACAATTTGAAAATTCCGTCAAATGGTCGGAAGTTTAAAAGATTTTGTAACGTTTTGGTGGTTATTTAAAAAAAATAAAGGTGGTAACTTTCAAAAACTTGGAAAGTTAAAGTAGTTATTGTCAAATTTTCCTTTATTTTTTGTTTCTCATGTATATCGAGTTGGGAGTTTTGGGTCAAATGTTGGTGTAATTTTGGAACTTTACTTGTGCTTTCTCCGCTTTAAAGAAAATGAATAGAAGTTGGAGTATCTCATGATTTGCTTGAATGTATTATATCTTGGGATTATGTCCTTTAACAACATTACAAAATCTATTTTGTCATGGATTTTGTTTGGAGAAAGGATATGGTTGACATTGGGAAGTAGGCGTTAAGAACGAAGTGGATATTGACTTCATTTGTTGTTGTCTTGTTGAGTTGTTTTAATGTATAGTGACAATTGAAATTGGTTTGTTACCAACTTTTTTAAGCTAACTGAGATATTGAAATGTAATAAAAAATGGAGCTGAGAACAATTTATTTTATCTCGTTCACTTGCTCTCTTAACTTTTTTACGCTTATTGTTAAACACTTTAATTTAACTAGCTATGGTTTCAACTTCCAATCATGAGCTCCTAAACCTTGTGAAATTAAGATTGTTGCAAAAGCATAGCTATTTAAGTCTTCAAATCTTACGATATTACGATCTGAATTCGCAAAATGATTTAAATCGCTATTAGAATCTTATCAGTTAAAATCTTAATTAGAATTTTAATAAATCATTAGAATCTTAAAATCGACGTTAAAATCTTACGATTTTATACTATTTTATTAAGAATTCGAGATTCCACTAAAATAAAGGGTCAAGCCTATTGTTAAGATGTTTCTCTCTTTCTAGATGAGTAACACTCACATATTCACTAAAATTTATATTAAACTACTCAATTCACTCAAACTCGTCTTTTCATCAACAATGATACTAGTAGCAGTTCTTTAATATACAATCGGTGGCCTTGTACTTCTAACCGTAATCCTATTTAATGATTTATCGTATAATCCAAGGACAAAATAACTAAATAGTATTTTTTTTGAAAGTCATTTAAAGATAAAAATGGCTAAGTAAGTTATACAGTGCATCATAAAACTATATTTTCGCAAAATTTGTAGAATCTTACGATTTTACGATTCGATTCTACGATCCAATTTCTACACGCCTTTATGATTTAAGTTAGAATCTCGATTTTAACAACCTTGGTTGCAAGTAAGATAAGACTAATGGGGTAGAATTTTTTTTTTTTTCTTTTGAACTACATGATTATAACTAGAGGGAAATTTCCCACCTTTCATATAGTAATGAAAAAACACAAAAAATTCATTGAAATTTTGGGAGGGAAATGTAATCGATAAAAATTTTAAAAATCCAATTCTTCCCTTTAAATTTTTAATATTAAAAGTGGAACCAAACCATTTAATCTTGTTTCGTTCAAATAAATTGCTCCAAATGTATGTCAATAAATTAAAGTTTCAATATATATCGTTAGTAATTATAGTCTGAAGTAACACTTCGATTAATTCAATTATAAATTTTTTTTAAATACAAGCAAGTAATGAACTTTAGAGGATATTTTTAAATTTTTGCATCACAATCTTAAACATGGTGTCATGACTGTCATCGTAGGATTATGTATCTTTAGAAATATTAAAGTAAGCGATATTAAATGAGTTATTGTTGATCATTTTTGAAAAATTAGAATTTGTTATTAATGTTTAAAATACAAAAGTTTTTAGTTGCTTGCAATTTTGGTTGGTTCATCTCAGTTTAGAACAATTTAGATCATTTTTAGTTATTATCGGTTCAGTTCTATTCGGTTTAACACGGTTTTCATGCAGTTTATTCAAGTTCAGTTTGTTTTCGGTTTAGTTTCAGTTCAATTTCAGTTTAGTTAAGTCTAGTCACTATATCTCAATTGGTTTCAATTCAATTATATTTTCATTTATAGATCTTTTTCAGTTCAGTTTATTCGGTTCAGTTGATAAACTTTTAGCAGTTCAACCAACTATTGTCAAAACTGGCAGCTCTAGTGTGACAAATTTAAATAAAATAGTGTGACATTGCATTCAATAGAAGTGTTGCGTCTAAATTGAGATGGCCAAGTAGGAAAAATGTTGTATTTAAATTGGGACTTGGGAAATAAAAAACTATATAGGGTCCGAACAGGTCAGGTAGACGTATTGGGTCGGGTCAAACATGGGTCAGGTTACTTTGGATGAGGTTTTATTACGGGTCAGGTCTATTATGGGTCGGGTCTTTTCGGGTATTCTTTGGGTTGAAGCGGGTTTCGGGTAGGTTTCAGGTCGAGTACATGTCGGGTTCGGGTTACTGATGAGCGGGGCTGATTGGGTTCGGGTTGACTACGGGTCGGTCCGGGTCGGGTCATACCAGGTCATATTAGTGTCGGATTTATTTCAGGTCGGGACCAGGTTAGGTTTCGGGTATGCATTTCTAGGATCGAATCTGTTCCGGGTTCGGATCGGGACGTGTTGGCTAATCGGGTCGGGTCAGCTTTTGACACCTCTATATGTACCCTATGTATGTTACCTTTGTTATATGTACCATTCCATATCATTTGGTGTATTATCTTAGAGCATCACCAATGCATTAGGTTCTAAATTCGTTCCAAAATTTCTCTCACCTGCTCTCCTTTTGTCACATCAAATTCTACTAAGTTTTTTTTTTTACCTCCCCATATTTCAGACACTTTCCTGCAATGGTAAGGCTTCAAACACTATTCATATGTGCCCTCCCTTTCATACTCATAATTTACTATATATTGACAATTAGTTTTATTCATGTTTCGATTATGATTAACAACACTAATACAATTATCTAATATTTAGTATATATTAATTATCTTTGTGTTTAATTACTCGCTAATTAAATTAATGAATTTTTATTATAATCTAATAAGGTGTTTTAAATTAATAAATCGTATAATTTTATTGACGGGGTAAATAAGTGATTTTTGTTATAAAAAATTGTTAAAAATTAATATAAAATAATTCGTTAAATTAATAAAAATAATAATAATGAATGTAGCAACTAGAAAGAATAGTTTTGAGCATAACTAGAGAGAATGAAAAGACAAATACTGATTAGGAGATTAACAATCTTTTTGTAAAGTGGATCGAAAATGTTCAAAATTAAACTTCATTTATAGAGAAAAAAATAATAAAAATATTGGTGAATTTTTATTTTTATTTTAAACAATGAAAAAATCTTAAATTGTGTTATAATTAGATAACGTTATATTGTAAGTTACAAATTGTGTGCTGGAGGCTTTGTTCAAATTGTCACGCAGCATTAGCTAGCCCTCTTGACAAGTATCGCACGCTGGAGACTTCCTACAGGCAGTTTTTTTTTATTTGGTTTGCAGGGACACGTGTTGGATGGTGTTTTAATTGAGGCTTCTGTTGGATAATTTAGAGTATTTGGTTGATTTATTTCATGTAACGTTACCTTGAACTACTTGGTTATGGTGTCGTTGTTCAAGCTACGTTAGGATGCACATTGATATTTATGGTATAATAAACATGTTATATAGAAGCATTAAGAACATAAGCCAAATTGCACGAAGCAAGCAACGGAGCAGCAAGCAGCAATCGCTCGCGGCTCGCGAGCTCCTTCGCGACTCGCGACCCTCGTCGCGGCTCGCGACGGGTAACTGATTCTCCGTGCTTCTCTTTTGCGGTTTTGGCTTTTGGGCGGTTATTGTCCGTTTCTTTGCTTTGGACGTGCATATATGTGACGTTTTGTCACAGATGAAAAAAATGTTCATTTGCATTCTCTCTAAAAGCACTCTCAAGTTTCTCTCATTTTTACATTGATCATCAAACACAAATCACACTAAATTTGTTCTCATTTGACAAGATTCATACGAGCGTGACTCTTGTTGTTCTTCTTTGTATCTCGGAGGTGAATTCCGTGTAACCCGTGCTTCGTATAGGGTCGGAATATCGCTTTTGGGAAAGTGTTCCCAAACACGCCTAGAGGATCGTTTATTCGTTGTTGTTTTCAATGTGTTCATCTTTGTTTCCCGGTTACTAGCACTAACAATCCAAAAGCGATATTTTCTTTAAGATGGCTACACTTCGTGAGATGACAGCGAATATCCACAAACTTGATAAGTTTGAAGGCGTGGGTTTCCGTAGATGGCAAAACAAGATGCACTTTCTTCTTACCTCTTTGGCGGTGGTGTACGTTCTCACATCCCCGAAGCCCATTGAAGTGGATGATGAGACGATTGAGGCTACGAGGAAGAGGAAGAAGTGGGAGAACGACGACTACATATGCCGTGGTCACATTCTCAACGGTATGTCCGATGATTTATTTGATGTTTATCAATACTATGAATCCGCTAAAGTTCTTTGGGATGATTTAGAGTCTAAATACATGGCCGAAGACGCTTCTAGTAAGAAATTTCTAGTGAGCAATTTTAATAACTTTAAAATGGTTGAGTCTAGGCCAATTATGGAGCAATTCCATGAAATCCAAAGAATTTTAGGAAGCTTTAAACAACATGATATTAGTATGGATGAAACATTTGTCGTTTCTTCAATAATCGATAAATTACCCTCCTCTTGGAAAGATGTTCGAAATAGTTTGAACATAGAAAAGATGAAATGACTATTGAACAATTGGGTGCTCATCTTCGGATTGAAGAGGGCATTCGGGTTCAAGATGGTCAAAAGGAGGTAAATCCTAGTTCTTCCACTATTAACATGGTGGAGGATGGAAAGTCTCATGACTCTAATCCTAAGAAGAGGGCACGTAACTTCACCAAGGGAAACTATGGTAAGAAACCAAAGTTTGGGGGAGGAGGACAACAACGAGGTTGTTGGGAATGTGGAAAGCCCGGTCACTTCAAGAAGGATTGCACCATTTGGAAGAAAAAGATGAACAAGAATGGGCATGGTGGTGGGAAAGGCGAATCAAGCCACACCCAACCCAAGCAAGGTACTTGTGCACAAGTTTCACTTAATTCGGTTTTGAATTATGTGTGTACGATTTCTGAAATCTTTTGTGTACAGGATGATTGTTCATGGTACATCGATTCGGGAGCTTCAAGACATGTATGCAAGGAACGATCTCTCTTCAAGACCTTCAAGGAGGCGGATGAAGGAGAAGTTCTTTACATGGGGAACGATTCTACTGTTAAAGTCTTAGGAGTAGGTCAAGTTGAGCTAGTTTTTAGTTCCGGAAAGTCTCTTGTTTTAAGAGATGTTGTATTTGCTCCGGACCTTAGAAAGAATCTAGTCTCGGGAGCTATCTTGAATCGAATATGTTTTAAAATGGTATTTGAGTCGGACAAGTTTATTTTATCTAAGGGAGGGTCTTTTGTTGGTTTGGGTTATTTATGTAATGGTATGTTCAAGTTAAGTATTTCGAATACTTTGTTAAACAATATTTGTGTTGTTAATGATAGTTCTTCTCTATGGCATTACCGGCTTGGTCATGTTAATTATAGAAAGCTTTATTCTATGTCAAAGGATGATTTGATTCCTAGTTTTGATCCAAGCATAGATAAGTGTAGAACATGCATGCTTACAAAGATAACCAGAATTTCTTTCCCAAATAATGTGGAAAGAGATACTAATTTGCTTGATTTGGTGCATAGTGATCTATGTGACTTCCATAGCACTCCTTCTTTAGGTAATAAGAAGTATATCATAACATTTATAGATGATCATTCTAGGTATTGTTATGTTTATCTTCTATTCACTAAAGATGAAGCTCTAGATAAGTTTAAGATCTATGAAAACGAGGTTGAATTGCAGCTAAATGACAAAATAAAACGGCTTAGAACCGATAGGGGTGGTGAATACCATGATCCTAGTTATTTCCAATCATTAGGAATTATACATGAAAGAACCGCGGGTTATACACCACAACAAAATGGTATAGCGAAAAGAAAGAATAGAACTTTACAAGAAATGGTAAATTCTATGTTATCCTATTCGGGTTTAAGTGATGGATTTTGGGGTGAAGCGGTTTTAACGGCTTGTTATTTATTAAACCGTGTACCTATGAAAAAGAACAAAGTTACACCCTATGAATTATGGTACAAAAGAAAACCAAATCTAAGTTATCTTAGAGTTTAGGGTTGTGGGGCAATTGTAAAAGTGCCGGAACCTAAACGTAAAAAGTTAGGTGAAAGGGGAGTTGAATGCATCTTTATAGGGTATGCTATTCATAGCAAGGCCTATAGGTTCTATGTTATAGAACAAAATGACGTTTGGTCAATTCACACTATTGTGGAGTCAAGAGATGCAATCTTTGATGAAAATCGATATTCATCAATTCCTAGACCAAAGGATGTAACTCCAAGTACCAATATTCAAGAAGATGATCGGTCTTTAAATGGTCATGAAGTAGATGAACAAACTCTAGAAGAGAATCTAGCATCGACTTCATCACAACCTAGGAGAAGTAAAAGGGCAAGAAAGGAGAAATCCTTTGGCCCGGATTTTCATGTATATTTGGTTGAAGGATCTAGAAGTTCTATATTGACTAAATTTCCATATGTGTTTAATGTGGAAGGTGATCCTTTGACTTATGGTGAGGCCATGAGATCTCAAGATGCTCCTTTTTGGAAGGAAGCTATTGATGATAAGATGGATTCCATCATGGGGAATAACACATGGGTTTTGGCGGATTTGCCTCCCAAGTGTAAACCTATTGGGTGTAAATGGATTTTCAAGAAGAAAATGAAAATCGATGGAACTATTGATAAGTTCAAAGCCCAGTTAGAGGCTCAAGGCTTTTCCCAAAAGCCGGGTATCGATTATTTCGATACATATGCACCCATTGCTAGAATCTCTACTATAAGGTTGTTGATTGCACTTGCGGCTATACACAACCTTGTGATCCATCAAATGGATGTTAAAACATCGTTCTTAAATGGAGAGCTAGATGAGGAGGTTTACATGAAACAACCCGAAGGGTTTGTTGTAAAAGGTCAAGAAGGTAAAGTTTGCAAACTCGTTAGATCTTTGTATGGCTAAAACAAGCACCCAAGCAATGGTAAATTGAGTTTATCTCAAACACACTACATTGAAAAGGTACTTAAGAAGTTCAATGTTAGTGATTGCTCTTTTGTATCAACTCCTATGGATCCAAGTGAGAAATTAATGCCAAATGATGGTAGTGCGGTATCTCAGCTTGAGTATGCACGGGTCATAGGATGTTTGATGTATGCTATGACGAGTACTAGGCCGGATATCGCATTTGCGGTAGGAAAGCTTAGTAGGTATACTAGTTACCCTAGTATGAAGCATTGGCATGCTATTCGTCGTGTCTTTAGATATTTGGGGAAAACCAAAGATTATGGTTTATCCTACAGTGGATATCCTTCGGTTTTAGAAGGTTATTCAGATGCAAGTTGGATCTCTAATAGAGAGGATCACTCTTCCACAAGTGGATTCGTTTTCCTACTTGGGGGAGGTGCTATCTCTTGGGCTTCTAAGAAGCAAACTTGCATTGTGGACTCCTCCATGACTTCGGAGTTCATTGCTTTGTCCTCGGCTAGTAAAGGGGCGGAGTGGGTAAAGAATCTCATGATTGAGATTCCTTTGTTGCCAAAACCAATATCGCCCATTGCGATACATTGTGATAACGATGAAGCTTTGGCAAGGGCATATAGTCAAGTTTATAATGGTAAGTCAAGGCACATTGGTGTGCGGCATTCCTATATTCAAGGACTTATCAAGGATAGTGTTATCACTGTTGACTATGTGCGGACTACGTATAATCTAGCGGATAGTTTTACTAAGGCCTTGGCTAGAGATACGGTGAAGAGGATGGCAATCGGTCTTGGATTGGAGCCCTTAGTTAATCACGAGTGAGGGAATCTTAACTTAACGCCCAATAAGACGTTGGGTCTTAAGTTCAATAAGATTAATTCCTTCATTTGATGATTGAAGAACATTTGTAAATATCCTCTAAGTATTGTTCTTGTTTGACTATGATGTTGATAAGAGGTTGTATATACTTAATAGTTCTCTTGTTATGCCTTGTCATAGTGGCATGTTTCCTTAAGAGTTCTACCTATGTAAGTGTGAAGTTTAGCCGCTTCAAGTAGCTATAGGGGCATAGCTATGATACACTTATGAATGATACGGACACATGGCTTAAAGTGTCAAGTTTAATGAGTAGTTAATCTTGTGTGTATGGTATCTTCAAGTTTTCCACTTTGTATTGAGATTGGTTCAATCACTTGCGATACCTTTCGGATACGGATTCTTGGAATGTATATTATCCTAGGTGGAAGTTCAACTCTTAGTACACTTTCATTGATACATGAGGTTGTTTGTTTTGATGGTGTTTAGTGCTTATTATCTTTTAGAATACTCTAAATGGGGGAGGATTGTTGGATAATTTAGAGTATTTGGTTGATTTATTTCATGTAACGTTACCTTGAACTACTTGGTTATGGTGTCGTTGTTCAAGCTACGTTAGGATGCACATTGATGTTTATGGTATAATAAACATGTTATATAGAAGCATTAAGGACATAAGCCAAATTGCACGAAGCAAGAACGGAGCAGCAAGCAGCAATCGCTCGCGACGGGTCACTGATTCTCCGTGCTTCTCTTTTGCGGTTTTGGCTTTTGGGCGGTTATTGTCCGTTTCTTTGCTTTGGACGTGCATATATGTGACGTTTTGTCACAGATGAAAAAAATGTTCATTTGCATTCTCTCTAAAAGCACTCTCAAGTTTCTCTCATTTTTACATTGATCATCAAACACAAATCACACTAAATTTGTTCTCATTTGACAAGATTCATACGAGCGTGACTCTTGTTGTTCTTTTTTGTATCTCGGAGGTGAATTTCGTGTAACCCGTGCTTCGTATAGGGTCGGAATATCTCTTTTGGGAAAGTGTTCCCAAACACGCCTAGAGGATCGTTTATTCGTTGTTGTTTTCATTGTGTTCATCTTTGTTTCCCGGTTACTAGCACTAACAGCTTCCATTTTTAATAGCTTCCAATTAGATTTGGACCATTCTTGCAATGGATTTGGAAGTATTATTTGGCTTCAATTATTTAATTTTGACCCTAATAAAAGATGCATTGTGTATATGTACCTTTTGTTACTATATGTACCCTCTGTAATTTTATATGTACCTTCTGTATGTAACCTTTGTTATATGCACCCTTTCATATCATTTGATGTATCATCTTATATGTATGCTATGAATTTTATATGTACCCTCTGTATGTAACTTTTGTTATATGTACTCTTGCATATCATTTGATGTATTATCTTACATGTACTCTGTGAGCTCTGGTATATATAGCCTCTGCAATTTTATTTGTACCCTTTGTTACCATATGCACTATGGTATAATTATATGTACCATTTATGAGTCATATTAATATAGGTATTTCATGATGCATTTAGGTTGCATTTTAGGATCATTTAGTTGCATTTTTAGTCCATAATTGCATATAGTTACTTAAGTTGAGAAATTATTACTCTTGTGTGTGCTTTCGGTGTTTTTGATAGTTTTCAGGTATTGAGAACACAATTGGAGTATTATAAGACAATCTTAAGAATGAGAAGCATCTAGGAAGAAGCTAAGTCAAATGAGAAGTCCAAAGTTAGATTGCAACCCAAATGTAGCGGAAACATATTAAAAGAAGTATGGAAATCAAGTCATGTGCACTCTTTTTATCATAACTCATTATCCATATATCCTAATTGAGTGATTCCAGTGGGGTTGGAAACTAGACTTGAAGATCTTTCCAACGGTGTATCACACACCCCGATACGACTTCTAGTTTGTGAGATATGGTCTTTTCAATTTGAAGCTGTTTTGCAGGATGAAAACCCGCGCACGCGGGTTATTTCGTGTAGCTTATAGTCGAATAAGGCCTTATCTTTTGACGAATTTGGCTCTATTTTTCTAGTTGTTTTGGAAAATAGAAAGGTATAAAGACTCAAGGGAATGTTATTATTTCTTATCTTATTTTCTATATTTTTTTTAATTTTCGAACAATAATTCATTTTAGATTAGAATCCTTTTTCTCTCAATTTGTTCAGAACCGTAGTTTTGCTTTTTCCCCAATTTACATTAAATTTTCAATAGAAGCTTTGATTTTGCAAGATTCTTTCTACAATTGGTATTATTTCTCTTCTCTTCTTATTTCTATTCAATCCTTGATTATTAATTCATGTCTGCTTATTTAATTTTGAATATGTTTTCCCCAATTATGATTGAGTAGTCTATTTCTAGGGTTTAGGGGGATCCATGATCAATTATGAAGGAATGTTTATAAAGTTTTGATTTTTAATGATGTTTATTGATTCCTTTTGAATGTTTTTCTTTCTATTCAATCCAATTTGGCCAGATTTGATTGTTTTAGTGTTGCAATATTAGGTTATGCGCCGAGAGGTATAAACTTGATATTAAGGCTAGTTTCATTAGGTAGAGTTGGTATTAATAAATTGCGAGAGCCTGTTAATACCATTCTATGGTTGATTTCGATTCGAGATAGCAAATCAACCTATTTAACTGCATTATTAATTATTGATTGTTGTGTTTCATCTCGAAATATTGTTCAATGGTGAACCTATGTCCTAGACTCTTTATTATTGATATTCTTGATATAGTTGTAGTCTAATTTAGTATAATTACTCACAAACACTAGTTCCCCATAATCTAGATTTGACCGACAATTAGGAAAAGAACACTGTTTCATAGTGGATTCGACCCTACTTTCCTGACTACTATTTGTTAGAGGACTTTAGGATTACTTTTGATCAGGTGATACGACTTTAGCCTGTCAACCATGTCATGAAATAACTGAAAATATCAAGGTTTGGCTATATGTACCCTTTGATATGTTATATGTACCTTCTGTAATGTTGAAAATGTTTTACTTAAAATAATAATACAAGTAAGAAATTTTAATTTAGTATGTACTTTATATATTTGACTTACATTTACACCTTTTTTATAAATCATGAATCGTAAGCGAGTCATGATTGAGACACATTTTCGATGTGCTGCTGTTGTTGAAGTTTTTACAATTTCCTGTCAGTAGTTATCCAAAGGAAATCAGTTTACTCTAGTTTGTAGTTTTTTATTTGCTGCGAGCCATGTGATAAAGTGGTGTTTAGGAACTCCCTGTCTTTCCCATTGAAAATTTTACAATAGATTTCTTAAAAAACGCCCACCATAAGAAGAGAACGAGAGCCAATCATTCTGCCAATTGGACAATGTTGACTTTGGTATTCTCTTTTTTTTAATAAGATTTCCGTGATTTCCGCAGCATATATCTTTTCAGGATTTTGTTTTTTTTGTATATTTGATATATTAATTATGGTAATTAGTTATATTACATATTTGATATTTAAAAACTAATACTTAATCTATATGGATACTACCTATATTTGTAAGGGTGACTATACTTTATTTTTTAGGCAGTCCCTAAAAATTTGGGATACTTCTCCATTAACGTCTTCTTCTAGACTGCCATTAACGAGTTCTTTAATGGCGCAAATTCGTCCTTCACTCACTTCTACTTTGCCATAATCGATCTATTCAATGTGGAGATAAGTCCTCTGTGAATCTTCTTCAACCTCACCAACCCTCCTTTTCATCAACGATAGGTAGTTTAATTTCGAAAACAATTAGGGTTCATAAGAATTATTTTGAATTAAACTAGGGCTCAAACAAATTATTCGGTTTTTGTCCATACTTATAAGATTTTTGATGCCGACGTCGAGGTCAATTGGCAATCATCAATGGTGTGTATCGAATTGGCAAGAGGTTGAAGACGACTTTAAATAAGAATTAACCGTCGTTGCGCATTAATATACCTAGTGTTTCGTTTGGACAACACCTTAGCATGTTCTGGTTATATCCATAATGGTAACAGTGAAATCGATTACGGTAGTTTCCAAAATGATACTCGGACATTGCCTAACACTATGTTGACTATGATGTACTTTTGGTTGTTTTTGTAAGATACAAATTATTGTATAGCTTAAGGCAGTAAGGATGAATTAGAAGAAATCAATAGGGAACAATCAATTATTGGTCTAAACACATCTAGATTCATAACTCCCCTTTCAAATTACCCGTCTTTGTGCATAATTCATAGTGGGTGTTTTTGTTGGGCAGATCCATAACACCATTTGGTGATCTCCGTACAATGTGTATATTAATAAAGATCACAACTCGTCAGAAATGTTTGGCAATGACCAGCGACAGTTGCGACATAACCAAAAAGTTGTAACACATTCCATCATGACTCCAAGCATAGCTTGAAGATTCTAGTTATATGGGCAAATATATTATGACCACCCATTACTACTATATAAGTCTCTACTATTCTAGTTGAATCTTAGATCGACAATGTAAAATTGAAAATGTTGTTTACAAATTAGAGCAAAGTAGTTGAATTTACTGTCGTGAAACGCGTGGCAATGACCTTCACCGGTTTTGGTCACATCTATACAATGCGTAACCAAAATAAGAACACACCTAGATAGCCACCCTTTGGCAATGACAACCAATCTTCACTCAGGCATATACAACTTGGGTAGCACATTCAGTTTAATACTCTACACGAAAATATTATAATCCCCTAAAAACTTACTCATAGTGGGTGTTTATTGTGGACAGAACCATAACATGTTTTGGTCATATCCATGCAATATGTATATTAATTAAGATCACAACTCGTCAACCAACAGCTGGCAATGACCACGAAACCATTGCCACATATCCAAACAGAAGTAACACAACCCATCATGACTACAAAGCATAGTTTGAATATTCTAGTTAAAAATGGACAAATATATTATGACCACCCATTACTACTATGTAACTCTCTACTACTCTATTTGAATCTTAGATCAACAATGTAAAAATAAAAATGTTCTATATAAATTAGAGCAAAGTAGTTGAATTTACTGTCGTGGATATCGTGGCAACGACCTTAACCTGTTTGGGTCACATCTAAACAATGCGTAACCAAAATAAGAACACATCTGGATAGCCACCCTTTTGGCAATGAGTAAGGGTACAACTTTGGTTGAATCTTAGATGAACAATGGAATCACAAATTCCAACGCCTTTAGATTTAAGATGCTAAAGTAATGGGCATCAAAATGTGGGCAATGACCACAATACGATATGATGATTGCCAAATAAGAATGAAGAAAATGGTAAGTAATATGGATTTTTCCAACTCGAGTACAACATAGTTGTGAAGTAGTTATTTAAAAACTCGCGCTTAAATTTAAGACGGAACCCATCAAATTTATAGTTGTAAAGCAGATTCAATCAGAAACCATACTCCCAATTACATTATTAGAAGCATACGATTCCGTTAATTTGCCAATTCAACTAATTAATTTTGATATTAGATCTATACAGAATGAACCATAACAATTCACAGCAAAGAAGGGTGTTCTTGAGGGATGGACAACCACAGTTTGGCAATGGCCACACAACCTTATGGTAATAGCTAACAAATATAAGCACTGTCCACATGTATACACAGTTTATATATTTAATTCTGATAGTGTGAACCTTATACAAAAACAATAGCAATGATAATTAGGCAATGTATGGTCTTAGTTGAGTATTCGATAAAATATTTTAGACCTAAAAACCTAATATTTTATAAATCCTTTTACATACTTACTGTTCATCATTTTTGTGGCAATGTCTATGTCTATGGAAATAGCAAAAACAATACTTGCACCATACTTTATCCAACGATATTGAAATTCGCTACAACAATATATACTTAATATACGATGGAGTGCATAAATTATGTGCACCCAAAATTTGGCAATGTCCACTGTAAGTTAAAGCGTGTAAACCAATTATCCAAAAAACAAAGCTACAATTATATATCCGTCATTCTAATATGAAGGCACATCATAATTCCTAATCATCGTCGTCGTTGAAGGTGGCATGATCATCGTCACCATCAATATCATTTTCATTTCCACTGTCTTCATCATCGTCATGAAGGGTACTTGCACCATCATCTCCATCCCTATCATCCTTCTCCCCGCCTGAATCACCACCTATGAACCATATAGCATTATTTTACAACTTTCAAAATGCTCACTTCAAAAAAAACACAAATGTGATGATAAATGGAATTTAAATTTTAGTATACCTAAAGCAGAATTTCCAGAATCATCATCGTCTGTATTAAAACGCTTAGACCACTCTCTCGTTGCCACTGAGCGAATGTCCTCCATCAGTGGAGCAGTGAACGTATCTGGATGTAAACGCCTGAGCATCTCTTGGACGACAAGGATCTCCAGCATAACCTCCCGCATCGTATCTGCGTTTTCACCTACCCCGACATGGCTCTCAGGTTTTTTAACATGTGCCTGCTCGGGTGGAGGCTCTTTTTTGGCGTACGCCTAACACCGCGCTTCTTCCATGCACGTTGTTCTGAATCGAACGTATATCCCAAAGCATTTTCGGTTGTGTGGCTATTGAACGGCGTTGAGTGTTCATTTACAGCAATGACCTCATTTGAGAGGTCCACCTTGAAGTGCCTGAACACCTTAGTCAACCACATCCCATAAGGAAGGAATCCTTTTTTTTTATTCTGATGAGCAGCAACCATGTAATTAATCATCATCATCGGTATGTTAATCATCTTATTTGCAAGGATGCAGTCCATCACCAACATGTCTAGATAGGTAAGGGAAGATTTCCTGCCCAACCGACAGATGAATGTCTGACAAAGAATCAAGTGAAGTAGGCGAGAGGGAAGTGGAAGTTCATTCATCAAAGGCTTATTAGTTCCTTCTACGTGAGGATCACTCAACACCCGCCTGATGGCTTCGGTGGGATCGAAGCCAGCCACAGTACTCCACTTGTTACCTGGTAAACTGTGCACCCCCTCATTTGGAATGTCTAAAATTTGCCCCAGCACGTTGTCATCTAGCACTATCGACGTCCCCTTCACCCAAGTATATATGACCCCAGTTTCTCTGTTAGCAGTGTCGAAATGAGTGTAGAATTGACGCACAAGCTCTGGGTATATGGGTAATGACTCTTCCAGCAACTTATCCCATTCCTGTTGTTCAAACCATTTCCTCACAAATGCCGCACTGTACTCGTCTAAAGAAGAAAAATCCACCAGCCAACCTGATGCTATTTTCCTTGCCCCAAATACTCTGTTGTACAGTTTGTGGTAGACCGATGACTTGAACTTGGTGTCTGGTGGTTCAGGTCCTCTTGCTGAAAATTACACCCAATCCCCTTGAGATCCCTAAGGCTTAGGATCTCTACGGCACTCATGAAAATCCAGGCATTGTTGGGCATGTATATAATATATCGCGAGAACGTTTCTTATTTTGAAAAATGTTTAGTGCTGAAGTATTGATTATGAACTCTGTAGAAGGTTCAAAGAGGAACCTACCTAATACAATAGTATGACATACTTATATGCACTAGGTATCAATTGAAGTCTCTAAGACATTGATGCTTACAAAATTGAGTATCCATTGCTCATATCTTCTTTTTCCAACCCTGTTTATTTCTGTTTCTTATTTTGTATTATGTGGGGGATTGTTGGAGTTTTTATTAAGTATTTCAGTAAAACTCTAAGTTTCTTCAAAAGAATGTCAAAGGTTGTAGATCCATATAGGAAGAATAATAAGTGAGTGATGGGTATATTAATGATTATATTCCTACTACTTATTGAGTTGGTTTTTGAGGAGCTTTTATTGTTGGGCTCTTGGTTGAGCTTGGGTTAATTACCACACAGGCGCTCGGGTCGAGTCGGGGCGTGGGCTTTGGGAAATAACTTAACTAATTTTTTATTCGAAAAATCTGTGAACAGTTTAATGACTGTTATAGGAATCAGTCAATTCCTATTTTTGCTCCTGACTGACTGCTTCCACCACTAGCCGTTAGTGGACCGTTCCACTTTCCCATTACTGCTTCCCCATAACTCTTCTTATGAATTTTTTCCCCATGAATTGAGGATTGGTCAGTTTCCAGTTTTTCTATAAATACATGATCTCTGACACAGTTTTAACACAGAAAAATTCCTTCTACTCTCTTTTACAATCTCTATTACTGGGCAATATTAAGAGTGTTCTCAAACTGTCTCTTTGTACTTCACCGACAAGTCCGTGTTAACCCTGGAGGTTGGTTTGCCATGAGTTCGTGTGTTCGTAGCGGGACAATTTCATCTTTATGGCAGTGGTCCTATCACGCCACAACAGTTTATAGCTAAGTTTATATTTTTACGAGTCATAGTTCCTACATATCTAACTTAAATATTCTCTCTCTTTTTTCTAGGTTGTAACCAATTAATGTAAATTATTTCTGCAATTTGGATTATGAAAGATGGTTCTTGCAGATTAGATGGAAGCTAATCCGTTTTGGGTTTCGACACAGATTTTATATGCGAGTCTTTCTAAGAAGCAATATTATTCATTTAATCGTTGATTTCTCAAAAAGTAAAATTACTTGTAGACGGGTCTTTTCAAATTCAAAACTAAAAAGCACAAGAAATTCCGATATTAAAGATTAAACATGTGGAATTAAAGAGCTGGGTTATCAACCCATATCGTTCCCGTGACTAATGTTGTTTGAAGCTTCTTTCACAAAGATGAAGAATTCTTCTAAACAAGGAAAAATAGGAGTATATGGGGATTTTCCCATGACTTTTGATGTTTGAAGTTTCTTCAAAGTTGACACCATGATTTCGGTGACGAAGTAGCAGCGAAATCAAACTGATAAACAATTCAATTCATTAGCACGAGAGGACAATTTGGATCGATTTAGAAGGAGAATATGAAAGGTAAACTTGAAGGTGGGACTGGAAGAGGAGAGAAAGGGGAGTAAGACGAAGAACACGGTAGAGAAAGGATGAATAAGATAAGGGTTTTTGTTTTTAATTTAATATAATTTCTTAAAATGACAAATAGTTAACATCATAAGTTTTTCGTCAAGTTAAAAGATGTTTTATAAGTTCGGGGTTAATGAATATAGAGGTGCATAAATTGGGGTTACTTTAGTATAGGGTTATGCTATACTATTTTTTTGAAATTTATTGCCTTTTTCAGTCTATCCAATATTCGGTGTGGATTATTAGCTTATTGTATGAAGACTTCTTTTTATTGTATCATAGAGAAAAGCGGGGTTCAAAGTGAGAAAATTAAGAGATTGAGAAGCAGCCAACGCAAGCTGAAAAGAGATTGACATAGCTGGCTGAAAAGCTCTGCATTGTCAACTTCATTATCAATTGAATTCAAAGAAATTGAATTTATGAGTTTATTTGGTATCCAAGTTTTCTGATCAGATATCTATCTGAGTATCCGTTAGATAAATGCTTTTTACCCAAAATTCCAAAGATTTGTTACTTTTGCCATCACTTGCTCCTGCACTGAAGCTTCCACTTTGTTATCTGGAACGGGATCAACTTGAACCAAAGTTACGAGCAACTATACATGGGTATACTGATTATACTTATGAGTGTAAAATCAGAATGAGTGGTTGTTTTATCAACAAAGCACCATCTCGTTCCTATCACAGCAAAGTTAAAGGATTTACCCATCATTTCTTCTATTTTGCAAACAAAAGGACACCCAATTTCAAACTCTCAAAGGCCTAGCAAAGTTAAAGCGAAGAGGAGATAAAGAATAATGTGGTAAAATAGAGACATGAAGGTATAAATTGAAGAAATGTGGGGCTTTACGGGAGGAAGTGTTTATGGCGTCCACAATTGCTACAAATATATCTAGTCTTAAAACTCTTGGAACCACTAGCGGAGCCATTATATTTTGATTGGGCTTGCACAATTTTTTATAAAAAATATTATACTAACGAAGTTATCTCCGAGCCAAACTTCCTATGTCAACATTTTTAGGATTCATTAGAAACTCTTAGACAAATATGATATTGCAAGCTGAGGCGATGACCAAAACGCCTCCCTTGAGTAAGGCGCTACCGCCTTGGACAAAGCATGCCTCTAGTTGCCTTAATCACTTTTGTTGAGAACGTGTAGATCTGAAAGTAACAATTTCTTGAAAGTAAGACTTACATAGGCTTCAAAAACTCTATTTTGAAAACCCCAAAGTCACGAATAAGCAGCAATATCTCACCGGCTGAAAAGGCCGGCGAGCTATGGTATTTGTCATGCCGACAACGAAGCTCTGGTGGTCGTCGTGGTTGTGCAGTATCAATTGATAATTTCAATGAAATTGTTGTTTATGCTAAATTCCGCACAGGGCAAAACTAATCTAGGAACCTACAACTAGAAGGATGTAAGGTGGATAAATGCAAATGTGTGCAGCTATGAAGAACAAAGAAAGCAAGAAAAAGAGAAGGACACCACATATGGTGACGCGGAAAACCCCAGGAATAGGGGAAAAACCGCGGGTGTATGAGTCCATCAATCTACTATATAAAAACAATTATAACCCTAGTATCTTAATATCTCAATGTAAATCGAATGCTTAGAATAATATTTTCTCTGAGAATGTTAATAGTAATGCGTAGAACTTGTGTGTCAGAAATACATATCATTACTCTATTTATACTAAGAGATATATCCGTTTGAAGTAGCTTGAGCAACGGCTTGTAACTGCTTCCTAGATACTCGCAGCTATTTCCACGTCTTCCTGGGATCTCGCCCATACCCGTTGTTAGTGGCTTTGAATAAGTCTTCCCTTGTTTGTTTAAACTGCAGTTAGACTTGGTCTTCCATGAGTTTAGGCTTTTGGCCACAACTGATTCCTGACGTGTCAATGAAGCTGGGTCTTCGTAGCTGGCGAATCATAGCTGGAGAATCGTACCTGGGGAATCATAGCTGGGGAATCATAGCTGGGGAATCATAGTTGTAATAATCTTTTCAACCTGCATATATAGCTATGTAAAATTTTAGGACATAACAATTGCCCCTAACTTGTAGCTTGCACTGCTTGCCTTGTGTAGTAAAGCTGCAAATTACCATAATGAAATTTCACATGGCAAAGATATAACAATTGTCCGCTATGTAACATTAGTATATCTTTTTTGTGCGTAAAAGACAAAAACACAAAAGATAAATCATACTTTACTGGCATAAGTGATTGAAGTTTATCTTTTATACTAAAAAGATAGATATTAATGATGCAAACTCAAATCATAATTCCAGCGTATTGAACGAAGAAATAAATACTTAGCGGCTCTGTCAGAATTGGTTCAATCAAAATTCAAAAAGCTTCGTTTGCTATTCCTTTCTCTCTCATTTGGTAAGTTCGTCTTCTTCTTTCTTCAATTTCTCTGCATGTCTGTTAAGCAATCTGCTAGGAAGAAAGTATTTTCACCTAGGCTTACGTCCATGGGAAACCGAACGATGATGTAGCATCCAGCATTACATGGGAAGATATTGAAAACATCAAAATCGGGGGAAACTTCCCAGAAAGCACAGAGTTCATCGTTCCGGATGAACGTGATAGGCCGGAAAACACCGCAGACAACCAAATCTGTTTCTATGAGCATCCCTTCCTATAGGGTATACTATCGAGTTCACACCTCTCATCCGCTCGTTCATAGAAGTTTTGAATTTCTCTCGCGACCAACTCATGCCGGGGTTTTGGAAAATCTGTTACACTATTGAATCAATTACTAGGGATTGGAGCCCTCCGTTTGCCCTAGAAGACCTGTTAACCACCTACGGTTTGAAACATATAAACCCTAGGAAAGTAACCTTGAAGCAAAAACTTAAATACCCAAGCCCTATAGAAGGAACAAGCGCTTCTGAGTCTGCCTGGAAGACTTGCTTTTTCTTCGTAGCGAAGGACTCCCTTGGGAAGCTGGGGCCTACCTTCCCTCTGGCTGGCCTGCTGGAGGTATTCATACTATATTTTACTCTGTTTGTTCAACGTTTATTAATTGTATTTCTTACCTTTGTTCTTTTGCAGACACCGCTGAGACTGTTGAAAGCTTGGAGGACAGAGACGAAAGGGTTAAGGTCTTTCTCAGCATCTCACCAGCAAAAAGGACCTACACTCCTCCAATTAGGGTCATCGCTGTTAGCTCTCATACCCCGGCTTCCTCAGGAAATACTTCTATGACTTCAAGTAATGTTACCCTTCATTTAATCACTCATAAGTTTTAAGAAAAATTGTACAAGTTCTTACATTCTGGTGCGTGTTTAGCTAGAGGCAGTTCTCTATCCCAAGCCGAGGCTATGGCCAGATTAAAGACAAAGAAAAGGGAGACACCTTCAACCTCTACTCAATCGGAGCCTGCTACACTGGCTAAGACATCAGCTACAGCTACTACCATGCCCCTCCCCAAACTAAGCATGATTCAGACCAACCTACTCCTAGTTCATCAAAGATAAATTTAAGCATGCCAGCTGACTTCCTATCTGAAGATGGCATGAACAATGGTATTTGGCCTCATGCAGAGAGGTTGTTGTTTCCACCTGCAGCCAAGAGTCTGAGGCTACAAGACCCCGAAGTGATTGCCAATCACGTGGTCCAACACTCTCTCCAGGTAGATTTTTACTTCACATTAATTTTACTCAGCAGTTTTTAGCTTTTACTTTTGCTTTTACACCTTATCATCCTGTGCTAGGCCTTACAAAATTGCATAGTGGCGCGCTCTAGCTTGAGGGCCACTTCCTCGCTTGCTGCTCAGGTCAAAACCTCTAAGACTGAGGTGGTCAGTTTGAAAGAAGAGCTAGAAAAAGTGAGGAAGGGAAAAGCTCATGCTGAGGAGCAGTGGAAAGCTGAGACGTTGCTTTTGGAGAAAGAGAGAGAAGTCAAAAAGCTCCTTACAGCTTCAGCAGAGGCAGAGATAGCTGCTGCTAAGGAGGAAGCTGGAACAGCTGCTAAGAAGCTAGCAGATATTACAGCAGGATGGCTGAGATTCAAATCGTGGAACCAGCAAAGCTGGCCTATCTGGTTCTCTTTGAGGCTTGGACAACAAGCATCTGCACAAGTACACAGACGCTTTCCTTGCAACCATGGGAAGTATATCAGTTCTCAAGGCCTTGGCTTTTGAGCTCAAACCTTCTGGACAAGAGGCTTCTACAGCTGACTCTTCAGTGAAAGCTCCTGCTGATGCTCCAACTACAGCTGAGCCAGCTACTGATCCTACTCTAACTACTCCAGCAGCTGAGGTACCTATGCAAGCATTGACAGATGACTAACTTGCTAGCTAGATGCTTAGCTAGCTAGATAAATTCTTAGACATTAACCTTGTTTTCGCCAAACATTTTAGTTTATAATTGTTCTTTACCGCCAGTCATGGGACTGGTGTGTCTTTTGGATGCTTTAGTTAACCTTTTGAACATGTCGCTTTTTTGGTATATATAGCTGAAATGCACTTATAGCTGCAAGAAATCCTAGTATGGATTTCTAACTATTTCTTAGTGCACGTAAGTTACCTGGCGATTTGTAGCCAATGTCTTGTGTATGGGCCGGGATCCTGGTGCACAACCCTTAGCAGGTGTAATCCCGGTAGTCTAACTATCAGATACCACTGACAGCTACATTCCAGGGTGTCTAGGTGTCCTTGCGTCTTAGGATAGCTTTGTGGAATGAGGGTTGCCCTAATCATTTTTTTTGAGATTTTTGTTCAAAGTATCACAACTAAAGAAAAATGGTGGAAGTATAAAAAAATTGTCTTTTTCTTTTGAAATTTTTGTTATTTTTTGGTATATATCTCACTTAAATTTGATGCCAAAAAAAATTGATTAAAGAAATAAAAGTGCACCTCACTTACGAAAGGCGCGCGCCTTTGCCTTGCGCCTCGTGCGTGGGCTCCATGCACCCTTTGCGGCTCGCGCCTTTTAAAACTAAGTATGATATTATTGGTATAGGCATATTTCGGGATCCAAGAATATATTTATTGACGCTTACGCACCTATAGATGCTTGTAGGGGGATTCGAATGCAGGTTAGCAGTGTAATCTACATGGGGATTCTACCACTAGTCTATCAGTTCTCTGTTAATGTTAAATGCATTTAATTTTTGGTTTTTTGTCAGAATCAACCTTTTATATGCCTTTTTTTGCGAAGAACCATTTTAAAAATTTATGGCAAAATATAACCTACAACGTTTTTTTGTCAGAAACAACTTTTTCGCATTTTTGAGGTTGATTGTGGGATCCCGGTGCATCTTAATTCAATCAACAACGTCAAAACATACTACATCATGTACCTTAGAATGTAGTGGGATCCCATAATTAACCCCCTGAAAATGGAAAAAGATTGTTTCTCACAAAAAAACAACGTTGTATGCTGTATTTTGCCAGGAACTTTTAAAAAGGTTGTTTCTCACAAAACAATGCATATAAAAGGTTGTTTCTGACAAAAAATCCTTAATTTTTTTATAAACTTGGGTAGACGCATGTCAACTCTTCTTCCAATGTAAATCCACCCATGCTTGGAACTGTTTGGTTTCTGCACAATACTTTTATCATTTCACTATGCAAAGCCACTACATTGTGGAGTATTATGGAGCAAAGGGTTAATCCTCTCATGTATGTCACATGTCTGTTGCTTGACTAACTTGTTCTGATTTGCATTTTATTTTTCTTTGACAAGGTCATTAGTTAGAGGCTGTTTTTTCTATTCTACTTGAAACCCCTTTCTTTGAAGGAAGATGCTATAATACTACATACTGAATAATTATTGCTGATATAAACCCGCGAACTCTCTATCCTACCCGAAACCCAAGTGAATTTGCTGTTTTCTTTCCCTTCTCCATCAAGTTATAGAAGACCTTAGTTTTCAAAGGTGGAAGCCACATAGGGTCGGTGGAGCACTGGAGCTTAGGCGGAAGGTGCAGACTCGCTCATCCGATTTCTTTTGTGGTATTCAAGTGCCCCGAACTTGAGGAAAATAGTGAAGGCTTTTTATTTTCTAAAGTTAGGGAAAAGCTTTCAAAGAAAACTTTTTCAAGAGAAACTACTCACTGGTCAGGGCGCATGAGAAAGTGGTGGTTTACTGTTTTGAGTTAAAAGTCTGAATCTCCTAGCAGAGTTTCTTGATCAAATATTGTACACTTTTTGTGATGATCTATAATTATTCCTTAGTTTATTTGGACTATCCATGTATGAGCTTTTTTTGTTATTTAATATCTCTTCAGCTTGGGATGTTTGGATCATCAAAGTGTATGGTTGTTAGCTAAATTCTTAGTTGCACTACCCCTCAGATGAGAGGGTGTACAGGTCTAAAGCCTTGCAGTAAACAGTATATGACTTACAACAAAATGTCTTTGTCTCATGTTCTCGAACACTTTATAGGATAACTTGAAATGGTGAGATGCACAAAAGATTAATAGGAAGATTAATCAATTGTTCACCAAGTTTAGGTAGACAATTGCCAAGGGCTTCTTAGGATGCTAGTGTCTCCCTTGCGTGAGCTTTAGTTTGCTGGTTGAAGAAAAGCAGATACTTCGCTTTAGATGTCACTTCTAAAGGTTATTATTGTTTTTAAAGTTGAGGTATTACCCATCTAGTTCTCTTATTGCCTTCCTAGTTGTTGTTGACTCTAAATAGAAGTCATGTTAAGCACTTCTACGCATATTAAGATATTTATGAATTCTGATTAAGTGGTAATTTAAGTTGGGATGTTGTATTGGTAGCCTAAAGTGTTACATTGGTATTGTAAAGTGACCTCTAATATTGCATTTTTATTGAAGAACGCCTTAAATTTTGAAAAAAATGTCTTTGGCTAATATAACAAAATTTCTGGCTCATTTAAGTAGGCCTGGAATGTTTAGTTATATCAAGGTGTGGTTTGTATTTGAGAATGTGATGATCTGATAGTCCCTTTTAGTAGTTGTCTCTTCTCTACCCCCTGTCCCGGGCAAACTAGTGAACAACGTCAGGTACATTTTTGCCTTTCAATATCATGCCAATTGCGGAATTGATTAGGTGGTGGCTATGTTGTTTGCTGATAGATTAGCATGAGACGTAGTTTGGACAAGTATGTACCGGGTCTGGGTGGTACTTGCTTAATGAGTGATGCTATATAACACTTTTTAGCTAATAGACTGATAATGTGATGAAGGTGATTAAAAGACAATAATTGTGTTTTTGATTGAATAAATTGAAATACAGAAATTAAATGCTAATTACAAGCTTTTGAGAGGCTTGTTCTCTCCCAACTAAGCTAAATCAACTAGATGACAACTTCATATTTTCATGATGATTTCTCTCTCTAGTTAGCTCTATTTATAGATAAGTTAACCCTAAAACTTCTAATCCCTAAATTATTATGAACTACCTAAAATACCCTTATCCTAATAATATCCATTCATTACATTAAATTTATGATAGTAAGAAGAGTAAGAAGAGCAGCTACAAAGTAAGAAGAGCAGCTACAAAGTACCACTGCATTGCGATCTTCCTTCTTTATCTTCCTTTCTGGTTATTCCTTCACTTTCTGATTGAAGAAATTGAAACTGTGGCTTCTGAAATTGGAGAAATCAAGAGAAATTTTCGTGCATCTTTTCTGGAAAAAAGTTCATTGTTTTGTCCCAAAAAACTCAAGCTCAGAAGATGTTAGTGTTTTCGACAATGGATTTGGCAAAAACGGTGAACTCCGGCCACTAACACCCCTTAGCCATAAGCTAAATTTGAAGGGAGGAAAGTGATGGTACGGTGAAAGGGAATGGGTGGGTTGAGAGATGGGTATTGCACGCTATCTCTTTTTTATAATTGGGCTTTTATAAGACTTATTGGACTGGTCATACATTAAGCTTAATGTAAGACCGTCTTTTATAAGACTTTGCCTAAAATTAGTAAAATTATAATTAAACAATCGATAATAAATTTTCTTATATCAGTGAAATTAGTTATCTCATGAATAAAATTTCTTATATTAGTTATATTAGTTGTACTCTGATTGTTGAGAACATAGAATCAATGTAGAAACAAGTTTGTAATCATCAACAATAACAATGAAGGCCAACATCCAAGCAAGCAAGCAATCCAACAATAAATGAATAAATAAATGAGAGAGAGAGTTAAGTAATGGCACCGTGGGAAGACCCGAGAATCCGGGAGTAAAAACCCACAAGCACTAAGGAGTAGTATTGATCTTGATGATTGATTGAGAGAGATACAAGCTATTTCAAGCTACACACACAAAGGCACAAAACTCTAGAAATTCTCTCTAGCCTCTTGATTTGTGTGATATTATGTCATATTTAAAAATGGGGAAAAGAGGGGTATTTATACTACCCCCGAAAATAGCAAAAACGGGTTCACGTGAGACGAAAACGCGAAAACAGGGTGCAGGGGCAGCACCCGGTCGCGACCCGGGACCGGGCCGTCGCGACTCGTGATGGGTGTCGCCACCCGCGACCAGAAGCTGCCAGCGACTCCTCACTTTGCTCCTTCCTTGCACCTCATGAGCCCTTCTTGTCACCTTGACTCTTAGCCATCTCCACACCATAGAACTAACAATCTCTCACTTGGAGATCGGTCTAAGACCATGCTACTAACATCCCCAACACATCTCTCATCATCATCAATCATCTCATCAATGTTTCACCATAGCGCCCCCACCATTACAACCATCCACCCCTCATGGATGGAGCCCAATTGAGGTCCTACACAACCCCAATTTCTCACAAGTTACAACCTTTGTGAGCATGTCCGCCGGATTCTTCGACTCGGCAATCTTCTTCAAACACATAGAGCCATCCTCCACTAGACTAGAATGTAGTGATACCGCCTCTTGATGTGTTTAGTGCGATAGTGAAACATAGGATTCTTAGCCAATTGCACCGCACTTTGGCTATCACTATACAACACACAAACCTCTTTCTTCATACCCATTTCCTCAAGGAAACTCTTCAACCACTCAATCCCTTTCCCCGCCTCCGACATAGCAACATACTCTGCTTCCGTCGTAGACATGGACACACACTTTTAGAGCTTGCTCATCCAACTAATGGTCGTACCACCAATAGTAAAAACATATCCCGAAGTGCTTTTGCTTGAGTCATAGCATCCCCCGAAATCGGCATCCACAAAACCTTCAAGAACAACTTCATTCCTCCCAAAGCAAAGAGCCATACTAGAGGTACCCAACAAGTACCTCAAGAGCCATTTCACGGCCTCCCAATGTCGCTCACTCAGATTTGACATGAACCTACTCACAACTCCCACCGCATGGGCAATGTCGGGCCTAGTACAAACCATAGCATACATCATACTCCCCACGACCGAAGCATAAGGAAAAGTGGCCATCCTTTCCTTTTCTTCCTTTGTCTTGGGTGAATCCTCCTTTGTTAATTTGAGGTCCACCAAAAGAGGTGAGCTACGAGGCTTCGCATCAACCATGTTGAACCGCTTTAGCACCTTCTTGACATACTCCTCTTAAGACAACCTCAACAAACCCGTCGATAAGTCCCTAGAGATTCTCATGCCAAGTATTTGCTTGGCCTCACCCAAGTCTTTCATCTCAAATCTCTCCGACTACTTCCTCTTAAAGTCATTCACAAACTTCATGCTAGTACCCGCAATGAGCATATCATCAACATACATAAGCAAGTAAACATAACCATTTACGTACCTTTGAAAGTAACAACAATGATCGCCATCCGTTCTCACAAAACCATTGCATAACATGAAGCTATCAAACTTTTTGTACCATTGTCTTGGAGCTTGTTTCAACCCATATAGACTCCGTTTGAGCTTGCATACCATGTCTTTCTTTCCCCGAACTTCAAACCCTTCCGGTTGTTTCATGTAGATTTCTTCTTCCAAATCACCATGCAAAAACGCCGTTTTCACATCCATTTGCTCAAGGAACAAGTTTTCCGAAGCCACAATTGCCAACAAGATTCTAATGGTAGTCAACTTCACAATCGGAGCAAAATCTCATGAAAGTCAATGCCCTCCTTTTGTGAAAAGCCCTTCACCATAAGTCTTGCTTTATACCGAATACTACCATCCGGCTCATCCTTCTTGCGAAAAATCCATTTGCACAAAAGTGCTCTCTTGCCCTTAGGCAAGTCAACCAACACCCAAGTGTCGTTCTTCTTCAATGAGCTTATTTCCTCACTCATTGCATGCTCCCACTTCAACGAATCACCCAACCTCATTGCCTCAACATAACATTCCGGTTCACCGGAATCCGTCAACAATAAGTAATTCGCCGAAGTCTTCTTTATGGGTGGTGGTGTGAACCTATTCGGTGCTTTAGAGAGCCTTGATGTTCTCCTCACCGGTGGCGGTGTCTTTGGTTCCTCACGAACCTCACTAGGCTCACCTTGAACCTCAACCTCCTCCATCTCAAAAGTATCCTCATCTCCTCCGATTCACTAGAAACCGGATCACCCGGAGTTTGCACAACATGTTGAGGAGATGCATGTTGAATTGGCACATCTTCATCTTCGCTTCTAATTCTCACATCACCATCTAGCTCAACAACTTCTCGCTCACTCTCAATGGATTATTTTTCAACGGACTTTCTAGCAAAGTTAACCTTGTACAAGGAATTCTCATCAAAGGTAATGTCACAATGCCTAATAACCTTGCGGTTACTAGGAATCCACACTCTATAGCCATATTTCTCATCACCATACCCCACAAAGTAGCATTTCATGGCTTTAGGGTCAAGCTTGTCTCTCTTCTCGGATTGCAAATAGGCCACACACCCAAAGGTCTTCAAGTGAGCGTAGGACACCTCCTTACCACTCCACTCCTCCTCCGGTATCTTGAACCCTAAGGGCACCGAAGGTCCACGATTTTTCAAATAAGTCGCGGTGCTAACGGCATCCTCCCAAAAACACTTTGGGAGACCCGCAAATAACCTCATGCACCTTGTTCTCTCAAGTAGTGTTCTATTCATCCGCTCCGCTACCCTATTTTGACGAGGCTTTTCGGGAATAGTCCTCACCAAAACAATGCCATGCTCCCTACAAAGTTCCTTGTAAGCTTCCAACTCATACTCTCCTCCATTATCGGACTTGATACTCTTTATCTTCGCCCCCGAAACATTTTTCAACCTCCGGCTTCCAAGTCTTGAACTTCTCATTCACCTCCGACTTGTGCTTCGTGAAGTAGACCCATACTTTCTGGGTTGAATCATCAATGAAGGTAACAAAATAGTGAGATCCACCAAGGGACTTGATGGGGTATGGGCCCCATACATCCGTGTGCACAAGCGCTAGCTTCTCCTTCTTCAAGGACCATTGGGTTTTGTGAAAGACACCCTCTTTTGCTTCCCAAAGACGCATATCTCACAAAATTTCATGTCGATTGATTTCAAGCCCGACAACTTACCCTTTGAAGCTAACATCCTCATCTCTTTCTCTCTCATGTGACCAAGCCGAGTATGCCATAGCTTGGTATCACACTCTGTGGTTGTAGTAACCATGTTAGTACACCCTAAGGCAGTGTACAAAGTACCAATCTTCGTGCCCCGAGCAACCACCATGGCACCCTTTGACACCTTCCATGTACTCTCACCAAACATAGTTCTATAACGACTTGAGTCCAATTGACCCACCGAAATCAAAATTTTTCTTAGCTTAGGAATATACCTCACATCTTCAAGCTTCCATGAACTCCCACTTGAAGTCTTGATCATCACATCTCCTTTCCCCACAATGTCCAACGGATTATCATACGCAAGAAACACCTTCCCATACTTGTCACTCTTGAAGTTCCAGAAAATTTCTTTACATGGTGAAGAATGAAAAGTTGCACTCGAATCAAGTATCCATGTCTCAATGGGACTATCCACGCTCAAGATCAAGGCATCCCCAAATTCATCGCTTGATGCCAAGCTTACCGATGAACTTGAATCATCATTGCTCTTTTGATTAGAGCCACCCTTCTTCTTAGGATTTGGACACTCTCTCTTTGTATGACCCTTCACTCCACAACTCCAACACACAATGTTCCCCTTTCCCCTCGACTTACTCCTCCCCTTACTCTTCGATCTCCCTCTTGGGTTCCCCCTTTTGTTGTCTCCATCGTCCCCTTGCCTCACTAGAATAGGCACCACCGGATGACTCACCGGACTCCTTCCTCCTCAAGCTCTCACTCAAGATTAAGTCCCTCACATCATCAATCCTCAACTTCTCCTTGCCGGAAGAGTTGCTAATGGCGGCAACCACCGTATCCCAAGACCTAGGCAACGACGACAACAAAATCAAGGCCTTCACCTCATCATCAAACTTGATATCAACCGAAGACAATTGAGAAATAATCGAGTTGAATTCATTTATGTGTTCCGGAGCCGAAGTACCATCATTCATCTCAAGCTCAAACAACAGACGCATAAGGAACACCTTATTCATTGCCGAAGGCTTCTCATACATGTTCGACAAAGTTTGCAAGACATCCACCGTCGATGTTTCATCCTTGACATTGTAGGCTACACTCCTACTCAACGTCAATCTAATCACACCTAGTGCTTGCCTATCCAACACTCTCCAATCTTCCTTCTTCATACTATCCGGTCTCTTGCCCTCAAGAGGTAGATGAATACCCTTTTGGTACAAATAGTCCTCTATTTGCATCTTCCAAAAGCCAAAGTCCTTCCCATCAAACTTCTCAAGCTTCAACTTGCTCTCATCCATTGTCAAACAATCACAAAGTTCTCAACCTAGGGTTTCAACAACAAGGAACAACATTTCTACACCAAAATTTCAATCGCCAAACACCCAACGCAACAAACTTTGATTTCCAATCACAAACACAAGTTTCCACACAAACTCTAACTCAAATATCACCAGAGATTAACTTAGGCTCTGATACCAATTGTTGAGAACATAGAATCAATGTAGAAACAAGTTTGTAATCATCAACAATAACAATGAAAGCCAACAACCAAGCAAGCAAGCAATCCAACGATAAATGAAGAAATAAATGAGAGAGAGAGTTAAGTAATGGCACCGTGGGAAGACCCGAGAATCCGGGAGTAAAAACCCATAAGCACTAAGGAGTAGTATTGATCTTGATGATTGATTGAGAGAGATACAAGCTATTTCAAGCTACACACACAAAGGCACAAAAACCTAGAAATTCTCTCTAACCTCTTGATTTGTGTGATATTATGTCATATTTACAAATGGGGAAACGAGGGGTATTTATACTACCCTCGAAAATAGCAAAAACGACTTCACGTGAGACGAAAACGCGAAAACAGGGTGCAGGGGCAGCACCCGGTCGCGACCCGCGACCGGGCCGTCGCGACTCCTGATGGGTGTCGCGACCCGCGACCAGAAGCTGCCAGCGACTCCTCACTTTGCTCCTTCCTTGCACCTCATGAGCCCTTCTTGTCACCTATGCACTTAGCCATCTCCACACCATAGAGCTAACACTGATAACTGACATTGAATGGTTCTCTAACTGCTGTGTCCGTGGGCGTTCTAGAAAGTTATTTGGTGTACTGTTGTCAAATGACGACCCAACAATGTGGCTTTACAAAAGAGGATGCAGTCATCGACCAGCAAAGAAGATACTAGGGATTTTTTCAGTTCCCGGACACAATTTAAACCCAAAAATGAGACAAATAATTTATGTTGAGAACTCTATGAGGGAGAAATTTTTTAGCAACTATCTCAAAGACCCACGAAACAAACATGCAAAAATAGAAACAATCAGAATTGGCATATGTAAGATATTCTTTTCTTTAACTCTCCAATGCCGTATTTCCTGTTGATGGATAACCCTCACTAAATTTATGATTTATTTCTACATATGTTTATAATTCTTTTCATGCTTTTTTATAATTTACATTTGTTTAACTGACATTAGCAAAAAGTATAATTGAGACTTCATAATATTAAAAAAAGGGTGAGTTTTTTGGTTGAAATAAAATGGTGAATAAAGGAAGTAAATGTTCCTAGGAATTTCCACATAACATAAATAAGAAGTTTCCGACCTAGACTAGTCACCGCTAGGTGAATAGAATGAGTGAGGACCCTCTCCAATGATTTACCCAAATTACAGCAAAGGTTGGGGTGATTTGGAGATTCCATCCCAAGTTTATCCTCTTCCCATAGGGTAAACTAGTCTTATATGCACGTAATGCTTGCGCAAGTATGTAGAAAGGTAAATTAATGGCAAAATCACATATAATAACCTGCATAATATATGTAAGAAAAATTATTCACAAAATCTTGAAATTAGTATTAATGATTGAAATAGTGCATTAGTTTGAGTGAGAATCATACGATAAAATAGAAAAAACCTGGAAGAAGTACAAATTTAGAAAATTTTCTTCTTGAGTGGCGTATACAATAACGAAACGGCACAACCATGTTCACTTACAGAAAAATGAGATTGATTTCACTTACAAAGATAAGTAGAACCATGAAGTAGATATGAACCACTGAACGCCATTAAAGAAATTGGGGAGCTTGTGAGGTGTCGTTGCTGTGCCATGTTCGCTCCCTCACGTTATCTCTCTCTTTTGACATCCAATACCTTCTCCATATCAGCATTGTCTATATTTCGGATGTCGGTGAATGGAGGATCTGAGAGCCCTGCATTGTTCACTATGATATCAAGAGTGCCAAATTTTAGTAATACAGTTGCAAACCTGGAGGAACAAAATACAGTCAGTTACGGTTGCAAACATCAGTTTATGGTAACCTCAAAGGAGAGAGAAATTGCAGAATTTTAGTAATACATTTGCAAACATCAAGGAACAAAGGATAATTTTCGAATAAAATCACGGATTTCAAGCGGTTATTGAGATTTTATGAGATTAAATAGTTAACACCATGATTATTTTTAAGCGGTTATTCAAATTTATGAGATCAGTTTATGTTATTTATTCCTTTAGTTTCTCCACTCTTCTCTTCCTATTTTCATGGGAATTTTTATCATTTTAATCGTTTGTTGTGCTATTTCGTGAATATTGTTTTACTCCCCCATCCTTTCGTTTGAACTTGCCGTTTTCTGTTTTTAATTTTTCTTCTTTTTTTCTTTTGTATCATTCATACTTTCATATTATTGATTTTTTTAAAAATCTTTTTCTATATAATTTGTCACGCAAGTTTGTAATCACAATTCCCAAGTTCCCCACTTCCCCACTTCCATATGTAGTTTTTTTAATAGAGATTTTGTTTAAAAATCTTATACTTAAATTCCCTATTTGTAAGAGTTATTGACAGTTTGTTACTCTTTTTAATCGTGGCAAGTGGCAAATAAATGTTTAAAATTTGATTTTTGCTTTTCCCCTCCTTACCAATTGTGGTTATTGATTTTTTTAATTTTTTCTTTTTCTATTTTTGGTGTTCCCCTCCCGTTGCTTTATATAATAGAGATAAAGTAATAAACATCCTTTGCAATAGAGAGGATCCTGATACGAATAGAAGCTACTACGAGAAGGTAATTTTCACATTGCAAACCTTTTTTTTTGTAAAATTCTCATGATTTTGATTAACATCTTTCCTATAAATTTGAAATTAAAGAGATCAGAATTTGTACTTTCCATGTAAAACAAGCAACCTAAAAAATTAGTTTGGAAAAGGTATTATCAATTGAATTATTTTTCAAATGGTACATAATTTTAATTCAAGCTTATGATTTAGCACCCTTATTTTATTTTATTATTGTTTAACAACACAAATTTTGATAACCCATACGAACGAGTACCTATAAACCATGACTCGAGGCACACACTTTGACATTTAGTTCAGAAAAGCATCTCGAATTGCGTCCCCCAAACAAACGCTTGTTTGTACTTATTGTAGGAATTCTCGGTATTCATGTAACTTAAGATGGCGTGGGGACATCTATTTTCCCAAAAACATCGAATACTCGTCTCAAATGGTGTGCCGCAAATCACAACATATTTGTACTCGTTTGCTAGAGATCTCGAAGTTCGTGTCCTTATAAGGCGCGTAGTGACGTCGGTTTTTTTCCGAAAAACATATTGTTTAGGGCATTAAAAATGCAATTAAAATTGTATTGAAGTGCGGGCCCTTGCCACGTCACAAATCAAAAAATGCATAGAAAGAACGTCATTGCCACGTTATTAGGTGACTTGCTATAGCAGGTCTCTTAGTGTTTGAGACTAACATGGAAAGCCCATGCATAGTTTGAATTGGTTTTGGAATATTGATAGTGGGGAACAGTTTTTGAGAACGACGTATAAGAAGAACCATGTTTATGACTTCTTACTCTAATAAGAAGAACCGACATTTTATCTACTTACGTTGAAGATTTTATCTCAAAGGTCGAGGATTAGATTGGTTATATATTTACAACCATTTATGTGCATTTTTGTGTATATTTTTTTAATTTGTTAGGTATAATTGTGTATATGATTTTAGATAGATGTGCAAATTTCTAGCACATTATGTCAAAGGTCGAGGGTTCGGTTGGTGATATATTTACAATCATTTATGTGCATTTTCATGTATATGTTTTTAATTTGTTAGGTATAATTGTATATGGTTTTAGATAGGTGCGTGTAAATGATGTGCAAATTTAGGGGACATTAGTGCCTGAAAATTGACTTATTTGGTTGGAATATATTAGTTGCAGCCAAAAAAAAAAGATTAGAGTACTTTAAGATGTCAAACAACGATGAAATAAAAAATAAGGGTGCTAGATCACAAACTAGGGGCCTGTTGAAATTTACTGAAAACAACTGAACTGATTGAATCTGAACTGAACTGAACTGAACTAAACTGAATTGAATAGAACTAAATTGAATCTAATAAATATATAAATAATATTTAAACAATAATAATATGAATATTAAATAATAATTATGATGATAGGTAATAATAAAGAATAATTATTAATGAATAATAATAATTGTATTTTGGATATTTTTAAATGATAATTATAAATAAATAATATTAATAATCATAAATTAACAATAGTAATGATTAATTATTATAATGATAATTCATTATTTTATAGTCTTTGTATTAATATATTAATACCTGATGATGATTATATAATAACAATAATATCTAAGAATTAAATTAATATTACTATTTGAATATATAGATTTAATTATATATTAATATTTAGTAATAAAATAATGATTGGGTCGGACCGTGCAAAATTACATCATAAACTGTTTTGACGTGATTTGATTGGATTATGGGCCGAAAACGGGGGTTTATTTGTGATTTTAACCTATAACATGTTCATCCCTAATGATAATAGTACTAATAATGAATAAAACTATAATAAACAAAATAATATACAGATAATATTAATAATACTTAATAATAATGATATAAAAATAAATAATAATAATAATAATAAGAGCAATTAGTAAAATAAATTAGACCAACATAATAATATTTAACAAAATGGTTATATAAGAATGGAGCTGAACTGAACTGAACTGATTGAAACTTAACTGAACTGAACTGATTGAAACTGAACTGAACTGAACTGATTAGAGCTGAACTGAACTGAATTGAGCCGAACTGAACTGAACTGAAATAAGCTGAAATGAACAGGCCCTAGGTGCAAACATAATAAATTAAGTGGTTTAGGTTCTAAATAACCTTAAAATATAATCACATTGCTAGAGATTACAAAATTGGATAAAAACAAGGTGCCAATTGCCAATACATTCTTATCAATTTTAGGGTGATGAAACGGAATCCTTATGTAATTCTTATTTGCATACTTGTGTATATTTGATACTTCAAAATATTCAAGCATACCTTGAAATTTATTTTCGACTGGTGCTTTTATATATTTCCTACAAAAGAAAGCACACGAATCACAAATGGTCAAACTACTTAGAAAGTCTAGTATGAACCCGGTCTACACTAAACTTATTGTAGACCAGGGCTAGGTCCCAAAAGTTAAGGTTTTTTTTATCAAAAGTTAAATTTTTTCTCACCAAAAGTTATGGTTTCTTTATCAAAAGTTAAGAAATTTTAATTAAAAGTTAAGGTTTTATAATCAAAAGTTAAGTGTTACGAATGAAAAGTTAAGGTTTTTTAAGCAAAAGTTAATATTTTGTAATTAAAAGTTAACGTTTAACAGTCAAAAGTTAAGGTTTTGTAATCAAAAGTTAAATGTTAGGAAGGAAAAGTTAAGGTTTTATTATCAAAATAAAACCCTAAATTTTTCCTCAATTCGATTTGATTGGGTGTTAAATGGGGATTTAACATTCCAATTCGTAAAAAGCATTTGAATTCATGAAATTAAAACCTAAAAGAAGGGGATTTTATGCTTAAATATACCTAATTTTTGCTCACCCTTCTTCGATTTCTCTCCCCCAACTGCAGATCTCGAATCACAGATTAAGAGAGAAGACAGAGGTGGAAGATGTTGCGTCGGAGAAGTCACCGGAAAACGGGTGTGTCATAGTCCCGCCGTAGTGCCGCATGGTTGAGGGGAGTGAAGAGAGTGAGGGAAGGTTGTGGGTGGTGGTGGTTTAGGGGAAGGGGAGTGCAACTGTGCAGATTGGCGTGGTGGTGATGGTGGTTTCAAAGAGGAAGAAGGAGAGCAGTGAGGAGAAGGAGTGAGGAGAGAGAGTGGGTCTACACTATTTTTAGTATGGACAGGGTCCATACAAGAGTTACTCCAAACTACTTATGTTTCAAACTTTTTAGTTGTTTGAATAAAATTATCGTGACCATTTGTCTAATATGCCTGACAACTTTTTTATTCTAATAATTTGCTGTCTGTAAAATAATAAAGGAAAAATTGTCAAGAATAAATCAACCTTTGTGTTGACCGCTTTTAACAAGTCAACCTTAATTTATTCCATTAACAAGTTAAGCTTTTACAACATTTGCTTTTAACAAGTTTTTTTACAGGCAACCTGCTCAACCTGTAAACCTTCCTCTTAATTCCACTTTTCCCTTGACTTTGACTTCTGAAATCACTTCATACCACCATTACCTTAACCAGGAACATGATCTCTTCATCTTCCTTCCCATAGACCATGAAGGTCTCCCCATCCCACCACCACCACCTCCTCCTCCTCAAGCGCCACTTTCTCTCTCCAATTCCAATTCTGACTTTGATTCTCTCTCTCCTTCCCCCTCAACCCCCCCCCGCTTCTTTAACAATAAATGTAGCCCAAAGCCTTCATTAACATGAAAATAATTAATCAACATAAAAATTTCATCTTTGATAGTCTAACAAGAATTAAAATTTCAAGTGATTTGCTTTCAAAAATCTATTCTTTATTACAAGAACCAAAAATAATCTATCACTTTCTGATTTTATAAAAAAGAGTAGTAGAGTGAAAGGAGTGAGTTTCCAAAATGCAATGAATCTTGGCTTCTTCATCAACTGCAATTCTCCATTAATGTCTATACTAAGCTGTAAAAACCTAGAAATTTTAGTTCCATTTTAACAGTATTTAAAATACTTTGTTGAATTTTGCTAATTCTAATTAAAATTGGGTTGGGGTGTTGGAAGAGGTGATAGCCACGGAAGGAGATGAGAAAGAAGCGAGATAGAGTAGGTCGAGGTGGGGGCGGGAAAGTGCTCTGGTTTGCGGTGGACAGCAAGCGTTTAATAAGAGGACATCAAGCGGTGGTAGTTGCGTCGTGCGGTGGATGCGTTTTGCGTACGTGTGTGGTGGTTGCGGTGTGGTAGGGGAGGAGGCTTGGGTGGGGTGGTTCTGCTTCCATGGAGAAAGTAAGGAATTTTAGATTTCCATGGAGTTTCATAAAAAGAGAGATGAATTGAGGTTGAGAGCAAGAGTTTCTGAAGAGTGAAGAAACAACAAAGATGACAAGATATATATTTTAATTTTTTTAAAAGAATATAAAATTACAAAATATCCAATCAAAGAGTGACACATGTCATTGTAACCTGTTAAATAGGTTAATAAGGGGTGATAACCGGTTTTGACTTGTTAAAAGCAAATGGGTATAAAAGGTTAACTTGTTAATGGAATAAATTAAGGTTGACTTGTTAAAAGCGGTCAACGCAAAGGTTGACTTATTCTTGACAATTTTTCCAATAATAAAACCGATATCGCTGTACATTTCCTTCTCTAGAACAAGATATCCAATCTAACTTAGAAAGTTTCTAAACAAGGATAAAACTCCAATAGCGCTAGTGGAAGAGTTGAGTTTTAAAAATATGAAAAACTCTCTAAAACTAAGTTAACTCTATAATTTTAATTATTCTTTGTAATGAGAATGACCCGTTTATACCTCAATCAGGTCAGTGTCTTGTTCTAGCATTTACGAGTCAGGGCAAAAACATGTTGGAAGTAGGGGAATAGTAAGGGAAATCTCTATCTTCAAACACCGCAGTTGGGATGATTCGACCTTGTGACCTTAGATTGCAAAGTGAATCACAAACCAACTACACCAAGCAAGTTTGGTACTAAGGTAATTCTGCATATTGATTCTAAATAATGGATGTATGATGGTGTTGCACAAATATATGTATTAGATCGAATACATGACATCATTGATAGTTTTTAGAGTAGAGAGGAGAGTAAATAAAATATGGAGAAGTTTTGCATTAAACTTGCTCAATAATCTCAATACATATAAGAGCCTTTTATAGGCTTACAATAACAAGTAATTAACCTAAAAGTTAGCCACACAACTAACTACTGGATAACATGACCCACACCACATACTCTATAACTACAAACTAATAAAGAATTTTAAATATAAAATATATAATCCACTAACTTACTACTAGCCAATAATCCTAATTGTTAGGAAAATTATTTGACTACTTTTGAAGCATAATCCAACAATCATATCGTCTAAAGCATTCGGACCACAATCCAATTTTAATCTTTAAATAATATCTTAATCCTATATTTTCCCAAAATGCGACCTTGGCACTTCATCCAATTTGATATCTTGTTGGGATTAAGTAAGCTTCCATTTTTCCTCTGAATCAAAGTTACTTAATTTGAGGTAGGAGAATGAGTACTGAGTAGAAATGGTAATGGATAGGATTCGGGTCGGGTCTAATCATATCCAGACCTAAACCCATTAATTTATTCTAGATCCAGACCCGACCCAGATACATTGGGTCCGGAATTTTCAGATCCAGACCCAGGTCCTTTGGGTCTGATGAGTCTAGGGTCCTTAGTGAGTCCCTTTGAATTTCAAGTTTAATAGCATTGTTTAATCAAATAAATTAATTTCGTCAATTTTATAGATTCGCATGAACATGGTTAAGGTTTGTTTCGAAACACTTAACAAAATATAGCTCATAAAATCTTAAAAAAGTTTCAACTTATATAATTACATGTCTTAAAATGTAGCCACAACTACTCATAAAGTCGTAATTTACAACTTAATTTTATTTATATCTAAATGGGTCTATGGGTAGGGTCTGGATCGAGTATGAATCTAATATATTTAGACCCGGACCCAAACGTGCCTGATAACCTCTAGAGCCACACCCGAATTAGATCCATTAAGTCAAAAAAAAGTTGGACCCACTCCCTTATAAATGGGTCTGTGTCTGGATGTGAGTCTGGGACAGGTCCAAGACCCATTATCATCTCTAGTACAGAGCGCTTTACCACGTTATGTATACTTGTATGAAAAGTAAGCCACTTACATTTATATAAATATCTTTCCATATCATAATTTGCATAGGTTTGGCGAATTAATTACTAGTATGCTCAGGTTTTTTTGAAAGCGTAACAACTTAGCTTATCATAGGCGGTTAGAATCGACCAATTCTCTTTAATTTTTTTTTTCCGCGTAAATATAAAATTGCATTCCCCCGCTACCTTAACAAGTCTAATATAGACTGGGTATACACTAAATTTATTGTAGACCCAATACAAAGCCCAAAAATTAATATTTTGTAATTAAAAGTTAAGGTTTATCAATCAAAAGTTAAGGTTTTGTAATGAAAAGTTACGTGTTATGAATGAAAAGGTAAGGATTGTTTCAAAAGTTAAGATTTTGTAATTAAAAGTTAAGCTTTAGCAATCAAAACTAATTGGTGTACACTATTTTTAGTGTGGACAAGATACACGTGTGACTCTGCATTGGGAGATTTTTGGTTCCCCTTTTTCACTTTCACTCTTCATTTGAGGTTCATCTTGAGTGGAGGAACCTCCGCTTTTGTTGAAGTGCCTATTCCTATGGGAAGGTTCCCAAATTAAGATTAAATGAGATATAAAGTAAATAAGATGAAAAGAAAGAAAGAGAAAAGGTAGTGAGGGTATGAAAAAGTAGGAAAGAGAAGGTTAATGGGGAACCCGTGAATGGAGGTATGTAGTTGTAAAAAGCGAAGAGTAAATGAAAATTTTAGTGGAAACTGATGTGGAGGAATAAAAAAGAGAGAAATTATGGGGAGCCCCTTGACTGTAGATGCTTAAGTTGTTATTATACTTAAAACAAGTTGTTAGTGGAAAGATATTTGACCTAATTTGCCCAATATCATGCAGAAGTGTCAAGAGTGTAAGTAGATTTGCATATAGCATTAGCGGTAGGGTCGTATGAGATCTTATTAAATTTGTCTCGATACATGATTAGATACCTTTAAGGTACCAATTTCTTATCTATATTACTAATAGATAATTAGAGATATTAAAAATCAAAAAATTGTTATTGTCAAATATGAAAAGCAAAATAAATGTCACCTTTTAGATAACGGAGGACGTATATATCAAAACATGTTGTGATGCCAAGATATCCTCCACGTAGAACGTGGCTCATGAGATATAAAAGCTTCCATGTTTACAATGGATTGGTGGAAAAGGCTAAAATTGAGAATTGAACTTGAGATCACAACGAGGAACAAAGAAGCCTTATCTATTTATGGAGATATGAATTATTAGTGATTCTTTTACTTTATAAATCATATATATAGGGGTTTTCTTTTAACAGTTGCATTCCAATACGACTTTAATTTTATAGTAATATATTTAAGGGCTTAGGGCATCACTCGTGCCAAAAACTATTTCTTAAAACAGATTCACTCCTTTGCACTTTAATAAAAATGTACCTCAAATGAAAATTTAATTTTCATTGCAATGGTCACTACCACTTAGCTTGAAACTTCCAAATTACTAAACTTCTCAAAGTAAATAGAAGGGTCTAGGAAATATCGAGTCTATAAGCCAATTGAGAGAAGCATATTGCAACATATCGTTAATCATACGCGATACAAAAAAATTATAAGTCGTAGTAACATGTAAGCATCACCTGTTAAAATTTCCCGAAATTTCATTTTATATTAGACAAAGTTAATGTGCCATAAAGGATGGTATATTCTTAAATAATCAAAAGATTGCTTTATTATTTGTGAATCGTCAAAATGTTGCATTATTAAAAGTAATTATTTCTATATAATATTGTGTTAAAGACTAAATCATTGCTAACTCCCCTCTGAATTCTTTTCATTGTTTAGACCTAGCATATTCCTCACTGTTTTGGAACATATTGATAGCAAAAATATAAATAAAAAGAAAATAAAATAAAAAGAAAAGGGAAATCCCCAATGGTATACCTCTACTTTCCGGAATTCCCAATGGTATATCTTATTTGAATTTTACATGTGTTTAGAAGCCATAAACAATATGTCAATTTTAAAAAGGTTTTCTCTCCATGGTGAGTCGCGGCAGCTCAGGTGAAATATAGCCGTTGTAGACCACCATAGGCCACCAGAAAAAACCGCAAGTTTCACGACAATTAGTACAAGCTAAAGAGGAAGTACAAGCTAAGGAGGGAGTGAAGAGTGTTTCTCAATCCACACAAAGAACCCCTTCCAATGGAACAGTATCGCGATTATACGAAACACCTAAGAGTGCGGTTGAAGAGATGACTGCGATTTTCCAAGCTCAACGGGCTTCTCATTTTAGTTCGAGTAATCAAGGGGCTAAGAATGGGGTCAGATCTCTCAACTCTTGAGATTGAACAGAATGTTGGCTCTGAGCAAAATCAAGAAGGAGGAGGTGCTGCTAGGCTTCTTAATCTTACTAATGGAACTAAATGGGCATCTATTGCTGCTGGGAAGGCTCCTACCTCAAAAGGAGCTTCTCTTTCATATATTCCTCCATTAATGAAGGAAGGTAAGCAAATAGCTCAACTCTCTCAATCTGAGGTAGATGCTGTAACAGAGATTTGGTCTACAACTGCTATTCTTTGTGTTTTGGGGCAAACACCATCTGTAGGAGCTATTACTAGATATGTTGAACAAATTTTGGAATCATGTTGCTAAGGCTAAAATTTTCTTACATGATAGAGGATATTTTGTTGGTAAGTTTGCTTCTGTTGACAATCGAAATGAGGTGATTTATGCTGGTCGTCATATGTTTAATAGTAGGCCTATCATTTTGAAAGCTTGGACATCAGATTTTGACTTTCAAGCTGAGATTCTTAGAGTGATTCCATTGTGGGTGAGATTATAAAATTTGCCTCTAAACTATTGGGGTACTGAATCATTGAGCACGATTGGTAGTATGCTTGGTACACCTCTTTTTGCAGATGAGTGTACTACACAACAGCAGAGGATTACATTTGCTAGGTTGTTGATTGAAGTTGATGCCACTAAACTTCCTCAGACACTTTACTATTAAGCATAGTAATGGTACGGTGATTGAACAGAGAGTTCATTTTGAATGGGCACCTTCTTATTGTGTGAATTGCTCTCTTATTGGGCATGATTGCTCTAAAAACAAGCCTAGTAAAGGGCCTATTAAATTTGTTCAAAAATGGATGGCCAAACTTGTTCAGGAGGCTGCAAAAGTGTGTAGTACTACTGTTGATATTATGGTGGGAGGGCTTAATGTGCAGCAAGGGATTACTGAGAAGGTGGATATGCAGCATGTGCCAGTGACTGCTGGTTATACTGCTGTTACTACAGCTACTGTTGGAGTGGATACAGGTCCAAGTGTTGCTGCTGCACCTTCTGTTGTGAGTAGTAAGCTGCTGGTTATGTTCTTGTTAAAGCTATAGCCGAGCCTATTTGGAATATTGTCACTAGGGGACAGAAAGGCAAAGACGTTGTTGAGATTGGAGGGCCTGAGGTGGTGACTGATATAGTGGATGAGGCTGGGACTAGCTCATTCACAATTTTGCCAGGTTGATGATAGTGTGTACTTGGAATGTGAGAGGGTCTTAATAACTTAATAATAAAATATGGTTAAAAATCCGGTTATTACAAAAAACCCTTCTAAAGTAGGAGAAATAAAGCACTATGTGCATAAACATAAGTTATCTCTATTTGCTTTGCTTGAGCTAAAGTCAAAGAGCATAATAAAGATAGAATTATGGGTAAATTTGACAGGTATTGCAAGTGGGGCCACAATTATAATTCTTTTGATAGAGGGAGAAGTTGGCTAGCTTGGAACTCATCTCTGGTTGGTTTTCATATTCAGTATGTATCTTCTCAAATGGTGCTTGCTTGGTGAGTGACAAGTTTTCTGGCATTTCATGGTGGTTTACTGTGATTTATGGGTTGCATATTGCTGAAGATAGGAAGAGCTTGTGGCTGGATCTCATAGCTAGGGACAACTCTATGGGGGAACCTTGGTGTATTATTGGTGACTTTAATGTTTCTTTATCTTCAGATGATAGGGTGAATGGTTCTCCTGTTTCTCATTATGAAACTCAATATTTTTCTGAGCTTTTGAGAGATACTGATTTGAGTGAGTATAAAACCTGTGGCCATTTCTTTTCTTGGTCTAATCAAGGGTTAGGGGATGCCAAAATTTATAGTAGAATTGATAGGTGCTTAGTGAATTCATATTGGCTTACTAAGTATCCCAATTTGGTGGTTGAGTATTTGAATCCAGAAGTTTCTAACCATTCACCTCTTATGCTTAAATGGTCTAGTAACACTTTGAGTAGAGGTAGACCATTCAAGTTTTTTAGCTACATGGCTGACCATGAGCAGTTCTTGAATGTTGTTACAACTTATTGGAAGGATATTGGGCATGGTGAGTATAAAATGCAAGATATTTGGCATTGTCTTACAAAAGTGAAAAGACATCTTACGCTTCTGCATAAAAGAGAGTTTGGGAGATTAAACGAGCAGATTGATAGTGCTAGAGTGGAGTTACCACTTGTGCAGTCCCAGCTTGCAAATAGTCAGGCTTGTTCTAATTTACATCAATTTGTAAAAGCATGTCTTATGAAGCTTAATAAATTGCTGCCGGTTGAGGAGTCTATTTTGATGCAGAGATCTAGAGTGCAGTGGTTACAGCTAGAGGATTCTAATTCCCATTTCTTCTTTCATGCTATATATGAAAGAAAGATACCTGAAGAATAGCATTGATATCCTGTATACTGAGGATGGGCGTAAGCTCATTTCTATTGTTGATATCTAGCAGGAAGTCTTGAGGTTTTATACAGGGTTGCTTGGCTCTGCTGCTACCCAGCTTCCCTCTGTTGATATTGTTATGCTTAGATCTGGGGCTGAAGTCTCTTCTAATGACGATAGAGCTTTGATTCAGTCTTTTACTCATTAGGAGATTGATGTCGCTCTTGGTATATTGATGAAGCTAAGGCACCAGGGTTTGATGGGTTTATTAGCCACTTTTTCAAAAAAGCTTGGCCTATTATTAAAACTGATGTGTATGCTGCTGTTGAGCTTTTCTTTGAGACTAGTTTGATGTTGCCTGCTGTTAACTGGAAAAGAAGTTCACTATCCGTGGGCCTTCTACCTCCACGCGGCATTGCTCCGTCAGGCTTTCGCCCATTGCGGAAAATTCCCCATTGCTGCCTCCCGTAGGAGTCTGGGTCGTGTCTCAGTCCCAGTGTGGCTGATCATCCTCTTGGACCAGCTACTGACACTTTAATCACTTTGGTCCCTAAAATTGCCAATCCTACTTTAGTTAAGGACTATAGACCCATCGCTTATTATTTTGTCTTGTACAAGATCATTGCTAAGATTTTGACTAGTAGAATGCAATCTATGATTTGTAGTGTGGTTGACCTAGCCTAGTCTGGTTTCATGCCTGGTAGAAACATCTCTGATAATATTCTATTAGCTACTAAGCTTATTAAAGGTCACACTACCAAAAAAAAAAATCACCCCGATGTATGCTTAAAGTTGATCTCAAGAAGGCCTATGATTCAATTGAGTGGTCCTTTCTTGAAACTGTTACGTGTGAGATTGATTTTCCTTCCAAGTTTGTGAGTTGGGTGATGGCTTGTGTGACTTATGTATCTTTTTCCATCCTTATTAATGGAGTGCCTTGCAAGCCTTTCTCTGCTAAAAAGGGGTTGAGGCAAGGTGATCCTATGTCTCCATTTTTGTTTACTTTGGGTATGGAGTACCTGTCCAGATGTTTGCTGCAGCTGAAGGAAAATTATGAGTTCCATTTTCACCCAAGATGTGCCAAACATAGTATTACCCATATAAAGTTTGCAGATGATCTGTTAATGTTTGCTAGAGTTGATCATAGGTCGTTACAGCTTTTATTTGATTCTTTTACTAAGTTTTCCATGATCCTGGATTGAAAGCAAAGTTAGATAAGAGTAACCTTTATCTTACTGGTGTTGATGGGTATCATAAGGTTGTGTTACAATAGATTGTGGGGATTCCTTTGGCGTCTTTTCCCTTCAGATACTTGGGTATGACTTTGAGTACAAGAAAGTTGTTCTATCATGAATCCAAGCCTTTGATTGATAAAATTGTTGCTAGAGTTAGATTGTGGTCTATGAAAAAGCTTTCTTATGCTGCTAGACTTCAATTGGTTACATCTATACTACATGGGTTTCAACTGTATTGGTGCCAGATTTTTATTTTGCCTAAAAAAGTCTTAGGATTTACTTATGGACTGGGGAAGGTGAGGGCTCCAAGAAAGCTCCTGTATCCGGGGATATTGTTTGTCTTCCTATGGTTTGTGGTGGTTGGAATATTTAAGATCTTGCTTCTTGGAACAGAGCTTCCATAACTAATCATCTTTGGGCTATTTCAATGAAGCAAGATAAGCTTTGGATCAAATGGTTGCATGTCTACTATATCAAGCATCAAGAAGTTCTTTCTATGCCTATTCCTAATAGACTTTCTTGGCCTATGAAGATAAATCTTAAAAGTAGGGAGTTGTTTGATGTGAATCAAGGTCCTATGAGCTTGCTTGTTGGCCCTTCATTTTCTTTTAAAAGATTGTACAAGTCTATTCAGGGAGAGCATCCTAAGGTGGGTTGGAAGAGGATTATTTGCAGCATTGCAGCTAGTCCTAAGGCAATATCCATCACTTGGTTTGCTTTACATGGAAGGCTAGCTACTAAGGATAGATTGGCTACATGGGGTTGCTTACTGACACTTCTTGCCTCTTTTGTCAAGCTAATTGTGAAACTGTAAATCATCTGTTTTTTGATTGCAGCATTACTATGAGAGTGTGGACTATATGTCAGCAGCAGTTTGGGATTCATGTTATTCCAAGGAGTTTCCAAGATGAAGTCAAGCATGTCATTCTTAGAAGCAGAAGCAAAGCTCCACAATCACAATTGTATTGTCTATTCTTTGTTTAAACTGTATACCAAATATGGATGAATAGGAATGCTTTAGTGTTTGGTAGACCTGCTCTAGATGTGTTGGATAGTTGTAAGCAAATTATGTTTAGAATTGCTTGTAGAAGCTCAAAGTCCTTGAGGCTCTTGCTTGTTATTTGAGTTTGAGTAGCCTGAGCATGTTCAGGATTGTTGGATAGGTTTGGGACCCTTCCATGTTGGAATAGGGAGTTTCCTTGTGCTCTGGCCTGGGTGGTGATGTATGGTGTTTGTAACTCTGTTTTTTTGGTTTTCAATAATAACTTTTAATTGCCCAAAAAACTGGTGTATCTTATATTAGGGTAGTTGATTATTTATTAATTAGACTTTTAGTCTGTATTATTTAGAGACGGTTTTATTCCTCTATATATATATAAAGTGAGAGTCTAATTAATAAATAATAAACTACCCTAATAAGCTCCTTGTTCAAATACCCTTATAAATAATCAACTACCCTAATAAGCTTCATGGTTTCCTCAATAAGGAAGTTTATATGCGCCAGCCCCTGGTTTTGAACATCCTTCTAAACCTAATCATGTGTGTCGGTTACGAAAATCCATTTATGTTCTCTAGTTTCAGCAATTTCTTACTCTCTATTGGTTTCCAGTGCAGCAGTTGTGGCACCTCCATGTTCACACTCAAACATAGTGGTCATATTATCATTCTCTTGCTTTATGTTGATGATATTGTTCTTACATGTTGTAGTTCCTCTTTGCTTCATAAATTTATCACCGTTCTCTCTACTCAGTTTGCTATGAAGGATTTGGGTGATTTGCATTATTTTTTAGGTATTCAGGTTTTACGTACTCTTTAGGGTTTGATGTTGTCCCTAAACAAATATGTCGTTGATCTTCTTCAAAATATTACTCCTATTGTCTCTCGTGTCACTCTCTGTCTCTCAGATGGTGAACTTCTTGCTAATCCCATAATTATCGTAGTATGCTTGGTGCATTGCAATATTTGGCTATGACTCGTCCTGATTTGCATATGCTGTTAATTCGGTTTCTCAATTTATGCATGCGACTCGTACTATTCAGCTTCATGCTGTGAAAAGAATTTTTAGGTATCTGCAGGGAACTTCTGATTATGGGCTATTTCTGCATAGTGTTGGCTCCCCTACTGTGATCATTGCCTATTCTGATGCTAATTGGGCCGAGTGTCTTAACTCTCGGCATTCTACTACTGGCTATGCTTTCTTCCTAGGGAAGAATTTGATCTCCTGGCGCTCCAAGAAGCAACCTACTGTTTCTAAGTCTCCTACTGAAGCTGATTATCGTGTTGTTGCCTACACTGCGGCCGAAACAATTTGGATACGTCAATTGTTGGCTGATTTAGGATATTTCATTGACGGTCTACCATTCTCTATTGTGACAATGTTTCTGCTATATATGTAACTTACTGTCAATCCTTTTCATCATGATCGTAGTAAGCACGTTGATGTTGATTATCATTTTGTTCGTGAGATAGTTGCTAAAGGTGGACTTCGGGTCAAGCCTGTTCTGACACAGTTACATGTTGCTGATATTTTTACTAACGGTATTTCCTCTGAGTTGTTTTGTAAATATCGCTCCAATCTATCCGTGATTCCTCCCCGCAAAGATTGAGGGGGTGTATTATGATAGTTGATTATTTATTAATTAGACTCTTAGTCTGTATTTGTAACACCCTGTAATTTCACTAGAAATGTCGCGCGTTAATTTATATGGTTTACATTGTTATTCATAACTCTAAATATAAATTCATTTATAAAAATTATATTCTATTAAATAAATGGTCATATTTGAAGTCGGAAAACATTTCGGTAGATAATATGTCGTGCGTATTAATTTTGTAATATAGTTAGTTAGTTATACTATAAATTTTAGTGTTGTGTGATTTAATTTTCAAGCGTTAATTATATATGTTCGATGATAATTATATCTACTCTTATATTTTTAAACTTATAATGTCTTTTACATTTCACTATATATGTGTATATATATATATATATATATTTCAAATCGTGAATAATATATTTACTTGTTTATTTATTTTGGTTGTTGTACTTGTGCCGATATTGTTTAAATGAACAATGTGACTCTTGTATGAGTATAGTATATAAAATGTGTATGATTAGTAAGTGCATATTTATATTGCGTTATTATTCATAATTCTTAATTATAAAAATATTACCATATGTTTCATTTATGAGCATTTATAATTCTTTGATTGTATTACGTACTAGCAAGTTGCGCACACACCATGCTTAACACATGGGGGTCCGAACATTATGGGCATTAGGGGGATAATGTAAAGTCTTGGCCAGCTTTGTATTCCTTGGAAACGTTTATGATAATCAAAAGTCATACCCCTTCATTCACCCTCATAACCCACCCTCATCATGGCCATTATGCCCAATTAATTTATATAATTACTTACCCTTATGCTGAGTTAGAAACTCAGAAAAATTAACCCCTCCCCATTCCATTCACACGCCATTCACCAAGGAAAAGAAAGAGAGAAAGTCTCCCCGTTTTTCCCTTGCACACCCTCACCAAAATGAACATCCCTGAAGATCTAACCGTTGGATCGTCTTCAAATTTGGACAGCATGTTTTTAACATCTATACCTTCACTTTGACCGGAGGAATTTTTATTTCTAACTTTATATCACCGGAAATCGTGGTCGGAACACCACTGACTGTTTTAGAGGACCCTAAAATTGTTTAAAAGGGGAATACTTTGTTCAATGGAGGAGAAGTCTTCAAGGGAGAAGAAGTTTTGATGATCCGCACGTTTTCTAGGCTATTATATTATGTTTTGCGGCACTCCTCTCAAAGATCGAGGTAACTAGCGTTTTTCTATCACGTTAGGAAATGAGAAGTAACCTTAGGTTGTTAGAATTATCGTTAGAGAATTTAGTATCATGTTAGGATGAACTTAGAAGATTGTATTTGTACTTCTCTTGTTAAAATCATGTTAGGCTAAGTTTTTACTTGAATTCATATATCTAATGTTCCTTTATTCTGCCGTTGTTATTGTGTTGTTGAAATGACTTGATTGTAAATGAATGGAAACTTTAAATTTTGATTTATGTGAATGATTTGGGAATTTGAGAAACTTATGATTTTTGATGCTAAGGAATTCATTTTGTATGGTGATTGGTTGGTTTTGACTTGTGATGATTTTGTATGATGTTCAATGCCTTGAGGTTTTGTTAAACAAACCCGCGAAGCTGTGTGGTCGCGGCCCGTGACCCAGTTCGCCGTCCGCGAACAGATTGGCCAGCCTGTTTTCAAATGGTCATATCTCACTCGTTTGTTATCGAAATTGAGCTTGTGACCAGTCGTTGGAAAGCTAACGAGCTAAATTTTAATGTTCCATTGGAATTTTCTAAAAATATTATCTGTGCTGAGTGTTAGGTCTGTTTAAAGTTGTTGTTGTGTGCATTCTGTGCATAGTTAGCTTACAACATGATTCCGTGTTTCGTAAATGACTTTGGTAGTATTGTGGAGTATCCTAAGGCATGTTTGAAAGTATAATTTTAGTACTTGATACCATTTATTAATTCTTATGCCAAGTTTGAGTTGTCGACGTCGTAATGTTTGGGAGAGAATAACACTGCCCTTAGCATCACTTCGCCAAGAGTTATGTACGGAGAGTATTGTGACTTGATCATAATTTACTTCATACCCAAACTCAGATAACGCTTTGATGTTTTGTATGCCTTTTTTTTGTATTTGTAGTATACTTGGATTAGTTTACTGTATCAATTTGGGATTTGTGAACTTAGATGATTTTGAGGATGTGATGATTTTAATGATTTTAATAATTAAATGATTTTTAATGATTTTGACGGTTTTAATGGTTTTAATGATTTTTGATAACTTTGATGATTTTAATGACTTTGATGGATCTAATCGTTTTGACGAATTTGATGATTTGATGAATTTGACGAATTTGATGAATTTGACGAATTTGATGAATTTGAAGATTTGAAGTATATTATTTTGTCTTTGAATTTGAAGTTTGGTTTTTAATTGAGTTGAGTAGCCTAAGGGACGGTGTCCCGAAGGTAACGAACATGCACTCCGAGGGGTCAGGGGACAGCACGTTGGGTGTTACCTTGCATTGGAGATACCTAGGACTTGTTGGTCGGGATATACAGCGTGTATTATCCCGCATCGGGAGTTTGGCCGTTCTTAGACACAGACGTTAGGGAACGTAACCAATAGGCCGTTCTGGAGGTTGCGACCTGACATTTCTTGAGGAGGTGGGCTGCGGGTCACTAGCGTTCGCTCTCTCTATGTTAAATTGTTTATTTTCAAATTGTTGGTGTTTTTGTGATCCCTTTGATGTTGGTCTTTCGAAATTCTTTATTTTAAACATCTAAAGCATCCTTCTTAGTACTTTATGTTAAAGTTTGACGTTTGTTGCAATGTGTACTTCGCCTTCTTTTGTTGCTATTTGTGTTGTCTTGTCTGTGACGTTTGTTCTAACTTCATTTAAGTTTACTATTTGTTTCCTAAATTGGGCTGGGAGAACTGCTAGTTACTCCCCACTGATTGTGGAATTTTTGTTAATATATATTGCAGATGACGATGCTGTTTAGAGTTGTTACAATATGGATCGGGGTTGTGCGTTTACCCGTGTAAGCAAAAAGGTTGTGCTAGTCATAGTGGACGAGTATTATGAGTCTGAGATTAGGACTAGTTTTCTAGTTGGTCTCAAGTACTTTACCTTTGTTAGTTTGAATGTTAGTTTTAGAGTTGATCTTTTGGATTTTGGTTTTACATTTCGAATTTGGTTAAGTTTCGAGATTATGGATAGTTATGGTTATGGATTTGGCTTGTTTAGTTAGAGATGAGGGTATGGGACCTCATTCCTCTTTATATATATATGATTTGGAGTTTCGATTACTATTATGGGACTCGTTTATTTTAGTTTTAATTTTACCCTATAGAGTGACATTCTCGTCTCGGTGGTATTTCCGCTACCACTGATTTGATCGTTGTTACATTTATTTAAGTTAAATCTTAGTTGGTAAAAGACGGGATGTTACAGTATTATTTTGGAGACGGTGTTATTCCTCTCTATATATAAAGTGTCAGGCAACCTAGACAGGTGAGTCAAATATTCTCAATATTTGTACATCTTAGTTAATTGAGTCTCAATGGTATACCTAGCAATTGTTAAATTCTCAAAGTAGCATAATTTACTAAATCCTGTTAAACTTTAACCCATACTCTCTTACAACCACCAAACCCACCTTATGTTTTGGACTGGTCTAGGGAAACGATCCCACCTCGACTATATGGAAGGTTGGTGTATAGTTTATATAGGACAATGAGCTATCCTCCCCTAGAGATAGCTTTTGGAAAGTGCATTCCTATTGTCCTATAACAAATTATATCAGAGCCGAACCTCGGAGCGGTGGCCCACAGAGTGGTGGCCTGAAACCACCCAACCGTGACCAACGAGGACGTTGGTCCTTATGGGAGGCTAATGTTATGGATTGATCCCAGGGAAAAGGATCCCACATTGATTGTATGGGAGGTTAATGTGTGATTTATATAGAATGGGCTCTCCTCCCCTTCTTCATCCTCTTCTTTATTATTATAAGCTCCCTCTGCTCCCTCTTTCCCTTCTCCGGCCAAAATAACACTCAACTCACAATTTTGGCACCAGTGATTAGCCTCCCACCTGCCCTCACACCGGAAGCAAAGGTTGTTTTCACGGTGGTATTGCAGCTCCTTCTCGTACAGTCGCCAAACTCCTCCGGTGTGTCATGGATTTTAGTAGGTGGTGGAAAACTTCGATTGAAGTGGTTGTGTTACAGTATTAGAGGAAGCTTTGGTCTATGGACATACCAAAGGGGTTAAATGATTTAAGGGTTGGACTTCTGATTTGAGAGAGTGGGTTAGGATTAAATTGGGTCGGCTTATCTGTGTGGACATAAGTGGGTTAGGATTTCTTAGACCAAAGTTTCTAATGGGTTGGACACACTTACCTATCTCTTCCACCTTGATGGCCAGTTACATGGCCTGCTCCGATCCAAGCTCCTAGCCCCCAGAAACCGGACTTCGGCCCGTATTTCCTTTCTAAGCCCATTTAGGGATAGCCCTAATGTTATGGGCCCTAGAACATTCTCCAAAGGGGCTATGAGTTCAATAAAACTTCTCCTATACTCAGCTACTATCCCTGTTTTTTTTTTGGTAAGTAAGAAAGTTATATTTACCTCAAAATTTCTTCATTTACAACCTATATCGCAGTTAGAGGACAAAGCCTCTAACTGGATCAAACCAACTATGCCAAACTTACTTTACAAGTTCCCCATCCAACACCTATTAACATTACTATATTTGTGATGATCAAAAAAACTAATTATAGATTTTACCATTCTCTTAATCTCCCCAATTACATTAAAACTGTGCAACACCTTGTCTTCCCAAAAAACAGTATTCCTCACCTGCCAAATCATGTACACTACTACACTAAGAGCAACTCTGACAGTCTGCTTTCTCACTTTAGATCCTTTATAGCTTCTTCTTGTCCGCACAAACCACTGAGTAATAGTTTGATCCTTCCATCTCAACCCGAGCCACTCCAAAACAACAGTCAGAATCAGTTTATTGTACACACATATGAAGAAGAGGTGTTTCCCATCCTCTACTTCAGCTCCACAGATCAAGCACAAGTCATCTGAGCAGACTCCAAACCTGAGAAGTTTATCTTTTGTCTGTAACTTGTCTTTAACAGCAAGCCATGTTATAAATCTGTGTTTTGGTATGATATATCTAACTTAGACAGCCTTACACCAGCTAACTTCAGGAATGTCAGCACTACTATCCCTGTTTGACTCAAGGCAAGCCATTGCTCATGTAGCGAACCGGATTATGACAAGTGAGACTACTGGAGAAAAAGTAGACGAAGTTACTCCCAACACCCAATCTAACGGCACAAGATTTCCCACTGAAACCAAGACAAAACTTCCCTATCAAAAGCCATCACCTCCACTTCCATCTTCTCCTCGTCGGTTAACTGAAAGAAGTTGAAAAATCTCTCCGCTCGAGGGATCCATATGTCAGGATTTGCCTTTAAAGGTAGGCATATCTAACTTCTTGTATTTCTATGGGGATCCTCACCTTGTCCGAACCCCCTCCAATTGACTGATTTCCACCATGGCCACCAAGAGGTGGTCCAAAGTTACCTCCAATATGTGGTCCTAGGTTTCCACCAACACTGTTGTGACGAACCTGGTGAAACACGAACCACGGTAGTGTCGGGTCCGGGTTCTTTCCTAGCACAGACACTGGTGCTCGAATGTCCTCCCTCATTTTTTTATGCTCGTCAAAGAGTTGGGCTGCCACGTTATTACTCAAAGATTTTTGTTAGATTCCTCCATATCCAACTTAACCTTATCTCCAACCTCTAAGTGGATGAGTTGCCTTAGATTGGAAGCTTCATTTTCGAAGGACTCCCTGAGCTTATTCATTTGTAGCTCTAAAGTGTCCATTTTTTGCCCTTGAGTTGGGGCCATTAGGTACCCAGAAAAGTAGGATTTTATACCATTTCATATAGGACAAGAGGAATGTACTTCCCAAAATCTAGCTCAAGGAGAGGAGAGCCCATTGTCCTATATAAAACACACACCAACCTCCCATATGGTCGATGTTGGATCCTTTCCCTGTGATCAGTCAATAACATTCCCGCTCCTAAGGACCAATGTCTTTGTTGGTCACAGCTACGCTGGACACGGCTGGCTGGTTCCAAACCACCACTCTGAGGTTTGGCTCGGATACCATTTTCCCCAATTATGCATACTCTTTCACCTCTAATCCCCCTAAACTTAAACTATATCCCTAACTCAAATCCAGAATTTCATCCCTTCTCTCCTTAATTTTTCTTCCATTTCTAGATTAACTATTCCATTGCCATCTCCTCCCAACAAGTTCTTGAAACCAGATTTATATCGTTTGTTTTGCAAGATTTAAGTTACCGAGGTCAGGCTGCGTGATCAGTCCGTTTTAGTGCATACTTATAGCTCATTTTAAGTCTCATTGCATGTAGCTTTAGAGCATTTAGAGTTAGGATTGCGTGGTTTTTCCTTTCTTGGGATTTCAATTATACTTCACAAGTGTTTGGTTGTTTTTGATGTATTTCAAGAGAATTGGCACATGTTGGAGTACTTTTGTGATCTAGGGACTTGGGGCATGTTCGAGGTCCGTGGCTCGTGCTTTGGAGAGACTCAAGTGAGTCAAGCTTGGAGGAATTAAAGGAAGAAGGCCACCACGGCCGTGGCACATATACCACGGTCGTGGGTACCTGTAGCAAGCAAAGCTGTGTCATGAAGAGTTGAAGACTCATTCGATGAAATCAGGTCACCACGGTCGTGGTGATTTTTGACACGGCCGTGGCGCCTGATCTTCAAAGAATCAGTGGCTTGTGTATATTGTTACTGCCTGGACGTTTTTGAGGCACCACGACCGTGGTGACCTGCTTTCGGGCTTTGACTCGTTTTGTCCGTCAAACTTTAATGACTCTTTTAATTAGCTTTTTTAGACATAGACTCGACATTATCTTAGACTCTTAGTTTCTAATTACTCTCTCTTAGCCCTAAACTCTCTCTAAACACTAGTTAACTAGATTGTTTCATATTTGAAGATCGGATTCGTTAATCAATTCAAGTAATTTTTCTTCAATCTCTTTCCTTTAATTATATTGATTTGTTTAGGATGTTTAATTTATTGAATCTTAATTTCATAGAATCTATGGTTAGTGAGTAGTTCCTAATCTAGGGTTTGGGTGAAAGCATGAATTAGGGGGCTAATTGAGATGTTCTTGTAATTGCTTTATTCGTGTCTAATATGCATTGTTGTTGGTGTTTGGACACCTTAGGGTAGACCTTGATCAAGTTTATGCTAGGGCTTAGATTTCAATTACTCTTAATTAATTGTTGTCTAGTCATTCCCATGAATCAACTTAATTTCTAGACCAAGAGATTGGGTAGAAATTAAGAGGATCCTATTTAGGGGTTTTCTAATCAAATTGAATCCATTAATCAATTGGCTAAAGACCATTCGAGAGAGGATTTAGTCGATTGATTAATTGATTACTCTTGAGGACCATTCGAGAGAGGACTCAAGGACTTTAGAGGGAAACTTAACCTTGCATGTTATTCTCAATAGCTTCGTATTTGCATTAATGTCGTGTCTTTCCCGAGTTCATGCGAGTAACCCAAGCTCTAGTGTTTTCTCTATCATATTAATTCTTCTATTTAAGTATTAGTCGGTATTCATTAGCTAGTAATTAGTTGGTGTTCTATTCAATCTCAACCCCAAAAACCCTTCACTTAGGAAGTTTTGGACTTAGTGGACTAAACTCAATCCCAATTTCCTTGTGGTTTGACCCTTGACTTGCCATTACTACGTACTTAGTAGTTGCTCATTAGGTTTATAAATTGTGTTTGCTAGGCGGTTCTTAGTGTCTTAACGACCCACTAAAAACCTCTTATCAAAATGGCGCCGTTGACGGGCAAATTGTGATATTGATTGAAGTTTACTTGAGTTTAGTATTGCTTGAGTGATTTTTTCTTTTGTTTTAGACTGAGTTGTTATTTGCTAACCCTCTGCTTAGCTTTGTTGTGTTACATGAGAAGGAGAGCTCACGGTTCACCCATGTTACCTTTAGATCCGGAAATCAATCGCACCTTGCGAAAGCTTCGGGGAGGTTTGGAACGGTTGACTTAGAGTTCTGCACCAGCTTCACCAATCTCAAGTTCTACAAGTGAAAGTGAATCAGACATGGGTGAGGAAAATGGACAAGTTTTCATGGATTTCGGAAATCTGGGGTCCTATGTTTTACAGGATGGAATTCGACTCCCCATAACCACTACAAATTTCAGCATTCATCCTCAGTTCACACGGATGGTGAAAGCAGAGCAATTTTGTGGAGGGTCGGATGAGGATCCACTTGATCATCTTGATCAATATATGGAGATTTGTGCTATGATAACAACAAATGATGTCTCTCCAGACTACATTAAGATGCATCTCTTCCAGTCTTCTCTTTCCGGAAAGGCAAAGTCTTGGCTCAAGAGTTTGCCTGCTAACTCGCTCACTACATGGGAGCAGGTTACATTGGCTTTTCTGAAGAAATATTTCCTAGAGTCGAAGACCGCAGATATGAGGAGGCAAATCTCCTCTTTCGAGCAAGATTGTGATGAGACACTTGCGGAAGCTTGGGAAAGGTTTAGGGAATTTATTCGTTCGTGCCCTCACCATGAGTTCAATCAAAACCTACTGATGAGGTTCTTCTATGATGGTCTTGATCCTATGTCACGTGCCAACCTTGATGCTGGACCGGGAGGTCAACTTTCTACGATCCCGCAAGACCAATTAGAGGCCACCATAGAAGAAGTAATCAAGAACTACTCATGGGGTGGAAGAAGGAGAGGTGCTCAACAGAAGAAGGGTGGAAAGTTTGAGTTGGACCCAATGGACCAAATTTAAGTGAAGATGGATCAACTTGACAAGAAGCTCTCGAAGATCACCCTTGGATCATCTAGTCCCTCACAAGTGAATGCTTTCTCTTGTGACATTTGTGGTGGTACAAACCACAATACCTCTTATTGTGGAGGAACTCAGTCAGAGCATGTGGCAGCAATGAATAGTAGAGGAGAGGGGTATCAAGGTAACCAAGGTTATAGGAGCAATCAACAAGGAGGGTGGAGACAACCTCAACAAGGCTACAACTAACCTCAATTAGGGTGGAATCCACCTCAACAAGGGTTTACTCAAAGCTACAATCAAGGTGGATCCTCCTCTCAAAACTCTAACACTTACCAAGCCCCTCATCAAAGATCCAACTTCCAAAAGGCCCCTCAAAACCCACCATTTCCTAAGCCGAATCCCGAACCTACTACATCCTCCGACCCTACATCCCTAATTCTCCAACAACTCCAAACCATCACCCAAATCCTTCAAGGCCATGACCAAAGGTTTCAAGAGTTACAAGCTCACAACAAAATGCTTGAAACCCAATTAGCTCAAGTGGCCGAGAAGAACCCTTCTAACCCCACAAATCAACTTCCAAGCCAATCTATTCCCAACCCTAACCTTCATCAGGCCAAAGCCATCCATTTGAGGTCGGGAACGAACTATGAGGGCCCCAAGATGCCCAATGAGTGTAAGGAAGTGAAGTTGAGGAGGTTGAGAATGATGCTTAAGGGGATGAAATTGAGAGAGAAGTTGATGTTGAAAGAAGAGAAGAGGACAAGGAGAAGAAGGAGACTCATGAGCAAGATGTTGACAAAGCTCCATTGGCAACACCTCCTCCTCCTAAGACCTATGTGCCACCGGTCCCATATCCTCAAAGGTTAGTGGAGAGGAAGTTGAGCGAAAAATTCACTAAGTTCCTCAACGTCATGAAGAGCCTACAAATCAACATCCCATTCCTTGAGGCCATGTCTCAAATGCCGGCCTATGCAAAGTTCTTGAAGGAGATCCTCTCCAACAAGCGGAAGCTAGAAGATGAGCTCATTACATTGCCATACCAAGTGAGTGTTCTTGTGCAACGTGCTATGCCCAAGAAGCAAAGAGAACCGGGAAGTTTTACATTGCCTGTGAAGATAGGGGACTTTGAGCCTAAGGGTGCTTTGGCTGATTTGGGGACAAGTGTGAGTTTGATGCCTCTCTCCATAGCCAAGCACCTTCATTTCCTCTTCTTCCTTCGAGGAAGACGATCCAATTGGCGGACCAAACTGTTAGGGTCCCGCATGGGGAGTTGGAAGATGTTCCAATCCAAGTTGGGCATGTGTTTGTGCCTTGTAATTTTGTTGTCATGGACATGGAGGAGGATCCCAAAACTCCTCTCATTCTTGGAAGGGAGGCTCTTAAGACATTGGGCGCCGTGATAAATTGTATAAATGACACCATCACTGTTGAGGTCGCCAATGAAAAGGTTGTCTTTGAGTTCTCCAAGACATTGAGGAAGCCTATAATTGAGAGGGTTTGCCGAGTTAGTCATGTGGAGAGTGAGATGGAGGGATTTGAGAGGGAAGTACACACTGAGGATGAGCTCTATGCATCTATCACTGAGGAGCCGAGCTTAGATATGGAAGAGGTGAACGAGTTCTCTATGCTTCTCGATGGTGCTACCGTTGAGGAAACACTTGGATCGGGATTTGAGGTCCTAGCCACTTTCGTTGCTAAGGAGGAGAGTACTAAGCCTCCTCCCAAGGTAGAGTTTAAACCCCTTCCCCCCTCCCTTAAATATGTTTTCCTTGATGATGAATGTGCTTATCCCGTTATTGTCAATTCGGCTCTTGATGACATCTCAATATCTAAGTTGATTGAGATATTGAGAAAATATAGGGATGTCATTGGGTACTTGTAATAGCTCTGTTTTAAGAGCACCTTTATTAATTGTTAATTATAATATTAGTTTAATTAATTTCTGAAACCCTTGTGTTTTAATTGAAAACTTATATTTGATTTTATTATTATTATTAAGAAGTTGTGCTATATTTATTGACGTAATTATTTTAAATTATATTTATGGAATTAATTTTAATAATATCGAGTTTATATTAATATGAGAAATGAGTTTGAATTATTATTATGATAATACATTAATTATATTTGTGTGTATGTAATACAAAATATATATTAGAATGGGGTTTTACATTTAATAAATAAGATTATATTAATGGGTTATTAAAAATATAAAAAAAGGGGGGAAAAGAGTGAGGTTAGGCGTGTCAATTGAAGGGAAGGGGAGGTGTGTTTGTGATTTTTGGTGTCATGAAATTAGAACAAGAGAGATGTGACTCATCAACTTAATAAAAAAAAAAAAAGAAAACAAAGGGGAAGGGGGCTGGTTTCATTCGTGAAACCAGAAGAGGAAAGAGAGAAGGGAGAGCTGGGGTCGGGGAGGCGAGAAACAGAGGAAGAGGAGAGAGAGAGAGAGAGAGAGAGAGAGAGAGAGAGAGAGAGGAGAAGAGCGGCGAGGAAGGAAGAAGACGACCGGAAGGAGGCCGACTCCGGCAAGCCAGCGCCGCAACCACCAACACGAGCCGTCGAGGAAAGAAAGAGGGAGAAGCGTGCGAGTAGCGGTTCCGGCGCGAAACCCAGGCCATCTCCGACCACTTTTCCGGCGATTAGAGAAGGAGTAAGATGGGCTAAGATCCAAAATACCTAAACCCTCTATCTAATTCAGAGATTATACTCAAAATTGGGGATTTTCTTGAGAGGGATGAAGGATTGTGCGTGAGGAGGGTTGTGTGAGTGACCGACGACCACCTCCACAACCGTTCTTGCTCACCTTGAAACCCTAACTGAGGTACTAAACACTTTCACATGGAATTGCTATTTCTTAATTTACTAGACTGAATCTATATACTTTACTTGATAGATTTCTCAAATTGTTTATGAATTCTATGAAGTCTGTTTGTGATGTTGTTACTGAATTAATGGAAATTAAGTATTGATTCTATGTTGTGGAAATTGGTAGTGGATTGATTTGAAGTATGAAATTGGGTGATATTATTTCCCGAATTTGGGCTCCATTAGAGTATGTATCTCTGGATGTTAATAACATTGATATTAGAATCTGAATTATGAAAATCAGTATAGGATTGGGTTAAGGTATGAATTCTGTTAAGATTGGAATAGATGGCTCAAGCTAGTGCTGGTTGAAAATTATGGGATGTTGTGATTCTGGGAATCGAAAGAGGAGTGGAAAGCTTGCGTTTTGTTTAGTTAGTAGCTGGTAAATAATCTGAGTTAACATGTATATCCGAAATCGGATCAGTAATGGAATCTAGTGATCAATAGGTTGTTGAAAATAAGATAGATTTGGAATTAAAGAACTGAATTAGGGACTTGGTCAGTATGTCAATAAGAAAACTCAAGTTAGTCTATCAAATAGAGTTGAATGATGTTAATATATAGAATTTGAGTAAGGGATTGGGTCACTATTCATTTGGAAACTGATTTGAATCGGCTTATAGAATTAAGTCAATTAGTCTTGGACTAAAAGAACTGAGTTAGTTAAGTGTAATTAAGAAACTTAAGTCCAAGTCTAAAAGATATCCATTAGTTAGTAGCAGGTTATAAATATGAATTGAATACAAGCTCTCAGAGTTCTCGTTAAATTATATATATTGTATAAGTGTCATTAATTGTGGTTTTCGTCTAAGAACGATGATGACTTAGGTGTCAAACGAATAGTAATCAAGAATATAGAATAGACCCATTTAGAGTTTAATATTAACCTATATATGTCATTAGTATTGAGATTAGTTCTAAATGGTTTAAAAGCTAATGCGACCAAAGTTAATCGGTTAGTGAACGAGCTAAGGTCTATCATGATAGTAAATCAACAACTTCATTAATTGTGATAAGGTTGTAATTTAGAGTTGGAATATGAAAGCTCAAAGAATAAGAATAGTTGTTGTCTAGAATAACTTGATATTGGTCTTAAAAACTGCCACTAGCAATAATAGTTAATGTTAGTAAGGGTTACATGAACTCGGAAATAAAATATTGGTGATTTGGTAAAGAATGGTAGCTATATAAATATAGCTTTTTGAGAGATAAATCGAGACATGGGAACATCCTATTGGTATTTAGAATCCAGTAATTGAGGATTAGTTATCAAAGGATATGGGAAAGATTTTACATAGGAGTCTAATTAGAAGAGGGTATGTAAGATAGTTGTTTCAGGATATATTGAGATTGCTCGTTTATTGTTGAAGTCTAAGGTAGATGGAAATAGCTATGTGTGTGAATGATTGTTGAATAGTTATGTTGAGGTTATTAAAGATTAAGGTAACTATCTCGATCAATTTGGGAAAGACATTTGTTATGAAGGTTTTAGAGGCTGTGGATCAAGTTGAGGATATTAATATTGAAGTAACATGTATGCTAAGAATATATATTTTGAGATTGTGTGAAATGATTTCCAAATTGATTATTTTTTTATATGAAACTTGATTTACGAGTATTAAAGTGTGATATTTATGAGAATGTGTTACAAGGTTAAATGTGATATGTGATATGTGAAATAAGGTGAATGAGTCGCCACTTACTACGTTGAATATATATATAATATAAATAAGAATGGTGAAATGGGGTTGTGAACATGCACCCGGGTTAGGGCGGGTATTCCCTAGCTGTTACCCAATCAGGAGGGGCGAAATCCTGACGTTGAAGGACATGTCCAGTTAAGTCTTGCAAGCAGAACATAAAAGGTGGGGTGACGACCCTCAACAGTTTGGAGACAGCCGGTACGTTGTACCCCTCTCCACTCGCGTTCACACCGAGATAAGAAATGAAAATGAATGTTTCTTGTAAGAAACTTAAGTGTTTTGGAAATAAGCCGAGTTTTCAAATAAATATTATATCGCTATTACCTTTTCTTATGAACTACGATTTCAATAAGAGTTGTATATTGTTGTAAGGATTGTTGAGTAAGTGATTTGAAGTATATATGGAGTTTATGTGAATTGCATTGAATATATGTGACGAGTGTTTTGAACAAAAGCCACCAAAGCATGTTTTACTTATTTTACGGGTTTAGTACTCAGCGCGTTGCTGATGGGAGTCAAATGTTTGTTTTGTCAATTCTGTGGCCTGTCACTTGGGTGGGTGGCAGCCCCTAATTAGTTACAGGTGGATGCAATGAAGTTGTGGAAGCTTGGAGCAGGAATTCTTATCACAACTATCTTTATATGTATTGAGGCGAGGACGATCGGTTTTGTAACAACGTAGTTATTAGTTATGTTGTAAATAGTTTTTAAATAGGAATTTGTAAAGTAGAAGCTGGAAATAGTTGCTGGAAATATATTGAAATGTTATACAGGTTTATAATTTGGGCGCGAGTCTTAAGTTAACTTTTAGGCGGTCCGTATTTCAAACGGAGCTCTGCCGAATTTTCTGTAGACTTTTATTATTTAATTAATATCATTTAGATCATTTAGATAACTTCACTTAGTGTTAATGTTTTATAGTTAAAGTTTTAAATAGTTCAGGTTTTTAGAGTTCCATACTCGTCGTTTTAGGACGATGAGTGTGATGGTAATAGTCCGGATTAAGGTTTCCGCTGTGTTTAGCTCTAATTAAGTTGGTCGGTGAATTCGGGCTGTTACAGTACTCGATTGATGACCTTAAGGGGATAAGTCCTTCTCTTGCTATGCATCGTATCCATCTCACCGATAGTAATGCCTCCTCTATTGATGCTCAAAGAAGACTTAATCCCAACCTCAAAGAGTTGGTGAAAAAGGAGATTATGAAATTGCGTGACGCGTGACATGAGTCAAGAGCCAAAGTCAACCATTGGAGATGAGCCTATTTGCTTGGTTCTTGAGACCTTTGGATTCAAGCTCAAGGCCAATGGATCTTTTGTGACTATGATAGCTTGGGAAGAAGAACTAGCTTGAAATGGCTAATATGGGGCGTCCATAGCCATTTATAGAGTATTCTATTTGCTTTTGTTGAGTCATTTTTATTCATGTAATAAAAACTACATTAGGGCCGAAATTTCGGTTGGTTATGTAGATTCTAGTAGGTTTCCAAATCCTATTGGGATTAGGATTGATGAGGCGTGTGGAAAGGTGATAAGGCCGAATGCCTATCATTTTCCTTCCTTGCTTATCTTTCCCTTCATTTTAGGGATTTAGTTTTATCTTGCTTTTTAGATAGAATTAGGGTTCCTTATCATACTAGAGTGTACTAGTATAAATAGGGAGCTTGTACGCCATTTTTCATTCAGAAAATGTTAAGAACTTTGAGTCATTTTTCGAGCTTAATTGTTTGTCAATTAATTTCGTGCCATTTAATAATTTTCAGGAGTGTTAATTATTGAGTGATTAATCTACTTAATTCCAGGAGTGGTTTAAGTGAGATTGAAAGTTAATTAAATCTTTCAGGAGTGATTGATTTAATTTCCATATCCCATAAACACATAAAGATACAAACTTTAGCCACAAAAACACTTAAAAATTCGGGCTTTAAAATATCTAGGTTCCTTTGCATTGGAGTACACTTGAATATTGCTTTCATAGAGCCATATTCATATCAATTGGTATCAGATTTCCAGGAGGGTGAGGAAAGAAAGTGTCCGACTTTCTTGGTAAGCATTCTAAACTAGTTAATTCTAGTTATTGATCATTGTTTGGGCTTGTGTGGTTGGTTGGCTACTACTCTTGTTGGCGTGACTTTGTGTATTTGTGTGGCTTATTTGTTGATTGTTTTAAGCTTAAATCATGTCTAGTGTGGAGAAACTTGAAAAAATGATGCATGATTTACTTATTGGTGTTGAGGAGGACAGAGCTAGGGCTAGGAGGTTGGAAACCGCCCAATTAACCTTGCATGATATGTTTAAAAGGAGAAACGACCCTAATCATGTTGATTATGAATCTGATCATGAGGTTGTCCAAAAAGTCAAATCCACTTATGATGATGATAGGGGAATAAAATTGGATGATTTTGATGGCAATGCAAATCCTGAAGATTTGCTTGAGTGGATTAGACAACTTGAGAAAGTGTGTGACTATAGGGGATTTGATGATGATAAAAGGTTTAAAATTGCCACTATTAGACTAACTAAATATGCTGGAATTTGGTTAGAAGGTCTAAAAGCAAAAAGGGCAAAACTTGGAAAACCTAAGCTTAAAAGTTGGGAGAAGCTTAAAAAGAAGTTGAAAGAGAGATTTATTCCAAGTGATTTCATTCAAAGGCAATACATGAAAAAGCGTGATTTAACTCAAAATTCTATGAGTGTGAATGATTATACTTTGGAATTTGATAATTTATGCTTGCTATGTGGGAATGAAGAGGTTGAGCAAGAAAAAATTGCTAGGTTTATTGGAGGTCTTCATAAATCTATTGCTAGAAAGATTGATATTGCCAACTATAGTACCTTTGATGATGTATGTCAATTGGCTTTGAAGTTTGAAAGACATGAACTTGAGGATAAGAAAACCTATGGGGGGAAAAACACCACTTTCAAAAGCTTTAACCCTAACCCTAATTATCCATCTTCTTCCAAAGCCTTTGAAAAAAATGAAATTCCTTCTAAGGGGGAACAAAAGGGGGAGCTCCCTAAATTGGTGGTTTCTAGAGAGAAGTATGATGATAGTAGGAAGTGTTTTAAGTGTCAAGGGAGGGGTCATATTGCTGCAAATTGTCCCACTAGAAAAGCCTTAACCATGAGGCAATACGTGACCATGGAGGAGGAAGAGAGGATGTATGACTATGTGGTGGAGAGTGACCATGAGAGTGAGGAGAATGAGGATGAAGATGCCTATGCTGAAGATGACTCTAGGATGATTGGAGTTATTAGGAGGACGTTACATGTTGATCATTCACCTAATCATGAGCAAAGAGAAAATCTTTTTCATACTAGATGTAGAGTTGGTGATTTCTCTTGCAATGTGATTATTGATAGTGGATCTTGCACTAATGTGGTGGCATCTAATGTGGTCTCTAAGTTGAATTTGTTGGTTAGAGATCATCCTTGTCCTTACAAGTTGAGTTGGTTAGATGATAAGACTGGTTTGATGGTTAAGAAACAAGCCCTTGTTTCTTTTTCGATTGGTAGCTACAAAGATGAGTTGTGGGGTGATGTTCTTCCTATGAGTGCTTGTCATGTTCTTCTTGGTAGACCTTGGCAATTTGATCGAAAGGTTATTCATGAGGGGGAGACCAACGTGTATTCTGTTTTGATGGGGTCCAAAAGGATTCGACTTATGCCCTTGTCTCCTAACACTATTGCGCCAAAGAAGAGGGATGAAAGCAAGCAAAGTTTGTTCCTTTCACCCAAGGAGTTCGAAAAGGAGGTTGAAATAGAAGGTCATGGTTATGCTTTATTTGTTAAATGTACTTTAACTAATGATGTTTCTATGAAGGATCCTAACCTTGCAGCTTTGTTAGAAGAGTTTGGGGATGTATTTCCCAAAGAGTTTCCTCAAGGGTTACCACCTTTGAGAGGGATCGAGCATGCTATTGATCTAGTGCCAGGCGCACCTTTGCCTAACAAACCAGCATATAGATGCGATCCTATAGCTTCTAAGGAGCTACAAAGACAGATTGAAGAGTTGATTGAACGAGGCTATGTGAAAGAAAGCATGAGTCCATGCGTCGTTCCTGCCCTTCTTGTTCCTAAGAAGGATGGTACATGGAGGATGTGCATTGATAGTAGGGCCGTCAACAACATCACCATCAAGTATCGCTTTCCTATGCCTAGATTGGAGGACATGCTTGATGAGTTACATGGAGCTTTAGTGTTTTCAAAGATAGACCTAAGGAGTGGATATCACCAAATGAGAATTAGGGAAGGAGATGAGTGGAAAACCGCTTTTAAGACCAAACAAGGTCTATATGAGTGGATGGTGATGCCTTTTGGTCTTTGCAATGCTCCTAGTTCTTTTATGAGGCTTATGAATGAGGTACTACGTCCCTTTCTTAACAAGTTTATTGTTGTCTATCTAGATGATATTCTTGTATATAGTACTAGTATTGAATCTCATTTAGCTCATTTAAGATTGTTGTTTGAAAAATTGAGAGAACAAAAACTGTATGGCAAGATGGAAAAATGTGACTTTTCTTGTACCTAGTATTGCTTTTCTTGGCTATATTGTTTCTAGGGATGGAGTACATGTTGATCCAGAGAAAGTCAAAGCTATTTCCACATGGTTGGCGCCAAGCAATGCTCATGAGTGTAGGAGTTTTCATGGCCTGGCTTCCTTCTATAGGAGGTTCATTCGAAACTTCTCAACAGTTATGGCTCCAATCACAGAGTTGATGAAGAAGGGAGAGTTTTCTTGAAACTCTCAAGCTCAAAGATCATTTGAAGAGGTGAAGAGGCTCCTTTGCAACGCCCCTATCCTAGCCTTGCCAGATTTTCACAAATTGTTCGAGGTAGAGTGTGATGCAAGTGGGATTGGCGTAGGTGCTGTTTTGATCCAAGAGAAGAGGCCTATTGCATTCTTTAGTGAGAAATTGAGTGGCGCCAAGCTCAATTACTCCAATTATGATCGTGAGTTTTATGCTATTGTAAGGGCCTTGGATCATTGGTCTCATTATTTAAGGCCAAAGCCTTTTATACTTCATTCAGATCATGAGGCACTCAAACACATCCATGGGCAACAAAAGCTCAATTATAGGCACGCCAAGTGGGTTGAATTCCTACAATCTTTTACTTTTTCTTCTAAGTATAAAGAAGGAAAGAGTAATGTTGTTTCTGATGCTCTTTCTAGGCGTTCCTATCTGTTAACCATGGTTGATGCTCGTATTTTAGGGTTTGATCATTTGAAAGAATTGTACGTAAAAGATGAAGACTTTTGTAATTCTTTTACTAACCCTAATGGCATGTATGTAGTGCAAGAAGGATTTCTGTTTAAGGGGAACAGGCTTTGTGTTCCTAAGAGTGGCGTGAGGGAGTTGTTGGTGAGGGAAGTCCATAGTGGTGGCGTGGCTGGCCATTTTGGCATTCAAAAGACCCTAGACACATTGAGTGAGAGTTTCTATTGGCCTAGCATGGTGAAAGATGTTCATATGGTGGTTAGTAGGTGTGCTAGTTGTCAAAGAGCCAAGAGTACCTTCCATAAAGGCCTATACACTCCATTACCAGTCCCTAATGCTCCTTGGGATAGTGTGAGTATGGATTTCATAGTAGGGTTGCCTAGAACTCAAAGGGGAAAAGATGCTATCATGGTGGTGGTAGATCGTTTCTCTAAAATGGCTCACTTTGTACCTATGCATAAAACTGATGATGCTTTACATGTTGCTGATTTGTAATTTAGGGAGATCATTCGCCTACATGGCATCCCTAGAAGTATTGTTAGTGATCGTGATTCCAAGTTCCTAAGTCACTTTTGGAGGAGCTTGTGGAAGATGGTTGGAACCAAGTTACTTTTCAGTACTAGTCATCATCCTCAAACTGATGGCCAAACTGAAGTAACTAATAGAACTCTTGGAGCTTTATTGCGTGGTTTGGTGAGTAAAACACAAAAGGATTGGGATATGAAGCTAGCCCATGCTGAATTTGCTTATAATCGAGCTCATTCAACCACTACCTCTCAATCTCCATTTGAGGTGGTCTATGGTATCAATCCTTTCCTTCCTATTGATTTTATTGTACTAACCAAATCTGAAATTCATGTTGATGCAAAGAAGAGGTTCGAAACCTTCAAAAAAACGTGTGAGCAAGTCAAGGCAAGAATAGAGAAGATGAACACTCAATACAAGGAGAGAGCAAACAAGCATAGAAGGCAACCAAAGTTCAAAAGTGGCGATCTTGTGTGGATTCATTTGAGAAAGGAGAGGTTCCCAAGCAAGAGGAAGAATAAGCTCATACCTAGGGCTGATGGTCCCTTTGAGGTGCTTGAGGTGATTGGAGATAGTGCCTACAAAATTGATCTTCCAAGTGAGTATGGAGGTGTGAGTGCTACATTCAACGTTGGAGATCTTAGTCCTTACTATGATGATGAAAATTTGAGGACAAATTCTTTTGAAGAGGGGGAGAATGACATGAGTCAAGAGCCAAAGTCAACCATTGGAGATGAGCCTATTTGCTTGGTTCTTGAGACCTTTGGATTCAAGCTCAAGGCCAATGGATCTTTTGTGACTATGATAGCTTGGGAAGAAGAACTAGCTTGAAATGGCTAATATGGGGCGTCCATAGCCATTTATAGAATATTCTATTTGTTTTTGTTGAGTCATTTTTATTCATGTAATAAAAACTACATTAGGGCCGAAATTTCGGTTGGTTATGTAGATTCTAGTAGGTTTCCAAATCCTATTGGGATTAGGATTGATGAGGCGTGTGGAAAGGTGATAAGGCCGAATGCCTATCATTTTCCTTCCTTGCTTATCTTTCCCTTCATTTTAGGGATTTAGTTTTATCTTGCTTTTTAGATAGAATTAGGGTTCCTTATCATACTAGAGTGTACTAGTATAAATAGGGAGCTTGTACGCCATTTTTCATTCAGAAAATGTTAAGAACTTTGAGTCATTTTTCGAGCTTAATTGTTTGTCAATTAATTTCGTGCCATTTAATAATTTTCAGGAGTGTTAATTATTAAGTGATTAATCTACTTAATTCCAGGAGTGGTTTAACTGAGATTGAAAGTTAATTAAATCTTTCAGGAGTGATTGATTTAATTTCCATATCCCATAAACACATAAAGATACAAACTTTAGCCACAAAAACACTTAAAAATTCGGACTTTAAAATATCTAGGTTCCTTTGCATTGGAGTACACTTGAATATTGCTTTCATAGAGCCATATTCATATCAACGCGGGAATCATCTATGCTATTTCCAATAGCAAATGGGTGAGCCCGATTCACGTGGTTCCTAAGAAAGGTGGCATGACTATTGTTGAGAATGAGAAAGGGGAAACTATTTCTACTAGAACTGTGACTGGGTGGAGAGTTTGTATTGATTACAGAAAATTGAATAAGTCCACCCGAAAAGATCATTTTACCCTCCCTTTTATTGATCAAATGTTGGAAAGGCTTGCCCGTCATTCACACTTTTGTTTTCTTGATTGTTATTCCGGATTCTCTTAAATGCTGATTCATCCCGATGACCAAGAGAAAACCACCTTTACTTGTCTATATAGGACATTCGCTTATCGAAAGATGGCTTTCGGTTTTTGTAATGCCCCATCTACTTTTCAAAGGTGTATGACGGCGATCTTTTCTGACATGTTGGAGGACTCTATTGAGGTTTTCATGGATGACTTTAGTGTGTGTGGTTCCTCTTTTTGCACATGTCTTGCTAATCTTGAACTTGTGTTGAAAAGGTGTCAAGAGACGAACCTAGTATTGAATTGGGAAAAGTGTCATTTCATGGTTGAAGAGGGTATTGTGCTTGGTCATAAAGTGTCTAGTAAGGGCATTGAGGTAAATCCGGCAAATGTTTCGGTAATAGAGAAACTCCCGCCACCAAATTCGGTGACGGGAGTTCGTGCTTTCCTTGGACATGCGGGTTTTTACCGGCGTTTCATCAAGGATTTTTCTAAAATTACCAAACCATTGACGAATCTACTTCAAAAGGAAGTTGAATTTAGATTTGATAAGTCTTGCATGGAGGCTTTCCAAACTTTAAAAAGAGCCCTTACTTCTGCTCCTATTGTGCGAGCTCCTAATTGGAGCTTGCCTTTTGAACTAATGTGTGATGCTAGTGACTTTGCAGTGAGAGTTGTACTTGGGCAACGACAGGATGGAAAGCTCCATGTGATAGCCTATGCAAGTAGGATCTTGGATGACGCACAATAGAACTATGCCACTACGGAAAAGGAGATGTTGGCCGTGCTGTTTGCAATTGATAAGTTACGTTCGTACATGACTTGCAATAAGTCTATTGTCTACACGGACCATTCTACGGTCCGATACTTGATGAGCAAAAAGGATGCAAAGCCAAGGCTCATTAGGTGGGTCCTACTTCTTCACGAATTTGATTTTGAGATGAAGGAGAAGAAGGGGACGGAAATTTTGGTTGCTGACCATCTCTCTCGCCTTTCCCTTGATGAGAGGGATGTTGATCTAAAGGATGCCCCCATCAATGATGATTTGAAGGAAGAACACCTCTTTGCTATCATAAATAATGAGGTCCCATGGTTCGCGGACTTTGCGAACTACTTGGCTTGTGGGATTGAACCTCATGGTCTTACTTCTCAGCAAAGGAAGAGGTTCTTCAAGGAGGTATGTAGATACTATTGGGACGACCCTCTATTGTTCAAGCGATGTGCTGACTCGGTTTTTAGGAGGTGTATGCCCAATCATGAGATTCATTCTGTGTTGAATCATTGCCATACTCTGGCATGTGGAGGACATGGTGGAGCGGGTAAAATTGTTGCTAAGGCGCTCCAAAGTGTCTTGTTTTGGCGTCACATGCAAAAGGATGCGAGGGGCTTTGTCTTGAGTTTTGATAGGTGTCAACGAAGCGGTGGGATCACCAAGAGAAACGAGATGCCGCAACAAAATATTCTTGAGGTTGAGCCCTTTGATGTGTGGGGAGTTGACTTCATGGGACCCTTCGTGCCATCTATGGGGAATATGTACATTCTTGTAGCGGTGGACTACATGACCAAGTGGGTTCAAGCGATCGCTTCCCCCACCAACGATCACAAGGTTGTCATGAGGCTGTTGAAGAAGATCATTTTTCCTAGATTTGGGGTGCCTCGTGTGTTGATAAGTGATGGAGATTCGCACTTTGCTAAGAAGCAATTGGAAGCTCTTTTGAAGAAATATGGGGTCAATCATAAGGTGGGACTTCCATACCATCCCCAAACTCAAGGCCAAGTTGAGGTCTCGAATCGTGAGGTGAAGAATGTTCTTGAGAGAGTGGTGAACAAGACTAGGAAGGATTGGTCTTTGAAGCTAGATGATACACTTTGGGCTCTTCGCACCGCTTTCAAAACTCCTATAGGCACCACCCCCTATCGTCTTGTGTATGGTAAGGGTTGTCACTTGCCCGTTGAACTTGAACACCGGGCTTGGTGGGCAATCAAAGAGCTTAATATGGATCTCACTTTGGCGGGGGAAGCTCGAAAATAGAAGTTGGTAGAACTAGAGGAGTTCCGCTTTGATTATGAGAGTTCGCGCTTGTATAAGGAACAAACAAAAAAGTGGCACGACAAAAGGATACAACAACAAGAATTTCGGGTTGGGGACAAAGTCTTGTTGTTTAACTCAAGGCTTAAGCTCTTTCCCGGAAAGCTTAAATCAAAGTGGTCGGGGCCATTTGAAGTAGTGAAGACTACCCCCTATGGAGCATATGAGATTGTGGGGGATGATCAGCCCTTTTTGGTTAATGGTCAATGCTTGAAGCTCTACCACGACAACCACGTCATTGGTTTCATGGGATGTTTGTTACTTGGCTCACTCGAACACCATCATTGAGAGGCGAGTCCTCTTGGTCAAGCTAATGACTTTAAAGAAGCGCTTCTTGGGAGGCAACCCAAGCATTTCTTTTAGGACTAGGTAGTTTGATTTTATTTTATTTCATTTTTTTAATTCTTTTTTGTTTATTTTACTGCTTTAAAAAAAAGAAAAGAAAAAAAAAAAAGGAGAGAAGCGAGCATAAAAAAGAGAGTGAGAATGAACACAAGTAGGTACCCACAGTCGTGGCAAAATGGCCACGGCCGTGGCACCCTGGAATACGCGAAGTAGTAAGTAATCAGTTTACACATGAGGTCACCACGATCGTGGTGACCTGAAGCAGGTACTCGTAACTTTTATTAAATCCCCAAGGCCGAAATTCTTTTCTCACTCACTCTTATTTCTTCTTCACTCTCAACTCACTCATCCTCTCACCCATCCTCTTCAACTCACCTCCCTTACCTCCATTAAAACTCCTTCCAACCTTCCTCTTTCTTCTCAAAATTCCTTCTTCTACCACTTCCACTTAACCTACACATCTCACTTCTTCCCTTTCCTTCACAAATTCTCCATTCCTTCACAAATTTTTTCAAACCCTAACCTTCAAATCAAATTGGGGAAAATTTGTTGAGAGCTTCTAGCTTTGATTTGGGGACTTCAAACTCTTCAACAACATCAACACATCAAGTTGGCAAGGTTCATTTGTGGGATTTACTCCCACGACTCCATTGGTATAAACCTTCCTTACTTTTGTGTTTTCTCTTGATTTCACTACTCTTGTTGATGATTGTTTGATTGTTGTTGGGCTTGTTGGTTGATATTGTGAATTTGTTTGTGGTTGAAGTGTATTGAGTTGAATTTTGGTTGAATTGTTGGTGGACTTGTTAGTGATTGGTATTTTTGGGTGTCTAATTTGGGTGATTTAAAGTGTTGGCTTGTTTGTTGTCCTAGTCCTTGCTCTTGTCCATATCATGGCATCCCATGGCCGTAGAAACCCTCATCGCAACACCTCTACAAGTCAACTAAGGAACCCATCCCCTCCCCCACCTTTGAATCCCCATCAAATTGATACCTTTAGGTATCAATTTCACCTCTCCCGACCACTTACAACACTTCATGAGGCTTAGCCGCCGTCGAATTAGACCGACCAAATTCTATGATGTTAGAGCGGCCCGAGCCTTGTATGTGGAGGGGGACGTTGACCAACTTTTTCGCCAAGTGGGGTGGTCTTCATGGTTAGATTTACACGCCCTCACCTACAAACGCCTTACCCTAGAATTTTTGTCCACCATTTCCGTTCGTAGAACGGAGGGGAAGAACCCTAGGAGCATGACCTTCTCACTTTTGGGTAGGACCATCACTATGAACATCGGGCAACTGAATGATGTTTTTGGGTGGCCTAGGGGGGGCAAGATTGGACCTAAGAGTGAGTGGTCCTCCAAGCACAACAGTCACCAATTTTGGCACCGCCTCACTTTTGTCTCTCCCTTTGATCCAAACCGGGACAAGGCCTCTTCTATGGTTAGCCCCGGGTTTCGCATTACCTATAGTGTCCTTAACCACAACATCTTTGCTCGTGGTGACAGTTTGGGCTATGTGAGTGCCCGCGAGCTTTACTTTCTTTGGCATATGAGCGAGGGAAATACCCGACGTAACCCCGGGCCTGGATGATGGACCACTTCGAGAACCTAGCTATGAAACCCACCGGGGACATATCCGTGGGTGGGATGATCACACTTATTGCTATATCTCTTAGTCTTGATCTTACATGTTTGCAGGTTGTGCCTGGAGACACCCTTCTTCACCTTCATTCCTATGGAACCATGTCATGGATCGAGTCTAATGGTCCTAACGCCGGTTACATATGGAGAGTCAATGGCAGTCCTTATGCCATTCTCCCTGACGTTAATAAGACCCCCATATATTACATGGAGAACTGGGTGTTTCCACCAGATTTTGACTGGCCACCGCCCGCAAATGCCGGAGGAGAGGAGGCGATGGAGGTGGATGAGGAGGGCGATGTCCCTACTGTTGAGCATTCCCCGGTTGGGGGCACTTCGGTTCTATAGAGCAGCAACTGGCTGCCTTGCAGGTAGGCTTTGGCGACATGAGGTTGGATTTCGCAAACCTTAGGACCGATGTGCATCAACTTAGAGATTCTACCATTGAGCATGATCGCCACTACCAGAGCATGCAGGCGAGCTTCGAAATGATGACCTCGGCCTTCCAAGGTTTTCGTGATGACTTACAGAGCTGGACTAGCCATGGTGGTTGGAGCCGAGGTAGTTCCAGCTCCCAGCCGCCTCCTGAGTAAGCTTTTCTTTCCTCCTCCTTTGCTATTATCGTATTAACCTAATCACAATGAGGACACTATGTTGTTTAGCTTGGGGGAGGATGTATATTTTTGCATATCATGTTAGAGCATGTAGCTTTCAGTGCATATACTTTTCACTTTTTTTTCATCATTGAGCATTTAGATCCATGTTAAGATTGCATTAGTTGCATTAGTTGAATTCATGCATGCATGTAGGTTGCACTTAGGACTGATCTCCGATGATGATGTTAAGACACGTGTGTGCTTTTGAACATGATTTTTGATATGAAAAACCAAAAAAGGAAATGTTTTGATAGTCTCTAGTATGCTAAGGAATTGACTGTTTGTGGAATGTTTGGTCTCCCCTTTGTGCTGTTCGACCGATTTTGGTAGCTATGCCTTGTGAGGATTTTCTTTGAGCCTTTTAGACTGACATCTTTTCAGTCTTTTCTACTTGATGTGTGATGCTCTTCCTTGACGACCATTCTCTAGAACTTGCATTGATTCTCCTTGAATACGCTTGACTTATTTGCGTCTTGAATGTGATTGAGGCTTTCATGTTACTTGAGCTACATTGCCAAAGGCCACCCTCACCAACTTATCCTCCTTTGAAGCCCCTGTGAGCCTAAGCTTGTTTTATTTGTTAACCACATCTCTAGCTTATTACTTATCTTCTTACCTAGGGGATTGTGAAACTACTTAGATGGGGTGAAACATATTGATGGGTGTCACGAGAATGACTTGGTGTATGTGCTCTACTTTGTATTTGGTTAAAAATCATGAGTTGTTTGAGTTCACCTCCTTTCCATACATTGAAGTTCTCATTTTCTCCCTACTTCTAAAATCACCACAATCCACAAAAAAAAATGAAATAAAAAAAAATGAAAAAGAGAAAAAAAAAATTGTGGTGTGTTCAAAAATCGCCATAAGGGAGATTGAGATGCTAAAATTAGAGGAGTGCTTGTGATAGGTTGTGTAGAGCGTTTAAATTTTAGTAGGGTTGGTTTTGTTCTTCTAGAAAGGTTCCGAGTTGGAAGTTTCACTTTCCCCTCTTTAACACCACGATCCCAAATGCTACCACACCCTCACCTTAAGCCTACATTACAACCTTGACTAAGTCCTCTTGATTCTTGATGCAAACTTTGGTCCTTATGCGATGGAGAGTGAGATGATATGCAAGCTTATGGTAGGATATAGTCAATGGAATTGAGCTTTGAGCGTTCATTTGACCTATTTAAACACACGAGAGAAGTGCACATAACTAAAGTGAGAGCTACCATATATATGACTGAGCCAAGCTTGGGGGAGAACTAGTGGTAAGATTTGGTTGCTTTTCCTTGAGCTTATAACTTTGAGACTTGATAGCATTTGGCATTTAGTAGAAATATTTCATTGAAAGATTTTGAATTGTTTTTGAAAATGGCATGCGTGTTTTCCTGAGGAGTCATAACTCTATCCCATGAGTTTCAGTCTGCATTGCTTGGGGACAAGCAATTGTTTAAGTTTTGGGGGAGTTTGATCAGTCCGTTTTAGTGCATACTTATAGCTCATTTTAAGTCTCATTGCATGTAGCTCTAGGGCATTTAGAGTTAGGATTGCATGGTTTTTCCTTTCTTTGGATTTCAATTATACTTCACAAGTGTTTGGTTGTTTTTGATGTATTTCAAGAGAATTGGCACGTGTTGAAGTACTATTGTGATCTAGGGACTTGGGGCATGTTTGAGGTCCGTGGCTCGTGCTTTGGAGAGGCTCAAGTGAGTCAAGCTTGGAGGAATTGAAGGAAGAAGGCCATCACGGCCGTGGCACATATACCACGGTCGTGGGTACCTGTAGTAAGCAAAGCAGTGTCATGAAGAGTTGAAGACTGATTCGATGAAATCAGGTCACCACGGTCGTGGTGATTTTTCCACGGCCGTGGCGCCTGATCTTCACAGAATCATTGGCTTGTGTATATTGTTACTGCCTGGACGTTTTTAAGGCACCACGACCGTGGTGACCTGCTTTCAGGCTTTGACTCGTTTTGTCCGTCAAACTTTAATCACTCTTTTAATTAGCGTTTTTAGACATAGACTCGACATTATCTTAGACTCTTAGTTTCTAATTACTCTCTCTTAGCCCTAAACTCTCTCTAAACATTAGTTAACTCGATTGTTTCATCTTTGAAGATCGAATTCGTTAATCAATTCAAGTAATTTTTCTTCAATCTCTTTCCTTTAATTATATTGTTTTGTTTATGATGTTTAATTTATTGACTCTTAATTGCTTAGAATCCATGGTGAGTGAGTAGTTCCTAATCTAGGGTTTGGGTGAAAGCATGAATTAGGGGGCTAATTGAGATATTCTTGTAATTGCTTTATTCATGTCTAATATGCATTGTTCGTGGTGTTTTGACACCTTAGGGTAGACCTTGATCAAGTTTATGCTAGGGCTTCAGATTTCAATTACTCTTAATTGATTGTTGTTGTCTAGTCATTCCCATGAATCAACTTAATTTCTAGACCAAGAGATTGGGTAGAAATTAAGAGGATCCTATTTAGGGGTTTTCCAATCAAATTGAATCCGTTAATCAATTGGCTGAAGACCATTCGAGAGAGGATTTAGTCGATTGATTAATTGATTAGTCTTGAGGACCATTCGAGAGAGGACTCAAGGACTTTAGAGGGAAACTTAACCTTGCATGTTATTCTCAATAGCTTCGTATTTGCATTTGTGCCGTGTCTTGCCCGAGTTAATGCGAGTAACCCAAGCTCTGGTGTTTTCTTTATCATATTAATTCTTCTATTTAAGTATTAGTCGGTATTCATTAGCTAGTAATTAGTTGGTGATCTATTCAATCTTAACCCCAAAAACCCTTCACTTAGGTAGTTTTGGACTTAGTGGACTAAACTCAATCCCAATTTCCTTGTGGTTCGACCCTTGACTTGCCATTACTACGTACTTAGTAGTTGCTCGTTAGGTTTATAAATTGTGTTTGCTAGGAGGTTCTTAGTGCCTTAACAACACACTAAAAACCTCTTATCACTGCGTGGTGGTTTTGCACCAGTGATGGGTAGGTCGAAGGTGGTGTTTGTACTGGCAGTACGAGTGCCTAAGTGTGCGCCTGCTGTGAGAGTACGGTTGGGCTAGGTGGCTGGCTGTGTTGGGGTGGATTATTTTAGGTGGTGGGTGTACCTTTTGGGTTCAATTTAATGGACTATTCTGTTAATTAAATAAATAATCCATCGTTGATATTACATTTGGGAAATTAATAGTAGTTCAAGTATACCATCGAGACCCAAGCAATTAAGGCATACTATTGTGAATATCCAAAAGTAGAGGTATACCATTGGGAATTTTCCAAAAAAAAATATTAGAGCTTGTATAGGATGGCAATGCAAAAGCATACGATCCTATATCAACAGGATACTAGGAGGCTCCTCCAATTGCTTTCTTCAAATTATTGTTATGATCTTACTATAAATATATTCAGCATAAGTGATAATTTGGAAATTACATGATTTGGTTTTACCTTCCTTAAGAATTCATGAATAAGAACTGATTGCAAATTGTCATCAATTTGGTATGCTTCAGAAGTGATCCCATTGAAAAGCCGGTGCCAACCGGTGAATCTACAAATAGTATGTTTGCTAGGCCACCTATTTATAATAAGGGGTTTTCACTTATAAAAGACATATTCTCACAAATGGTAATAATTCCTCCGTTTTGAATTCAATGATACATTGTTACTTTTACGGATTTTGAGACAAAAGATTATAAATGTGTTTAGAGTATAGATAATGGTCAATTTACAAGGTGTGGGCCGTCTGGTCCCCCACCAGCTTTTGAAGTGAGTGTTGTTAATGAGCTGTTTTAAAAAAAAGGTAAGGGCACAAAGGTCATTTCACAAGCAAAATATTACGATATAAAACAAAAAAACCAAAGTGTATCATTTATTTTGAAACACCCTAAATAGAAAGTATATCATTTATTTCAAAACGGAGGAAGTATAAATGTTAGTATATTTGGTGAATATGATATAGGAAATATTGAGAATATCTCTGTCAATTATGTGAATTAGGGTTTTCAAAATGGTTAGATTTCATTAAAGATCGTGGTTTTGTCATATTAGAACTATATTAATTTTAATTTGATATGTATTTGTTAGTTTTGAATTATATTATAGAAGCTGTATGATATCAAATCTAAGAATAAATTTTTACTTCAAAAAAAGAAGTGGTAGAGATGTGAAAATTAATTTTAATCGAATATTGTTCTTGGGCCTGTTCTTTTCGGCATAAAATAGCTGAACTGAACTGAAATGAACAGAATTAAACTGAACTGAACTGAAATGAATAGTGATATGTAAGAGTAAAAGTATTATCCAGAGCCGAACTAAACTGAACTGAACTGAACTGAACTGGACTGAACTATAACTGAACTGAACTGAACTAAAAATAAGTTAGGGAGAACAGACCCCTTGATTATGAAAAAAATGGAAAGGAATAGTTAAAGATAAGACTCTACCAGTACATTTTAAAGAATAAAAAAACTAATAGTATACAGAATAAATCTTATTAGATTTTTCGTTTTCTATGTCAACGACTAAGAAATTCCTGTAGGTTTACGTTATGCAAAGATTTTGGATAGACAGTCTATTCTAGAGAATGGTTTTAGATTTTTTAACATTTTACACTTCTAAGTTAAAATCTATACTGTAAAATTTTCATTTAAATTATTATTTCGGTAAGCACATGAATAGACCATGACTATATAATACTTCCCATTATTATTTTTGTTGAAATAATAAATAAAATAGTCATGCACCACTACTTTCAGATCCAAAATGCTTTCTTTAGATTAATTAACTTCATTAATATCTAACACGAGTATACAAATTAATATTGGTCATGTCAAAAGATTATGCAACTTGTACCTTTGTCCATGAATATGGGTTTAATCGAAGTTTTGGAACATCCAACTTCGAATTAGTTGCAGTGTAGTTGAAGGTAATTGGACCTGAAAAGAAAGTAGATTGTTTTTACAATAAAGAAGTAGAAAAAAGGCACATGATTGGAAAAAAATTGTATTCAAACCTAACAAAATTTCAATTAAAACCAATTATTATGAAAAGGAAAATTTGCTAGAAATCATTTTTTAAAAGAACGATTTTACGAAAAATCACCTCTTAAAAGTATTTTGCGAGAAGAAACCCAAAAGAAAAATTGTTTGCGAAAAGAAACCTTCATGTCAAAATCCCACTTTGACCAACATTTTCAGCCATTAACAACTCTATTTTCCTATTTGTCGACTTAGAACTTGATATTTTCATACTCTATTCTATATCTTACTTATTTCTCTCCACATGTGATATAAAAGTTATAAAAGTGTGAAAATATCTAGTTCATATGGAATAAAGTGACGAAAACATCAAGTTCTAAGTTGGCAAATAGGAAAACACAATGGTCAATGTCGGAAATTGTTGGTGCACGTTGGATTTTGGCTGAAAGATTTCTTTTCGCAAACAAATTTTTGTTTTAGGTTTCTTCTTGCAACAATGTTTTTCAAAGGTGGTTTCTCGCAAAATTGTGCTTTTAAAAAGGGGTTTCTGACAATTTTTCCTCATGAATATTATAAATCTTAATTATTTTAATCAGCAAATGTGATGAATCTCAAAATTAACCCGAATAAGCATGATCCTAATTCTATATTTTAGATTTGAATTTTTATAGTTATATTAGTTTAATTTCTAATATTGTCACTTTTGTTTATAGTAATGTAATAAACTTTTCGAACGTTTTTTTATTTGTTTTGGCTTAGTTTGATCATTTTCTTTTTTGACATGATCTCAATTTTGTTTGAAAAGAACATTATCAAAGAGGGAAAAAAGGAATATAAGAAGTTTTCTTATATTAGAAAACCCAAATCATCACATGCTATAAAAGAAAAGGAGGACACTAAAAAATACACCGCAAATATGTTGAGTTTTGTTAAAGAAGACCATACATTTTCGACTTATTTAGGAGGGAGAACAAACCCGATTTCGACCCAACCTGAGTATGACCTTAGCCCAAGCAGATTCCAACCCGACCAGAAGTGAAATCAGCAGACACCAACCCGACCAGAAGTGAAATCAGCCGACCCACAACTATCCCGAACCCGAATAGACCTGATCTGAACGTGCCCTGAAATTTGTCTGACCCAAATTAACACGACATGTTTTGACTCGAACCGAACAACCAAATTGTGACTTCTAAATATATTAGGTAATTAATCATTGGCGAAATTAAAAACATCACATGAAAATTCTAATTGATGATGCCTTAGTGTTAGTTGTTTAGTTGATGCTAATGATCCCTGGATGGGGGTTTAGTAGCAAGGTATGATTTAGATTTGAGGGAGATGAATTATAGTGATAGAACTGAAAGATAATATTACCTCGATTTGATTTTAATTGTTACACTTTCTTTTGAGCATTCCTTTTTAATTGTTACACTTTCAATTTTACTGTTTTTGGTAAATTTTCACATCTCTATATTCCAATTTCCCACCAAGCTTGGCTTGTTCTAGTGGTAAGAGTTTGGCCCTATGACTTCAAGGTCATGAGATCAAATCACACTGGGGGCATTTGGGGGTGGGGATTCCCTTACCATTCCCCCCTACTCTCAATTGTCTGCCCCAATAGGAGCCGAGCGGGGTCCGAGCCACTTCTCCTTACCAAATAAAATATATTCCAATTTCCCATACATATGGGACCCACTTATCATTTGTTTTTCATTAAATAGTCAATCATCCACACTTTTTGCTTTTACAATACTAGTTGTTGGCCCACGCGCTACGCGCGCGAGCCTCCAATGTATTATTATTTAGTTGCTAAAATTCCTATTAGTTAGTTGTATAATATAAAAACTCCCTCATAAAAGTATGTAAAAATGTCCAATATCTTGAATGCATGATGATTCTATTACTCCTTTGGTCTTGCAACAATGAACAAAACTATAAATTTTGGGCACCCATCAAAAAATCTTAACATATATCAAATATCATCTGCTAGCTTACGAAATAATTCACTTAGGGATTAGTATCAATCCCTTAGTATTAATCCCTAACAGTCTTTGTTTCATCCAAGCCTATGTTAAAATATCAATGATAACCACAATGAGGAATATATCGATGTATATAGTATGTTGTTATTTGGCAGTCTGAATGAGTTTACAAAACCAAACATATATGAAACACCAATTAATCCGTTATTTATCAGCATAAAAACACCTTACTGGGAATGAATATAACAATATATATTAGTAATAGATATATTTGTAAAGATAATGGTAGTGTTTGTCTTCAGTCTGCTCTATCTTCAGTCTGTCTCCAGTCTATCTTCAGTCTGCCCCATTTCAGCTTTCGCCCTCTTCAGTCTGCTCAATGTCAACTTTCTCCATCTTTAGTCTGCCTCATGTCAGCTTGCTCGAACTTTAGTTTGCTCCATGTCAACCTTATCAAAGCAGCCTGCAAATCTTTTTCCATCCCCAAACTGGATGTATTTAAACCAGATGTTCTCTTGCCTTTCACAAGTTGTGCAGCCTAATGCAAATAGAAAAAGAAGTGCGTGTAAAATATCAACTACGAGCACATGTCAAAGCAATAAAACTACAGATCGTATCAAACTTTAAACAATCTAGATCAAACAACTGTCCATCCTGCCATAAGCAACCAAACAAGATGCAAAGCATGTAAAAAAAGTGTTGGTGCATTCTCTATCTCAGCTCGCCTTTGTTGCTAGAAAGTTCAATATGCTCCTATGTACTTCAGTCTGCTCCATGGCTGCATTGAACTTAGCCCGCAAAAGAGAAATAACCAAAAATATATTAAAACCATTTCCAGCCTACTCCTACTCCATCTTCAGTCTGTTCCATGTAACTACACGGTGCATTTGCTTGATGATAACAAAAAGGTTATGAGGAAACATGAGCGACTGGTATTATACTACGGCTTGAATAGTGGTCGGCCAGTCCATTTTGATGGTTACATGAGGGTTTTTCAGGGCAAAGACACAGGTGGGGACATTCTATAATTTGACCAGCGACCGCAAGGGCGACATCTATTCATTTTGATCAACAGCATCATAACCCCACTACAGTCAAGCCCACCACCGGCATCTCTAAAACACACAACAGCCCACAAAACAGCCAACCCTAAGCACGAAGCAATCCAGCCACTCAAAATGCACAAGGCAGTCTACCAGCAAGGTCCACTAACCTCAGAAATGACCCACATCAACAACATGTACTCTTAAAATTGATAGTATCTTGTTGCAGGAGTTAAGCTATTAAAAAACAGAAGAAACTAAAGCTCAATGGTTCAATTAACTAACTTTCATTTGAAGAAAGAAAATAGTAAAAGGCTTAAATCAGGGAAGCTGAGCTATATAGGCAAAGGATATTTTCGCTAGTTATGCAATACTTACTAAGGTGTGAGCCACCTGCCTAAGTTTGCTCGTATATATACTTCTTTTGGCGAGATAGAGAAGATATTTTCCTAAAAAGGCACCATAAGCCAAATATGGAAATCAACGTCAGTGAATTCGGAATTCTAAAGTTACAAGCAAGAGGAGAAAGCTTTCGAGCTTATTTAAATGAAGTTACCATTATTATTCATACGATTTGGACAAAGTTAACAGACAAAAGGGGGTAGATTACGCATAGAATACGGTGTGGTGCGAAATCAAGTGTGAGCCCATGTTACATAAACTATCACAAGCCATTATTAGAATAAAAACATTAATCGTGGTTGAACATACTATGCACCATGTTTTTCAATTAAAACAGAGGAAAAGGAAACTCGCCTCATCCCATGATTTTCCTAAGCGAGACTAGATATATAGGCGCTTTAAGGTTAAATTTGAGACGAAAAGAATATGAAATACAATACCACAAAGATCGATTGCCCTAAAATGACTGCAAATGACGAAAGTAAAATTCAAAATCAGGATTGACAATGAATACAAGAAAGAGATAATATGAAGCATGATAGGATTTAGTCGTATCACCTATTCAAAGATAAACCTACAATCCTCTAATAAGGTAGTCAATGGAAGCAGGGTCGAATCCGCAGGGAGACAGAGTTTCTATATTAATATTCAACCAACTAACTACTTCAGATGAAATCAGAGAAGATTAACTGAACTAATGATTAAGCTAAGGAATACGAATTAAACTGAGGATTTAACTATGGAATAAAAGCCTAGGGTATTAGGTCGGTCCACCATGCTTATACCAATCAAACAAGGTCAACTAATATCAAAAGCTAAGTCATGAGTCAAGTGATTAGAGCATGTGTTGAGCTATGGTTAAGACTCAACGCTCATAGTTCAACATACGCCTAACGTAATCAGAACTACTGATGTGTCCTAGGCCTCTAGTCGTAAGACGGATCTGTGCAAACAACGATTAACCACAAGCAATCAATGAAATTGGCCACTAACATTAATTACTAATTAAGAACAAACCACACCACAATCACTCTAATCAAGCCCTAAGAATCAATAGAAGTCTAAATAACAATCATGGTATAAACATGGCTTCCCTATGTAACACCCTAGAAAGAGATTTACTCAGACATGATTAAATTGACAATAACAAAGCTAATTGGAAACCCTAAGAATTGCATCATGAACTAATCGAATAATAAGCAATTAAACTAAGCAATTGAGAGATAAGAATAAAGCAATAAGAAAGATGATTACCAAATTGACAGAAAGCGGGAACTTTAATTGAATTGAAATAGTATTCGAATCTCTTCTACAATGGAAAGCTATGAAAAACTAGGCTAATAGCTTTCTAAATGTTCAATAGAATAAAAAATACTAATAAAAACAACCTAAAAAGTATTTATAGTTTCTAAGAAAACAATAAGATAGAGTGGGAAAAAAACAAAAAATCGCGTCCCCGTGTCGTCCACCCGATCGGGCAAAGGGCCGCCCGATCGGGCCTGGGAACCTTCTTTCAGCACCAAGGAGAATGCACGCACCCGATCAGATCGGGCAACAGTCACTCGATCGGGCAGGACCACCCGATGGCATCGGGTGGTTGTCGTCTTCAGCTCCCAGGAAAACAACAACTTTGGCCAAGTATAAGTCCGCCCGATCGGGGGGAAAATCTGAAGATCTGGCCTAAAATACTCGTACCCGATCAGGCAGTGGTTTCCCGACCCGATCGGGCGAAGCTTCTTTCCTTCTTGCCTCTACTTGGCTTCAGACGCCAAGTCTTTTGCATATTTCTTCTTCACAACGGGGTCCGAATACCATCTCGAGACCGCCAAGATGCCTCATAACCTTCCGCTATAGTGTTGTGATCAAAACATCAAGTAAATAGGGAGATTTTCCCTAAAAACCTGCAAAACAATATGGAACATACAAACCACAACTATATCGAAATAGTTAGCGCAAATAGCTCCTAAGAGCGTCAGTATCGCACAATTTAGCTTGTAAAGAAAGGGAAAAACTCTATAAGAAATCAATATATCAAATTCCCCCAAGCTAAACCTTTGCTTGTCATCAAGCAAATAGAACATGATCATGGAATAGATTGCCTCACCCCATAGATAAAACAATCCAAGCTCAAAAATATTTCCAAGATTAAGAATCGTTCAAGCAGGCATAATTCAAGTTCGGCAAATCAAATCCATCCTACCACCAATCATCCAAGCAATTCATCAAGTTCAAGTGACTACTAGGCATACAAATCCTGAAAAGGTGCTCACAAAGGGTGTCACTCCTCTCAATTTTGTGGCAGGCAAAGAATATGCCCGAACACTCACCGACCCGACCATAAATGTCCCTTCCCACTCACACTCTCATGTGTTTAAGAAGGTAAAATGTCGCTCATCCTAATCAAGTCGACTCAACTAGCAGACATACTCTTTAACTTTGACAAACTGACTCAAAATCAATCCAATAGACATTGTAGGCACAAGCTCAAGAGGGCTTTTCCGCGTTGTAATGGGGCTTAGGTAAGGGTAGGGAAATATTCTAGGAAATGTGGTGGAAAATCGAGCATGAGGGAGCATAAGTAATTCATATCAAGGCCGAAGATGGCCGAAACAACTTCCCACAATATCAAGTAACCACAAGATGAATCCAAACTCTCATACAATGATGAAAACTCATACAACCCAATCTTCAAGCAATGAGGCAAAAATAATTTTTTTTCTTAGTAGACAACGTGAATGAGGGGTTTTTATTGTCTTTGAAGCTTTGATTCTTCATTTTTTTTTCTTTCTTTTCTTTTCAAACCAACATCCACGTACCTCAAAACTCGATTTTTTTTTTCATTTTTCACACACTCGTAGCCATAAATAATACACTCTTATACCTCAAGCAACGTAAACCATAGAACAAATCTCAAACCAAACCCACACAAATGCTCCCCTAAGCTAGGCTTGGGAATAATAAAAATATGAAGGCCATGGGCATGTAATAAGGGTCAGTAGCACGAAACAAGTTATTAGGCTCAGCGGGGCTAAGGAGGATAAAAATATAATGAAATTACACTCTGGGGCTCGAGAATAAGTCAAAAGAACGCCTCTATCACAGCAAATGTAACAAGTCACCGAACATCAGATGAGTACGAAGTCAAAGTCAAGATCAATCCGCTAGAGAGGAACTAACACAGTCTGACCTAATCAGGTATGCAGCACAAAGTAGTATAGTATAGTCAGAAATCTCTCGAAATCAAAGTAGTCAAACATCAAATCAAAGCCTCAGAATCACAAATGCCCAGCTATCCAGAAAACAAAGTCAAATCATTCTCAATAAAAGCACAACGAGGGGCACAGGGAGGCAATCGAACCAGTCATGATCAATCATATTTTTTTCATTTTTTTTCAATTTTTTCAAAGCTGTAAACTATTCTATCAAAGCTTTGAACTACACTAAAAAGCAATAAACTATACTAGAAAGCGGTAAACTATACTAGAAAGCAGTAAAGAGAGTACTCACAGTGAGAGAACCTCCCCCAAGCTGAACGAGGCACTGTCCTCATTGCAACGAGGGAGAGGAGAGAACAAGGATATTATCCGCCCATATCATCATCCGTGGGGGCACCAAAAAGACCACCACTAGAAGTACCACCACCATCGGTGTAACCACCACCTGAGGGATCACCTGAAAAACCACTAATCCCTCCACCAAAACCGCTAGTACCTGCATCAAAACCACCGCCAAAACCACTAGGCCCAAGACCAAAGTCTCCTAAAGAGACGGACTGTCGAGCAGGCTCCTCATCCTCATCCTCTGCCATGTCATCACTCGGACCGGCAGGCTGGCCATAACTCAGGTTCCAATAGTACCACGAGGGGTGTTGAGCAGTCTGCTCAACAATGCCACGCCTACAATAGTCGTCATAGAGAGGATAATGGGCGAAGTGCTGGTCGTTGGCCAAGGTATCCATTCGTCCCCCCATCTCATCAACACGGGTGTAGAGCTGATCAAAGCGAGTGTCATATCCTGCTAGGGTGGCGGTGTTCGCGTTGATCATCCCTTCCATCTGACCCATCCCCGTCTCCATGCGACCGAGGGTCGACATCATAGAAGTGAAATCAAATGTGTGCGGGGGAGGGGAGGAGGGGGGGAGCAGAAGTGGAGGCGCCCTCATCTAGGATCGGCGTATGTCGCCTATGGTAGGAACGACGAGGGGGCTCGGGGTCAGGGACAATGAGGTCAACTCCCTCTATAGGGAGTAGGTTGTTCTCCAGACAAGGCCGCAACCGGGCTCTAGGGTCGGGTAGGGTGATGGATTTTTTTGATTTAATCACCCACTGAAATCTTTGGTCAGGCAAGCGGTTGAGGACTTTAAGGGTGTTGATGTATGTGAGGTCAGTGAGGGTAGGGCCGAGGACGGGGGTATGTTGGGTCTCGTCAAAGCCGGGAATTTGCTTGGCAAATAAAGTGATCAACCCCCCGTTGACTAGTCTCCTAGAGGTCCAAGTACCATCTTCCCTACGCTTAGGGAGCGAGTTCGAGATACGTTCGAACTGGATAGCTACGTGGTGTGCCAAATTGTATTGAAATGATTCCCTGGAGCCTTTGGCAATTTAGCTAGCTATGGCAACTAACTCGGCCCCCCGGACCAAGTGACCCTCATAACGCCCTAGAAGTGTCTGGGCCATGAATCTTAGCCAGATGCTAATGATTGGGTGATGGAAATTCGCCCAATGACAATGCTGGATGTTAAAAGGCGTAGTGTCCCCTGTCAGCATAAAATAAGTATGGGCCATTTTGAAGTGGTCCGGTGGGTAATAGTCACCCCGTACCTGTAACCGAAGAACCCCCGCAAAGTCCCTAAGGGTAAGTGAGTGGTCTTGGTTTAGTAGTCTGAAATGGACGTGGGTAACTGGACCGGCCCGGGGCTTAGTCAGACTAAAGATGCTGAAAAATTCATAAACTAATGGAGGATATGTATTAACATGCACATTATAAAGCGACTCCATGCCCAAAATTTTCATAAATTCCTTAAAATCCTCAGTTAATCCCAATTTAGACAAAAGTTCAAGATCGAGAAAACGAGTAGGGAGTACCTCACGTTTTTCGTCGCGGAAAATGATTTCCTGGTACTGGGGATCTCGTGGAACTTGTGGTGGTGGTGGTGGTGGTGGTGTTGCTTCCCGCCTAGATCGCGAGCCTTCACCTCTAATGAGCCTTCTAAACTTGCTTGCCATGGTGAATTTGAACCTTTTAACCTTTTTTGAACACAAAGGATGGAGTTTTGGGAGAATGGTGAAGAGAAAGGAGAAGGGAGGATGATTTTTGTCAGTAAAAATTTGTGAGATGGAGGGTGAAAAGAGAAAAGAAAGGGATTTTATGGAGTTTGGAGGAGAAATGATGAAGATTTGAGGTAGAGAAATGGAGTTTTAATGGAGGTTGGGGTTTGGGGTTTGGAGGTTGAAGATGAGTGAAGAGAGAGAGAGAGTTGAGTGGAAAAAGAGATAAGGAATGAATGGTGAGAAGAGGAAAAGAAAACCGTGGGTTTTGAACAGTTAAGTGTGCGCAGGTCCGATCGGACACTGGGCCTCCCGATCGGGTAGAAATTCAAGGCTCAGATTTTGTGGCTCACCCGATCGGGCAACATAATTTTGATCAGGTACTCAGGTCGCGGGCCCGATCGGGCGAGTGTTGCCCGATGCCGTCGGGTGGGAGTCCTTTTTGACTGATTTTGACTTTTCACTTTTGCTCATCCACCCGATCGAGCACCCGATCGGGCAAGGTATTTTTGATCGGGTGCCAGGGTTGCGCACCCGATCGGGCACACCTCGCCCGATTGGATCGGGTGCTCTTCTTCTTCTTCCCTCAGCAGAAATTTACGCCCGCCCGATCGGGCAGGGGTCGCCCGATCGGGCGAGCTACTGTTTACTAAGTAGCTCGCCTTTTGCAAGTATGGGGCAAGTATGGCTCAATTTTTTTCTTCAAATAGCATATTTGCACATCAAAACACACAAGATTTAGGAACACATTAGTACCCTCACGCTCTCTCACAGGCTACGAACTACGAAACAAAGGAAAAGAAAAACTAACTAAGGGATACGGGTTGCCTCCCGGAAAGCGCTGGTTTATGAAGGTCCCGCACGCCCATATTACCTCTCTAGACAGATGAATCAAGTGGGGAGGAATCAAATCGAATTTCCTCCACACAACCAACAAAGGCACCCTCATGGTACAGCTTCAGACGCTGTCCATTTGCCTTAAACTATTCTCCTTTTTGGTTGGCAACCTCGATGGCACCATGTGCCTTTACTTCTGTCACCTCGAATGGTCTAGACCATCGAGATTTGAGCTTTCCAGGAAACAATCTCAACCTGGAATTGAACAATAAGACCTTGTCGCCAACCTTGAACTCTCTTTTTCCTATCATCTTATCATGCAGCTTCTTAGTTTGCTCTTGATAGAGCCTGTGATTCTCATAAGCATCCAAATGGAGCTCATCCAACTCATTGAGTTGGAGAAGTCGTGCTTCACCTGCAGCTGTCAAATCAAGGTTAATCTCTTTGACCGCCCACGCAGAAAGATACTCCATCTCAACTGGTAGATGGCAAGCTTTGCCATAAACCAGTCGATAGGGTGTGGTACCCAAAGGAGTCTTAAAAGCAGTGCGGAGTGCCCAAAGAGTATCATCAAGTTTCAAAGACCAATCTTTTCTAGCCTCAGTGACAACTTTCTCAAGGATCCTCTTAATTTGCCTATTAGACACTTCTACTTGGCCACTAGTCTGAGGGTGATAGGCAAGACCGGCTTTGGGGGTGACTCTATGTTTTTTCAACAGGGCCTTGAAGGTGCTCTTATGAAAGTGAGAACCTCCATCACTAATTACAACACAGGGGACACCAAAACGGAGGAAGATTATTTTCTTAAACATCTTCATCACAACCTTGGAATTATTGGTTGGTGATGCTATAGCTTCTACCCATTTAGTCACATAGTCGACGGCCACTAAAATATACCTATTCCCACAAGAGGTAGGAAAGGGTCCCATGAAATCAATCCCCCACACATCAAAAGGTTCGACCTCTAAAATCTCACTTTGTGGCATCTCTTGCCTTTTTGAAATATTACCCGTCCTTTGACAAGCATCACAAGACAAACAAAAGGCACGGGCATCTTTAAAAATCGAAGGCCAATAGAAACCACTATGTAAGACTCTAAAACCAGTCGCTTGGGAACCTAGATGACCACTAGAGGGCATACTATGACAGTGGAGTAAAACACCTTCTATTTCCCAATCAGGAATGCAACGACGAAACATCCCGTCGGAGCACTTCTTATATAGGAAAGGATCCTCCCAAAAATACATTCTAGCGTCATGATAAAACTTTTTGCGTTGCTAATATGTAAGATTAGGAGGATGAGAACCACTAACACAATAGTTAGCAAAATCAGTATACCAAGGAGATTTAGAGAACACAGAAAACAAATGATCATCAGGAAAAGAGTCATCTATAGGAGGGTCAGAAGGTGATCCAAACCTCAACCTAGAAAGGTGGTCAGCGACCACATTCTCAGCACCCTTCTTATCTTTGATTTCCATGTCGAACTCTTGCAGCAAAAGAATCCATCTGATGAGTCTAGGTTTGGCCTCCTTCTTGGCCATCAAGTACTTCAAAGCAGCATGGTCAGTGTGTACTATAACCTTCGAACCTATCAGATAGGTTCGAAATTTATCCAATGCATAGACTATGGCTAGCAACTCCTTCTCTGTCGTAGCATAATTAACCTGGGCTGGATCCAAGGTTTTGCTAGCATAGTGAATCACATGGAGTAGCTTATCCTTCCGTTGACCAAGTATTGCCCCTATCGCATAATCAATAGCATCACACATGATCTTGAAAGGGAGATTCCAATCTGGAGGTTGTATAATAGAGGCAGTGACCAAAGCTGTCTTTATCTTGTTAAAAGACTCCAAACAATCATTAGTAAAGTCGAACGTGGCACCCTTTAGCAACAATTGAGTGAGGGGTTTCGCAATTTTTGAAAAATCTTTGATAAACCTGCGATAAAACCCTGCGTGACCAAGGAAACTCCTCACTCCTTTGACATTCATTGGAGGGGGAAGTTTCTCGATCACCTCAATCTTTGCTCTATCCACTTGGATGCCCCGCTCAGAAATCAAGTGACCTAAAACGACACCTTCATTCACCATGAAGTGACATTTTTCCCAATTAAGCACGAGGTTTGCCTCAACACATCTTCTAAGAACTTTGGACAAATTATACAGGCAAACATCAAAATCAGAACCATAAACAATGAAATCATCCATAAACACTTCCATGATATTTTCAATAAAATCAGAGAATATGGCCATCATGCAGCGTTGGAAAGTAGCGGGAGCGTTACACAATCCAAATGGCATCCTGCGATATGCGAAGGTGCCATAAGGACATGTAAACGTAGTCTTTTCCTGATCATCTGGATGGATAGGGATTTGGAAAAAACCAGAATATCCATCCAGATAACAGAAATAGCTATGTTTGGCTAGCCTTTCCAACATCTGATCAATAAAGGGGAGGGGGAAATGGTCTTTCAGAGTGGCATTATTAAGTCTACGATAATCAATGCACATACGCCACCCTGTAACAGTCCTAGTGGGAATCAAATCACCCTTTTCATTTTCAACAACATTGGTCCCCCCTTCTTGGGAGCCACTTGCACAGGACTGACCCACTTCGAATCAGCAATGGGATAAATGAACCCTGCATCTAACAGTTTCATAATTTCTTTCTTCACCACCTCTTGCATATTAGGATTCAAACGTCTCGGAGGTTGAATGCAAGGTCGGTGATCCTCTTCCAGATTAATAAGATGCATACAAAAATCAGGACTAATGCCCTTCAGATCATCAATATTATACCAATAGCCTTCTTGTGTATACGAAGCACAGTAAGTAAGCTTTTCAAATGGCTATCTGTGAGTTTAGTACTGACAATCACAGGACACTCTTCCTTATCATCTAAAAATGCATACTTCAAATGAGAGGATAGTGGTTTGAGCTCCACCTTATTTACCTGAGGAGTAGAACTAGAGCATACACTTTCAAGTACAACAGTTTCATGTTTCTGTTCAGCTCCATGACCCTCTAAATCAGCAACACAGGCATCAACATCAGTATCGATGCCTAAGTAGTCACTCTCAGTCAATGCTACCTCCAATGGGTCAGCATCATGTATCTGCTGAAATGTAGACATCACAGATTTTTCTACCACATCTATCCTGCAACAAGATTCTTCAAGCATAGCAGACTTCATAGCACTGGTTAGTTTAAAAGTGACAGTATCATCACCAACTCTCAAAGTCCAAGACCCTCACTTGACATCAATAACAGCACCTGCAGTGCACAAAAATGGTCTGCCCAAAATAATAGGAATTTGGGCATCCTCCTCCATATCCAATACAACAAAATCCACAGGAATGTAAAACTTTCCCACCCTAACAGGGACGTCTTCTAAAACACCTAGAGGGTATTTTATAAAACGGTCAGCCATCTGCAAAGTAATTTGAGTGCACTTAAGTGCCCCCATATTCAGTTTATTGCTGACAAACAATGGCATGACAGACACAGATGCACCTAAATCACATAAAGCTTTATCAATAAAAAGTGCACCTACATGACAAGGGATGGAAAAGCTACCAGGATCTTTCAATTTAGGAGGAGATTTATTTTGCAAAACGGTACTACACTCTTCAGTGAGCGCGACTCTATCTACCCCACCAAAATCTCTCTTTTTAGTGATCATCTCCTTCAAAAACTTAGCATAAACAGGCACTTGAGAAATAAGTTTAGTGAAAAGGAACCGTTACCTCAAGGTTCTTGACCATGGCCAAGAACTTACCAAGTTGTTGATCCACCTTGGACTTTTGCATTCGATGAGGAAAAGGAAACCTTGGTGTAAAAGGTGTATCAGAAACCTTCTCCTTCTCCTTCTTCTTTTCTGCTTGTTCAACTGTTTCAGATAGTTTGACATCAGACGTTGAATTCTTCTCCAATTCCTTCTCTACTACCTCCTTCTCCTTGCTAGGGACAATATCATCATCAATGAGCATAGGAGGAGCAGCATAAGCAGTGCCACTACAAAGAGTAACGGCATTTGCTTGCTCCCTATGTGTAGGTTGCCCTAGCAATTGTCCCTGCTGCCTCTGTGCATTAGTTTCTGCCAATAGAGCAATCTGGGTCTGGAGAATTTTTATGTGCTTCATCTGAGCCCTCTGTGCATCCTCATTGGCTTTCTGCATAGCCAATAACTGTCTCTCTTGAGTTTTCGGTGCCTCCTCATTTGTCTTTTGCATAGACAATACTAGTTTCATCAGTTCAGACGTGTTAGGCTCTTGTGAGGTTGCATTTTGTGGTAGTGGCTGATAATTTTGATGGGCAGGTCTTTGGAAACCAGGGGGATTGTGAGAATTCCCTTGGTTTTGGTAGTAGTTGGGTTTTGGGTTGTTGTGTGGAGGTTGATAGGAATTTTGTGGGGGATGGTAGGAATTTTGTGGCTGTGGGTTCTGAACGTTTTTACTTCTATAGGAAAGAAGTGGGTTGTCTTTCCAACCAGGATTGAATGTGTTGGAGTAGGGGTTATTTGGTTGTCTTTGCTGAAAAGCATTAGCCTGCTCCATCTGATTCTGACTGCACTGACAATCATGGCCGAAGTGACCCTGAATACCACACACCTCGCAGTAAGATGAGGTGATGGGTGCAACTGCCGACATGGCATTGATGCTCATAGGTGGAGGTGTTGAGCTAGAGGACTTCATTGTTTGTAGTTGCTGAGTTAGTTGCGCCATCTGAGATGTAAGCAATGAAATACCGTCAACATCAAGTACCTTCTTAGTCAAACTCCTAGATGATGAGTTGTCATTGGTTGCAAGATTTGCTAGGAAGTCATAACCCTCATCAACTGCCTTGTCCAAAAAGACTCCTCCTGCAGAAGAATCAACAGTACTCTTCGTCTGAGGTTGCAAACCATTATAAAAAGTCTGCGTCAGAAACCACTTGTCCATATTATGATGCGGACATTCCCTCTGTAGTTCTCTGAATCTAGTCCACGCTTCCCTCAATGTCTCATCTGGCTCTTGGGAAAACGTGGCCAACTTGTTTATGATTTCTACTGTTTTTGTTGGAGGGTAATACTCATGAAGAAATGCAGCAGAAATCGCCGGTCATTCTGTCTCAGTGATATCGCTGAACCACCTCTGAGCCTTGTCTCTGAGTGAGAACTCAAATAACATAACTTTCAGCTGCTCAGGTGTGACTCCTTGATGTTTAACAGTTCTGCAGAGTTGTTGGAATCTCTGCAGATGGTTGGCCGGATCTTCAGAAGGATGCCTACTAAACTGATTCTGCTGCACCATATTAATTAGTGCAGGTTTGATTTCAAAATTGTTCGCAGCAATAGTGGGCATCTGTGGACCTGTGGGTATGCCTTCAGGATTAGGAACCCCATAAGATTTCAGTGACTTCGCCATTGGTAATGTGGAAATCTCTGAATCTGGCTTCTCTTGATCAAATTCTGCTCTAAGATCCCGAAGTATTGCTTCTGTGTCGGGATCTCCACGAATAATATGAGTTTTCTTTTGATACCTGGACATATAAGAGAAAATGATAAGATAACTGTAAGAACGGCCTCAATTGGAACGGGAGGTTCCAATGAGGCAAAAAGAAGTACGCTAATTAATCGAATAAGAACAAGAAAACTAGCCGTCTCCCCAGCAACGGCGCCAAAATTTGATAGTATTTAGTCGTATCACCTATTCAAAGATAAACCTACAGTCCTCTAACTAAGGTAGTCAATGGAAGCAGGGTCGAATCCGCAGGGAGACAGAGTTTCTATATTAATATTCAACCAACTAACTACTTCAGATGAAATCAGAGAAGATTAACTGAACTAATGATTAAGCTAAGGAATATGAATTAAACTGAGGATTTACTATGGAATAAAAGCCTAGGGTATTAAGTCGGTCCACCATGCTTATACCAATCAAACAAGGTCAACTACTATAAAAACCTAAGTCATTAGTCAAGTGATTAGAGCATGTGTTGAGCTATGGTTAAGACTCAACGCTCATAGTTCAACATACGCCGCATGTTCACTAACGTAATCAGAACTACTGATGTGTCCTAGGCCTCTAGTCGTAAGACGGATCTGTGCAAACAACTATTAACCACAAGCAATCAATGAAATTGGCCACTAACATTAATCACTAATTAAGAACAAACCACACCACAATCGCTCTAATCAAGCCCTAAGAATCAATAGAAGTCTAAATAACAATCATGGTATACACATGGCTTCCCTATCTAACACCCTAGAAAGAGAACTACTCAGACATGATTAAATTGACAATAACAAAGCTAATTGGAAACCCTAAGAATTGCATCATGAACTAATCGAATAATAAGCCATTAAACTAAGCAATTGAGAGATAACAATAAAGCAATAAGAAAGATGATTACCAAATTGACAGAAAGCGGGAACTTTAATTGAATTGAAATATTATTCGAATCTCTTCTACAATGGAGAGCAATGAAAAACTAGGCTAAGAGCTCTCTAAATGTTCAATAGAATAAAAAATACAAATAAAAACAACCTAAAAAGTATTTATAGTTTCTAAGAAAACAATAAGATAGAGTGGGGAAAAAACGAAATATCGTGTCCCCGTGTCGTCCACTCGATCGGGCAAAGGGCCGCCCTATCTGGCCTGGGAATCATCTTTCAGCACCAAGGAGAATGCACGCACCTGATCAGATAGGGCAACCGTCACCCGATAGGGGCCGCAACCCTAGCACCCGATCGGGCAGGACCACCCGATGGCATCGGATGGTTGTCTTCTTTAGCTCCCAGAAAAACAGCAAATTTGGCCAAGTATAAGTCCGCCTAATGGGATCGGGCAAGTCCGCCCGATCGGGCGGAAAATCTGAAGATCTGGCCTAAAATACTCTTACCCGATCGGGCGAAGCTTCTTTCTTTCTTGCCTCTACTTGGCTTCAGACGCCAAGTCTTTTGCATATTTCTTCTTCACAACGGGGTCCGAATACCATCTCGAGACCGCCAAGATGCCTCATAACCTTCCGTTATAGTGTGGTGATCAAAACATCAAGTAAATAGGGGAGATTTTCCCTAAAAACCTGCAAAACGATATGGAACATACAAACCACAACTATATCGAAATAGTTAGCACAAATAGCTCCTAAGAGCGTCAGTATCGCACAATTTAGCCTGAAAAGAAAGGGAAAAACTCTATAAGAAATAAATATATCAAAGCACAAGAAGCATACATAAGTAGTCCACCATCGAATAGTGCAACGAAAAAGTCAACTCTCTCATTAGTCAATTAAAGCTTTGACAATCCACTCCCTATGTGTATATACATGGGATTTGAGATATTGCCTATTGATGCAACATATACAAATAATGCATATACAAATAGAGGATGATATAACTGTCCCAAGTTCAATTGATTGTGTACAGAAAGGATACACATGACCAACACCTACCTTTATTGGAGTGGTGCACAAAGTAGAAGGCATAACTCTTGGTTTTCCATCCAAGCATACAAAAGAGCTGAAGATCGAAAATGTTTTGTCATTACAACACTAACCATCTCACATTCTACCCTACATTAAAAATCGAACCCATAATTGAAGTAATTTTAGACTTAAATCAATTCAAAAATATATCTCAATCATATGAAGGTCACTGCAAAAATGGCGTAATTGCAAGTATACACATATAGTTAAAAGATAGAACAATTAGACCTTTAGTGTCTGGTGTAAAGCTTCTGAGAAACAATAGTGGCCGCCATATTTGCTATTTTCTTCGAGCAACTCTAGGGTTAGCTGAGAATCAGTAAAGATAAATCAAATATATGAATATCACTGAAAAAATGGCGTAATTCAATGATACCCATAAAAGCAAATGTTGTCGGCCTTGTCGCCATGTGCTTCTGTTAAGTTCTGTGCTTGTTGCCTCTCTTCTTCTTCCTATATCTCTCTCTTAAATTTAACTATAGGGCTTGGAAAAACATTTGGGATGAGGCATAATTTTGGGGAAAAACAATTGAAAGAAGAAGAAATGTGACTTAGAAAACAAGGAGAACGAAGGAAAAGAGGAGTCAAATAGAAAAGCAACAGAAAACCGGGAGAAAGAAAAGCACAATACTTTATGGGAATCGTTGTTTTAACCTTTGTCAACAAAAACCAAGCAACTTATCGAATCATTAGAAAGTTGTAATTACAAGATTAATCAACATTAATTTGAGAAAACCCACCTTAAACGCGACATACTTCTGTGTTGTTTGTCAAATGCAAAGAACATGAGCTGTGCTTCCTCAATTCAGCTTGATAAAACCAAAATTCAAAACAAACCCATGAAAAATTGATCAAAACTCATGTGGGAAAACCTTAGAATGCACACAGTTAACATTCAAAACAAAACAAACAACCCAAAATAATGAAAAATTAGGGTTATGGAAAGAACACCCAATCAAATAGGAGAGAGAAAAATTGACTTACAAGGAAATTTTGAGCTCGGTAAAGTTCAAAAATAAACATTCTCATTTCTCAATAACATTCCCACCGTAACCACACTAAACACAATTGGTTATCAGTAGTAACAAATGAGGAGCGCAAAAAAAAATAAGCACTCAAGATCAACCACTAGAGCTAAATTTACAGCCGTCGTGTCAACTACAATCAACAAGTCACTAATCACATTCATATAAATAAGCGTTATGCAACAAAATTATCCTCAATTAAGCTAAAATTAGATGTAGTCTACACCAAATAAACAACACCACACATTTGAAATCGCCAAAAAGCGAGTTGGATCTATGAACAAGCCAAAATAGAGTGAAATGAAAACCCTAACCTTGTCATTTTTGAATTTGGTACGAATAGTTCTGAGCTCCTTATCAATCCTAAGATGCTAGTGTTCTTTGTTCTGGCAATTACGAATGTCGCTGATGAATACGGAAAGATCTATCATTTAGGAAAGCGCCATGGTTGCTCAGATCCAAGAGATAGAAAGAGAGAGATAGAGAAACCTAACCTGAGAATCGTCGTTGTTGTCACTCTCCTCTAAAGTGTTCGAAAGTGAGTATGGTAGAGGAGAGAGAAATGAAATTGGAGTTCAGGAAGACAATACGTGGAGGCTTGAAGAAGGAGACAATGGAGGACTGTCATCTAGAGAGAGGGACGAAGTGGAAGAGAAGAACCAATACGTGGAGTTAAATGGCAACAAAGGAAATAACTAAAAGTACAACGGTAAAAGAGTCCATTCAATATTCATAAGCTACAGTACTTTAAACTCCTTGCTTTTAAAAGAGTTGAGATTATCTCTCTTACTTTATATATTCCACAAACAATCATTGTATAAATTTCATTGGTCATTCTCTAAAGCAAACTGTAGCAATTAAAAACTAACAGAGGGAGTAGTTGTCAGATTTACACTTCGAGTGAAATTGAAAATTTCTATGTTTATAACTGTTGCGCTAAAATAATTTTAAAAAGCCCTCAACCCAATAGGGTGGGTCAACCCAACAAATTTGGGTTGCTCGGATACCGAAACAGGTTTTGTGTTATAAATATTTGTTCAAGACCAACTAATCTAGGGTCGGCTTTGAATCAGGTCAATTTTTTACATGTTTACTTGTGAAAGATGGTAGTATGTCATAACTTGAACATATAGTTTTCACAATGGTCCATAATAGTTTTACTCCCTAGTTGTTTTCATTAGGCTCTACAAATTACGGTATTTGTTGGCACCAAAATAGTGCTACAGCAAATGTACACATTTGCCTTTTTCCTTATCCTTACTCTTTTAAAAGCAAGGATATCCCTTACTGTTCTTATCAATAGTGATTTGAGTCTATTTTTCATGAAATCCACTGTTCATAAGCCACACCTTGCTTCCCTTTGTAAGTTTCTCTTTTGCTTCTTTTGTTCTTTCTTTGCTCCTGGTTTTCTGATTTCCCTTACTCTCTTATCTTCGTCACTCCATTTAACCTTTTGCTTCCTCTCTCCTCTTCCTCAGCTGATTTCTCTAGATCTTCTGCAAAAAGCTTCCAGATTTTGCTCTTCACCATATGTATCTCCTTCTCTCATCTGGTATTATTCCTTTTTACTTTCTCTCTCATTCTATGCTCTTTTTTTATATATAATTTTGCAACTTCAACTTCGCCGGTTTTTTCCTCCTTCCTTGCTAATTTCTATTATATGTTTTTTATGCTATTCATGCTCTTAGTGGTATGAGTTGCGCCACTCCAAACCACCATGAAAATGGGCTATTTAGAGTAGCTCAATTGGGTGACTTAACTACCCTTAAATCAGAGTTACTTGATGATCCTTCTTTTTATATGATTTCTCTTTATATGATCATAGCTCTTTGCTGCATGTTGCTACTGCTAATGGGCAGATCCATATGGGTTTTTGTTATCTCCTTTTAATTTGGTGTATTGGTTGGATTATTTGATTTATTTCGAGAATCGGGTTTTGGATGTGGGTTGTTTTTGATGGTTTTTTCCAGGTTGTTTCTTGGCTTTTGGAATGATCTGTAAATATTGTTGCTGTTAATCGCCGTTAATTAATAAAATTAATGATTTATGATTACTAGGGAATTTTCTACTTCGTGGGTTTACTGATTTGTTGATTGTTTTGTTGAATGGTTCAGACACCTCTTAAGTTGGCTGCAATGTGTGAGAAAATAGCTTGTGTAGAGAAGATCCTTCATGTAGGAGCTAATGTAAGTTAGTCTTCACTTTCAACTAATTTTTTATTTATAATCTGGGCTTATAAATGGTTTCCCACGATGAGGATGCTGATTATGTATTTATGTTGATGATGATTTGAAGGACCCCGGCAGCTGTGATATGGATACGGATTTCTCCAGGTCAAACAAGAGCTTGTAAGTAAAGGAGGAGTCGTTGTTCCAGGTCAATCGTGTTTCCGCTTAATTCCTTTTTTGGTGAGATAATTTTTTGCTTTTTCACCTTTTCTTTGTTCATAGTTAGGGTTTAATTTTTTCATGCATCGATTCTATGAGTTTTTATCTGGAACTGCTTCTCTTATATGGGTGTTTGTTAGACCTTTTTTTGTTATTTTCCCCCTAATCTCTTTCTTGTAAATATGCTCAAAATTCCTTTAATTTTTTTATTTTCCAATCTGCTGATTGAGTTCACTATGAGGTAATTTTGTTGAAAATGGCAGCAATTGCATCTATGCTAATTTATTTGATTGGCCACTAGGTCGTATTTCTTCGAGCAAGAAAAAATACTAATTTAAGCAAAATGTCAAACAGGTTTTGAGCATCTTGAATAGCATGGACTAATTATTGGGGTTGGGGGAAATGTTGGTAGTGACGGTGGTTTATTGGTAGAAATGCAATGCTTCAGTCAATTTCAGCTTCACGGGACTTTAGCACGGTTCAAAGCAATACAAGATTCCACTTCAAAATGCGAAATTATATCCAGCATTGATTGCATCGAATTATGAGTCAATGGTAATGATTTCTTAGTTTTGGGGTACTTCTTCTTTTTCCAATATTTTTATCTTATTGTTTACATCCTAATGAATTGATTGATTCAAAACTTCTTCCTCTCTTTTGCTTGCCTTTGATTTCGATGCTTTTATTGATCTTTTTTGTACATAATAGCTTATTGTTTCACATAAATGACGCCTTTGATTTCTTAATGTTGGGGATGCTACTATTTCCAAAGCATGGTGTTTATTTGTTAAGGCAAAGAGAATTATTTCTATGTCCTTTTTGTTCTGTTTTATGTGTTTATATAAGATTTTCTAGCTTATGACATGATTTTCAAGTGAATTGGGGCTACTTATCTGGGTTTCTTAAATTTTCTCTTATTTTCGTTCTTCTATGCTTAAGTGAAGTGCTTTAGGTACTCTTATATTTAGTATGGAGTTGTCACTCCCTATTTGATATTTGAATATCCTAACAACTCTATTACCTAACTTGCATGTGCATTTTTTTAATACTATAAGTTTCAGGGTCCTAGACATACATAAATATTATATTGATGGATTGTATTGGTGGAGAAATAGAAATCGAGATGGTCCTTCATCTCAAGATTAAAGCTGCCAATTTTCGATCAAGGTGTGAAGTAGTAAGAAATTGAATCAGGATTCTAGCTAGTATTTGAATTTCATTTATTATGGTGATGTTTGTTTTTGTTACATATTGCATTTACGTGTGATATTGATTTTTACCGCGTGTCAAATTCTTTAATCAAATTTCAAATATCAGCGGCTTTGGCCTTTAGTGCAACTTTCACAATTTAGAAGACCCCGTCTGAATATCTAGCGCGTTCAGGTGTCTTTATATCAATTTATTTTTGGAACGCAAAATCCCATGCTTATCTTATCTTGATACTTTCTTGGTAGGTGATTGGATATGTGGAGGATTGTGAAATCTAATATATACTAAAATCAAAGAGAGGCATATGACCTCGGACGTGAACTAAAAAACTTTTTTAGGTTATCCTCTTTTAGAAAGTATAGTGTTTGTTTGTCATGGAAGAAAAAATTTAGTGTTTACAATCTTAAGGGAAAGAAGTAAGGGCCACTCTTTAGAGATCATGTTTTAAAATTTACCCTAACAACAAGTGTAACTGCTTAAAGAATTTACAAGATTAGTCATGTGCATACATCATAGTTTATAGATGGTTTAAGAAATAAGGTTAACGGGTGTTTGGGGAAATGCATCATCTTAGAGCAAATTACAGTAGGAGGATTTTTTTTGATTGACATAGAGAGAAAGAGTGGTGCCACATCTACTTAATATCTATTAATAATTGTCTTAATCATTGAATCTCACATTATTTAAAATAACTTATTTTTCTGGTTATTTTTCTTATTGCCTTGTCGTATCCCTTAGTCTATTATCTGAACTGTTTTGAAAGTGATGAAGAGCATAGTGGTGAGACATTGAAGTTAGCTTGACTTTGTTAGAGGAATGGATGTTATACTATTTTATGTTTCAATCTTTTACGTTTTAGCTTGACTCTTTTTTTATGTATGATGAATGATCTTGGTGTGCTGAATATGCAACAGTTTTTCTCGTTAGTTATCGCATTTGATGTTTCTATATACCATGAATTGATTCTGGTATGATGTATGTGTACTAACTTTGTTGGCATTATATCTCATTTGTTGTTGATTCTTACTTTGTGCATACAAGTGAGGTGGCTTATTAATATCTTCATCTATAAGTCTCTAATGCTTTAAACGGAATGTAGATTTCAGGTACTGTATAGGTGCTAGAAGAGATAAAAAAGCAGGTGCAGTACTTGCAAAGTCAAGTGGAGGTACTTTATTTCTGCCTATGAGATTCACCTTTTATTCAATGGGGGACTACGAAGAAATAGGTTATCATTATGTACTAGAATAGACGATGGCATGCAAGATAGGTTGGTATAAATCTGCCTCAATGTTTCATTAAGATAATTTTGCCCTCTTTTCTCGTTTGAAGTCTTCAATGAAGGAATTGAAACACTTTAAAGTTGGTCTTCATGTATTCGAATTCTGATAACCTATAATATCCCACCGAAATCTGAACTAGAAATTCAAAAGCTCCCACCCTAAGAAATTCGAGATTCATCAATTGTTGACCAACCCAATCACTTTCTATTGCTTGGCTTACTTTAAATCAACACGGAAATGACACAAATCTATCGTGGTGTTGCAGCATCTGTCAACGAGGCTTGCAACAGTTAATCAAAAAATAGATTTCAATCTTGACAACCTGATTACAGGAAAGTAAGTTGTAATCTTATTTGAATTTCTTGTCTTGGAGGTAACAAATTGTTATGATTTGTGAAAGTTGGTCTTTTATGTTTGTTGAAGAATTATGTCTCTATCCTTGCATATGAAACGAAATATTTGACAGTAACTTCGGAACTTGTTATCGACTTACAACATTTGAGTGAAAATTTCCAATTACAAGTGTTTAATAATAACTTTTAGCTAGGAAATATTTAGTTTGTAACTCATTTATCCTACCTGAATGAGCATTAACCTATAGAGTGAGCGCTTGAAGCAAGTCTTGAGAACCTTACTATTGACCTCCTTGTGCGCTATCCTTGGATTGGACTCTAAGAAAACTTCAAGAGAATTGGAAAAAAGGCTATAGTGATAAGTCTTCTACCACCGGTATAATCTATTATGTTATGTTCGCTTGTAAAAATTTTGGATGTTTTACTGACTTTGACAGTATTGTTGGGCGAGTGAATGAAACAATAAATATTGGTTGTTGACATACAGGAAGATGCTCAAAGAACTCCATAAGTAGTAGCTTTTTAGTACGGCTCATTGTATAGAAAAAACGGATCTATGAACTAAAAGGAAATTTTGTAGTTGACCCTGGTTTGTTGTCATTGCATAAGTAGAATGCCATGAGATGCTGCAGTTTTCAAAATTAATTATAGATGTTTCTGTCATTGGTTGCATTTTTAGTCATAAATACTAAAACTCAGCATGTAGGTTTTGACAAGAAAAGGGGGGACTCTGCCACTACAACCATCTAGGTTGCTACAATCAGGTGACCAGGTTTCATACGTCCTTCAACTCATATCAAGATTTTCTAGGGACAGAACATAGAAGAAAGGTCCAGTCGTCGGTTGAGTTGTTTGACCCTGTAGTTTGGGCAGTTGGGGTGCGTGTCTAAATGCAAGTAAGTGCTAGAAGCTGATTAGTGTTATACCTAATATTTACTTCAAAGCGATCTCCTTGTCTGATTGATATGGTAGTGTTTTTCCCCGGGTTAGGCATGTAGTGTCGCAATTTGCAATTCGACATTTTCACTCTTTCTGACAAATTAACCTGAAATGTTCATAATTAATGGCATGATACAATTGGTACATTAACTCAGAAGGTTACTTGTGTAATTATTAGCCTTATGAAATTTGGGTAGTCTTGTAATTTGGTTATATGGTATTAGCAACCCTTACCTTCTTATAGTTCTGACTTGCACTTTTGGCTTATACAGAGTACATTAGACCCATTATTTCCGAAAAACTTTTTCTCATAATTTTCTAACTTGTTGTTTGTTCACAGATTGATTGGAGTATCTACTACTACCTTTTTCCCCCACTGTCCTAAAGGGTAACAGCCGTAACACACACCCTCGGTCCTACAATAGTGTTTCCCGAAGAGGTACATACTCCTGTTGTCCATTGATTTACTTAATCCTAACTCTTTCTTAGACAACATCGATTACGAGGAAGATAATTAGTTGAGCAGCTATTATAAAGAAATTACGCCGCATATTTAGGCTAGAATGAGAAACTAAACAAGAATAGGCATATGTTGTGCTTTATAAGATGATAAACTTACCGAGTAGACAGTGGAGCCTCTGAGATGCTTAAAATACTAGAATTAACGTAAAGTTAAGGGAACAAGGATTGAACTTCATTTTTTGTGTAGAGAATGTGCTGTTCTTTGGGTGTTAAACTTGAACCTTTGATCTGAGAGCAAACAAGTTGATCAGGGACATATACATATAAGGAGTAAGGGTGACAAGAATAGAGAGAAACTTAAACGAGATTATGACATATTAAAGGAGGCAAATGGTGCAATAAGCAAATAAAGAAGCAGGTTGATGTGAGAGAAAGAGAAATGAATGGACAAAAGCGAGTGTGGTGCTTAGTTGAATTGATTAATTGCTCTTTTCTTTTACCTTTTCCTTTTCCTATTTTCCCATACTCTCAAAGATCAAGCTTATTGTGGCAGATCATTCGACAACTTTCTCTTGTAACTTGTATTAGACTACTATTTTAGGATTACCTCATTCTTTGTTGTAATTCTCATTGTCAACAGAATTAGGGAGACACTAGAGGGCCTCTATCTATCAGGGAATCGTACGCCCACCGTTATGATCAGGCCAGAACTTCACAACAACCTTTTCAAGGAATACTTGAAAAGATAATGGAATGCTGCCTTTTGAAAGCTCTAGCCTCACGTATATCACTAGATATCCCTTCAGCATTGCAAGTATACCTTAATATAGAATCTCAAAGAGAAGGTTGCATGTTCAAAGTGTCTAACATACCTCCCTAATAGTTTATCTTCTCTCAATAACAGGAACAATAAGGGAAATTACTAGAAGAGATGTACGAACTGCGGACCAAAGATGTGTTGTTATAGATCATTCAGAGTGTCAGATGCATTTGGACTATTACACTTCTTATGTTTAATGCTACTTCACTACTAAACATGTATTATATACTTTGGAATCTGTATTTAATGTCTATGTTATAGTTTATGAAAAACCATGTGGTATATGTCTAATGGGATGTATCAAGTATTGGAGAATTGCAGGAGTAATTTAAGTTGTAATTGTCATTGCATTGTGCTAACAAGCTAAGAGAATCCTAGAAACGAATTGTACCTAGAGTCTAATTATTGATTTCAGACAGTGTGATGACCGGTCCTAAAATTTCAACACTGATTATTTGCATAACCGAGGTACGACTAATTATATGACAAGTAATAAAACCATATCGACTACATAACCATATTGGGGGGCCGCGCGCGTTAGCGCGGTCCAACAACTAGTACCAAAAAAAACTAGGAGAAGCAAAAAGAAGAGTAAATAGGAGAGACACTGACAAATTTCATAAACGAGTCCAGATAAACCAGAACCAGGACCACCAGTGAGCCAAAGCACAAGAGTGCATCTCTCTCTGATTCGATAAAGTAATAAAACAACTGACTTTCCTCTGATTCCCCCACTCCTATGTATCTGCATATTTTGTAACCATGCAAAACTTGTATTCCCACTATAACACAACACTTGCAACAAGAATTCCTAGGCAAAATTTATTAATAATGGATAAAAGTGTAATTTGGTAAAAGTAGAAAAGATAAATGACATGTGATTAGGAAAAAAGAAGGGAAAGAGAGAAAAAAAACAAAAATAAGTACACATAAGGTGGGGACCATATATAGTTTAATGTGAAAAACTTTACCATAAAAAGAAAGTAGAGAAATTATTGCAAGTATTATGTTACAGCTATTTATGGAAAATGTTGCAAGTAAGGTATTAGGGAGGGAGTAAAATTTAACCACCAAATTGAAAAAACAAGAGAAAACTACTAAACCCTGAAAAAGATTACCCAGTTTCGAGACTGAAAGGAAGATCACCAGTATAGCCAGGAAGCGATTTGATAATGTTGGGGAGTGAATGTGAAGAAGATATCATTAAAAAGACAAGAGTAATTTGGAGCAAGGATAATAACGCCATTGATGTTTTACCCATATTAAAAAGATAACTACTACTTCATTAAGTAAATTCATCTCTTCTTCATTAGAATATAGCGCTGGAATTTGTAGTCATGTGATGCTTCCGTTTCCGACGCGATTGGGACAGCTTCTCGAGGTCTCAGAATAGAGGATAAACTAATCACGTTATGAACGTTTTGTTTTGTCTCCGTCTTTTTTAATCTGTAACGGGAAACTTCAGAGTAGAGTAGCTCGTGGATTCCGAACTTTGTCAAAAGTTTTACTTAATTTGTTAAGTTTCAAATAATTAACTTATACTTCCTCCGTTTCTAAATAAGTGACACACTTTCTTAATAGGAAACTGTCACAATCAGTGACACCAAGCTTAAAGTAGGACATTTTAAATGATAAAGTTACATGATTACCCTTACTCAAGCAATATATATCAATTGTTTATTTAGTTAAAGTACCCTTTCTCTTTTTAATTGTAGTCCCCAATTTTCTCTCTCTAACTTCATTGGTTTTCCCCCACTTTCTCTATGTTCCACTTATTTAGAAACGGAGGAAATATTATTGAGGGTGCTTATGACATTTATCTATTTATCTATCTATCTATCTATCTATCTATACTTATTAAAGCAAAATCTATTGTACACGACTCAAGCATATCGATAAAAAAGGATCACATGTCGAACCTCTAAACAATGGTGTTATGTGTCGTATATATAAGCATTTACAATTTAGGGAAGATATTGTAGGTTATTATACTGTCTAATCCAAAAAATATAAAGTACTATTTAAACTATTATATTTAAAAATTACTACCTCCGTTTTTTTAATTTGTATGTTTGCTTTTGAGCGCGGACCAAGGAAAAAGTACAAAAGTAAGAGAGAAGGTTGGTAAAACTAAGCAAAAGGTCAAAAAGGTAGAGAGAAAAAATAGAAAAAGTAGAAGAGAAGTGTAACAATTAACTAAACCTATTTATATTAGTTCCAAAACTAAAGACGGAAAATCGGGAAAAAAAAACTGAACTATAGGTCCACACGGGCGCATCCAAAACGACACAGGCGTGCGGACCTAATTCTCAGGAATTAGCGTCTTCATATAAGTCTTCACAGCAGTGCTTTCATAAAATTCAGGTCACACGGGCGTGTCAAAATGGACACGGGCGTATGGGCCTAATTTCCTCAAATCAGCAATCAAACAACAATAAGGCAGCAATAAAACTGCCTTCGTGGAAAAAGCCCACCACGGGCGTGGCGAACTGGAGATGGGCGTGTCCCCTTGGAAACCTCGAATCACCAGCAAATCAACACTTCCTACTTCCTCCTTGAATAGGCTACACGGCCGTGTGGATATCCACACGACCGTGTAGACCTGATCTTATGCTTATTCAAGTCTGAAATTCCATAAAAAATCCTTTATTGATCAAATGGCTTCAAAAACCTACTACTTAGCTTGGAATTCATCCAAAAACAGATAAACAGATAGTGAAACCACAATGTAGCCAAGGGGATAAAAACATGCAATACTAAAACTAAATGCTCTAAATCATGCAATGACACTAAAAATACTTTACAAATAAGCACAATAAAATGCTTATCAAACTCCCCCAAGCTGGTCCAATTGCTTGTTCTCAAGCAATGAAAATCAAATACAAGGGCAAGAGTTCAATGACTCCTCACAATAATATGCATGCCAAGATAGAGAATGAAGACCTTTCAAACAGTTATGTCAATAAAAGCAAAATACCATCAAGTCTCACTATTTATAGCGCAAGGAAAAGCAGCCAATCTTACCACAAGTTCTCCCCCAAGCTTGGCTCAGTCATATGGATGGTAGCTCTCACCTTTAGTCGTGCTCAAGTTCTATCGTGTGTTTATGAGGTCGCAATGATCTCTCAAGGCTCAATTCCGTTGACTAAATCCTACCATAGGTTGGCTTATCTTCTCACTCTCCATCGCGTGAGACATAAGCTCTTTTCAAAAATCATCAGGACTTTATCAAGGTTGTAATGAAGGCTAAAAGTAAGGGTGTGGAGACATTTGGTGCTAAAAAGGGGAAAGTGAAGCTTCCTAATTCAAAACCATCTAAATAAACGTTAACCCAAAACCATCTAACTTTGTTACAACCACTCAACTAATCAATATTACCTCCTCCAAAAACGTCTCCTAATCTCTCTTTATTAAGTAGTAAGAACAAAACCAAATTTTTTTGTTGGGATGTTTGATGTTCCCATTTTTTCTCTTTTCTAACGTTGTTTTTCTCTTTTCTAACGTTGTTTTTCTCTTTTTTTCTTTCTTTTTTTAACTAATAAGTAAGAGAGATAGGAGATCAACAAGAAGCGGGGAGGCGGTGAAATCAACATATAACGTGAGTTCTAACCCAAAAACATATCATACAACCACCCCAAATCACTATTAGAGCACCGAATCATAAGACGTACCCCTCATCAATCTAGTTTCACAATCCACTAGGTTAGGAAATCGGTAATAAGCTAAAGATGTCATTAAACAAGAAAATAGGCTCAGGCTCACAAGGGTGACAAAAGAGATAAGACAAAGTGGGTGGCATTTGGCAATGCTGTTCAAATAGATATCGAACGCCTCAATCATATTCAAGAATCAAACTAGTCAATGCAATTTCAAGGAGAACCAACGCAAGTTCTAGAGAACATTCGTCAAGGAAGAGCATCACATAGCAAGCAGATAAGACTGAAAAGATGTCAGTCTATGAGGCCATAATAACATGCTCTCACATGGGGTATAACTACCAACATCAGTGGAGCTGTAAAAGAGGGAGACCAATCATACCACAACCCATCGATTCCTTGGCCTACTAGAGACTATCAAAGCATTTCCTTTTTCAGTTTTCACGTCATCAGAATAACACACGCGTACCAATGACGGAGTTCTATCCTAAATGCAATCTATATGCATGCATGAATAAGTTTAATGCAAGACAAAAGAATTCCACATGCACCCTAAGCATGACACTAAATCTAAACATGACACCAATATGCAAACTATATGCAACTGATATGTACACCCCCTAAGATAAATCACACAGTGTCCTCACTGTGAATAGTCTAATGATAACAAAATCAAGGGGAAGAAGGGCACGACTAAGTGTTCAAGAGGGGGTCGAGAATAACCACGTGAATCGGGCTTATCTCCTTAAGGTCATCAATCGAGATCTCAATGACATTTTTATACTTCTGTAATATCTCAATCAATTTTGGTATAGAGATGTCATCAAAAGGCGAGTTGATAATAACAGGATAAGTACATGCATCATTAAGGAAAACATACTTAACAGAGGGGGGAATGAATTTTAACTTTACCTTAGGAGGAGGCTTAGAACTCTCCTCTTTTTCAATGAAGCGGCAAGGACCTCAAACTCCGCCTCATGTGTCTCCTTGACGGCATCATTAACGAGAAGCATAGAGGACTCTCCCACTTCATCCATGTCTAAACTCGCTGCTTTAGTGGTAGAAGCATAGGGCTCATCATCAGCGTGAATTTCTCTCTCAAAATCTTCCATCTCGTTCTTCACATGACAAACCCGACAAACTCTCTCTATCATGGGTCTCTTAAATGTTTTCGTGAACTCAAACACAACCTTCTCATTGGCTACCTCAACCGTGATTGTATCATTTCTGTGATTTATTACGACACCGAATGTCTTAAGAGCTTATCTTCCAAGAATGAGAGGAGTCTCCGGATCATCCACCATATCCATCACTACAAAATCACACGGCACCAAGACATGCCCAACTTGTATTGGAACTTCTTCCAACTCACCATGCGGCGCCTCTCAAAGATCGATCTGCCAATTTAATAGTCTTCCTCGTAGGAAGAAGAGGGAAGTTAAGGCACTTAGCTATGGATAGAGGCATTAAACTCACACTTGCACCTAAATCGTCCATTGTACCCTTAGGGTCGAGGTCACCTATCTTCACCGGCAAAGTGAAGCTTTCGGGGTCTCTTTGCTTCTTGGCCATATCTCGTTGCACTAGAGCAGCTACTTGGTATGACAATTTGATAACCTCATCTTCAACCTTCCGTTTATTGGAGAGGATATCCTTTAAAAACTTAGTATAGGCAGCCATTTGGGAAATAGCCTCGAGGAAGGGAATGTTGACTTGAAGGCCTTTCATAACTTAGAGAAACTTTATGAATTTGTCGCTCAATTTTCTTTCCACTAACCTATGAGGGTATGGCACCGGCGGCACGTAGGTATTAGGTGGAGGAGGTGTTGGAAATGAGATCTTTGTCACCAACTTGCTCATACGTCTCCTCCGTCTCCTTATCCTCTCATGCTCTTTCAAATTAACCTCTCTCTCAACTTTCTCATCTTGAGTGTCATTCTCAACCACCTCAATCTCACTTTCTTCACTATCATTGAGCTCTTGGGGCCCTCAAAGTTCGTTCCCGAACTCAAATGGATAGCTTTGACTTGGTGTAGGTTGGGGTTAGGAATGGGTTGGCTTTGAAGTTGATTTGTGGGGTTAGAGGCGGTTTTCTCGGCCACGTGAGCTAATTAGGTTTCAAGAATTTTGGTGTGAGATTGAATCTCTTGGAACCTTTGCTCAGGGCTTTGAAGTGCTTGGATGATGGTTTGGAGTTGTTGGAGAATTTGGGAGGTGGGATCAGAGGATGAAGTAGTGATAAGTACTTTATTGTGCTTATCCATGCTGCATTTTTAGTGTCGATGCATATAGATTAAGAGCATTTTAGTCTTGAATTGCATGGTTTTGATTACTTGGATCTAAATGGTCGCTTCACTACTCGTTTAGTTATTTTGGATGATTTTCAGGCTAACTAGCAGGTTTTTGAAGTCACATATGATCATTGGAAGATTAGTTGTGGACTGTTGAACTTCAAATGAACATAATGTATGATCCGTAAATCGAATTAAGGTGATTCTGGTGCGTGGTGTTAGTTCCTTTCATTAGCTTTCCAACAACCGGTCATAAGCCCAATTCCGATAAGAGACGAGAGAGATATGATCGTTTGAAGTTGAGTTGTCCGCTGACTACCAGGTCTACACGACCGTGTTGGTCTGTTTCCGCGAAGTCAGTCCTGCTCTGCTTGCCCACTGATTTGAAAAGTTCAGGTCTACACGACCGTGTCCATTTTGAAACTACCGTGTCCACTTTGACACTGTCGTGTCGATTTATATCCACGGAAGCAGTAGCTTTGAAGAAACGCCGAGAATCTTGTGTAACAGGTCAAAAACGATACGACCGTGTGGACCTGTTTTCGGGCTTTGACCCGTTTTGTCCGTCAAACTTCAATGACTCTTTTAATTAGTTTTCTTAGCTTAGACTCGGGATGATCTCATACTCTTAGTTTCTAATTACTCTCTCTTACGCCTAAACTCTCTCTAAACACTAATTTACTCCATTGTTTCATCTTTGAAGATCGAATTCGTTAATTAATTCAAGTAATTTCTCTTCAATCTCTTTCCTTTAATTTTATTGCTTAGTTTATGACGTTGAATTTATTGAATCTTAATTGCTTAGAATCCATGGTTAGTGAGTAGTTCCTAATCTAGGGTTTGGGTGAAAGCATGAATTAGGGGCTTAATGTAGATGTTCTTTTAATTGCTTCATTCAAGTCTAATATGCATTGTTCTTGGTGTTTTGACACCTTAGGGTAGACCTTGATCAAGTTTATGCTAGGGCTTAGATTTCTATTACTCTTAATTAATTGTTGTTGTCTAGTCATTCCCATGAACAACTTAATTTCTAAACCAAGAGATTGGGTAGAAATTAAGAGGATCCTATTTAGGGGTTTTCCAATCAAATTGAATCCATTAATCAATTGGTTAAAGACCATTCGAGAGAGGATTTAGTCGATTGATTAATTGATTACTCTTGAGGAACATTCGAGAGAGGAGAGGGAAACTTAACCTTGCATGTTATTCTCTATAGCTTCGTAGTTGCATTTGTGTCGTGTCTTGCCCGAGTTCATGCGAGTAACCCAAGTTCTAGTGTTTTCTATATCATATTAATTCTCTTATTTAATTATTAGTCGGTATTCATTAGCTAGTTAATTAGTTGGTAGTCTATTGAATCTTAAACCCCCCAAAACCCTTCACTTAGGTAGTTTTGGACTTAGTGGACTTTAGTCAATCCCGATTTTTCTTGTGGTTCGACCTTTGAATTGCCGTTACTACGTTCTTAGTAGTCGCTCGTTAGGCTTATAAATTGTGTTTGCTAAGCGGTTCTTAGTGCCTTAACGACACACTAAAACCTCTTATCAAAATGGCGCCGTTGCCGGGGAGTTGTGCTATTGATTGAAGTTTGCCTTAGTTTAGTATTGCTTAAGTGATTTTTCTTTTATTTTTAACTGTGTTGTTATTTGCTAACCCTCTGCTTAGCTTTGTTGTGTACATGAGAAAGAGAGCTCACGGTTCACCCATCTTACTTTTAGATCCGGAAATCAATCGCACCTTGCAAAAGTTTCGGGGAGGTTTGGAACGGTTGACTTTGAGTTCTCCACCAGCTTCACCAATCTCAAGTTCTACAAGTGAAAGTGAATCAGACATGGGTGAGGAAAATGGACAGCTTTTCAGGGATTTCGGAAATCCGGGGTCCTATGTTTTACAGGGTGGAATTCGACTCCCCACAACCACTACAAATTTCAGCATTCACCCTCAATTCACATGGATGGTGAAAGCAGATCAATTTTTTGGAGGGTCGGATGAGGATCCAGTTGATCATCTTGATCGATTTATGGAGATTTGTGCTATGATAACAACGAATGATGTATGTCCAGACTACATCAAGATGCATCTCTTCCGGTCTTCTCTTTCCGGTTTGGCAAAGTCTTGGCTCAAGAGTTGGTCTGCTAACTCCCTCACTACATGGGAGCAGGTTACATTGGCTTTTTTGAAGAAGTATCTCCTAGAGTCGAAGACCGCAGATATTAGGAGGCAAATCTCCTCTTTTGAGCAAGATTGTGATGAGACACTTGCGGAGGCTTGGGAAAGGTTCAGGGAATTGATTCGTTCGTTCCCTCACCATGAGTTCAATGAAAACCTACTGATGAGGTTCTTCTATGATGGTCTTGATCCTATGTCACGTGCTAATCTTGATGCTGGAGCGGGAGGTCAACTTTCTAATATCCCGCATGACCAATTAGAGGCCACCTTAGAAGAAGTGATCAAGAATTACTCATGGGGTGGAAGAAGGAGAGGTGCTCAACAGAAGAAGGGTGGAAAGTTTGAGTTGGACCCAATGGACCAAATTCAAGCGAAGATGGATCAACTTGTCAAGAAGCTCTCGAAGATCACCCTTGGATCATCTAGTCCCTCACAAGTGAATGCTTTCTCTTGTGACATTTGTGGTGGTACAAACCATGATACCTCTTATTGTGGAGGATCTCAGTCAGAGCATGTGGCGGCAATGAATAGTAGAGGAGAGGGGTATCAAGGCAACCAAGGTTATAGGAGCAATCAACAAGGAGTGTGGAGATAACCTCAACAAGGCTACAACCAACCTCAATTAGGGTGGAATCCACCTCAACAAGGGTTTACTCAAAGCTACAATCAAGGTGGATCCTCCTCTCAAAACTCTAGCACTTACCAAGCCCGTCATCAAAGATCCAACTTCCAAAAGGCCCCTCAAAACCCACCATTTCCTAAGCCAAATCCCGAACCTACTACATCCTCCGACCCTACCTCCCTAAATCTCCAACAACTCTTAACCATCACCCAAACCCTTCAAAGTCATGACCAAAGGTTTCAAGAGTTACAAGCTAACACCAAAATGCTTGAAACCCAATTGGCTCAAGTGGCCGACAAAAACCCCTCTAACCCCACAAATCAATTTCAAAGCCAACACATTCCTAACCCCAACTTACATCAAGTCAAAGCTATTCATTTGAGGTCGGGAACAAACTATAAGGGCCCCAAGATGCCTAATGAGTGTGAAGAAAGTGAAGTTGAGGTGGTTGAGAAGGACAAGCAAGTTGAGGAAGATGAAAGGGAGGTTGATGTTGAGAAAGGAAGAGAAGATAAGGAAACTCAAGAGCAAGTTGGTGACAAAGCCCCATTGTCATCACCTCCTCCACCTAAGCCCTATGTGCCACCGATCCCATATCCTTAAAGCTTGGTGGAGAGGAAGTTGAGTGACAAAATCAATAAGTTCCTCCAAGTTATGAAAGGCCTTCAAATACACATTCCATTCCTTGAGGCCATGTCTCAAATGCCAGCCTATGCCAAGTTCATGAAGGAGATCCTCTCCAACAGTCGAAAGGTTGAAGACGAGGTTATCAAATTGCTATACCAAGTAAGTACTCTAGTGCAACGAGATATGCCTAAGAAGCAAAGAGACCCTGGAAGCTTCACTTTGCCGGTGAAGACAGGTGACCTCGAGCCTAAGGGTGCCTTGGCCGATTTGGGTGCGAGTGTGAGTTTGATGCCTCTATCCATAGCTAAGCGCCTAAACTTCCCTCTTCTTCCTACAAGGAAGACTATTCAATTGGCGGATCGATCTTTGAGAGCGCCGCATGGTGAGTTGGAGGATGTTCTGATACAAGTCGGGCATGTCTTGGTGCCGTGTGATTTTGTGGTGATGGATATGGAGGAAGATCCGGAGACTCCTATCATTCTTGGAAGAGAAGCTCTTAAGACATTGGGTGTCGTAATAAATTGCATAAATGATACAATCACGGTTGAGGTAGCCAATGAGAAGGTTGTGTTTGAGTTCTCCAAAACATTGAAGAGACCCATGATAGAGAGAGTTTGTCGGGTTGGTCATGTGGAAAGTGAAATGGAAGGTTTTGAGAGAGAAGCTCACACTGATCATGAGCCCTATACTTCTATCACTGAGGAGCCGAGTTTAGATATGGAAGAGGTGAAAGAGTTCTCTATGCTTCTCGACGATGCTACCGTTGTGGAAACACTTGGGTCGGGATTTGAGGTCCTAGCCACTTCCGTTGCTAAGGAGGAGAGTACTAAGCCTCCTCCCACGGTAGAGTTTAAACCCCTTCCCCCTCCCTTAAGTATGTCTTCCTTGATGATGCATGTACTTATCCTATTATTGTTGACTCGGCTCTTGATGAGATCGCTATACCAGAATTGATTAAGATATTGCAAAAATATAAAGATGTCATTGGGAGCTCGATTGATGACCTTAAAGGGCAAAGCTCTACTCACGTGGTTTCCGACCCCCCTCCCGACCATTGAGGCGGGTTTTTTCCCCTCCCTTGCTATTGTTATCATTAGACTTTTCACAGTGAAGACACTGTGTGGTTTAGCTTGGGGGAGGATGTATATATTAGTTGCATATAGTTTGCATTAGATGCATATAATTTGCATTACTTGCATATTAGTGTTATGTTTAGATGGCATATTAGCATTTAGTATCATGTTTAGGATGTGTTTAGATTGCATATTAGCATTTAGTATCATGTTTAGGATGCATATAGACTGCATTTAGGTTAGAAGTCCGCCCTTGGTACGCATGTATTCTTCTTGATGACCTGAAAACTGAAAAAGGAAATGCTTTGATAGTCTCTAGTAGGCCAAGGAATTGTTGGGTTGTGGTATGATTGGTCTTCCTCTTGTGCGGCTCGACTGATGTTGGTAGCTATATCCTTTGTGAGAGAATGTTTTTATAGCCTTATAGACTGACATCTTTTCAGTCTTATCTGCTTGTTGTGTGTTTCTCTTCCTTGATGAATATTCTCTAGAACTTGCATTGATTCCCCTTGAATACGCTTGACTTGTGTGCATCTTGAATGTGATTGAGGCTTTCATGTTACTTGAGCTACATTGCCAAAGGCCACCCACACCTACTTATCCTTCTTTGAAGCCCCTATGAGCCTAAGCTTGTTTTCTTTGTTAACCACATCTCTAGCTTATTACCTATATCCTTACCTTGGGGATTGTGAAACTACTTAGATGGGGTGAAACATAATGATGGGTGGTACGAGAATGACTTGGGTAGGTGTTCGACTTTGTGTTTGGATATTGTTTGAGTTCGCCTCCTTACTATTCATTGAAGTTCTCATTTTCTCCCTTCCTCTAAAATCACCACAATCCACAAAATAAAAAAAAAGAATAGAAAAAAAATGAATGAAAAAAAATAAAGGATTTGTGGTGTGTTCAAAAATCGCAATAAGGGAGATTGAGATGCTAAAATAAGAGGAGAGCTTGTGAAAGATTGTTTAGAGCGTTCAATTTTGTGTAGGGTTGGTTTTGAGCTTTTAGAAAGGTGCTAAGTTGGAAGTTTCACTTTCCCCTCTTTAACACCACGATCCCAAATGCTACCACACCCTCACCCTAAGCCTACATTACAACCTTGACTAAGTCCTCTTGATTCTTGATGCAAACTTTGGTCTTTATGCGACGGAGAGTGAGATGATATGCAAGCTTATGGTAGGATATAATCGATGGAATTGAGCTTTGAGCGTTCATTTGACCTATTTAAACACATGAGAGAAGTGCGCACGACTAAAGTGAGAGCTACTATCTATATGACTGAGCCAAGCTTGTGGGAGAACTTGTGGTAAGATTGGTTGCTTTTCCTTGTGCTATAAACTTTTAGACTTGATAGTGTTTTGCATTTATGGATGAAAAGGTATGAAAGGTCTTTATTCTCTATCTTGGCATGCGTATTATTGTGAGGAATCATTGAACTCTTGCCCTTGTATTTGATTTGCATTGCTTGAGGACAAGCAATTGGACTAGCTTGGGGGAGTTTGATAAGTATTTTATTGTGCTTATCCATGCTGCATTTTTAGTGTCGATGCATATAGATTAAGAGCATTTTAGTCTTGAATTGCATGGTTTTGATTACTTTGATCTAAATGGTCGCTTCACTACTCGTTTAGTTGTTTTGGATGATTTTCAGGCTAACTAGCAGGTTTTTGAAGTCATATATGATCATTGGAAGATTAGTTGTGGACTGTTGAACTTCAAATTGACATAAAGTTTGATTCGTAAATCGGATTAAGGTGATTCCGGTGGGAGGTGTTAGCTCGTTTCGATAGCTTTCCAACGACTGGTCATAATCCCAATTCCAATACGAGAAGAGAGAGATATGATTGTTTGAAGTTGAGTTGTCCGCTTACTAGCAGGTCTACACGACCGTGTTGGTCTGTTTCCGCGAAGTCAGTCCTGTTCTGCTTGCCCACTGATTTGAGAAGTTCAGGTCTACACGACCGTGTCCATTTTGACACGACCATGTCCACTTTGACACGGTCGTGTCGATTTATTTCCACGGAAGAAGTAACTTTGAAGAAACGCTGAGAGTCTTGTGTAACAGGTCTACACGGTCGTGTCGTTATTGACACGACCGTGTGGACCTGCTTTCGGGCTTTGACCCATTTTGTCCGTCAAACTTTAATGACTCTTTTAATTAGTTTTCTTAGCTTAGACTCGGGATGATCTCATACTCTTAGTTTCTAATTATTCTCTTAGGCCTAAACTCTCTCTAAACACTAGTTTACTCCATTGTTTCATCTTTGAAGATCGAATTCGTTAATTAATTCAAGTAATTTCTCTTCAATCTATTTCCTTTAATTTTATTGCTTAGTTTATGATGTTGAATTTTTTGAATCTTAATTGCTTAGAATCCATGGTTAGTGAGTATTTCCGAATCTAGGGTTTGGGTGAAAGCATGAATTAGGGGCTTAATGTAGATGTTCTTGTAATTGCTTAATTCAAGTCTAATATGCATTGTTCTTGGTGTTTTGACACCTTAGGGTAGACCTTGGTCAAGTTTATGCTAGGGCTTAGACTTCAAGTACTCTTAATTGATTGTTGTTGTCTAGTCATTCCCATGAATCAACTTAATTTCTAGACCAAGAGATTGGGTAGAAATTAAGAGGATCCTATTTAGGGGTTTTCCAATCAAATTGAATCCATTAATCAATTGGTTAAAGACCATTCGAGAGAGGATTTAGTCGATTGATTTATTAATTACTCTTGAGGAACATTCGAGAGAGGAGAGGGAAACTTAACCTTGCATGTTATTCTCTATAGCTTCGTAGTTGCATTTGTGTCGTGTCTTGCCCGAGTTCATGCGAGTAACCCAAGCTCTAGTATTTTCTCTATCATATTAATTATCTTATCTAATTATTAGTCGGTATTCATTAGCTAGTTAATTAGTTGATAGTCTATTGAATCTTAAACCCCCCAAAAACCCTTCACTTAGGTAGTTTTGGACTTAGTGGACTTTAGTCAATCCCGATTTCCTTGTGGTTTGACCCTTGACTTGCCGTTACTACGTTCTTAGTAGTCGCTCGTTAGGCTTATAAATTGTGTATGCTAAGCGGTTCTTAGTGCCTTAACGACACACTAAAAACCTCTTATCAAAATGGCGCCGTTGCCGGGGAAATTGTGCTATTGATTGAAGTTTGCTTGATTTTAGTATTGCTTAAGTGATTTTTCTTTTATTTTTAACTTTGTGGTTATTTGCTAACCCTCTGCTTAGCTTTGTTGTGTTACATGAGAAGGAGAGCTCACGGGTCACCCATCTTACCTTTAGATCCGGAAATCAATCGCACCTTGCGAAAGTTTCGGGGAGGTTTGGAACGGTTGACTTTGAGTTCTCCACCAGCTTCACCAATCTCAAGTTCTACAAGTGAAAGTGAATCAGACATGGGTGAGGAAAATGGACAGCTTTTCAGGGATTTCGGAAATCCGGGGTCCTATGTTTTACAGGGTGGAATTCGACTCCCCACAACCACTACAAATTTCAGCATTCACCCTCAATTCACATGGATGGTGAAAGCAGAGCAATTTTGTGGAGGGTCGGATGAGGATCTAGTTGATCATCTTGATCGATTTCTAGAGATTTGTGCTATGATAACAACGAATGATGTCTGTCCAGACTACATCAAGATGCATCTCTTCCGGTCTTCTCTTTCCGGAAAGGCAAAGTCTTGGCTCTAGAGTTCTCCAGCTAACTCCCTCACTACATGGGAGCAGGTTACATTGGCTTTTCTGAAGAAGTATTTCCCAGAATCGAAGACAACAGATATTAGGAGGCAAATCTCCTCTTTTGAGCAAGATTATGATGAGACACTTGCGGAGGCTTGGGAAAGGTTTAGGGAATTAATTCGTTCGTGTCCTCACCATGAGTTCAATCAAAACCTACTGATGAGGTTCTTCTATGATGGTCTTGATCCTATGTCACGTGCTAATCTTGATGCTGGAGCGGGAGGTCAACTTTCTAAGATCTCGCATGACCAATTAGAGGCCACCTTAGAAGAAGTGATCAAGAATTACTCATGGGGTGGAAGAAGGGGAGGTGCTCAATAGAAGAAGGGTGGAAAGTTTGAGTTGGCCCAATGGACCAAATTCAAGCGAAGATGGATTAACTTGACAAGAAGCTCTCGAAGATCACCCTTGGATCATCTTGTCCCTCACAAGTGAATGCTTTCTCTTGTGACAATTGTGGTGGTACAAACCACGATACCTCTTATTGTGGAGGATCTCAGTCAGAGCATGTGGCGGTAATGAATAGTAGAGGAGAGGGGTATCAAGGCAACCAAGGTTATAGGAGCAATCAACAAGGAGTGTGGAGAGGATCTCCTTTGAAAACTTAGTATAGGCAGCCATTTGGGAAATAGCCTCGAGGAAGGGAATGTTGACTTGAAGGCCTTTCATAACTTAGAGGAACTTTATGAATTTGTCGCTCAATTTTCTTTCCACTAACCTATGAGGGTATGGCACCGGCGGCACGTAGGTATTAGGTGGAGGAGGTGTTGGAAATGAGATCTTTGTCACCAACTTGCTCATACGTCTCCTCCGTCTCCTTATCCTCTCATGCTCTTTCAAATTAACCTCTCTCTCAACTTTCTCATCTTGAGTGTCATTCTCAACCACCTCAATCCCACTTTCTTCACTATCATTGGGCATCTTGGGGAGCTCAAAGTTCGTTCCTGAACTCAAATGGATAGCTTTGACTTGGTGTAGGTTAGGGTTAGGAATGGGTTAGCTTTGAAGTTGATTTGTGGGGTTAGAGGGGGTTATCTCGGCCACGTGAGCTAATTGGGTTTCAAGAATTTTGGTGTGAGATTGAATCTCTTGGAACCTTTTCTCGTGGCTTTGAAGTGCTTGGATGATGGTTTGGAGTTGTTGGAGAATTTGGGAGGTGGGATCAGAGGATGAAGTAGTGATAAGTACTTTATTGTGCTTATCCATGCTGCATTTTTAGTGTCGATGCATATAGATTAAGAGCATTTTAGTCTTGAATTGTATGGTTTTGATTACTTGGATCTAAATGGTCGCTTCACTACTCGTTTAGTTGTTTTGGATGATTTTCAGGCTAACTAGCACGTTTTTGAAGTCATTTATGATCATTGGAAGATTAGTTGTGGACTGTTGAAATTCAAATGGACATAACGTTTGATCCGTAAATCGGATTAAGGTGATTTTTGTGGGTGGTGTTAGCTCCTTTCGATAGCTTTCCAACGACTGGTCTTAAGCCCAATTCCGATAAGAGACGAGAGATACATGATTGTTTGAAGTTGAGCTGTCCGCTGCCTAGCAGGTCTACACGACCGTGTTGGTCTGTTTCCGCGAAGTCAGTCCTGCTCTACTTGCCCACTGATTTGAGAAATTCAGGTCTACACGACCGTGTCCATTTTGACACGACCGTGTCCATTTTGACACGACCGTGTCCACTTCGACACGGTCGTGTCGATTTATTTCCACGGAAGCAGTAACTTTGAAGAAACGCTGAGAATCTTGTGTAACAGGTCTACACGGTCGTGTCGGTTTTGACACGACCGTGTCGACCTGCTTTCGGGCTTTGACCCGGTTTGTCCGTCAAACTTTAATGACTCTTTTAATTAGTTTTCTTAGATTAGCCTCGGGATGATCTCATACTCTTAGTTTCTAATTACTCTCTCTTAGCCCTAAACTCTCTCTAAACACTAGTTTACTCCATTGTTTCATCTTTGAAGATCGAATTCGTTAATTAATTCAAGTAATTTCTCTTCAACCTCTTTCCTTTAATTTTATTGCATAGTTTATGATGTTGAATTTTTTGAATCTTAATTGCTTAGAATCCATGGTTAGTGAGTAGTTCCTAATCTAGGGGTTGGGTGAAAGCATGAATTAGGGGCTTAATGTAGATGTTCTTGTAATTTCTTAACTCAAGTCTAATATGCATTGTTCTTGGTGTTTTGACACCTTAGGGTAGACCTTGATCAATTTTATGCTAGGGCTTAGATTTCAATTACTCTTAATTGATTGTTGTTGTCTAGTCATTCCCATGAATCAACTTAATTTCTAGACCAAGAGATTGGGTAGAAATTAGAGGATCCTATTTAGGGGTTTTCCAATCAAATTGAATCCATTAATCAATTGGTTAAAGACCATTCGAGAGAGGATTTAATCGATTGATTAATTGATTACTCTTGAGGAACATTCGAGAGAGGAGAGGGAAACTTAACCTTGCATGTTATTCTCTATAGCTTCGTAGTTGCATTTGTGTCGTGTCTTGCCCGAGTTCATGCGAGTAACCCAAGTTCTAGTGTTTTCTCTATCATATTATTTCTCTTATTTAATTATTAGTCGGTATTCATTAGCTAGTTAATTAGTTGGTAGTCTATTCAATCTTAAGCCCCCCAAAAACCCTTCACTTAGGTAGTTTTGGACTTAGTGGACTTTAGTCAATCCCAATTTCCTTGTGGTTCGACCCTTGACTTGCCGTTATTACGTTCTTAGTAGTCGCTTGTTAGGCTTATAAATTGTGTTTTCTAAGCGGTTCTTAGTGCCTTAACGACACACTAAAAACCAATTATCAAGTAGGTTCGAGGTTTGGTTTAGGAAATGGGGGATTTGGAGGAGCTTTTTGAAAGTTGGATCATTGGTGAGGAGCTTGATAGACATTCAAACTTTGAGTGGAGAGCCCACCTTGATTGTAGCTTTGATTGAGCCATTGGTGAGGTTGATTATAGTCTTGTTGAGGTGGATTCCAACCTTGTTGAGGTTGGTTGAAGCCTTGAATGTAACTTTATTGAGGTTGTTTCCAACCTCCTTGTTGATTGCTTCGATATCGTTATTTACGACCTTGATAACCCTCTCCTCTAGAATTCATTTCCGCGACATGCTCTGACTGAGATCCTCCTCATTAAGAAGTATCGTGGTTTGTACCATCACTTATTTCACAAGAGAAAGCATTCACGTGTGAGGGACTTGATGATGCAAGGGTGATCTTACAGAGATTCTTGTCAAGTTGATCCACCTTTGCTTGAATTTGATCCAATAGGTCTAACTCAAACTTGCCACCCTTTTCAGGTTGAGCACCTCTCCTTCTTCCACCCCATGAGTAGTTATTTATCACTTATTCTATGGTGGACTCAAGTTGGTCTTGCGGGATCTTAGAAAGTTGACCTCCCGCTCCAGCATCAAGATTTACACGTGACATAGGGTCAAGACCATCATAGAAAACCTTCATGAGTAGATTTTGATTGATGTCATGGTGAGGGCATGAACGAATCAATTCCCTAAACCTTTTCCAAGCCTCCGCAAGTGTCTCATTGCAGTATTGCTCAAACGAGGACATCTTCATCCTAATATCTGCGGTTTTCGACTCCAGGAAATACTTCTTAAGAAAATCAAATGTGACTTGCTCCCAAGTAGTGACGGAGTTATTAGCCAAGCTCTTGAGCCATGATTTTGCCTTTCCGAAAAGAGAAGACAGGAAGATATGCATCTTGATATAGTCCGGAGAGACATTATTCGTTGTTATCATGGCACAAATCTCTAAGAACCTATCAAGATGATCAAGTGGATCCTCATCCAACCCTCCACAAAATTTCTCTGCTTCACCATCCGTGTGAACTGAGGGTGAATGCTGAAATTCGTAGTGGTTGTGGCGAGTCGAATTCCACCTTGTAAAACATAGGACCCCAGATTTCCGAAATCCCTGAAAAGTTGTGCATTATCGTCACCCATGTCTGATTCACTTTCACTTGTTGTACTTGAGATTGGTGAAGCTGGTTTAGAACTCAAGGTCAACCGTTCCAGACCTCCCCGAAGCATTAGTAAGGTGCAATTGATTTTCGGTTCTAAAGGCAAGATGCGTGAGCCGTGAGATCTCCTTCTCATTTACTACAACAAAGGTAAGCAGAGGGTTAGCAAATAACAAGACAATCAAAAATAAAATAAAATAAAAATCACTTAAGTAATGTTAAACTCAAGTAAACTTCAATCAATAGCATAATTTCCCATGCAACGACGCCTTTTGATAAGACGTTTTTAGTCTGTCGTTAAGGCACTAAGAACCACTTTGAAAAAAATATTTAGACACCTAACAAGCAACTACTATGGATGTATTAAGGGCAAGTCAAACGTCGAACCACAGGAAAAAAAAGGGATTAACTAAAGTCTAACAAGTCTAAAACTGCCTAAGCTAAGTGATTGGTATTTGGGGTATATAAAGGATTGATTCAACTATCAACTAACAACTAGCTAAGGAATAAGGACTAACAAGCAAACATGATATGTAAATATAATAGAGAAAACACTAGAGTTCGAGCTACCAGTATGAACTCGGGCTACACAACGATAATCAATGCAATAGCGATTCAAGGACGATTAAAATATGCAAGGTTAAGTCTCCCTCCAAGGTACTTGAGTCCTCTCTCGAATGGTCCTTAAGAGTAATCGATTAATCAATCAACCAAATTCTCTCTTGAATGATCTTCGGTCAATTGATTAATTAAAAGATTCAATGAGTTCGGGAAACCCCCTAATTAAAGGATCCCCTTAGTTCCTACCCAATCCCTTGGCCTAGAAACTAAGTCAAAACATGAGAACGAAGAATAATCGAAACCCTAAGTGCCCTAGCATATATGAGATCAAGATCTATTCTAGGGTGTGAAAACACCAAGTTCAATGCATAAAAGACTTTAATCATAGTTAACTTAGCAATCTACATTTAGGCCCTAATTCATACATTTACCCAAACCCTAGATATGAAACTACTCAGTAATCATGGATTTTAACAAATGAGATTAATAGAAGTAAACATGATTAACAACAACTTGAAAATAAAGTAGAGAGATGAGAATTTAATACTTGGATTAATGCGAAATTCAATCTTCAATGAGAGTATCAATGTGAGAAACTAAGAGTTTCATAGTGTTTAGAGATAATAACAAAGATTTTAGAATGCTCAAAAGTCGACAATTACCAAACAATTAACTAAACCTATTTATATTAGTTCCAAAAATAAAGACTGAAAATCCGAGAAAAAAACTGAACTACAGGTCCACACGAGCGTATCCAAAACGACATGGGCGTTAGGACCTGATTCTCTAGAATTAGCGTCCTCACGTAAGTCTTCACAGCAGGAACTGCTTTCATCAAATTTAGGTCACGCGGGCATGTCAAAATGACACGGACGTATGGGCCTAATTTCCTCAAATCAGCAATCAAGCAGCAATAAGGCAGCAATGAAACTGCCTTCGTGGAAAAATCCCTCCACATGCGTGGCAAGATGGACATGAGTGTGTCCCCTTTGAAACCTCGAATCAGCAGCAAATCAACACTTCCTTCTTCCTCCTACAAAAGGCTACACGACCGTGTCAATATCCACACGACCGTGTAGACTTGATCTTATGTTTATTCAAGTCCAAAATTCCATAAAAGTCCTCCAATGATCAAATGGCTTCAAAAACCTACTAGTTAGCCTAGAATTCATCCAAAAACAACTAAACAGATAATGAAACTACAATGTAGCTCAAGGGTGCAAAAAACGATGCACGACTAGAACTAAATGCTCTAAACAACATGCAATGACAATAAAAATGCTCTACGAATAAGCACAGTAAAGTACTTATCAATTACTCAACCACAAACAGCAAAAGCTAGTTTATTTTGAGTTTTCGATTTGCAATAATACATAATCCTTTTCTTGCATAGGATGAAGAACAACTAGCATATTTAATCACTTCTTGCATCATTATGCATAACTTGGTAGTGGAATAAAAAAGACATAGGTACAAACACTATGCCGATACTAGAGAATTCACGGAAGATCGAACACAACAAAGATCAAAAGGTGCAACGAGCGCATATGATGATGAGTCGTTTGAGTATTATTTAGATAGAATTGTTGACATAAACCAATACTTGGCATCATAGGGATGATGTTGAAAATCAGCAAACACGTCTCGCCCTAAAACAGAATTTGATGAAACACGTATGGAAAAAGTTTGGGAGGGTTCATAATCAATGTAGCATTTAAATCCCAAATATTATAACAGTTATTTAATTGCAATCGTCTTAACCAAATGATATGACGAAGTTGAATGTATTACAGTGCAATATATGAATTAGTTCGTTTATTCAAGTTTAAAATAATACTCCCTCGGTCTCAGTTTGATGTTCTCATATGGAATATGGGGAAAAATCAATGCAAATTGAGGTGGATGAGAATCTTTTTAATTTTATATTTTATAAAATGTACTTTAGTACCTTTTTGCTTTTAAAAAGTAAGAGATAAAAGAAAAGTGGGTGATTGGAAAATAAAAGATTCTAAAGTGGGCCATGTGTAAGATAAAAATTAAAAAGTGTAGTACATAATTGGTTGTTAGAGAGTAATTAAGATGGGGAAATAAATATTCCTAAAATGGAAAATATTTATAGTGGGAAGACCTTTTTTAAACATCTCAAAAAGGAAAATGGGAACATCAAATTGAGATGGAGGGAGTATTTATTAATTAATCTCGATCAATTATGCACTTAACCAAAATAAAATAGTAACTATTAGTACTAAAACAAATGTATTTATCATTAATATATTTAATTAATATCAAAAGGCCTACCGTAAATAAATTAATCACACTAAAGACATTTTTAAGTACGTATAATTAGAACTTAACCACTATTAGTTCAAATTAACGCTATTATATCAATTTTACTTGTTCATTAATAATGTAAGAGAGAGAAAGCAAGGTGGGTAGGGAGAGAAGGTTATGAACTTAAAATAGGTCATTGTCAATAAGAATTTTTTTTTAAAAACAGCATTTTAGAAGAGAATAAGAGCAAAGCCACTAAATGATCTTGAATTTAGATTATTATGAGAGAGTATAAAAGGTATAAAATATTAAGAAAGAAAAAAACGAGAGAGGAAGTGAAAATCTGGCCATTGGTATGATACAAATTTTCACCCAATTGTTTAGTGAACTCAGTCTGACTCCCAGGCAGCTTTACACGTGTCATGAAGGCAACGGTGTGGTAGCATCTAGGGGTGAGCACAACCGGGTACCCGGTCAAATTTCTCGGAACCGGTACCGGAACCGGTTGGACCGGGTACCTAGATCCTGGAACCGGAACCGGTTGGACCGGTTCCTTAATTTTTGGAATTGGAACCGGAACCAACCGGGACCGGTTCCTTGGCCGGGTACCCAGTCCCGCAAAAGTGATTGTTATTTGGTCTATATGGGCGGTTCCAATGCCGGATACCCGCTACCCAGTTACATTCAAAAGCTATATTTTTCTTGTTTAGCTAAATATAAGCATCATATATAACATAATTTGATACTTCCATTGACAAGTTATTTTTAAAAACCTTCAAGTTTTAAGCATACATTACATATGCATTAATCTCAAAAAAAATCGATCTTGGAAACGGTTGAACCGGGTACCCAGTGGGTACCGGGTCTATAATTTCACTACCCAGAATTGGACCCAGTTCCAACCGGTTTCTAATATTTGATACCCAGACCCAGTCCCGACAGTTCCAGTTCCGGAACCATCGGTTCCAACCGGTTCCGGGTCTGGAACCGGGTACCCAATTTTTCTGCTCACTCCTAGTAGCATCATCTCTTCAGTTGGGGAAAGAGACACACGGGCCCACATGCTTTTGTAATCCAATGTCGCAATGTTAGATGAGTTTTGATCCAATGGCTATTAATTAATTAATTCTTCAACTTTTTGTAAAGTTTTAAAAGTTGCAACGGTAAAATTTAAGTTTTAATTAATTTTTTAATAAAAAAAGCAACAGTTATATTTTTTTCTCTATAAATATACACCAAAAATGATATACTTACATACCTTCCATCTTTAAGATAATTTCCTTAAAACACTAATCCACTTCCTCAAAAAGATATTTTCTCACAATCAATACGGATTCCAATACTAGTAAAAAAAAACCCCTCAAAATAAAAAAAACCACAACCCCCCAAACTAATCCAAAATTTTTCTTCTTCTTATTCTCAATGTGATTGTGATTCTCAATTTGAACCAACTCTTACTCACCAAATTACTCACAATATTCAAATTATGGATTGCAAAATATGAGCTATTCTAATCAACATTTTTCCGAACACAACATGAGCTTTTCAAATACACCTCCTTTCTCCTAAGGTGCTCCATATTCTCAAGAAAATAAATATAATTCAAATGAGAAATATTGTTTTTCTCAAGAGCGAACAACATTTCTTATGTCTCACCATTTTCATGGGTCAGAATTTGGAGGGTCACTTCCAAATTTCAGTTCTGCATATCGGTCTCATGCTACATCAATTAGGCAGGATGTTGAGGAAAACAAAGAAGAAGAGAACGAGAAAAATGAGGACGAGGGTGATGACACGCAAGCTGGAAAAGGGTCGAGGAATTTCTAGTCGTATGCTAAAGATGTGGTTCTCGTGAACGCTTGGCTCTCGATAAGTTAAGACAAATCTACTATACTAAATAAAAAGCAGATGCATTTTGGCAAAGAATTACTAGTATATTTGAGGAAGTTATGTGTTATAGAGACAATGTTGGGAACAAAGATTTCAAGGATTCAAGGAGTCTGATCTCTTATCATACTCGAGATATAGGGTCTACTACAAAGTCGTTGGAAAAGAATACACACAAATGTATCACAATTTCTTGGTTCACATGCTCATGCGGTGGCTTGTCAGAAAAGTGGTGAGTTAAATAATGATGTGATGAAGACTGCAAGAGCAATCTACAAAGGGACACCAGGAAGATATACAAAGACAACCATTTCTGTAATATACTAAGACTTTCATATGTATGGAAACTGTGGGAGATACTGTCAAAGCTTGCAAGAAGAAGAAATCCACGGAAGAAAGTGCCTCGAAAAAGTGGAGGATCAATGAATTTGACAACTACTCCACTTCAACTGAACCAAACACGCCAACCAGTGGTTATGTTGGGTAGCCGTTCAAACTCCTAGCGACAGATCCACGAAAAATAAAAGTAAAGGAAAAGTGAACATGCCTCTTGAGATCTTTCAAGAATAAATGAATGAAACAAAGAAAATAACATTGAATAAGAGTGTTGAAATTCAACTCGAGAGAGAGAAAGTCGCAGCAAAAAACAGGAAGATTAATTTGAAGCTATTCAAGATACTTTCATCAAGGAATGATTTGAATGAGAAAGAACACCAAAATAAGAGAGAATTCTTAAGGTTTTATTTCCAATGTAATTTATTAATTTCACTTTAACGGTGTTTGTTTTAGTTCAGTATTTCTTAAGTTCACTTTTATAGTGTATGTTCTTAGTTTCACATTAATAGTGTATTATTTAATTGCTATGAGTTTATTATTCTATGAATGTTTTAATATATGTTTAAATATTTTAACTTTTATATGTGCCACATCTCAAGTCATGTCAAGTATCTACACTTTACTACATATTAATAACCCATGTAATGATTTGACAATTCACTTGATAGTACATTGAAATCATGTGATGATTTGATAATTCAATAAAAGTTACTGCAGTATTGTTCTGACTTAGAGACATTGAAACCATGTGACGCCGCGATTTGACAATTCATTTCTTACCTAGTGTATTATTGTTCTGATATGGAGACATGTGAGTGCTAGGTAGGGTCACATTTTCTCTATATATACCTCAAAATGATACGCTTCCCTACACTCATCCTATCTCACAAACTCTCTCTAAAATAACTCACTACTCAAAGATTTCATCTAGCCATATGTACTCTTCTAGTTCTTCCAAATCTGATGATCCAAATTCTTTTTCACAAACAACTCATAACAGGCATTGGCATGCAAATCGCTTGATGGAAATATTTACAACAACCGATCCACACGAAATGTATGCAATGGTAATTCAAGTTCTAAGAGCACCAAAAAATTAGTGCCAAGGGATCGTGATGATGGGCCTAATCGCTTATGGAATGAATACTTTTCCAAAAATTCGTCTATCCACAGCTGTTCCGGCAAATATTTTGCATGCAAAAAATGTCTTCTTTCGCATAGTAGACGTCTTAACTTCTCATAATCCATTCTTCCAACAGAGGCGAAATGCCGCAGGTTAACTTGGTGCATCACCGTAACTAAAATGCACTGCCGCTAAAAGGTTGTTAGCGTATGGCACGACGGCTGATTACGTGGAAAATTTATTGTTGTATTAGTGCATCTCTTGCTATAGGTTCATTCCAGCTTTTTTTTGAAGGGATCATTGCCCACTTTAGCCATAAATGCTTAAGAAAGCCTACTGAAACTAATCTTAGAAGATTGTTGCACGCAGCTGAACAACGAGGATTCCCGGGAATGATGGTTCCATCGACTGCACGCACTGGAGATGGAAGAATCGTCCACTTCAGTTTAATGGACTCTATTCGGGAAGACCAGGTAAGCCGACATTGGTGTTGGAAGCCACTGCTTCGTATGATCAATGGATTTGGCATGCTTTTTTCGGAACACTAGGTAGGTGCAATGATTAATGTTCTTGAGGGTCGTGCACCTCTAATTAACTATGTTGTAAACGGGCATCAATACGATGTGGGATATTAAGTAGCAGATGGTATAAGTATTAATAGTGCCATTAACTTTAGAAAATAAGTCATTGCTAATAATGATCTTAGTGTTTGAAACCGTCCCCTTTGCTAGAGTATTCCTTGCCATGGCCTCAAAGCGCATGATAAGCTCACAAACATTTTTTGGTATCCTGATTTTAAAAGTCATATGATATAATGAATTAAAAAATTAGTCAAATTTATTGGGAATATGATGATTTTGAAATCTGACAACTAAAAAGTGAAAACTACTTTTTCTAGTTTCGTGTTTTTTATTTTCAAAAAAAAAAACTAAAAACTTAAACAGAAAACGATAACAAACAGACTCTTAGATTATCAATTAATTCCATAGTATCTTGATATCACGTATTTATATAGAGTTTTTTCCCTTATTTACAAGCTAATGTGTGCGTCAATGGAGCTCCTGGGAGCTATTTTGTGCTAACTATCGTATACAGTTGTGGTTTCGTGTTTTAGTATTGAATTGCAGGTTTTATGGAGTTTTCTCCTTATTTCCGAGCCATTTGGAAGCAACCACGGCTTTACGAGGTGTTACGGGGCACGTAGGACGGCTCACGATCTTTATGGATAGTTTAGGAGGTCCCAAGACCCCTAAACGTGAAGTTTAGAGAGCCAAAGAGTTAAAAAGGAGGTTTCCGTACTCTGATCGGGCAAAAATGGCCCGATCGGGCGAAGAAATATTCATCGGGTAGAGAAGTTGCGGACCCGATCGGGCAAGCATTGCCCGATTGGATCGGGTGAACACCATGTGCCCAGACCCGATCGGGTGTTCACCGCCCGACCCGATCGGGTGGGCTGATCTTAGCTCCTGTTATGATGCTGCTTGTGAGAGGAGTTTGCTGGCCCAATTTTGTCGCCTGGCCCGATCGGGTGGCTGCCCAAGGCCCGATCGGGTGGGCCTACAAATCGCACCTAATAGCTGCTATTGATACGCTGACCAAAAACGCAAGCTGAGACTTTTGTACCTCGGCCCGATCGGGTACTGTGCTCAGGCCCGATCGGGTCTGGCGCTTAATGACGCGGACTTCGACTTTTAATTTCTGTTTTAGTTAGATTTGAGGGGGCTATAAATACTTTTTCCCTCATTATTGAGAGATCATCTATTATTCATCTTTTTACTGCTTTAGACTAGTTTTATTTCTCATTGTTCTTAGTTTAATTCAAACACTCTAGATTAATTTAGAGGTGATTGAGCCTATTCGATTTCAATAAAAGTTCCTGCTTTCTGTCAATTGGTATTCTTCATTACTCTAATCTCTTTTATTATTCTTAATTGCTTAGCTTAAATATTTAATTATTCATGATGCAATTATTAGGGTTTCCAATTAGTTTTGTTATTGTTAATTCGATTATGAGTGAGTAGTTCTCTTTCTAGGGTGTTATATAGGAAAGCATGTTTATACCATGATTGTTATTTAGATTTTTATCAATTTCTAGGGCTTGATTAGGGTGATTGTGATGTGGTTTGTTCTTATTGAGTAATTAATGTCAGTGTACAATTTCATTGATTGCTTGTGGTTAATAGTTGTTTGCACAGATCAGTCTTACGACTAGAGGCCTAGGACACATCAGTAGTTCTGATTACGTTAGTGACCATGCGGTGTATGTTGAACTATGAGCGTTGATCTTAACCATAGCTCAACTCGTGCTCTAATCCCCCGACTCTTGACTTAGGTTTTGGTAGTAGTTGACCCTATTTGATTGGTATAAGCATGGTGGACCGACCTAATACCCTAGAGTTTTAGTCCATAGTTAAATCCTCGGTTTATTCCGTCTTCCTTAGCTTACTCATTAGTTTAATTAATTCTTCTGAATTGGTTGAATATTGATTTAGAAACTCTGTCTCCCTGTGGATTCGACCCTGCTTCCATTGACTACTATAGTTAGAGGACTGTAGGTTTATCTTTGATTAGGTGATACGACTAAAACCTATCAAATTTTGGCGCCGTTGCCGGGGAGACGGCTAGTTTTCTAAGTTTTTATTTGATTATTTGGTCTACTTCTCTGTGCCTCGTTGGAACTTCATTGTTCCAATTGAGGTACGTTTTACTGCTTCTTTTTGTTTCTTTTGTATGCCCATGTCTCAAAGAAACGGTTCCCCCATTCCAGCGGATCCCGATCTTACTAGGACAATCAGGCAGATCCGAAAGAAAAATCAGAAAGAAAAGCAGCCTGTTCAGCTGAACACCTCTAGAACAGACACCTTGAGTTCAGTCATGTCTGTAACACCCCGTAATTTCACTAGAAATTTCGCGTGTTAATTTATATGGTTTACTTTTTTTTATTTATAAATCTAAATATAATTTCGTTTATGAAAACTATATTCTATTAAATAAAGTGGTCGTATTTGAAACCGGAAAATATATTTGTGGACAATGTATTGTGCATACGTACCTTAACTTCAAAATGTGTATAGTCGATGTACGTGTAATTATTTTACGATGTTCATAGTATTTAAATTTTATAATTTTGCTTAGCTTTACCTATTAAGCTAATTTATCTATGAGACTATTAATTTTCATCTAGACCCTTGCTTCTTAATTTAACATGTATTCTTTGATTTAATTTGTAGTTTTTATTAATGTATTTAGTTATATCATATTTCTTTAAGCTTATATTTTATACGGAGTAACTATCTATAAGATTCCTCCGATGATTTGATTTGTAAGGTAAGCTATAACTTAATGTTATTTATTTTAAGTTGAGCTTATTTTGATATTTGAAAATGTGATCATACATTTTACTATTATTATTATTATTATTATTATTATTATTATTATTATTATTATTATTATTATTATTATTATTATTATTATTATTATTATTATTATTAGTATTATTATGTATTTTTTTGAGTTAGTCTTACTTAGGCTAATATGTTAATTTAGTTTAATCGTCGTTTTGCAGACCAACCATGTAACGAACTTTGTTCCACCATTTTTATTCCTATAGGGCCGAAAAGGTTAACCACCTAGAGATTTCTAGAAGACTCCATAGATTGTTTGTAACCATAGGATGCTAAGAGTTGCGTCTCTTCATCCCCTCCATTAAACTCCCTCATAAACCCCCCTTATGGTGATCATTAAGCCATCATTAACACCCTATTAAACAACCTTTTAAACCCCTCCGTTTTGCTGTCCCCTTAATTAGAAATTCATCACTCATTTCCCCTCTTTTCACACGCCACTTTCAAAGAAAGAAAGGAAGAGGAAACGTCTTCCCGTTTTTCCCCTGCACACCCTCACGAAAATGAAGATCTCCGGAGATCTAACCGTTGGATCGTCGTCAAATTTGGACAGCATATTCTTAACATCTAGACCTTCACTTTGACCGGAGGAATTTTTAATACGATCTTTAGATCATCGTAAATATGGGTCGGAACGTCACTGACTGTTTTAGAGGACCCTAAAGTTGTTTAAGATGGAAATACTTTGCTCAATGGAGGAAAAGTCTTCAAGGGAGAAGAAGGTTTTGATGATCCGCACGTTTTCTAGGCTATTATATTATGTTTTGCGGCACTCCTCGCGAAGAATAAGGTAACTAGCGTTATTCAAGCACGTTAGGGAATAGGTAGTGATCTTAGGATGTTTAGATGCGCGTTGAGAACTTAGTATCATGTTTTAGGTGGAACTTTTAGTATAGTTGATTATGTTTTCTTGTAGTTCCATGTTAGGTTTATTTTATTTGTTGTAATCTTTATGTATTTTAGAGTATGAAATGTTATGCCTTGTGATTGTTGATTTGTTGATGGTTTTGGTGTTGTTTTGGTTGAGGAATGATTCTTGGTGAACTGTTGTATTGAGTTGTGTGTTGTGGTTTGAGTTGTAAATTCATGTTTTAGTTTTATTTTTCATATATGTTGTTGTTGGTTTAGTCCTAGGGGCTGTGTACATGTCTTGGGTGATTTCGTTTGGTCGGAGAAAAGGGACAAAGTGGCACGCAAGGAACAGGCAGAGCCTGCTCGCGGCTCGCGACCACAGTCGCGACTCACGACGGCCAGCTCGCGGCCCGCGACAGTCCTCGCGCCCCGCGACCGTCTCCTATTCCCAGTTTGCTCGAGTTTCGTCTTTTGGTCTATTTATGTTTACAGCATGTTCTTTTGTCGTTTAAGCTTTATTTTGGTTATTAGAGAGCATGGCTAAGGATGTTTTTATTGGTTTCTAAGTACTTTTGTTAAGAGTTGGGTTAGGTTATGTTTGGGTAGTTTGAGTACCATTTTTCTTTGAACCATGTTGGGGTGTGATGAGTGAGTTGTCGACGTGGTTATGCTCGGGGGAAGAATTACACTGCCCTTAGCATATCTTCGCCAAGAGTTATGTACGGGAAATATTATGAGTTATCGTAATAGCTTTCGTACCCAAACTCAGATGACGATTGGTTGATTTTGTGTATAGCATGATTATGTGTTTGAGTGTGCCTTCCTTTGGTGTGTTATGTGATTGTGAGTCTTGGTTGTGGATGCTTTAATGTTGTGTTCGATAACCTTGGCGGCATGGTCCAAAGGTTCACTCACGAGCGGCATGGTTCGTTGAGTATGCCATTCGGTAAGGGCGGCATGGTCCTCGAATGTGCATTGCTATTCGGTAAGGGCGGCATGGTCCTCGAATAAGCATAGGTATTCTCATGGGCGGCATGGTCTATTGAGTCTACCGGCAGGCGGTATGGTCTGTTTTGGTTACTTAACCTTGGGCGGCATGGTCCATAGGTACTCACGGGCAGCATGGTCCGATGAGGACGTTATTCGGTACGGACGGCATGGTCCTCGAATGGGTCGTTGCATTCCGGAAAGGGCGGGATGATCCTCGGATATGCAAGGGTGGGCCCTTGGGCGGCATGGTCCATTGGGTCTATCTGGAAGACGGCATGGTCTGTTAGGTTGAATTGGATGTATGTGTTTTTGGTTGTGATTTGTGCTTTGTGATTGGGTGATTTTCTTTTATTTCATTTCCGTTGTAGTAGCATGTTTAGAGTTGGTTTTGAGCATGTTTGTCCTGTTGTTTGTGTTGTCTTAACGTTGTTTCTAGCTTCTTTAAGCTTATTACTTGTTTCCTATATTGGGCTGGGAGAACTGCTAGTTACTCCCCCCTGATTGTGGAAGTTGTTGATATATTTGCAGATGGCGATACAGTTTAGAGTTGTTACAGTTTGGACTGGGATTGTGCGACTTAACCATGTGAGATTGGATGTAGTATTGGTAGTTGTGGACGAGCAATATAGCTCGGGGATTAGGACTAGCTTCATAGTTGGTCTTAAGTAGTGGTTTTACTTCGTTTAGACAGTTGTTGACTCTTTGGATTTCGGCCATGTTTTGAGCCACAGTTTTAGTTTTGGATTCGTTACTAGACATGTTCTTTGGATCTTTTGGATAAGGTTAAGGGTATGGGATCTCAATCCTTTTTATATAATATTTCAGGTTTTGTCGTCTTTTACTTCTTTTGTTAAAGCTTAGTATTGGTTTATCTCCGCTTTAGTAGTGGCATACCCGTCTTGATGGTATTTCCGCTACCATCAGTCTCTCTCTCAATCTTTCCTCAGTTGGTTTTGGACGGGATGTTACAATGTCAAAGTCACTGAAGTCATATTGGGTGCCCAACCCAGATGGTCTCTCCACTGGACCTACTATGCCCACCATTGCCGCGGCACATTTCGAAATTAAGCCTGGACTCATCATCATGGTCCAGCAAAATCAGTTTGGTGGGCATCCTACCGAAGATCCGACAAATCATCTGCAACGGTTTCAACAACTTTGTCGAACCGTTAAACATGCCGGCGTCACTCCAGATCAACTTAAAGTCATGTTGTTCGAGTTCTCATTGAGAGATAGAGCCAAGAAGTGGTTGAACGATGTGAAGGAAACTGAATGGAGTGAGATTTCTGCTGCGTTTCTGAGAGAGTATTATCCACCTACAAAAACAGCAGAAATCAGAAACAAGCTAGCCACGTTATCCCAAGAGCCTAATGAAACATTACGGGAAGCGTGGGCTAGGTTTAGGGATTTACAGAGAGAGTGTCCACACTACAACATGGACAAAAGGTTCTTGACGCAGACATTTTACAATGGTCTGCAGCCTCAGACGAAGAGTATTGTTGATTCGTCTGCAAGAGGAGTTTTTCTGGATAAGGAAGTGGATGTAGGCTACGAGTTTCTATCAAACCTCGCAGCCAATGATCATTCCACTTCCCGAAGCCTCACGAGGAAGGTACTGGAGGTAGATGCCATTGCATTATTGACTTCGCAGATGGCGAAGCTGAGTCAACAGATTAACACCTTCAACTCCTCTTCCTCAGCAGCACCTCCTTTGAGCATTAATGCTATATCTGCCATAGCACCCATTACCTCATCTTACTGCGAGGTATGTGGTGTTCAGGGTCACTTTGGGCATGACTGTTAGTTCAGTCAACTTCAGATGGAGCAAGCAAATGCCTTCCAACAGAGACCACAAAATTTCCAACCTCTACATAGCTACCAAAACCCACAAAACCACCATCCTCCACCTCCACAAAACCATCCCAAACCCTCTTACAACCAAGCCCCACAAAACTTTCAAAGACCATCTTCACAAAACTTCCACAACCACAATAATTTCCAAACCCCACAAAATTTTCCCACCCCACCTCCACAAAACAACAACCCACAAGCGCCCCCCATATCTGAAGTGATGAAACTGATGTTAAGCATGCAAAAGGCAGATGAGGAGGCACAAAGAGCCCAAGAGCGACAAATGCTAGCCATGAAAAGATCTAATGAGGAAGCACAAAGAGCCCAAGAGAAAAGCATCAAACTTCTCGAGGCTCAAGTTGCACAATTAGCAAGCTCTAATGCTCAGAGGCGGCAGGGGGAATTGCCAGGGCAACCCGTTCAGAGAGAACATGTAAATGCCATCACTCTTCGTAGTGGCATTGCATATGATGCCCCTTTAGTGCCTGTTGATGAGGTTATCCCAACTGCAGGGAAGAAGAGGGTAGTAGAGGAAGGAAAAAGGAAGAATTCGACGTCTGAAGTCGATTTGTCTGCAGAAGCTGAACAGACAGGGAAGAAAAAGGAGAAGGTTTCTGAAACGCCTTTTACACAAAGGCTACCTTTTCCTCACAGGATGCAACAATCCAAGGTCGATCAGCAGTTTGGTAAGTTCTTGGCTATGGTCAAGAACCTTGAGGTAACGATTCCATTCACAGATTTAATTACCCAAGTGCCTGTTTATGCCAAATTTCTGAAAGACATGATCACTAAGAAAAGAGACTTTGGTGGGATAGAACGTGTCGCTCTTACTGAAGAGTGTAGTGCTTTTATCCAAAATAAAACCCCACCAAAGTTAAAAGATCCTGGTAGTTTTTCTATACCCTGCCATCTTGGACCGATTTTTATTGACAAGGCTTTATGTGATTTAGGTGCTTCTGTTTCTGTTATGTCATTATCTGTTTTTGAGAAACTGAACATTGGAGCACTTAAATGCACACAAATCACTTTACAGATGGCGGATCGTTCTATAAAATACCCTCTAGGTATTTTAGAGGACGTTCCTGTTAGGGTTGGGAAATTCTATATCCCTGTTGACTTTGTGGTGTTAGATATGGATGAGGATGCCCAGATTCCTATTATCTTGGGTAGGCCATTTTTGTGTACTGTTGGTGCTGTCATTGATGTCAAGTCTGGGTCTTTAACTCTGAGTGTTGGTGATGATAAAGTGATTTTTAAACTAACCAATGCTGTTAAGGCACCTATGCTTGAACAATCTTGTTGCAGGGATGAGGTTTTGGATGAAGTAGGTGTGGAGAAGGTTCCAATTCCACCTAAGGTTGCCTCACCGTCTGGAGGCATTGTCAAGAACATTTGGAGGAGAAAGATATTTGATGAGGGTGGCACACACTGCAACGCCCCTCCTATTTGAGAGAGGGCGGATTATGGTCGTGTGGGACCTTTATAAACCAGCGTTGTGCGAGAGGCAACTCATATTTTTCTTTCCCTTTTCCTTTTCTTTTTATTTTTCTTCTTTTTGTGAGCGAGATTGAGGGTACTAACATTGTTTTTCCTCTTAGCATAGTCCTTATCACCTTTTGGCATTGAGGACACTGCCAAGTTCAGCTTGGGGGAGGAGTTCTGTTTGTATTCCCTATCTCTTTTACTGCTTTCTAGAATAGATTTACTGCTTTCGAAAAATTCTGAAAAAATCAAAAAAAATTGGTTCCCATGACTGGTTTAGTTGCCTCCGTGTGCCCCTTGTTGTGCTCTATTTGAATATGATTTGACTTTGTTTTCTGGATAGCTGGGCATTTGTGATCTTGAGGCTATGATTTGATGTTTGATTGCTATATTTTCGAGCATTTTTGGATTATATTAGACCACTTTGTGCTGCATACCTGAATTGGTTAGACTGTGAGGCCTCTTGTAGCCTATTGGATTTATACTATTATCCAGTCTATTCTTGTGTGTTAGTTCCTCTTTAGTGGATTGATCTTGACTTTGACTTCGTACTGGTCTGATGTTCGATGACTTGTAGCATATGCTGTGATAGAGGCGTTCTTTTGTCTTATTCTTGAGCTTCAGAGTGAATTTTTGATATACTTTTATCCGCCTTAGCCCCGCTGAGCTTAATGACTTGTTTCGTGATACTTAAACCCCTATTATAAGCCCAAGGCCTTTACTTGATATTATTCCAAGCCTAGATTGGGGGAGCTTTTGTATGGGTTGAGTTTGAGATTGGTTTCTTGGTTTAGTTTGGTTGTTGAGGAATTTAAAAGTGTATTTGTTGTGGTTTGAGGGTGAGAAAAAGGAAAAGAAAAAGCAATTCTAGAGTTGCGTGAATAAAGTTTAGAAAAATGAAAGAAAAATGAAATAAAATGAAAAAAAGAATTCGAAGTTCTTTCATTCACGTACGTTCTCAAAGAAATATTCGCTTCATTGCTTGATAATTGGGTTTGTTATGAGCTTGTCATTGATTTACGAGAGTTGGGTTACTTTACATGGTTTTATGGTGATTGTTGGGAGTTGTGAAGGCCACCTTAGGCCTTGTTTAAATGATTTATGCTCCCACTTTCTTGGTTTTTCCACCACATTACCCAAAAGTATCCCCTACCTCTTACCTAAGCCCCATTACAACCCTCTAAAGTCCTCTTGAGCTCGTGTCTGCAGTGTTCATTTGATTGATTTCGAGTCAGTTTGTCAAAGTTAAAGAGTATGTATGCTAATTGAGTCGACTTGACTAGGATGAGCTTGATTTAACCTTCTTAAACACATGAGAGTGTGAGTGGGAAGGGTATTTATGGTCGGGTTGGTGAGTGTTCGGGCATATTCTTTGCCTGCCACAAAATAGAGAGGAGTGACACCCTTGTGAGAGCCTTTTCAGGACTTGTATGCCTTGTGGATGCTTGACTTTGATAAACTGCTTGGATGATTGGTGGTTGGATGGATTTGATTAGCCAAAATTGAATTATGCCTGCTTGAACGATTCTTAGTCTTGAAAATGTTTTGAGCTTTGATTTGTTTCTATCTATGGGGTGAGGCAATCTTTTCATGTTCATGTTCTGTTTGCTTGAGGACAAGCAAAGGTTTAGCTTGGGGGAGTTTGATATCACGTACTTATATAGAGTTTTCTCCCTTATTTACAAGCTAATTTGTGCGTCAATGGAGCTCTTGGGAGCTATTTTGTGCTAACTATCGTATACAGTTGTGGTTTCGTGTTTTAGTGTTGAATTGCAGGTTTTATGGAGTTTTCTCCTTATTTCCGAGCCATTTGGAAGCAACCACGGCTTTACGAGGTGTTACGGGGCACGTAGGACGGCTCACGAGCTTTATGGATAGTTTAGGAGGTCCCAAGACCCCTAAACGTGAAGTTTAGAGAGCCAAAGAGTTAAAAAGGAGGTTTCCGTACTCTGATCGGGCAAAAATGGCCCGATCGGGCGAAGAAATATTCATCGGGTAGAGAAGTTGCGGACCCGATCGGGCAAGCATTGCCCGATTGGATCGGGTGAACACCATGTGCCCAGACCCGATCGGGTGTTCACCGCCCGACCCGATCGGGTGGGCTGATCTTAGCTCCTGTTATGATGCTGCTTGTGAGAGGAGTTTGCTGGCCCAATTTTGTCGCCTGGCCCGATCGGGTGGCTGCCCAAGGCCCGATCGGGTGGGCCTACAAATCGCACCTAATAACTGCTGTTGATACGCTGACCAAGAAACGCAAGCTGAGACTTTTGTACCTCGGCCCGATCGGGTACTATGCTCGGGCCCGATCTGGTCTTGCGCTTAATGACGCGGACTTCGACTTTTAATTTCCGTTTTAGTTAGATTTGAGGGGGCTATAAATACTTTTTCCCTCAATATTGAGAGATCATCTATTATTCATCTTTTTACTGCTTTAGACTAGTTTTATTTCTCATTGTTCTTAGTTTAATTCAAACACTCTAGATTAATTTAGAGGTGATTGAGCCTATTCGATTTCAATAAAAGTTCCTGCTTTCTGTCAATTGGTATTCTTCTTTACTCTAATCTCTTTTATTATTCTTAATTGCTTAGCTTAAATATTTAATTATTCATGATGCAATTATTAGGGTTTCCAATTAGTTTTGTTATTGTTAATTCGATTATGAGTGAGTAGTTCTCTTTCTAGGGTTTTAGATAGGAAAGCCATGTTTATACCATGATTGTTATTTAGATTTTTATCAATTTCTAGGGCTTGATTAGGGTGATTGTGATGTGGTTTTTTTCTTATTGAGTAATTAATGTCGATGTACAATTTCATTGATTGCTTGTTGTTAATAGTTGTTTGCACAGATCCGTCTTACGACTAGAGGCCTAGGACACATCAGTAGTTCTAATTACGTTAGTGACCATGCGGCGTATGTTGAACTATGAGCGTTGATCTTAACCAGAGCTCAACTCATGCTCTAATCCCCCGACTCTTGACTTATGTTTTGGTAGTAGTTGACCCTATTTGATTGGTATAAGCATGGTGGACCGACCTAATACCCTAGAGTTTTAGTCCATAGTTAAATCCTCGATTTATTCCGTCTTCCTTAGCTTACTCATTAGTTTAATTAATTCTTCCCTGATTTCGTCTGAAGTAGCTGAATTGGTTGAATATTAATTTAGAAACTCTGTCTCCCTGTGGATTCGACCCTGCTTCCATTGACTACTATAGTTAGAGGACTGTAGCTTTATCTTTGATTAGGTGATACGACTAAAACCTATCATATCTCCAATTATTTTTTACAAGTCATGCCTAGCCTGTTCATATGTTTAAATTTTCAAAAATTGGTATTGTAAGCCCACTTTTCTAATGCGCTAAACTGATCGAATGTAGCGATTATTCATGTCCCACTCTGTCCATAAACAGATCTATACTGAGGGGGTGTTTAGTTCACATAATTCATGTTTTAGGTATGAGTTTGGAATGAGCTTTACCCATACCATGTGTTTGGTTGGAAACTTTATGATTTTAAAACCCATACCTTAAACCCATATGGTATGGGGTTTAGAAACCCTTGGGGGGTGGTGGGTATGGCTCATTCCCACCCACTAGGTATCAATTATAAAACAAAGGCTAACAATAGTGAAGTCAATAATATAAGCTCATTCGACGTCATCATCCTCTTTCAATAGTCTTGATATCTTTTTCGTTGTACCATAAAGACTCCACATGTAATATTTTTTCTTTTCTCTGATCATGAGTAAATTTAAATAGCTTTGATGGTAGAATTTTTTTTCTTCTTAAAATCATATAATTTTGCAATTTTTTTTCTTTTCATTGAATTGTGTTCGTGTGATCTATTTTTTTTCCTTTATGTGTTAAGTAACATTTTTTAAGGAAAACAATGAGTAACGAAAGTGTGTAGATTAGTGATTATCCTCCGTTGTATTCATCCTATCTAGTCTTTTTTTTAGAATTTTCCTTCACGAACTACATTCATATGATGATCTTTTTTTTATTCTCAATTTGCCCCAAACACACAAGTATATTCATATATTATTATTATTATTCTCAATTTGCTAATCACCCAGAACCGTGTTTATATAATTTTATTTTATTTTCACAATTTGCTAAGCACCAAAAATCGTATTTATATGATTTATTTTTTCTCAATTTGTTGATCACCAGCCATTGATTGCATATGATATATCTTGCAAAAGTTTCTTTCTTTTTTCTTTCTTTTATTTTCTAAGCTTGTGCGCATTTCTAATATTATTTTGTAGCATGGTTTGTAATTCGTCGGTCTTGGAAAAATATAGCCAAAATTCACTCTTCCATATGTAAATATTATAAGATAATATAATTAAGGAAAATTTGTCAGGAATAAGTCAACCTTTACGTTGACCGCTTTTAACAAGTCTACCTTAATTTATTCTATTAACAAGTCAACCTTGCAGCCACTCCGCTTTTAACAAGTTTTTTTACCTGTGACCTGATAAACCTGTAACCCACTTCTTAATTCCCCCATTTTCGTTTGACTTATTGACTTCTTAATTCCTCCAAATATTTAAGCTCCTCTTCTCCTCTTCAACTCTCCTCTGCTTCCCTTCCCCTCTTCTTGACTGCCGGCTCAACCCACCACCGCACCAGCACCGTGGTGCCACATCGCCGCCACCTAGAACCACCACATCAACAACCGCAACACCACCCAGCTGTCGCACCGCCTCTGTCTCACCCCATCTGCTCTCGCTACTCCTCTTCCCCTCTCGCTGTTGCTGCCGCACCGCAGCCCCACCGTGGCTGCCCACACAGCCAGCCTCGCCGGAGAAATCAGGCCACCCAGAGACGCCGCCAGAACGCGGCAACGCAGCCCCGCCTTCCCTCCTCTGTTTCCTCCCTGTTTCGTGGCCTGCTCTTACCTCCAAAGGCCAAGAAACTGATTCTCCAAATCCGTTTCCAAATTGCCTAAATAACCGAAGTCAAATAGTTGACTTGGATAGGTACAATTTTTTCTTGTGGGTGGAGGAGAGGAGGGGAGGTTGTGGGGGAATTGGGGTTTCACAGTGAAGAGAGAAATAGAGGGAGGCAAAGGAGCGGTGAGTCGGTAGTTTCAGCACCATCAACAGTGGCAGAAGCGTCGCATGATCTCCGACGAGAACAGTGGCAGATTTCTGGTGTCTAAAGTTTTATGGGTAGGGGAGGGTAGGTGGTTGGCTAGGGAAGGGTGGTGGGAAAGGTGGTGTTTAGGAGGGAGGAGGGATATGGGTTTTCTTTTTATTTTTTATGTTTTAATTATAAATTTTAAATTTTAAAATATTCAATAAAAGAGTGATATGTGTCACCTTAACCTGTTAAAAAGGTTAATAGAAGATTTTAGCCGGTAAAAACTTGTTAAAAGCGGAGTGGCTGTAAGGTTGACTTGTTAATATAATAAATTAAGGTAGACTTGTTAAAAGCGGTCAACGCAAAGGTTGACTTATTCCTGACAAATTTTCCTATAATAAAAGACGGGGAAATATTTATGTGAATTATGAATCTTGATTTTCAAATGTTTTAAACCAAACAAATAAGAGTATTATTGTCATTTCAGAACTGAACCAAACACATAGTATTAGAATCAAATTCCAACTCCATACCACCATCGTACCCATACAATCTTGTTAACTAACCATGGCCTGAAAGGGTTTCCCTCGTCGCAAATCAATGCAGGAAAAAAGTTACTTGAGACGCCATAAAAACAAATAAAAAATGAAGAAGAGACAACGATTCTTTTTTAAAAAAAAGAAAGGAGACACAACATCCATATCAATACATTATAATTCATAACGTGATTATTTTATCATCTATTTTTCACACCTCGATAACTTGCTGCCGATATCGTTGGAAACGGAAGCACCACATGACCTACTGACTAAAAGTTAACACTGCTATATTTTATACTGAAGAAGAGATACATTTACTTAATGAAGTATATATACCGTGGTAATGCTGCTTATAGCTAAAACATCAATGGCGGGATTATCTTTACTTCAAATTACTCTTGTCTTTGTAATAATATCTTCTTCACATTCACTCCCCATCATTATCAAATCGCTTCCTGGCTACTCCGGTGATCTTCCTTCCAGTCTCGAGACTGGGTAATCTTTTTCAGGGTTGAGTATTTTCTCTCTCTTTTGATTTAGTGCTTAATTTTGAATATTTGGTTATAAAAAATGCAGATATATAGGAGTGGGAGAAGCAGAGGAAGTTCAGTTGTTCTATTATTTCGTAGAATCAGAGAGAGATGCATCTCAAGATCCTCTTATGGTCTGGATCACCGGAGGCCCTGGTTGTTCTGCTTTGACCGGCCTCGCTTTCGAAATAGGTTTGCTGACTTTTTTTTTGTCTTTTCTTTTTGCTTAGTTTCTGAATTTTTTGTAGGCAAAAGTGGTGTTGACCGGGTAAACGAGTCGTGTCGTATAAGTTTATGTTAGATTCTAAGAAAGATAAAAAAGATTAAAATATAAAATAACTCATCTTATCCATATCAAGTAATTAGTTGTAGTTTGATTTTTGATTGTTATTTACATCCCATAATAATATCTTTATTTGCAATAAGATAAGTACCAATAGTGTAATGCATTTGTGGCTAAAACACTTTTTTCATGTGGTGAACAATGACGCAGTCGGAATTAATGGAGGAAAAGAAAAGCGCAATTTCTTAAACGAACAAACAGATTTACAAGCGATAAATCTGTAAAAATTCCGGAATCCACCAGAAAGAGAATTAACTCTCAAATATTATTATTAAATAAATAGTATCCCTCTAATGACGGCTAAAAACGTTTAAATAGTCTAAACAAAACCCTAATACAAAAATTAGGCAAAAACTAAAAAGAGAAATAATTAAAATGTTGTTTTCGAGCCCTAAACGAACTCGAATGGCTTAAAAAGCCTATGAGTCACAGCATTGCAATGGGTTCAGTTAGTTGGCTCGTTTACCTTTACAAAAAGGTATTTTATTAAGCATTCTGACATCGAGAGCCCAAGTAGTATAAATCATTTCAGGCTTTTTTGACGATGGGCCTATTCGTCGAACTTCGCAGCGAGCCTTCTTACGTCAGATGAGGTTATGAGTTCGAAACATCATGTTGACAATATTTGTTGCTTTTACTTGATATTCATAACCTTTAGGGTTATGTTAAGCATTTACTATTTTACCCAAAATAGTATAAAAGTGGGAATCTATTGGCAAATCACATCGGTATCAGTTATTTGGTTTTACTAGTTTTGGAAAGTAAAAATGCTTATATGTAGCCCTAAGGGCTACGTATATTATTTGCCTTTATTTTATAATAATGACATGATAATATGCAATTGAAAAAGGCGGAGTGCAATGTGGCGGCATGCAATTCTTGGCAATGCCTTTCTATATATATATATATATATATGGTGTACGTTGAAATATTTTAAACTTTGTTAGTTTTTACTTTTTAATAAGATAATACTTAACCATGGTCTGCGAAGCTATAAAACAGGGCTGAAAATAATTTCAGATTAAAAAACGCGATTAAAACTAAAAATTAAGAATAATCTATTACAGACCGAAGGGATGTGGGTGTGAAAAATCTAGGTCTAGTGGATCCAACTCAAATCTGGCCCATTATCATCTTTATTTACAAGTGTGGTACGAACTCTACTAAATTGTACACGCTTGGCATCCCTATTTCCAGACAACGCACATGATTATATAATAGAGGTAATCATTTCTTCTTCTTCTTTTTTAGATAGAGGTAATCATTTTTTTGAGATAGGGATAATCATTTTTTTTATTAATAATATCTCATGTTGTACTTTGTCCAATTATTAAAACATTGTGCAAAGAATTATTTTGCAATTAAATTAGCATTGAAGGAATATTTTTGAGGATCATTTATTATTATTGTTGTTGTGGTCCTTAGATTTCTCACTTACTTGGTTATTCTTTGCACAATGTTTACTTGTCAGGTCCATTAATCTTCAACTATAGCACGTCAAACATTGAATTAGATACACAAAAGTTTCAAACAAATCCATATTCATGGACAAAGGTATTGGAATTTAAAGTTCATTCTTGCTTGAAATTCAATGTTCAATACTTCGCTTAATAAAGATGGTCCTTCAATTAATTTCAAAGTTATGGGGTTCTAAATTTGTTTTAATGCAACTTTCATTTCAGGGAAAATAAGTGAGTGGCCAAATATCTAATACTTTCTCAGTTTTTTCTGTTCTTTAATGTAGTGTTTGGCTGTATCTTTTAACGGTGTTTAACGTGAATAGAATATTTTAGCGTTTTGCTTAACTAACATAATTGCCTTGAAAAGTTAAGTCTTTTGTTAATTTTAATCTAAAAAGCAAAATTAGTGGCCGGAATTAAAAATATTGGTAAATGAATCCAATATTTCATATCTTAATAAATATGGGTTTATCTTTTAATGATTAAAAATGGTAAAATTGGTTGTTAATGATGGTTGTTTAGTATAAATAATGACAAATATAAATAATGACAAAATTTGTATGTCAACAGCAACACCTGGGAAAAATAACCATTGAATTTTTGCTAAAAACGTTGCTTTTACACTAGGAAAAATTGTCGGCATTAAGTCAACCTTTTTCCCGGTCTTCGTTTAATAAGTTAAACTTTGGATAATCATGAAATAAGTTAACCTTTTGAGGGTATTTGCTTTTAAAGTCAAAATCGATTACAACTTGTTATTGTAGGTAACCTATCCATGTGTCATATTTTAATTGGTTTAAATTTCAATTTTAATTTCCCTTTTAAGGCTAAATGATACTACCTCTGTTCTAAGTGTATTGCAACATAGGGGTTGGCACATTTATTAAGAAGAGCAAAAAAATGGGTCATCTTCCCCACTTGCATCAAGTGATAATAAGTAATGAAGCGAGAGAAAGGTTGCACATGTGATCTTTTTGGTGATTAAAATAAAATGTTGCAATTAATATGAAATTACCAAATAAAGTAAATGTTGCAATACACTTGGAACGAGGTAGTATTTAAATTATTTTTTGCTTCAAAATTCTCCATCTCCCCCTCTCTCTCCTCCCTCCTCCTCCCCTTTTACCTCCTTGCAAACCCCCCCTTTCTCGTTCCTGCTGCTGTTTTCTTTCAGAACTCTATTTCTCTCTCTCTTTCGTCTTTATTCTCCGGCAGAACCCTCCCCCCCTCGTTGCTGCTGCTGTTTTCCCAAATTCTTCAACTTCACTTTTACTTTTCTTTGATTTCACTTCTAATTTGCCCCCCTTCTTTCATTGCTGCCGGTCTTTTCGAGAGGAGGAGAGGGAATCACTAATCAGAGTTGACTGTCTTCTATGTTTGAGCTAGTGATCTTGAATTGAATGAATTAAAAGACTTAAAAAAGAGGGTATTGGTAGATGTTATCAGTTGGGGTATGTGTAGAGTACAAGCTCATTTGCTCCGTTGAGGACATCCGCAACTAAATAGAACAAGAAGTATCTGCCATTTGGGATCCGCAGCTAGTGGTGGCTCTAGGGTTAGGTGCAACGGGAAGCGGTGGTGGATTTTGAGCAGGGCCGTCCCGTACAATTTCGGGGCCCTGAACAAAAGTAAAAAATAGGCCTAATAAAACAGACATATAATCTAAAAGGCTAAAATCTATAGAAAAAGTTATAATAAATCATTTCTAATCACCCTTATCTAAAGCAATGTTTATTAAGAAACCATCAAAAATATTATTCGAAATTTCAAATATGCTAATAATAATTTAGATTTTCAACATTTTACAATTTGAAAGTAAATTTTACAAAAAAGAATTAGGAATATACAATTTTAAATACAAAAAATTGTGTGAAGATAAAAGATAAGAAAGTAAATGAAAAAAGTGATTAACATAACTAAACTTAAAACAATCATAAAAAAAGAGATGCCAATTATTATAAGTCAAGTTTACAAAAGCCTTGACTATTTAGGAAACAATCATAAAAAAAAGAGATGGCAATTGTTATAAGTCAAGTTTACAAAATCCTTGACTATTTAGGAGCTTTAGAAAAGAATAGAGTATGGCAATCAATTCATAGTTTGGTAAAAAAAAGCAGAAGATAAAGAATGCTAGCAGCTAGACTCGAACCTTGAACCTTGTACTTAGAATATCCATAGAGTCATGCAGATTCCGTGTACCACTACACTAAACAGGCGTTTGTGACAACAGGTTGTATTAGCTTGTATTTTAACAATTTTAGTCCGGGGCTCCATTTTAGGCCCAATTTTTTGGGGGCCCTGTGCAAATGTTCTCTTTGCTCCTTCTAAGGGCCGCCCCTGTTTTTGGGGTTGGGTGCGACGAGAAGCAAGGGTGGTTGTGGGCTTGGGTGCGACAGGAAGCAGGGGGAGTAGTGATCTTGTTGTGTTTTTTTTAATGGAGGAATTAGTCTAAAGTTTGTGGAATATTGAAATTAATGCAAATTATTTTGGATATGTTTCATACGGTCTTAGTTTATATCAATGTGAATCACAATATTAGATTTTGGAGAAATTGGTAGTTATTCTGTTTATTTTTTTTGGGTTCATATCTGTGACTATTTTGATGAATTTAGTTCTTATTATATGACTTTGGCAAGTGAGTTATTGATTTACTTAAGAATAATCGTTAGCACATTCCAAGATTTTTTGTTAGCTTTAATTTGTTTGTGAAGTTAGGGGTGGTGGTTGTTGGGTTGGGTGCTGAAAGGGTGGTTATGGAGGAGGGTGGTTGGTGGATTTGGTGGATGGTAGAAGGATGAAGAAAGGTGGGAGGGTGGAGAAAGGTTGGAGGGTTAATTGTAAAAGAAAAATAAAATAAAAAATTACCTATTCTTCACGTAATTGGTGATCTGAATCTGTTAAAAGCAAATACACTCAAAAGGTTAACTTACTCCATAATTGTCTAAAGTTTAACATATTATAAGAATACCACGAAAATGTTGACTTATTTCTGACAATTTTTCCTTAAAATTATTTCAAAAGTCATTTAGCAAACTTTTGTTTCGCAGATTGAAAAAATAAACGGCCAAAAGTTAAAAGTTAATGGAAGTCATTTAACTAACAACCATAGTAATTAATAAGAAGGTAGAATATATTAAATAACAGCGTCATTTGAGCGCGACACAATAATGCAAAATTGATGCACCTCAAATTAATTAGGTAGCTAGCATAATTTTCTTGGACACACCTGTTGGAACTGGCTTCTCCTATGCAAATACTTCCAAAGCCTATCAGAGCAATGACACTCTACAGCCTGCTCATATTTATGATTTTTTGACAAAGGTTAGTGAAATTCTTTACGTTGCACTAATTATGGAAGTCTTTTAAGTGTTATCATCTGCTGATTTTTTTTTACTTTTTGTAACGAAAGTATTTTCTTTTTGTGAAAGTATTGTGTTAAACGGTCTGACACACTTCCTTTCGTCAGACCAAATCTCAAAATGGAGAAATTAACAGATATTTGTTCATCATCTTCTTCATAGTTTAAAGCTACCAGAGTTGCAAAATCACGACACAAAGCATAACCATGAAATGCCACTTGCCACTATATTGTGTGACATTGAGAGATTTGCTAGATGTGTCGTCAATTTTCGCGTTGCGTCATATTACTCATATATTACGGAAGATATAGCAAGTGAGTGATTATCATTTCATATTCTTCCACTTCCTCAATCTATTTCATATTCGGAGTAATTATATATATAATTGACGACATTATTCAAACGAGCATTTCATTGAAAATCCTTCAAACGAACATGAAACTAATGGCGGTCTGCAGACAAGAATCTAATTAAACGACGCCGTTAACGATTTTAATCGATGATGTAGATGATGAACAGTAATTGTTTCTGTCCAAAAGTGTCGTACCTCTTTCCGGCAGAGATGAGCGGTCCGAGTCCGAGCTCCGGCCAAGAACCTGCACATGAACCCCAAACCCCCGGGGGTGTCCCGAGGACGGGCTCTCCGACGCTCAAGTCAGTACTCATTTTAGATAGAGAGAGTGTGGTGTAGGGAGAGAGAATGGATTGTGGATCCCTTTACCTTAGCCCCATGAGGGGTTTATATAGTGAAGTGAGCGTGGACCTTATGTCCTTTTGGGCCTTAGGTCGTATATTAGGGAGAGGATATTTATACCCATACAATTTGCCCCCCTAGTTCGAGTGATAATCGTTGATTGAACTTGAACTTGAACTATATTGGGCTTATTCACTTGGTTCCTCATGGTATTGGACATGTATGTCTTCATGATGACCTTGTGCGTGATCGAGTCTCTGATGTGAGATATAGCCTCTTTAGTCAGAGAGCTTGCTTCAATGAGCTAAGGTGTATCATCCTCTAATTGAGGATTTTCTCATGTAATAAGAGACGCAACTTCCTTTGCTTAGGAGTCTGCTCTAATAATCTGCCGTGTAGCATCCTCTAATGAAGGTATGCTCACGTAGTCTGCAATGTTGCTTCACCAATCTGAGAGTCTGCTCTGATGAGCAAGAATGTAGCATCGTCTAGAGCCTTTGCTAGATTTGTATTTTCTGCGTTCTTTTGAGTAGTTTTTGAAAGAAAATATTCTATTTCTTTGCTACCTTCTTCCTCCTACCATATGTATCCTTGCCCCCCAGTCTGTCTGCTTTGCTTGCAGCGAAGGAGGCAGACTGAGATTAGAATGCTATAGACAAGTCCGCAATAACGATGATACGTGGACATGCAATGATAATGAGCAGGATCCTTCATCTGAAGCGAGGTTCTGCTATAATAATAAGGAGCAGGATCCTCTGTCTGAAACGAGGATCTGCCAATGATAAGGAGCAGGATCCTCTGTCTGAAGTGAGGATCTGCTAATGATAATAATGGCAGAGCCCTCTGTCTGAGATGGGGTCTGCAACAATAATAAGGAGCAGGATCCTCTGTCTGAAGTGAGGATCTTCTAATGATAATAATGGCAGAGCCCTCTGTTTGAGATGGGGTCTGCGATAATAATAAGGAGCATGATCCTCTGTCTGAAGCGAGGATCTGCTAATGATAATAATGGCAGAGCCCTCTGTGTGAGATGGGGTCTGCGATAATAATAAGGAGCATGATCCTCTGTCTGAAGCGAGGATCTGCTATAGTAATAAGGAGCATGATCCTCTGTCTGAAGCGAGGATCTGCTAATGATAGTAATGGAATAGCCCTCTTTCTGAGACGGGGTCTTTGATAATAATAAGGAGCATGATCCTCTGTCTGAAGCGAGCATCTGCTAATGATAGTAATGGCAGAGCCCTCTGTCGGAAACGGGGTCTGCGATAATAATAAGAGCATGATCCTCTGTCTGAAGCGAGGATCTGCTATAATAAGGAGCATGATCCTCTGTCTGAAGCGAGGATCTGCTAATGATAGTAATGGCAAAGCCCTCTGTCTGAGTGGGGTCTGCGATAATAATAAGGAGCATGATCCTCTATCTGAAGCGAGGATCTGCTATAATAAAGAGCATGATCCTCTATCTGAAGCGAGGATCTGCTAATGAAAATAATGGCAGAACCCTCTGTCTGAGATGGGGTCCGCTATAATAATCAGGAGCATGATCCTCTGTCTGAAGCGAGGATCTGCTAATGATAGTAATGGCAGAGCCCTCTGTCTGAAACGGGGTCTGCGATAATAATAAGAGCATGATCCTCGGTCTGAAGCGAGGATCTGCTATAATAAGGAGCATGATCCTCTGTCTGAAGCGAGGATCTGCTAATGATAGTAATGGCAGAGCCCTCTATCTGAGTGGGGTCTGCGATAATAATAAGGAGCATGATCCTCTATCTGAAGCGAGGATCTGCTATAATAAAGAGCCTGATCCTCTGTCTGAAGCGACGATCTGCTAATGAAAATAATGGCAGAACCCTCTGTCTGAGACGGGGTCTGCTATAATATGGAGCATGATCCTCTGTCTGAAGCGAGAATCTGCTAATGATAAGAAGCATGATCCTCTGTCTGAAGCGAGGATCTGCTAATGATAAGGAGCATGATCCTCTGTCTGAAGCGAGGATCTGCTAATGATAAGGGGCATGATCCTCTGTCTGAAGCGAGGATCTGCTATAATAAGGAGCATGATCCTCTGTCTGAAGCGAGGATCTGCTAATGATAAGGAGCATGATCCTCTGTCTGAAGCGAGGATCTGCTGATGAAAATAATGGCAGAACCCTCTGTCTGAGACTGGGTCTGCTATAATAAGGAGCATGATCCTCTGTCTGAGACGAGGATCTGCTAATGATAAGGAGCATGATCCTCTGTCTGAAGCGAGGATCTGCTATAATGAGCATGATCCTCTGTCTGAAGCGAGGATCTGCTATAATAAGGAGCATGATCCTCTGTCTGAAGTGAGGATCTGCTAATGATAGTAATGGCAGAGCCCTCTGTCTGAGTGGGGTCTGCGATAATAATAAGGAGCATGATCCTCTATCTGAAGCGAGGATCTGCTATAATAAAGAGCATGATCCTCTGTCTGAAGCGAGGATCTGCTAATGACAATAATGGCAGAACCCTCTGTCTGAGACGGGGTCTGCTATAATAATAAGGAGCATGATCCTCTGTCTGAAGCGAGGATCTGCTAATGATAGTAATGGCAGAGCCCTCTGTCTGAATCGGGGTCTGCGATAATAATAAGAGCATGATCCTCTGTCTGAAGCGAGGATCTGCTATAATAAGGAGCATGATCCTCTGTCTCAAGCGAGGATCTGCTAATGATAGTAATGGCAGAGCCCTCTGTCTGAGTGGGGTCTGCGATAATAATAAGGAGCATGATCCTCTATCTGAAGCGAGGATCTCCTATAATAAAGAGCATGATCCTCTGTCTGAAGCGAGGATCTGCTAATGAAAATAATGGCAGAACCCTCTGTCTGAGACGGGGTCTGCTATAATATGGAGCATGATCCTCTGTCTGAAGCGAGAATCTGCTAATGATAAGGAGCATGATCCTCTGTCTAAAGCGAGGATCTGCTAATGATAAGGAGCATGATCCTCTGTCTGAAGCGAGGATCTGCTAATGATAAGGGGCATGATCCTCTGTCTGAAGCGAGGATCTGCTATAATAAGGAGCATGATCCTCTGTCTGAAGCGAGGATCTGCTAATGATAAGGAGCATGATCCTCTGTCTGAAGCGAGGATCTGCTGATGAAAATAATGGCAGAACCCTCTGTATGAGACTGGGTCTGCTATAATAAGGAGCATGATCCTCTGTCTGAGACGAGGATCTGCTAATGATAAGGAGCATGATCCTCTGTCTGAAGCGAGGATCTTCTATAATGAGCATGATCCTCTGTCTGAAGCGAGGACCTGCTATAATAAGGAGCATGATCCTCTGTCTGAAGTGAGGATCTGCTAATGATAGTAGTGGCAGAACCCTCTGTCTGAGACGGGGTCTGCGATAATAATAAGAGCATGATCCTCTGTCTGAAGCGAGGATCTGCTATAACAAGGAGCATGATCCTTTGTCTGAAGTGAGGATCTGCTATAATAAGGAGCATGATCCTCTGTCTGAAGCGAGGATCTGCTGTAATGAGAATGATCCTCTGTCTGAAGCGAGGATCTGCTATAATAAGGAGATATATCAAGCAATATATCTGAGTGTTTTCGTTTACTTGGCTTGGTGGCCGGTGAGATTTGCTCAGAGCTGGGACTTTAGGGGCCCTTTAGTCTTCTGCTCTGCCTTATGTATGACAAAGATTCAACAACAGCAGAGCAGAGGAGGTATTTTGACGCCCTAAGTCATGATGATTCTGGGAGTTTTGGGGTTCGCCCTTTAGCTCCTTCTGCCATCTTTTTCGTGTCGGGTACGCTTTGGTTCTTAGGAACTCTCGCGTCCCCATTAGCCTTAGGTGTCTATGACTTATCCTTGCTGCTTTTTGGGCCTTCGGCCCCGTAGGTTTAGAGGTAGAGGTCTATGACATCGGTAAGTCGAGTCGGCATCCGATCACTCTGCGGGCCTCAGGGGGCTCTTGGACAGAGTTAACCTTTTGGCCGACTCCCTTTCTTCATTATATAGTTTACTTTTGTGTCTGAAGAGCCTCTTTAGCCTTCAGTCTGACTCAGACCCTGTTTTCTTTTGCCAGACTGTGGTATTTTTTCTCAGTCTGCTAAGGGTCTATCTGATTTTGACATTTTGTTTTTCATAAAGAATTGATAAGGGGATGGGGGTTTAATGCGAAATGGAGAGCATGATCCTCTCTGTGAAGCGAGGATCTGCTATAATAGTGAGCATGATCCTCTATCTGAGGTGAGGATCTGCTGAAATAATAATGGGCACGATCCTCTGTCTGAAGCGAGGATCTGCTGTAAAAATGACGGTAGAGCCCTCTGAGATGGTGCTCTGCGACAATAATAAAGAGCAGGATCCTCTGTCTGAAGTGAGGATCCGCTAATGATAATAATGGCAGAGCCCTCTGTCTGAGACGGGGTCTGTAACAATAATAAAGAGCAGGATCCTCTGTCTGAAGTGAGGATCTGCTAATGATAATAATGGCAGAGCCCTCTGTCTGAGACGGGGTCTGCGATAATAATAATGAGCAAGATCCTCTGGCTGAAGAGAGGATCTGCTATAATAATGACGACATAGAACTTAGCTCTTCGCTTAAGTCCTTCACTCTGCTTCTTCAGCAGAGCTCAATTTGTAACTATGACTTAGCTTTTCACTTAAGTCTTTCACTCTTCTTTTTCAGCAAAGCACTCTGCTTCTTCAGCAGAGCTCGATTTGTAACTATGACTTAGCTCTTCACTTAAGTCTTTCACTCTGCTTCTTCAACAGAGCTATCTGCCTCTTCAGCAGAGCTTGGTTTGTAACATAACTCAGCTTTTCGCTTAAGTCTTTCCAATGTCTTAATAGCTCGCTGAAGTCTTCAATAATATATGTCTTTCCAGCGGCTTAAGAGCTCGCTGGAATCTTCAATAAAATAAGTCTTTCCAACGGCTTAAGAGCTCGTTGGAGTCTTCAATAATATATGTCTTTCCAGCGGCTTAAGAGCTCGCTGGAATCTTCAATAAAATAAGTCTTTCCAACGACTTAATAGCTCGCTGGAGTCGTCAATAAAATAAGGAGCATGATCCTCTGTCTGAAGTGAGGATCTGCTAATGATAATAATAGCAAAGCCCTCTGTCTGAGATGGGGTCTGCGATAATAATAACTGAATACCTCTCTAGCCGGTTTAAGGTTGCTAGAGTCTTCGATAGGATGTGTCTGCAATAGTAATAACAGAATATATATTTTCAGCGGCTTAATATCCTGGTGAAGCCTTCAATAATATGTGCAGACTCAAAAATAAGTGCTTTTATAATCAAGCATTACAATGAATTTTGCAATCAAATTTCCCATCAAGTTGGATCATGTATACTCATTTGCCCCCCACTCTTAAGTTGAACTTGGGTCAATTTGAGAGTAATATATTCCCAACTAGACATACATAAAGGTCGAAAGACATCATTTGATCATGTCATGTAATCAAATAGAGTGAATGTTGGCGCCTATTTTGATTATCATTGACAAATTATAATAATGAATTTTGAAGCTTGTAACATGAATTAAGCATAACATCCATCATGAAACTCAGTCTAATTTTGCGTCAAAAATAAGCAAAATTGGTTTTGATAATGGTGGAGATGGGATACTTAGCTTGCTATTATTTAGTCGAGTCTTCTCAAGCTCAATATAGAATACCGACTTCGGATCGGATGTAGATTATTGGTGTTGTGCAGATTAGTCGTGTGCTTGAGTCTGTTCTGATCTCACCATTGCAGTCTGCCCTTATTGTTCTGTCGAGCGTGTGGGTCTGCTATAAGAAATGGTTCTTTGTGAACTTTGCAGACCGTGGATACTGTTTGTTAAGTTGAGTCTAAATGAAGTCTGGCAAATGAGTGTTGCAGACTGATCTTGGTGTGGCCGATGCTGTTTCCGCAGACTGGAATTACAGACTGTGGCGAGCAGTCGCGGGTTGTAGATCGGAATCGCAGACGTATATTGCAGATTGATTGGGTGAGTTCTGCTTGTAGATTGTTGTATTCTGCTATGTTGCAGATTCTATTTTGTCAACTCTTAGTCATTCGGTCTGCTATGTTGCAGACCTTATCTTCTGACTCATTTCGTCTAATGAAGCTTACTTGACGTTGCAGACACTGATATTGCAGGCTTCCAAGTATATTTTGAAGACTCATTGGTCTCGTATTAGCCTTGCGTTTAGTTCTCCGGCTAGCATTTTGTGTTTCCTGTAGCTTGTTACAATTTTCGTACAATTACATTGGTCTGCAATTTACGACGCTGATCAGAATGGGTCTGTTGAGATTAGTCTGCATAGCTGAAGTCCGTTCTGCTCTTCTTCTTTGCTATGTCCGTGGTTTGGGTCTGCCCATATTCGGGTTCTGCAAGGCCGGTCTGAAACGGGCTTTGAGTGCAGACCGGTTGGCTCCCTACCATCTGCTTTACTATACCATTTGGTCTGGCAGCAATCTGCATTACTCAGTTGCTGTCACCCTACCATATTTGTTATACCACTGATGATTCTCATTTGCCAGAAATTTAATTGACTGTCTTTCTTCTGGATTGATTTCTCTATTTGGTCCGCAGCATTCAGTTTCACATGTGTAATGCACATCATTTCCTTTTTTGTAATATTCGCCCCCATAATCAATTTCAAGTAATTGAGCTAAACTGCTACAACTATCCATTGTTATAATTTTCTACATACTTCTCTTTGCTGTGCCATTTGGTCTGGTAGTTGCATTACTCAGGTCTTTTCTTGGGATAGTTCAAATTCGCTTCTAAGATGCATCTTATCAAACAGGGAGTATGCGTGCATCAATTCAGCAATTACAGAAGGGAGAAAAATAGGTGGAGCTTCAGAGTGTTGCACTTTAATGAGAATGCAAGCATATCTCATCAACATGATGATGAGTTTTCTAACATTGAATTGAAGTGGAGCATTTTAGACCACATAGGATCATGCGAAATTTTTGGAAGCTGGTACTTTTATTGAGGGAATATTTATACCTTTGTGGGAGTGGAGTTGAATTTCAAGAATGTGGGGGTGGAGCTTTGTTCCAGTTTTGCAACACCTTTGTGGTTTTCTTACTGGATTGCTAGCTGCTAAGCATGATCGCTTGTGGCTCTTGTTGTATATGCTTCGAAGAGAAATCCTCTTGTCTCCTCTACTGCCATTCTTTTTATTTTTCTTCACTGGATTTTTCTTTTTGCCTGTGTATATCCTTTAGATGGCGATTTGTAGTCTGCAGATCTAGCAAATTTTGGTCTGATTTGGAGTGTTTCAGACCATAGGATAGCTGTTTGAGCAATGTAGCCATGGAAATTGTGGGTTTCCATCGGCGCTTTTTCTCTCCCCCTCCTTCTAGCGCCAAATTGTTTCTGTCCAAAAGTGTCGTACCTCTTTCCGGCGGAGATGAGCGGTCCGAGTCCGAGCTCCGGCCAAGAACCTGCACATGAACCCCAAACCCCCGGGGGTGTCCCGAGGACGGGCTCTCCGACGCTCAAGTCAGTACTCATTTTAGATAGAGAGAGTGTGGTGTAGGGAGAGAGAATGGATTGTGGATCCCTTTACCTTAGCCCCATGAGGGGTTTATATAGTGAAGTGAGCGTGGACCTTATGTCCTTTTGGGCCTTAGGTCGTATATTAGGGAGAGGGTATTTATACCCATACAGTAATTATCCCTACATTATTGAGTAATTGACTATTTCAATAATCTATGTACAGGGAACCAATTGAAAGAATAAATGAACTAACTGAAGTCTGAAAGAATAAATCAACCAACTAAAAGAATAGAAAAACCAACTGAAAGTTGAACCACCCAAATGAAAGAGTAGACCAACAAATTGAAAGAATAAATTAACCAACTGAAACGACAAAAAATTGAAAGAATAAAACATTCAAATGAAAGTATAAAACAACCAATTAAAAGAATAAAGGAACAAACTAAAAGAATAAAAAAAACCAATTGAAAGAATAAACCAACCAAATGAAAGAACAACCCAACAAACTGAAAGAATAAAGGAAGCGACTCAAAGAATGAAACAATTGACAGATAGAAGAAAAAAGCTAATTGAAAAAATATTAAAGAATAATTAATCAACTGAAAAAATAAACCTACCAAATGAAACTATAAGCCAACCAACTGAATAAATAAAGGAACCAATTGAAAGAATAAAGGAACCAACTGAAATAATAAAAAAAACCAACTGAAAAAATAGAAAAACCAACTGAAAGATAAACGAACCAAATGAAAGAACAGACCAACAAACTGAAAGAATAAATCACCCAACTGAAACGATAAAAAAATTGAAGTTGTTGCTTTTGGGGTTCGAACACGTGACCAGCCCACCACTTCACCTTCTTCTTCCCACGTAACAAACAATAAAACTCGACACATGAGCCAACAACCCAACTCAGCTTAGCTTCGACACGAAGCCATCACCCAGCTTGACCAAACCACAACCCAGCCTTGCCAATCATCGCAGCACCTGCTACACGCTAAACCAACCCTTCACTCGCCCAATTAACCCAGCTAACCCCCACCACTCAGCCGCAAATTAGCCACTCATCCACCGCCATTATGTGTTCATTTCATTTTGCTATTGTTTTTGGTCCCTAATCAAATCAACATTAAACAAACACAAATTCAAATATAATCAAATCAACGGTGGTTGTGATTGGTAATGATGATCAGATTATGATGATGATTAAGCGATTATCACTATAGTGATTTAATGATAGTTGATGCCGTTGACGTTTCAAAGTGATGTATGATGTTGATCATGAACGATGATGATGATGATGCAGCAATGATAATGAAGTTTGATGATGATCGTCCATGAGAAGAAAACTTTTGGTAGAAGCTTTGGGCTGCGTTCTATTTTTATGTTGATCCTTTGGTTTGTGTTTCTGTTTGTGGATGAGGCTGGTCTGACCGTATTTAATGGTCAGATCAGTCTGACCCAATACTTTCTCTTTCTTTTTATTACGTAAATATTATGATATTTGGAATTGAGGTATAATCTATTGATTAGAACATCCATCAAGATTCTAATAGGTGCTAGAATCGATTTTCATCTTATGTTCTTGACTGATTATACACCAAAAGCACATAGTATATATTATGTATCTATTAATATAACTGTGTATAGTGGTGGATTTAAGTTTAAAATATTAGTTTGCCAACTTTAAGTTTTGAGCCTCATAATTTGAATTGCGGAATGGCTTAACATAGTGTTGTCACTTTTAGCGGCCCAATAAAACAAAATTTGGTGTGTTCCTAGTAGTCAACGATACAACGTAAATCTCCCACCGACTAACTTAAAGTGTAATACTTCCTCCGTTTCGCAATACTCGCAACATAAAAATAGTAGCCACTATTCATGAATCAATCTTATGTTATATTTTTTTACAAGTGTATAAGAAAAAACATAGTCAAGTGGGATCTTATTTGATTCGTCTTAATGTATACTATCATAATATCAACTTTTTATAATTTTTACTTATCAATAATTAGAGATATTAAGGTTCAAAGTATTGCATTGGATAGTGTGCAAACAAGAAACGTTGCGAGTATTGCGAAACGGAGGAAGTATAATGTAGTAGCAATGGATTAAAAAGATCTTGATTCATCCGTGTCTTAAAAAATGGAATTAATTGGGATAGATAAAAATTTATGATATGTAAATCTTTAAACATTTTGTTATCAATAAATATATAAGGTATATATTTTTTTTAAATTTTCTTTTTTTGGTTGATAAGAAGAATTTGCCTTACTGGGGCCGAAACCCTGCACAGGTCCACCAGATCCTTATAAGCGGGTTAAACACTTGAGAATACAGGGGAAGTGTAAGGGGTATCCATACCCTCAAGTGCCCCTAGCGGGGATTGAGCCCTTATCCTTGAGGTTGGAAGGATGCCTTCCTTACCCCTAGACCAAGTACTACTTGGTACTTGGTCATAAGTTATATTTATTAGGTTGTGAATATAAGCTGTCAGTTTATAATACAGATTTACGAATTTGTAATCGTATCTTATTAGTTTATTGAAAAATTTATTTGTTTATAAACATAAGCTATCATTTTGCGGATACTCCTACATTTGTTAATTTAAACACAATATATTAGTTTACAAATGCAAGTTATTAGTTTAAAATCATACCTTCATAGTTTATAAAATATATTTGCGCTTAACAATTTATAAACATAAATTACCAGTCTCTGGACATAAACTACCAATTTATAAGCAAATACCATCACTTTAGAGAGAAATTGAAGCTCATAAGCGCACGATGAGGTAGCCTTCTTATCATGCACCTTTCATATATGGGGAGAGAGAAAAGGACATAAATGTGGCAAGTAACTGATGATGTAAGTCTACAGATTCCCTCGAAAGAGATAGATGACGAGTTTAAACTCAAGGAAATAAGAACACTAACAAGAATATTTTAGGCACTTGAAACAAGGATAGTGACCAAATCACAAGAACTCACTAAATTATTGGGGGTTTTAGGCTAAAGATACGAGTAAAACTCACTCGATCTCTCCTAAGATTATCACTCAAAACCAACTCAAATCAATAAGGTTACTTTGATCTTTGGACAAACACAAAGAGAAAGCATAAGAATACACAAGTTTTTTTTAATTCTCAAAATCGAATTTTCATTCATCACTTGCTAACCTTATGTAGAGGAATGGAGGAGCAAAAGGAAGCCAAAATACTTTAAAAATAAGAAACGATTTTGAAGCTAGAAAGGCTCCTTAATTTACTCCCTAATTAAGACTAATCAAGAGCTGCTATATGTGAGCTATAATTAGAAAATGACTAGTCTAATATACTCCTAATCACACGCCTAAGACTTTAAAATACTTGCCCAACTATTACAAATACTTTCTAGGCTTTATTACATGTTCAAAGTAAAAGACAAAATAAAATACAACCCAAATAGAACTAGGGCTCTTCAAACTCATGCCCAAACAAAACTTGGGCTCTTTTCATGCTCCACGCCTATTTTGTTGTTGCTTCTCATAAACTTGGGCTTTTGTGACCTTGAATTTTAAGATGATACAAACCCGATAATTACAAATATTATCAAATTTTAATATTTTGAGGAGCCTTGCCGCGTCAGTATCATTTCTCAAAATGAATATTTAATGGTTGTCTTTTGAAATATAATCATCATAAGTCTTTATAACTCCGGTTATATGCCCTTTTGACAAAATAGAACATTATCTGCAGTAAACGTGTAACAAAAATTAATGATGATAATGTCCTATTATGGTGATGAACATAATCAATTACATAAGGAAGATAATGTCCTGGTGCATTCATTAGCAAGATACGTAATACTAATTGTATTTGTCTTGTGGATTTATTATCAACCAAACACTTGGATTAAATAAGAGGAGAACATGTGTGGACATGAATGATGATAGAGTTTGGTTTCAACTAGGGGGAGATCTATATGTATAGTAAAAATGATTAGACAAGGGTTACAGCTTGCCACATGTTATTTCATGTTAGTGTTACCATTCTACATCATAATTTGCTTTTCAATGTTTTGAAAATGCTTGTAAAAGGTTTCGAACCCGCGGCTATCAGTTGAAATACCATAAGCTTTATCACCAGGTCACATCTGTTTTTATTGTCATATTGCAATTAACTATTTCTTTAACCTTAATAAAGTTTTGGAAAAAAGTCAAGAGATCTCCTACATTACATTATTTCATGATCTTCTAGATTGTTCTATTGGTTTTTTAATTACGCCTTTAAAATTTAATTTTAAAGTAAAAAGAATATTCATCAATTATTGATTTGATGATGAATATTTTCTAACCCAATAAAATATAAAATGGACCAAAATCATCGCCGGAGCCATAAAGTTGTTATTCATTCAATACACAACAATTGGGGCTTAGTCAATAATTCAAACAAACATGATTCACGCACAATAACTTTAATGTGATTTTATTTACGGAATTTTTATGAAGGTACTCCCTAAGATTAAGCGAAATGTATGGAATACCTTTAATCTTTTTGAAATGCAATGGGTAAACTATAGATTTTTTTAAAATGCACTGAGTAAACTTTAGATTTTTAAAAAAATGTTCGGTATAATGACGAACGTTCTTCAACTGCCTTAGCATGAGGATTATTTTTTCTCTCTCTCCCTAATTGACTTCCCTTCCTCCCTTGGCTTTCCTCCCCTTTTCTTTTCAACACTTCTTCCCTACCATTTGTTAGAGATATGGCTAGAAGATTATAGTTGGAATAAAATTATCTCAATTGAATGGTCGTGCCGTGATAAAAATCATAGCCCTAAAGTCAAATTTGCCCCGTACAGTACACACAAACTCTTGGCAAGCGATCTCAGGGACACGACCTCCACCTCAACGGTGTACCGCGAAGAGGCTGATTGAGAAACACAAAGAACGTTGCCCGGAACCAAGGGTGGAATTCTGTTTGAGTTTTTGTGGGAAAGAGGAAGACATCCCCATCTTTTTTTATCAGTGAAAGCAGTAGGCAGCCAAATATATAGAGGAAAACCAAAAGCAAAAACGGAAAGCAAATATCTTGCCTCAAATCACCCCCATAACGGTCATGTTGTTAATGGCAAGAATCAAAGACATTTGATAAAATAAAGTTTACCATTTTGACATGCTCATTAATTCCTAGGTGGGATTTTGGGTATTTACTTTTTTTGAAGCAACACACTAGCAGTTTCTCATAAACTCCAACAATCGCCCACATGATTCTACAGAAGTAAGCAAGAATAATAGGAAGAAAAAATAGAAGAGTTCCCGGACAACGGAGACCTTGCTTTAAAGTAGTGACAATGTCTTGTGCACTTGAATTAACACCCTGTGCATACAATTATCTCCTACATCCAAATTAGGTGGAACTTGCCTTGAACCTTAAATGAAGTTAGTAAACATCTCAAATCAAAGTAAGTTCTAGTAAAAGTTATTCATAGGTGCCCCACATGAAATCATGGTTTCATGAATGCTCTAGAGGTCCTAAGCCTTAGAGACCTCGTAGGGTATTGGGCGTAACCCCCATATTCACATAGATAAATTCATCAAGTTTGTACTGTCACAAACCACCTTTAAAAAGGCTATGAATTTATTAAGAGTAGTCAACTCAACCTTCCACATCCGACAGTAAAGAAAATTACTACATCGCTTTATTATTATTATTTAGGAATGGGTGGTAGCACATGTTATTATGACTTCTTTTGTGAATTCGTTTGACCTATTGAACTTAGGAAATCCTAAGATATGTGTCCATCGCAATTCACTCCTCGATATGCTTTATACCCATTTCTCGTGCTGACTCAAGCATCATATTTCTACACAGGCCTTTAGTGAGAGAATCTGCAATATTTTTCTATAATTTTCCATACTCATGTGATATCACAATATATAAACACAATTACTAGCATATTGGACATCCACACTCATCAATATATTCATTTAGAAAAATACTCTCTAAAACAAAAATATTATTATGTTAAACATAACAAGTTTAACTTAAGGTGCTAATACATGGTCTCATTAAGACTCCTCAAGTCTTCTTACCAGAAATAACACTTTTCCTTCTAAGTTGTCACATATTCCACAATAGATAACTACTTGAGGAACAATTTAACAACAGATAAGCTAACACAAACAAAGTCGTCGCCCACACATACTAAGAGACAGATGACAATACAACATAGGTTGAAGCCCAAATGAATTGCTAAAGCACAATGATGCACTCAGTTTCCCAAACTCTCTCTATATATGTATATATATATTCAGAACTTATGAACAAAACAACATACAACAAATGACAATACAAAAAGCTGAAGTAGACAACTCGCAACTCAAAGAAACAAACAAGAGTTTCCAACATAAAATATCCCATGAAAGTTTTCTTCCTTACCACACTTAACAAAGTGAGTCTAACTAACTTACTTTTAGTCACGAACTCACCCCCACATTACAACATAATTTATCCATTAAATGTATTAATCAAATACCAAATGATGGGGAACATAGCACATATGTGATATAATATTAGAGTTGACTCTATGTATAAATAGAGTCAATTTCCCAGAGTCTCTATGTTGTTTCAGTCCACATGTTCATTCACTTTCCTTTCAACCGTTACTCCGTAAGTCATTTCTTTAAACCCTTGGTGTCCAACACCCAAATAATCATAATTACATTTTTTTTTTCGGGTGCTTGAAAACTCATTTGATTACTACTACCAGTTACATGAACTATAACAATCTTGAAATTGGCTTGACCTTTACGCAATATCAGTTACTCTCTAAGCCAAAAAAAAACATCCATCACTTAGTCTGATTTTGGTGATGCAATTTAATAGTCAAAATAAACTTGGAAGTCCAATTTCTATGCCCACGTCCCGACATATGATAGGCACAAGTATTGAGAAATTAGATTATCAAACTCTGGTGGAATACGAATGTACATGCACTTGAACAAATAGAGTGTGTGAAGCAACAATAATATTCCAAATCTAGAATTGACTGTTTGGAGCTCATGAACACAATATCAAATTGTAAAACACATGGAGGCACATTAATATTAGAGAACGTATTGGGTCAGACGCGTCCGACCATAACATTTTGTCAGACGACTTTCAGTTGGTATCATTTTTTTTTCAGTTGATTCTATTTTTGTTTCAGTTGGTTTCAATTTTTGTTCAGTTGGTTTCATTTTTGTTTCATTTGGTTTCAATTTTTGTTTAGTTGGTTTCAATTTTTGTTCAGTTGGTTTCAAATAAAAATTCAGTTGATCTCTTATATTTCAGTTGGATGTCTTTTAAGTTCAGTTACTAGTCTTATTGTTTCATTTACGTGTTTTAGTTAACTGAAAACAAAACTTAAGTAAATGAAATAAAATAGGTTCTAAATGAAAGCAACTTAGTTTTCAGTTACTTATATTATCATTTCAGTTAGTTTTATTATTCTTTTATTTAATAACTAACTAAAATTAAAAAAATAAAAAACACTAACCTCTGGTTTCCTCTCACTTTCTCCTTCTTCTTCATCAATGACATCAATGGCATCTTGCTCGTCGAAAGATCAACCATTCATTTCTGCATTGGTCTGCTGTATGAATTTGATCTACGTTGAAACTAGCTAATTACTCATTTCTAGTTTCCCTGTATGAATTTGCTGTATGAGCAGATGCAAACAAACCTGCCTTGGAAGAGCCAGACACGTACGTCTCTACTTCCTGAAATGCTTCCTCTGTCACTTCTTTGTTGAAGTATTGTTCATTGATACAGAGTGATGAAGAAGAAGGAGTAGCGGCGCGGCGGCGGCGGAGGAAGAAGATGAAGAAGAAGGATCAGCGGCGCGACGGTGGCGGAGGAAGAAGATGAACAGAGAAATGGCGAGAAGCAGGTCCGTCTGACAATAAGTATTGGTCAGACGGTCTGACCTAATACTTTCAATTAATATTAACAAACACTGATTCACAAAATTTAGAAATCAATCATGGCACAAAATACATACATTGTCCAGAATTCGATCTCTTACGTTTAGATCATATCCAGCCAAAATAGAAATCTAAATCCACATGATCATGAAATCAGCAGTAAATTCGACTTTAGAATGTTGGAGACATGGCTAATAGATATAATTGGAATAAACTTATCTCGGTTGAATAGTCGCGGCGTGATAAAAATCACTGCCCTGAAGTCGAAATTGTTCCTTACAATACACACGGACTCTTGGCAAGCGGCCCCAGGGATACACGACCTCCAACTCAACAATGTACCGCAAAGAGGCAGATTAAGAACCACAAAGAACGTTATCCGGAACCAAGAATGGAATTATGTTTGAGTTTTTGTGGGAAAGAGAAAGACATCCCATCTTTTTTTTATCGGAGAAAGAAGTAGGCAGCCAAATATATAGAGGAAAACCAAAAGCAAAAACCGCAAGCAAATAACTTGCCTCAAATTACGCCCATAACGGTCATGTTATTAGTGGCAAGAATCAAAGACATTTAATAAAATAAAGTTTACCATTTTGTTCATCCTCATTAATTCCTAGGTGGGATTTTGGGTATTTACAGCTTTTGAAGTAACACACTTTGAGTTTCTCATAAACTCCAACACCCTCCTCCTCAATCACTGACCCTACAAATCATCCACTTCAATAAAAATAATTACCAAATCTTAACTCTTCCAATTTTGTCGGTCGATATCAATCAAATCTGCGAAAAATAAAAACTCAGGCTCCTTTATTTTCTACTAATTCTTAGTATTTATATGTTTAGATAAGTTCAGAAGTTTACATAAGTTCATATAAGTTTAGATAAGGTCTAATAAGCTCGAATAAGGTCTACTACGGTAATAAGGTCGAAAAAGGTCTAATAAGTTTCATCTAATAAGGTCTAATAAGGTCGAATAAGTTCAAATAAATTCAAAAAAGCAATTATAAGTTGAAAAGAACGATCCCTTATTCATCAAATTAAATAACCCTGCTGCCACACCATTTTCACTCGACTTCTCTTGCTTTTTGACGTCAACAATCACTTCAATTGCCTTCTTCACCTAGATTAGTTCATTGCCTCCATTGTAAACAAGACATATAACTCCAAATAAACTGTGAAAAACTAAAACTCAACGGTACATATGCACACAAAAAAATGGCGATAAGTAGTTGTTAGAATTCAAAATTGTCCTCCGTTTCAACATCGGTATGACTAGGGCGTGAAGTGACAGGAATTTCCATAAGAAGCATTGATTTTGTTAGGAAGAATGTCGAGGTAGAACTTGGAGAGAACCAACGACGACCTTTTTAGTCTCTTAAAAACTAAGCTATCAAAACTTGCACTAGACACAATCGCAATTGCAATCGCAATTTGACCCTCCACTAGACACAAATAATGAAAATACTTCATCCAATACTTAATACTTGATTATTGATATGATACACAAGTTTTAAGGAGAGGACAAAGGTAGAGATAGAGAAAAATAGCTCTATGTGATAAAAGAGAGGTAGGGAGAAAGTTTTGCCCAAATAAATAATGATGGGAGTAATTTGAAACTTTCGAAAGAGGAAAATGATGCAAGTATAAAAAAACGGAGAAAGTATGAAAGAAGAGGAGCATATTGGATGAAGGTATGTCTATTAATTTAGATAGTATGGTGGTTGATGTTCATAAAAAAAGCAAAAGTGTTCCCATGTTGTGTGACGAACCTATTTCAGTAGCGGGTTTTGGCGTAGACCAAACCCGCGAACAACAATGAAAATTTTATGTTGGAACTATCGGGGGATTGGCAACCCCCGAACGGTTCGGGCACTCCGTCATTGGGGTGCAACTCTTTGCCTGGATGTTATTTTTCTTTCTGAGACTATGATTAGCAGGTTGGATGCGGAAGGGTTAAAAATGAGAATTGGTTTTACTAGGGCAGTGGGGGTTGATAGTATTGGTAACTCTGGTGGTTTGTGTGTTTATTGGCGTGATGGCATTGATTTTCAGTTGCATTCTTTTTCTGCTCATCATATTTGTCGAGATGATGATGGTTTGAGGTGGCGCTTTGTTGGTATTTATGGCTGGACCGATTCTTCTTTAAGATGGAATACTTGGAATCTTGTCCGTCATCTTTGTAGAGAATCAACGTCCCCGGTCTTGATAGGCAGTGACTTTAATGAAATCCTTAGCTCGAGTGAAAAGGAAGGGGGCCCTCTTAGAGACTAACGTCTCATGGATGGCTTTCGGGATCTTGATGAGTGTGCTTTGAAAGACTTGGGGTATGAAGGCTCATGGTTTACTTTGGAGCGTGGTCTTTCTTTGGAAACTCTCGTTAGGGAAAGGCTTGATCGGTTTGTTGCGGACCCTAGTTGGTGTGGTTTATTCCCTGATTGTAATGTTAAACATTTGACCATGTATAAATCAGATCACGTGGCCATTCTCTTGGATTCTTCTCCTCGTCGTACCCACAATGGAAAAAAGAAACGGAAGAGATCCTTTAAATTTGAAACGTGTTGGCTCCTTGAGGATGGTGTGGAGGATATTATTCATGAGACTTGGGAGAGAACTCGAAGTTTAGATATGGAGGTTAGAGTTGGACAGGTAGCTGCTTAGCTTGTCTCATGGAGTGGGGACAAATTCGAGGACTTGGGTAAGGCTATTGAGATGACAGAGAGAGCACTGAAGGTGGCTCAAAGTCGGGCTTCGAACACTTTGAATTTTGATGCATGTGTCGAGTTGGAAAAGAAGTTAGATGACCTCCATGAAAAAAAAGTGGCGTATTGGTTCTTGCGATCTCGAGTAGCTGAAGTTAAAGATGGTGACCGGAATACTAAATACTTCCATCACAAAGCCTCACAGCGCCGTAAAAGAAACTACGTAAAGGTTTTTTTTTATGCGAACGAGGTGTGGTGCACTGATCAGAAGGATATGGAGAATGTTGTGGTTGACTTTTATGGCTCGTTGTTCTCTTCTAGTTGCCCGAGTGCTGCGGATATCGACACAACTCTAGTGGGGGTGGACCCCTTGATCTCGGAGGAGATGAATTTGCGGCTGCTAAAGCCGTACTCTAAAGCTGAGATTTTTGAGGCCTTATCCCAGATGGCGCCTTGCAAGGCTCCGGGCCCCGATGGTTTCCATGCGATCTTTTATCAGAAGTTCTGGCACATTGTAGGGGATGACGTAGTGGGTTACGTTAATGGAATTATTACGGGGCAGATTGCTCCTGAGAAGATTAACCGCACTCATTTTGCTCTTATCCCTAAGGTTCGTGACCCAGTTCGAATTGGTGAATTTCGTCCCATTTCACTATGTAATGTCCTCTATAAATTGGCGTCGAAATATGTGGCGAATAGGTTGAAACCGTTACTCCAGGGAATAGTTTCAGAGAACCAGAGTGCCTTTGTTCCTAAGCGGTTGATTTCAGATAATGCTCTTATTGCTCTCGAACTGTTTCACTCTATGAAAAAACGTTCGAATTCGAAGAAGGGGTCAATTGCTATGAAGCTCGACATGAGTAAAGCTTATGATAGAGTTGAGTGAAATTTTTTGAGACGACTTCTGATTAAGCTCGGCTTTGCTGGTGCCTGGGTTGATACTATTATGGCCTTTGTGACATCTGTCTCTTACTCGTTTATGGTAAACGGGTGCCCTTCTTCTGTTATTACCCCCTCACGGGGTCTCAGGCAAGGTGACCCAATTTCACCCTATCTTTTTATCCTTGTTGCTGACGCTTTATCTTCCTTGTTAAAGGTGGCAGCAGAGAGAAAACATATTCATGGTGTTTGTGCCAGTAGAAATGGCCCGGAAATTTCTCACTTGTTTTTTTTGCAGATGACAACCTCCTTTTTTTGAGGGCTAACCGACAGGAATGCTCTGTCATTGTTGAGATTCTCAACAAATACGAAGCAGCATCCGGACAGCAGATAAATATCCAAAAGTCGGAAGTCTCTTTCGGTAAGGGTGTTTCTGCAGATACTTGAGAGTCTCTGAGCTCTTTCTTTGGTATGAGTGTTTTTGATACCCATGCCAAATATTTGGGCTACCTACCATTGTTGGAAGATCGAGGAAGTCAGTTTTTGTGGCATTGAAAGATCGAATCTGGAAGAAAATTCAGGGGTGGAAAGAGAAGCTATTATCCTGAGCGGGAAAGGAAGTGTTGTTAAAGGCCTTCATTCAAGCTATTCCGACTTATGTTATGGGGTTTTAAAAAATCCCAGTGACTATGATTCAGGAGATTCACTCTGTTATGGCAAAATTATGGTGGGGCTCTCGACAAAATCATCGGAAAATTCATTGGAAAAGTAGGGAGGCCCTCTGTCAACCCAAGTGTATGGGGGGAATGGGGTTTCGAGACTTTGCAGTTTTCAATGATGCGTTACTTGGTAAACAGATCAGGCGTCTCCTTGAGCTTGAAAATTCACTTGTGGCCAGAGATCTAAAAGCAAAATATTTTCCCAAGTGTTCGATTTTAGATGCACCATTGGGTCCCTGTTCAAGCTTCTCTTGGCGCAATATTTGGAGTTCTAAAGGCCTTTTTAAAGAAGGTTTATTATGGAGCGTCGGTAATGGTCGCAATATTAATATTTGGAGGGACACTTGGGTGGTGGATGAAGAAGGGAGATACATTGTTTCACCACGACGTGATGATGATGTCTATGAGGTGGTGGCTGACTTAATAGATGTTGAGAATAAATGTTGGAGGGTAGATGAGTTACGGGCCAGATTTAATGAGCGTGATCAGCGGGTTATTTTGGCTATCCCTATTAGCGAACATTTATCGAGTGACGTGTGGACTTGGGCCTGGTCTAAAGATGGGAGTTATAAGGTGAGTTCCGCCTATTTACTAGGGAAGTCGTGTAATGTGAACGATCACCACAAGTTATGGACTGTGATTTGGTCGGCTGAGGTGGGGTCGAAAGTTCGCCATTTCTTTTGGCGTTGCTGCACTTCTACACTTCTAACGCGAGCGCTACTGAAGCATCGCCACTTGATGGAGAATGATGATTGCCCTTGGTGTCAAGCTGCTCCCGAAACAGTTGCTCATGCGCTGTTCTTTTGCCCGGAAACAACTGGGTTCTAGTCTCTGTTACACCTTGAAAATGCTCAACACTTAGCGCAGAATGTGGATATTGACACAACTATCTTGAGTTGGGTTGGAACTTTGGAGAGGTTTGAGCTTCAAAAGAGCTTCTACCTTATGTGGAAATTGTGGTATCGTCGAAACACATTGGTTTTTGAGAATAAGAACTCACCCCCTGATATCTTCTTGCGTGGCGTTGTGCGGTCGGTTGAGGAGTATGATGAGTATAATCAGAAAATTTATGGGTCTGCGAAGACTGTTGTTGTTCACAGTAGCGTAGCATGGTTACCACCCCCTGAAGGGGTTGTGAAGGTTAATGTTGATGCTGCGGTTGACGAGTCGGGCTGGGTGAGTATGGGTGTCGTTGCTCATGATGCTGCAGGACAGGTGCTCTTCACGGCTTCCAGACGTCAGCTAGCTCGTTGGTCCCCTCTTATTGCCGAGATCAAAGCTGTTGTTTTTGGTCTGATGAAGGCGTATGATCATGGTTACCACAACGTCATTCTTGAATCGGATAGCCTTGGTCTAATCCAGAAGATGAAGAAAGGCTAGTTCCTCCTTGGCGAAGCTGATGGAGTTCTTGAAGATCTTGCTTCTATTGGTAGTTCTTTGCTTTCCTACTTTGGTCCCATATTAAGCGTGATGGTAATTCTATAGCTCATAATCTAGCTAGAGTTGTTCCGTTTGGAGTCGAGCAATGTTGGGAATCTCACTTTCCGAGTGAGATTTCCCCCTATGTATTGATGAACCTTCTCTCTATTTATTGAATCTTTGCTTTCCCTCATAAAAAAAAAGCAAAGGCTTTATGTTACTATCACCCCTACTTTTAATAAAAAAATCTTTATTAATTATGAGTCTCTAACATGTGACATTTAGTTTGAAAAGTAATAGTTTTATCTATGCATCCATACAAGTATATATTAAAATATGTTGTTAAAACGTCGAACTTTTCTCCAAAGCAAAGGCTTTATCAAACTATCACCTATAGTTTTAATAAAAAATATTCATTGTTATGAATGTCGAACGCGCGACATTTAGTTTGAAAAGTAAGAGTTGTATCTATGCATTTATAGTTTTTTTTTAAGAGATACAAGGAAAGTATTATGTAACTCTTCTCTTAAGGGTATAGTCTAAGCTATCTGAAAGAGAAAAAAGATACAAGTTTTTGTCTGAGAGGACATCAAACTCTTTTGTATTTTGAGTAATGTAATGTCCCTGTTTAGAGAGATAGTCGACTATTCTGTTACCTTCTCTGAAAATGTGTGTGACTTCCGCTGAGTTAAAACTTGAAGGAATTTGTATTATATCATCCATACATGTATATTTTAAAACATAAAACGCTTCTCTAAAGCGAAGGCTTTATCTCACTATCACCCTTAATTTTAACAAATAAGATTCATTAATTATGACTCTTCAACACGTGATATTTGGTTTGAAAAGTAAGAGTTTATCTACCAATAATGCAATTCAATTTGACCCTAACAAAAGTGATTTCACATACACTGCTTTATGATAACAACTAGTGTGTGGTCTTCGACGATGTTCCGGTTTATTGTTTTAATTGAGTTAGAATAATATTCTTCATAGATTTTTTTTTTTTAATATTAGAATTTTGATGGTATAATTTAGGAATCAAAATAAACAAATTAATAGGAACATGAAAAATTGTAATGCATGAGGTCTCTTTACGTTTTCTCAAAGTTTAATCAAGGTAAAAAGAATTTTTAATTATAAGATGACAACAAAAAGGAAGTGGTTTGGTGGTAGCGCCTATGACATTAGAACTAATAGGTCGCGTGTTTAAAATCCATTACTTGCATTTTGTGTATTGCAAATTATCACGTACAATGGTGTTGCTGACATGGAGAGACACGTGGCAAACTGCAACCCTTGCTTACGCGTTTTAATATATATATAGATTACTACTACAAAATCATTATATATATTTTTTTTCTCACCTGAATCAATTATAGTAAAAATTTTCTTAGCTTATCTACACATTCCAATAAACAACAAAGATTGTTTTTCAGATAACATCCCTCATTAAAGTCTACACAATGGGAATGCCATAATATAGACACTGTTTGTGCTACTAACTAGTTTTGAATATAAAAGAACTTGTGTTATTGGCTACAAGACCATATCATTAATTATCTTTGATTTTTGTGTTTCCTTGCAGTGGCTTAAGGAACATTCCCAATTTCTAAGAAATTCGTTGTACATCGCTGGTGACTCATACGCCGGGAAAGTTGTCCCCATCGTTATTGAAGAGATTATAAAAGGTGATATTTCTAATGGATTTTGAATAATAAAATCACAAGTAAATGGAGGGTTATATATATCTTAAATGAAGCACCTCGGAAACATCCTATACTGTTAGAGGTCGAATTAAGGATTAAATAATTTGTGCCAATATAACCTAACTTAATTTGATAAATAACTTAAATCATCTAATTAAAATCACCATTCGACTCTTGCTTCGAATTCCTTCCAATCTCAATGATATAAAAATGGCATAGATGTAATAGTTTGCAACGAATTGTGCCATTAACTAATGCATTTCTTACATTAGGGCTATGTTCTTTTCAACTTATTTAAGGAGTCTAGTGCTTATTCCTGAAATGATCAGATCAGATTAGAAAAGTTCAGATTAGATCAGATCAGATTAAAAAAGTTTAGATCAGATCATAAAATAATAAGAACAAAAAACAAATTACTTCCTCCGTTTCACTAAAGATGTTACACTTTTTTTTTCACGGACTCCTATGCAGTTTTTGGGTAGGAGAGAAGTAGAGAGAAAAAATAAGTGGGGACCATGTGATTGGAAAAAGATAGAGAGAAGCTATTTGCAAAAAAGGAAAGTGTAACATCTAATTTATAACTTCCTAAAGTGGAAAGTGTAACATCTTTAGTGAAACGGAGGAAGTAATAAGTTTAGATCAGATCCGATTCGAAAAATTCAGATCAGATCATATAAGATCAGAAAAATTCAGACCAGATAAGAAAAGTTCAGATCAGATCATACCAGATTAGAAAAATTCATACGAAGAGAACATAGCCTATTTCTCCAATTACTCTCATGAGTGTTTCATATCTTAATGGTCAACAAATCATTCTTTATCCAATTTCAGTTCTTTAGTACTTTTGAAGTTTCTCACAACAAGATTAATCATATTTATTTCTGTATGAAACTATCGTTGTAGTACAATGTAAGTTATTGGCTCTTTATGTGTATGAGTATTTATTGTAGGAACTTAGACATACTTTGACCTAGACTTTTCAGGAATTCTGGGCCTCTTTAGCCGATATGAGCCTGCTTAATGAAGCCCTTGGACCATCTCTGAGAATAGGCTCTCATCATTGGCTGCTCTTTCAAAGGAGTTTAGTTAGAGGGCTCTGTCCAATATACTCTACTCAGTGAGATTTGTTTTGTTGGCTCTGCCTCTCAAGCTTACTTATGTGGACTCTACTATGCAAACCCATTCGATCCCCCCCCCTGAAACAGAGCTTGGAGTTTAATTGAGGAGTGGTTTTGCTTGATGGGACATGGATGGAATGTTGGTCAGGAATCTTCAGCTTTCCTTATTCATTTCCTTGTTGGTTTTCTTTTTCTCGCCCATTAAGGGGGGGAACATATATGATAGGCGTTATTATTTCAATTTGAGTTTGACCCCTTTTGAAACTTTTCATCTTCATATCTTATTCTCCTCGAAATTATCGAAGTTGTCTAAGATTTCCTCGATGAGTTTTTAGTTGATTTGTGCTCGACTTTTACTCTCTCCTTTAGTTGTCGTCTGTTGAGGCGTTTTCATCCCTCTTTCACTCAGCGAGTTTGTTTTTTGTTGGGACCATTGCTTTCTGCTTTTACTTCTTTCACTACATCTACCAATTTATCAGGTAACTTTCTCAGGTTTAGTAGGAGCCCATGTGCGGGTACAACAAGAGGGCCCACACACCAGAGTTGGATTCCAAGATCCAAGTCTCCAACAACTATGGATCATTATACCTCTAGGATGGGTGGAATGGAGATGAATGGGACATTGGGATCATGCAGCAACATAATTCCATCTTCTTTAAAAAGAAAGTAACGATATACTATTTGGCAGATCCCATTCTAATATCTGCCACAAGAAGAGAAAGAGAAGCAATAAAACTACTCACCAACAACATCACAAGAGATAAAGGCTACAAAGAGAGTGTTCTGAGGCACTATGCAGAAAAAGAAACTAATAGAGTTCCAAACCATCTGCCAGTTAAGAACATGCTGGGAATCATCAGAGAGGTAACTGAAGGATCAGGGGAAATAAATGCCCCTCTGACCTAAGATAAACTTTGCTGAGCAAAGGGAAGGCCAAGCTGGCCCATGCATCGGCCTTTAAAGCGGAGGAGATCAGATCCCCTTACAAAGTCTCCCTTCACAAACTATGAGGGCAAAGCTCGCAAGTAACCTAAGGTCTGATGAGGAGGAAGATCCAGGTGAGCACATTGGAGCCTTCACGACACATGTCGCACTATGGTATAGGCACTTTCCCGTCACACTGTTAGGGATTGCATGGTTAAATCATAAGGCTCCATCTACAGCTTTGATGAGCTTGAGAAAAGATTCAAAGAGCATTTTGTTAGTGAATCAAGAGGAAACAAGTCCACCTACAAGATGTTACTAATGAAGTAGGAGCTAAAAGAGAATCTAAGTGATTCTATTGACAGGTTCAAAATATAGATGGTCCACATCCTAAACCTTCCACTGGACAATAAGTTCAAAGACGATGTGAAACCCATTACAATGAAAGATCAGACAAAGGCCCCGACCCCAGATGAAAAGTATATCTAGATTGAGGATTTCAACGACGTGGCACTACCACAAGCATGGAGAGCTCGAACAAGTCAGACGTCAAGCATAACCAAAGCATGCACATAAAAAGGCAACGAGATGTGGAAAGAGGAGTAGAAAGTCGCAGAGCAATGGAGAAAATACTCAAATTATGCCAACCTCAACAGCCTTAGGTTAGTGATCTTTCTACTCCACAAAGACAATAAGCGGCATATGCTAGCATTAGCCACATCTGCAGGACAAAACATGGGATCCCCCAAGTTATACAATTGCGCAGTTCATATCATAGAGAAGTGTATTTCTCTTAAGGGAAATCTTAAGAGCCTGATAGGAACAATGTAAAGAAGGAAACTATTTATGTGAACTTTCGGAGTACTGGCTCCATTGGGGGGAGCCTAGTCCCACCCTAACCTGTACAAACTCCATAGATTAGGCAGAGTATGTCCCACACATAACTAAGATGACCTTTAGAGTGGATGATTGCAGAGGGGTCAGTTTCCCTCAATCACACCCACTTATGATCACTCTAGAGATTTGTAACACCGATGTAAGGAGGATACTACTATTTGGGGAAAGGACCGTCAATATAGTATACAAGAGCACTTTTAAGTAGATGGAGCTCGAAAGTTCACTGAAAAGGAGCGAGATCCCAATATTAGGATTCAACGAAACTCAATCACCCCGGAGGGAATTATAGATTTGGCGGTTAGCACTAAAGATGGCAGAGGAGTGAAGAGGACTATCATGTGATGGAAGGAAGTGTGTTGAAGCAGTAAAAGGTCATTTCATCCACCATCACCACAACAAGGAAAGTGGGCAGGCTGAATGGAGATAAGAGATCTGCCAGAACTTGTCAGCATACTATACAAGAGCACATTTAAGTAGATGAAGCTTCTACCTGGCAACAACTGCCTCTTCTCTGGTAATAAAGTTGTGGGTTGCAAGTATCATGACTCGGGTCGTGTCCCTCAACGATTCGGGTCGCGTTCCAACCACGATTGGGAACGTGTAATTTGATTCGTAGATCAGAGGTCTGACCCGGGGGTAATGATGGAGAATACTTCATTGCCCTAGAGTCAACTCTCCTCCGCAAGCAATTTGTATAACTTTTACTCCTTTGTCATATCGATTCTTGACCATAAAACGAATTTTTTTTAGCAAACCACTAGCTTCACTTTTCTTTGGCATTACTTCAAGCCAAACGACTCTAATACAATTATCCACAACGTAACATTCAATAAGTAATGACAACCATTCAAATTATCTTTCCTTACATCGGTCCTACACTCCTACTCTAAGACATGTATTGATGTATCACATTGAGTTCGATTATAAAGAAAATTATCATGAAAAAGAGTTCTTGTTATAAGCATTATCTTTGTAATCTAGGAACTATCTTCCACCCTTGTCTACGCTTTGTTTCTAGGAATTTCCAATGGTTAAACATGTATTTTCAATGTTTTAAGTACAACCTTCCACCAAAAGTTATTAAAAGAGGCGGTCTAACTTTATATTAAAATTAGACTAATTCAAAAGCCCATCACTTTATTCAGAAAGATACTTCATTTTTTTCTTTCTATTGGGCTTGTGCTATTGCCTAATTTTAAATTAAAATTAGACGGTATCTTATAAGACCAACTCACCTTAGATAATGATTCTTGCACAGATATAACTTAAACTTAATTATTTGTTCAATTACTTTAGTTTGTCATTATCCAAATCATATTAGTCATTAAAAACAATACTTCCAGCAAAACACTTTCGTAGATCTAAGGTAAGATGTTTACCAAATAAATAAAGCCTTGCTTTATTGAAGCCCCATTGACTGAAGTAGAATTTGTGTATTTACGATTAGGTTAATAAATTTACGCACCTTTTTTCTATATACTTCATATGAAAAAACAAGTTAGTGCATATAAAAATAACTACCATATGTGTTTAGCAATAACTATGTATGCACACATCCAAAATATAAATTTTGAGGATAGTTAGAGCATCCACACTCATGAACTATTCTTATGAACTATCATCAGAATAGTTCATAGAGGCATGAGCTAGAAAAGATAAGCTCACGCTCATGACCAAAAGGTGATCACATTGTGATCAACTATGAAACAGATCATAATTTGATCAAATAGTTCATGAGAAATGCAAAAAAATAGCCTAATCACACAATGATATGTGGTATCAGATTTTTAGCAACAAATGCTTCTTGAGTCTATAAATAGACAACCACTTTGCTATATTTTTATATACGTTTGAGTTATTATTATTTTCAAATACTTGACTAGTTGATTGCTCGTGAGTGGGGTGGATTTTATCGAATTGATCATGAAACATGATAAGGTACTTTATTAGGATGTGTGAAAAAATGGTAAAGAGAGATAAATAATGTGTTTTTTTACTCATAGGTGATGATGCGTTTAATACATCTCTAAATTTGTGTGCATTATGCAGGAAATAGATTGAGACTAGGGCAAAAAATGAACATAAAGGTATGACTAAATTATACCATCTGCACCCTCAAATAATTGTCATCTATGCTCTTTTAGGCAGTTTATAAACAATTGTCTCTTTATCTTATTTAAAAATTTACCCCATCCAATTCACTTTATTAATGTAATATGGTCCCTAACTATGTCAATCTCAATCTCAATCTCAATCTCAATCTCTTGTTATATCCATGTGATAGTTGACAATATGCATTCTAAGATATGTCTCCCTTAGGCCTTGTTTTGTTAATAGTTAGTTAATCTCAATTGGAAAAAGGAAAAATTGTCAAGAATAAGTCATTATTTACGTTGACCGCTTTTAATAAGTCTAGCTTCGTTTATTCCAGTAACAAGTTAACCTTGTACATACTTTTGCTTTTAACAAGTTTTTTATAGGTTACCTCTTATTAACTTGTTAGAGTAGGTCACTTATCCACGTGTCTTATTTTGATTGGTTTAAATTATTTAATGTTTTAAATTTTATATCTCTCTTTTCTTTCCCTTTTTTTTTTCCTTCTCTGTCCTCTTCCTTCTTCTCCACAACCATGAACATCACCACCCTCCTCGTCTTTCCTTGCCACAACCACCACTGAACACCAGTCGACCTCAACCACTAAACACCCTCATTTTCCTTATTTGTATATACCCACCAACCACAACCACCGTCCAACACCACCACCTTACCATCTCTCTATATTAATTTGACATCAAAAAACATCTCACCATCTTCCTTATCAAATAAACATCAAATAAACATCCCGACCATCAAGCCTACCCGCCGTTAGCCCAACCTTGCTGCCTCGCAATTTCTCCCTCGCCTTGCTTGCCTTACTCTCTCCCTCCTTCGAAGCCACCGCACAGTCACAACTCTGCCATCGGCGCAATCCTCAAATCCGGACATCTCGAAGCCAAAGCTTGCAAACAAACCCAACTCCCTCTAACATCTCTGCAAACATCCAAAACCAATCCCTCAATCAATCTCAACCCAAAGAAAAACCCAACAAGACCCTGAAGACTAAACCCAACATCCTCAACACTGAAACCTTCCTCATCGAAATCTCGATCACCTTGGCAATTATCAGCAAGATGAAGAACCCTCAAACCCTTACGATTCCCCGGAATCGCTAAAAGCGCATCGTCCCCAACAAAGCCAATAAACCTAGGATAAAAAACACAACCAACCCTAAAATCCTTAAAATTAAGGCAAGCCTTAGTAATCTCAACAACATCATTCGACTCAAACCTTTAGACAAAGAGAAATTAAACAAATTCAAGAAAACCAAATTAAACCCGATTCCAAGATGAGCATCAAGAGCAGGAGTAAGATCCTCAGTCCAATAATAAAAGCAAGACAAATCAATCGAATTAAGAAGCGGATGTTTCTCAAAAAGACTAAAAGAGAAAAGAAATTAGACTCAAGTGGAGTATGATTAGGCCTCTGATTCCATCGTACAAGCTTTTTTTTGAGGGAAAAAGCTAGTGCATTAATCAAGGGGCAAAACGTCCATCAATACATAAGGCAAAATCTCACTTGGACAGTGATTTTCCAACCTTTGTTCAACACCAAAAGGCACTAGTCTAGCAAGGTGATGGGCAACTACATTCCCACCCCTTTTAACATGAGAAAACTGAACTGAATTAAAATGACAACACAAGCTACTAATATCCTCAAGAATAGAGTCTAAATCGTAGAGGAAGAACACTTCTTTAGTTAAGCGAGACACCAACGGTTGACAATCCGTCTCAAAAATCACCTTGTCGAAGCCATACGCACGCCCCAACATCACAGCCATAGCGAGTGCTTTACCTTCCGCGATAGTTGGCATCCATCGAGCTTGGACACGTCGAGTAGCAGCAACTACAACGTCCCCCTTGTGATCTCTCGCCACAACTCCAAGCCCCACCCACCCATCATCCCGTAGCGAAGCATCCACATTCATCTTTACAATCCCTACCGGAGGTGCTATCCATTTGTTTGGGCTCGACTGAACCCGCCCACTGCTGCCCATATATGTACTCTTTGAGTACTTCTCATATTCTTCAACTTGGCGGTGTATCCTAGCCAGCAAGACCGGATTAGGGGTCATTTTGTCCTCGAAAACCTTAAGATTTCTATCCACCCATATAATCCACACAAGATAACAAGCTCGTTGCACTAGTTTCATCTCAACTTCCTTCCATTGTAGCATCAAACCACACATCCCTCCATCATGCGCTGTTGGAATAAGGTTGCCGCAACCACTATCTTCCCAAAGCTCCTGCACACGGATACAATCAAACATTATGTGTGTTACAGTTTCGTCAGTAGCTCCACACCACGGGCACCTCGCATCTTCAAGTAAGTGACGTTCCTTCATCATAGCACGGACCGGCAACGACTTCGTGCAAAGCCTCCACAGAAAATGGCGGACCTTAGGAATCACCGCGAGCCCCCAAATGAAGATCAGAGCTTTATGAAACGCCTCAAAATTACACCCCTTTCCTAGCATATAAGCTGTTTTGACTGAGTACACCCCATCCTTATAGAAAGCCCAAGTGATGACATCATTGGGGCGCGTTCACTAATAGGTATAGCTGCAACACACTTCCGGTCTCGCTCGTTCAGGAACAACGCCAGCTTCTCGTGCTCCCAATATGCTTTCTCTTCACACATAAGCTCACTCATCCATTGTAACTCATCATTTCTAGCGCTTGTCAAGAAACGCCCATCTTCATCAGCAACCCACGGAGCGTCCCACATATGGATCGACCTTCCATTCCCTACACGCCAGATAAGACCCTCCTTAACAAGAGATTTTGAGCCCCATATACTCTTCCAAGAGTAGCTCCATGAGTACCCTAGAGCCGCTTCAAAGATAGATTAATTAGGGTAGTATTTCGCTTTCATCACTCGAGACACGAGAGCATTGTCATTTTGGCTTATCCTCCACACTTGCCTACCCAACAAGGCTTCGTTGAAGACGTTGAGGTCTTTAAACCGCAGACCTCCCACGCATTTCGGCTCACAAAGCCACTTCCAACTGACCCAATGTATTTTCCTTTGTGTATCCGACCCACCCCACCAAAAACGGGCCATAGCCGATTGGATATCATTCACCACGCCTATGGGCACTTTGTAGACACTCATAAGGTACGTAGGGATTTTTTGAATGACCGCTTTCAAAAAAACTTCCTTACCCGCGCGAGACAAAAATTTCTCTTTCCAACCTCTCAACTTTTTCCATACCCTATCCATGAGTGCTCTAAACACAAGTTTCTTCGACTTCCCCACCACCGTTGGTATCCCAAGGTATTTCACATGCTCATCCACTCGTCTCATCCCTAAAACCTCCAAACAACCCTCTGCTCGCTCAGTACTCACCCCTCTACTAAAGGAAACCTCCGACTTCTCATAGTTAATTTTCTGCCCGGATGCCATCTCATAAAGGTTGAGTAACTCAACTATAGTAGTGCATTCCTCTCGTGTGGCCCTCGTAAAGAGTAGACTGTCATATGCGAACAAAAGGTGGGATATTTCAGGGCCTTGCCTGCTAGCTTTTATACCATGTATTCTCCTTTCACCAACCCTCTTCTAAATCAACAAAGATAGAGCATCAGCAACCAAAATAAAGAGATAAGGAGAAAGTGGGTCACCTTGTCTAAGTCCTCTCCCCGGGCTAACTGAACCTGCTAATTTGCCGTTGATCACGAACGAAAAAATCACCGTTGATATGCAATTAATCACTAAATTCACCCACCGGCCATCAAACCCCATAGTCAGCAACAATTTCCGTAGAAAGCCCCATTCTACTCTGTCATAGGCTTTGCTCATATCCAGCTTCATTGCAATGCAACCCCTCTTGTTGCGAGAGCCTTTTTTCATGGTATGAAAATTTTCAAGAGCTTTGAGGGCGTTGTTTGTAATTAGTCTGCCTGGAACGAAAGCATTCTGATTCTCTGTCACAATACTTGGCAAAATATTTTTCAAGCGCATAACTATAGCCTTAGACACGAGTTTATACAGGACATTAAAAAGACTAATGGGTCTAAATTCCGTCATACTTTTTGGTGACTTAACTTTTGGGATCAAAACTTTGTTAGTACAATTAACATGACTCGGAGAGACTAGCCCATGTAAAATATTACTAACAAAATAAAAGACGTCATCACCAATAATATGCCAGAATTGCTGATAAAAAATAGCATGCATACCATCTGGGCCGGGGGCTTTACAAGGGTGCATTTGTTGTAGTGCAGCGAAAATCTCCTCTTTTGTGAACGGCCTTGACAGATCATCATTGATTTCATTGTTCACCACACATGGTACATAATCAAGAACCTCCCGCATGGCATCCTCTGTGGGGTTGTCGGATTTAAACAAAGATTCATAAAAATCCGACACCACCCCTTCGATCTCACCCTCCTCCGTACGCCGAACCCCCTGCCTGTCAAACAACCCGTTGATGTGGTTGCGTTGTTTGCGTTGGGACGCCTTATGATGAAATTACTTCGTGTTCTTGTCCCCATCTTTGACTTCCGACACCCGCGATCGGATGTGCCAATAGGCCTCATATTTTTTCTGTAAATCTTCCAACACCCCTTCAAGTCTTTTGCATTCATCAATGATAGCATGAGTGATAGGGGCCTGCGGTGCTACACATAGTTCTTTCTCCACATTACCAATCTTCGTGCCAAGCTCATCAAATTTCCCTCTAGTCCATGACAGCAGACTATTCGCTACCACCCCCAACCTTTCCACCATATGGTTCCCATCAGACATATACCACGCCTCGCGAACCACCTCCTCGCAAGTTTCATCTAACAGCCAGCTTGTCTCGAATTTAAAATTCTTTTTTCTTCCACGTCTCCTCGCATCCTTCCTTCCCCCACATTTAAGCAACATAGCCGAGTGTTCTGATTCGACACGCACCAGGTGTTCGACCAAAGCATTCGGGTAGAGAGTGAACCACCCGCTCGTTGCTAGAAACCTGTCGAGACACTCCCTCACTTTAGTTTCCACCGTGTTTCCCCTTTCCCATGTGAACCACGACCCCTCAAACCTGACCTCCCTTAACTCACAATCATCCACCACCTCCCGAAACCGCTCGATCTCCCTTCTCACATTATCCGCTCCTCCCTCCTTCTCCTCGTAGCTTAGAATTTCATTAAAATCCCCACCTAAGATGATAGGGATATTAATTTCTGTACACAGTTGTCGTACTAAATCCCAAGTCATTTGTTTGTTCGAACTTCGTGGCCATCCATAAACACCCACAAAACGCAACTTTCCCTTCGAAGCGCAAGTTATGTCCCCACAAATGTGATGTTGTGAGAACGACACTAAAGTGAAATCCACTTTTTCCTCCTTCCAAAATAGCCCTAAACCTCCTGAATTTCCATTGCTCGATACACCAAAAGCACAAGAAAAATCCAACCTATTTTTTAACCCCTCCACATCACCTTTACTTAGCATGGTTTCGGAGAGAAAAACCATGTCAAGGGCATAGAACCGACCCCATTTTTGGAGTTGACGAACCGTCCAGGGGTTGCCAATCCCCCGACAGTTCCAAGCTAAAAGATTCACTGTTCTCGGCGGGATTGGTCCACGCCAACCTCCACCGTTTGGTTTGTTCTCAATTTCTTCATGCCCCCTACTCCTTCGTCCTCAATTTCCATGTCAACAACCTCCAAACTCCTTTTTTGGTGTATTATATCCTCCCTCACCCCCTCCTCCCTCAAGGTATGTCGTGCCGCCCTTTTCCTTTTCTTGCCAGTAGTTCTTCCTTCCTTTTGCTCCCCTAAGCCCACAACAAAAGTGCACATATTAGCCTCCTGCTCATTCACTGCGCATGTTGACATTAAAGGTGTTGTATCCACGCTTACCACCTCATTTTCCTCCCTCCTCTCTTCAACATTCTCCTGCACATTCAAACTATTTTGGCTCCCCTTCCCTAGTTCATTATTTTCCCCTTGCTCAGTGACTTGTTTTGCCTTATCCCCCATAACGCAGGTTCCTTCTTTGTGAACAAACAACACCCTTCTCCCCCTCATCAAACCTGCTATTTCTTCCATCTCCCACGCTCGCCCTTTACGTGGTGATGCCCTCAAGAACGTCCCCCACTTCATCTCTATTTTTCCTTCCTCCTCCTCCTCAACATACATACAGTCACGTTCAGCATGTCCCATCCTTCCACAAGCGAAACAAAAGAACGGGAGTCTTTCATATTTGAAATCAACACTGACAATTCTCCCCTTCTTGTCACGAATTTTTTGGGTTCGTTTGATTGGTTTGGTCACATCGATCATGACTCGAACTCTACTGAACGAGTCAATGCCCAAAGGGTCAGCCTCTATCTCACAAACTGCACCCACTCCCTTCACTGCTGCCCTAGCATCGTTGCCTGTCCGGCAGTTTAACGGCAAGTTGTAGATACGAACCCAGAATTGTGAGAAATTTAGGGTTATGTTTTCGAGCTTTTCATCCCCCTCCACCTCCTTCAACAATAGTAACTGGTTATCAAAACACCACAGACAGCCTTTCAAAACCTTCTCCTTGTCTCGCCAGTGAAAGAATTGAAAAGTGTATAAATTGTGTCTCGGGTTTCTAATAAGAACATCGTCTTTCAAATTCCAGGCCTTAATCATTGTTCGTTTAAACGCATCGTAATTGATCGGTCGAACCGTCAAGAGTCTCCCTACCAACATAGGTTTAGATTCCCTTGTTCGACAGCAGTATCTTTCCCCCCTAGATCTACAACATCCTCCGCATCATCCTACTCAATACGTAGAGAAGAGCATCTTTCAATAATGTCATCCGCCATTGCTAGAAAAATCCGTAAGAATTGATACGAAAACAATCGGCAAAGTAGTTGGAAAGAGAAAACCAAGAAACAAGAAAGCCCTTATTTCAGGGGAGAAAAAAACCTAGGGGGGAGAGTCCATCGTACAAGCTTGATATGGGTAAGAAGAGGGAAAAAGGGGAAAGAAGAGAGGGGTTATGTTTTTTTAATTACTTTTAAAAATATAGATGTTAAATATTAATGTTGTTGATAGAGGAGCGAACATGTGTCACTATAACCTGCTAAAAAGGTTAACAAGAGGTATTAGCCGGTTTTGACTTGTTAAAAGCGGAGGGGTATACAAGGTTAACTTGTCACTGGAATAAACGAAGCTAGACTTGTTAGAAGCGGTCAACGCAAAGCTAATGTTGATTTATTCTTGACAATATTTTCTTAAAAGAAACCAAAATTGAGCAGACTGAATTGACAGACTATGTTAATGAATTGATGGGAAATAATTTCTCAACGGATAAACATCAATACTTGAAAATATATCACATTTATACATGTTATCCTTTCACGTAACTAATAAAAATCTGCTTTAATGTAGGGATATGTTCTTGGAAATCCAACGACAAATGAACTCAAGGAAAAAGACGCCAGAGTTAAATATGAACATAGAGTGTCAATATTGTCTGATGAGCTATATAAGGTAAAACATAATAACTTCTTTTTTTTAATTGCTACGGTAACGGGTAGCTTAGTTTTATGCTTATCATTTGTATTTTTTCCGTTGTTGTATAGTGGGCTAAAAGAAGTTGCAATTGTGAATATGCAAAGGTTGATCCAACCAATACAAAGTGTTTGCAGAACATTCAAGCGGTATCAGAAGTGAGTCATAATCATTTTATTTTATCAACTCTTAAGCCTTCACATACTTTGACTATTCTTGTGATGTCTGGTTTGACTAACTACTTATATTAGTTGTTTGTGTAAGATTATTCGGTAAATAGCGGTTAGTGATTAGCTATTTCACATTATTAATTACCAAAAAGCTAGAAGCTCTTCCAAGAACCTCCTCATATGAACTCATTGAAAAAGATATTTTTCATTCCAAACTCTAATTACGTAACACCTTCATTAGCTTTTTGCATTGGGCAAACCTTTTTTTTCCCTCAAACCTCTAACTTCCAAACAAGTCCTATATGATTTGACCTATATTTTGTGAAATATAAAATCATTGTTTCTATAACTAATTAAGATCTTAATGAGATAATAGTTATAATAATTTTAGTCATCTTATCAATTAAATTTAACACTCTACACAAATGATAATGTTTTTAACTACTACTTATTATATATAGATCAAAAAATTGATAAGAAAAATTCTACCTTAACTCGAACTTCACTCACTCGTCCCACCTTTTGATAATTCAGTAATAATTTCACCTCTAAGTTACATCTGCTCAAAATACACCGCCCGTAATATGTTTGACCGATTATTTTAACCTTTAACATTTGTTTTTTTTTAAAATTAAACCACACCCCCAACTCCCACTCTCACCCTCACCTGCCAGCCACCACCCCTTCCCCTCCCCCACCCCAGCCACTGCCACTCCCTTCCGAGCCCACTTTCACCATTGGAATCACCCTCTCCCCACTCCGCCCCCCAGAAACCACCTCCAAAACTACTAATATAGACAACGTAGGTCATTCCCAGACTATTAAGCTAACTTATTTACCAGAACATTTGAAAATTTAGAAAATTCCCAATGTTCCATTGTTCTCATAGTATGAGAGGTAATTATGAAATATAGTAAATTATGATTCCTATTACTGTACTTGTTTAGGACATTTTTCACAAACATGTAGCGTGCTATCAATCGGATGTTCGTTTCAAGTAGCAAAAGCTGACGGGTGCCAATAAACATTTGACCCAAAAACCATGAAACGAACCAAAAAATTCCAAATGAAAGTGAAAGAAATAAAGTTAATGAAGCAAATGAAAAGTAAACGAAATGAAATGAAAGAAAAGAAGAGATATGCCTACATGTTGCCACTGAAGGCCCCGTAGCCATCTTCATATTTAATGAAAACAGAAAAATAGATCTTGAATGAAATGTAAGAAAAGGAGGGTGGTTTGGGGTGAAACATTTTTGGTACTCCTGGAGGACGGTTCTCCATGTACCGTGCTGACATGGCTAGGGTAAAGCGACGACGGCCGGCAACGCCCAGCCTCCTTCCCAGCCGTCAACCTCTTCTCCTTTCCGCCTTCCACAAAACTTCTAACAACGACACCAAACCGACGAAAGCTCCGATGCTCCACCACGATCTCTCCTCCTTCTCCTCCTTCCCTAAGGCGACCTCCAACAATGTCGGACAACGTCGATGAGCAACTTGGACCAGATGTTCTTCGAACTTTTTGATAATGTCCTATGAGTTCTGGTTTTAATGCTCTTTCAGATCATTCATTTTGTTCTTTTAAAATACTTGTTATGTTCTTTTGGTTATTATTGGATGTCCTTTTGATTATTCTTCTATGTTCATTTCAATTGACACCTACTTTTTACTTTTTAATATTCATTTATATAATATTTAATGTTCTTTGAAGTAAAAGAATTTTTTTTTTTCTTTGAATTATGTATTTTGTTCTTTATGTTCAAGAAAATGTTCTTTTAAAATAAACGTCTTTTACTTATTTTTGTAAGTGAATGTTGTTCAAAATTTTGTAGTTTGTTCTTTGTTTAAAAAAAGTCATTTTTTTCTTTGAAATTCCGTATTTTGTTCTTTTTGTTGAGTAAATGTTCTTTTAAAACTGTCAGAATGTTTTATTTTGTATGTTCTTTGAAATTTCCTATTTTGTTCTTCACATAAAAGTATGTTGTTATTTAAAATATTGTATTTTGTTATTTTTAAAAAAAGTATGTTGTACTTTTGAAACTTCATTTTCTGTTCTTTTTGTTTTAAGTAAATGTTCTTTTCATTTTTTGTTCTTCTATTGTTCACTATATGTTCTTTGTAGTGCTGTTAGGGTTTTGAAGTTACGTTTTTTAGCTCCGTGATGTTGTACCGGGGATGACATTGTCCTGATGGACGATGCTCCTTGGTCTTGGGAGCACCAAAAACAGACTAGGTTTGGGGGGTGGCTGTCAAGTGTCAGTTGAGGGTGGGAGTGGGAGGGGGTGGTTTTTTAATTTATAAAAAATGTTAATTCATATTTTTTAAATTAAAATTAAGAGTTTAATAAAGAATTCAGATTTAAAATATACTTAATTAGTTGTTAATTAGGTAATTAGGGGAGTTTATTTATAATTGTAGATACCAATAGGTTTCGACCTAATATGAGCAGATACATACTAAAGGTCGCCTAATGCCTAAATTAAAAAAAATAGGACCAATAATAGAAGACAGACAAAGATCGATTTTTTCTTATTAATTTTATTGGTTGAACTCCATTCGAACATTTAAGTTGTGTTGACCAAATATTTTGAATGACAAAGTTAAATAACCACATGCTCGACTCCCTCCGTTTTTCTTGGTCCTCTAGAGACCAATTCGATCTCAACTTCTCAAAAAATGAGCGGAGAGTGTGTGATGCTGGGGTGAGATGGGATTCTCTAGAGTTATTAGTTTACTCTATAAAATAGAGTTGAATTTCTTCATATAATGAAAGAGTAGTTAGTTACACATAGAACTTGTAACAATATTTTTTTCTTTTTTATTATTTTATTTGTTCTCCTGTTTAGAAGCCATCATAGACCTTGCAAATAATGTGCGTGGCTGAGATTAACCAAACTCTATTTTATAGAGTAAACTAACAACTCTAGGGGATCCCATCCTATCTATAAATATAAGTGGTAAAATGATTAATATAATACCTAAAACTAGTACTTAGGTACTAGGGATGTTTCAGGATTTTTATTTATTGCAATTCAATAATAGTTTTACTAGTTTAGGAGAGTATTAGCATTTTCTAGAAAAACGTTATGATAATAATCAATATTTTAATTTTTTTTTTGGTAAGAAGAAGTGGCCCGGACCCCGCTCGGGTTCTATTGGGTTAGGCACTTGAGAGTAGGGGGGAAGGGTAAGGGAAATCCCTACCCTCAAAGTACCCCTAGTGGGGATTGAACCCCCAACCTTGAGGTTGGAAGGGTACAATCCTTTCCACTAGACCAAATACTATTTGGTATGATAATAATCAATATATATGACAAAAAATCCTAGCATTCATGAGTGTCATACAACATCCGTTTTTATATAAAATCCGGATATTATTAGTTTTTTGCGAGTATTATTATTGATGTTATTGATCCTAAATTTTTTTAATGTATGATAATTAATTTTATTTTTTTGTTATATTAACAAATAAATTTTATCATCGTTCTTTTATGTTAAAATTTGATTATGTGTATTGATTGAACATAGATTCTACGTACTTTTTTACTTCAAGTTTATATTTAAGTGTGGATTAACCTACGTAGTTGTAACGATCAAGACCTATAACATTTTTATAAATTATTTAAGTATATAATATATGAATCTTATTTTGAAATATTGTTCGAAGTGATTTCAACGATATAAACATGATACTATTTCGAATTAGGGAACAAAATTTATTGTTAATTTATGATGATTATCTTTAATACTTTTTTAAAATCTAGTCGTTGATTTTAGGAAGGTTTCCTTGCTCTGGTTGTTCTAACTTCTAATATTTAAGTGTCATGGAGTTATAAATAGGTATGCAGTTTATAGGTTCATTGTTAGTGTGTATGTTCATAACCAATTGTTTGAGGAACCCAATTGTGAGAGTGTCCAACCTGTTTTTTGTACCACTTTGAGTAAAGTTATGCGGTAAGAGACTTGTTCATTCACATTAAAGCTTGTGCATGTTTGCCATGCCAGGGATTGTTTCTTATTGGAGTTCTTACCTACAAAATTGGACCCCTTACTCTATAACTAAACTAGAAAACTTAAACTTAACATGCTAAACTAACTTATATGTTTTCCCTGTACAGATGTCTCAATTCCTAGAAATGGCGCATGTGCTAGAGCCAGTATGTACCGATGCATCTCTCAAACCAAATAAGAGGCTATCATCACATAAAAAATATGATTGCAACACTTCTCCTAATTTGAGGCTTTGGACCTCTAACAAATGGTGTCGGGTATTACTCTTTCTCTTCGCCAATTTGAACCTTTTTAAAAGTAATTTCTTGATGGTATTCCCTCTATTAAATTCGTAAGTGTTTAAAATAATAAATACTTCATCCGTTTCATATTAGATTATGCAGTTTGACTGGTATAGAGTTATAGGAATATTATTTGACGTATTTATTTTATTGAGAGTAGTTGATTATTAATATTTGTTTTGGTACATAAAGTACATGTTGATAGAGTTATTAAACTAATTATATGTGAGACCTATTAATATTTTAAAAATAATATTTCTATTATACTCCAATTCCATTTATAAAGGTGTATCAAATAATGTGAAACGAACGTATAAAAAAATGTATCACCTGTTATGGGACGGAGGGATTATATACCAATATTACTATTTCAAATGTACACATTCTAATAAATGTGACAGTGCAAGTTCTCACAATGAAAAATAGTTTGTCTAGAAGCTCTCGACTTTGTCCCTCGCGTAAGGCGCATTTCCTTGGTTTTGTCAAAATATCTATTGTCCCCATGAGGCCACATCTTATAGTTCACTATTACATGCAAGTTTTATTCTCCATATTTGCTGGTATCTGATGCAAATTTTTCTAGTCTCCCCCAGTCGTTCTTCTTGCCTTGTGCACTTGAATTTGGGAGTCCACTTGAATTGTATGCGGGTTTCAAAGGTGTAGACTACAAATTAGTTTATGATCAACTGGACCTTAAAGGAAAACACTTGAACTCCATCAATCAAGCGCAAAATTTTGTTGTCACCTTCAAGTTCTTCTGAGAACTTCAAACAATGCAAGAACAATTTTTGGAAACAACACATGTGCAAATTTAGGGACTTGCACATAAAAAATGCACGATTATCAAGTTAAGAAACGCCAATTAAGATGAGATCACCTCTTTGAACGATGACCGCGGAACAGAATTCTAGGCCAAGAGAACTTAGTCATCTTCATGTTTTCAAACGTAAAATTGTTCTTTCCCCTCCTTTGCCACCCTTCCATTGAACTTGATATCGATATTGACCTCGTCTTAAGGTAACTTGACCTTTCCCACCGTGGGCCCCTTTCTACTGTGAAAGTTCGTCAGCCTATTTTTGCTAGGCATGGATCTAAAGATCGAGGCCGGATGGGTATATGTTTAAGTTTTTCAATAAGAATTGGAGCCTAGTTAGTGAAAATTTGACAAATGGTGTTTAAAATTTCTTTAGCAATGTATATCCTTCGCGTTCTTGGAAAAACTTTATTCTAGTCATGGGTCCAAAATGTTTTAACCTTGAAACAGTTAGAGATCTACGACCTATATGTTTGTTCAATACGATCTACAAGTGTTACCAAGTATTTAGTCAATAGACCAAAAAACTTATTCCTAGGCTCATTTTAGAGTCATAACACGCGGTGATTCCAAGAAGGTTCATGTCGGGAGGTCATGCGCTACTTCATGTTTTAAGCAATAAAAGACGGGCTCTTAAACATTTTGCATTACTCAAAATAGCTATGAGTAAGGCTTATTAGTTAGAGGATGGATTGGCTCTCTATTCTCAAAGTATTGAGAGCATGTCTAGATTCACTTCAGCTATTCCCATAAATAATAAGTATTTTGATCCTACTGTCCCTCCGAGTGGCTTATGTTAGGAAGACCTTATTTCCCATTACATGTTCCTATTTAAAATAAACACCCTTTCGTGTACGTTTTCCCTAAATTAAATGGATATCCTTTCGCATACGTTGTCACTTGGATGTAGGGATGTCAAAATGGGTAGCCGGGTATGAGAACCCCTCCCCCATACCTTTACCTAGGGGTGTTCAAAATCGGATACCGGTTCCGATCCGGAAATATGGATATCCGAATTTCCGGATAACAAAAAATGAAATTTGGATCCGGTCTGGAGAATTCAGTTATCCGAACTTTCGGATAACCGGATAGACCAGATTTATAAAGTTGCTTATTTTTTTTACAAAAGTTCCTGCCAATTGTTTTTACAACAGTTCCTGCCGAAGTTCCTACTCAATAAAAGTTCAATGAAAGTCCAATAAAAGTTCCAGCTCAATTGTTTTTTACAAAAGTTCCGACCAAAGTGCCAATTGTTTTTAACATTTCATTTTCCAAAGTTTCAACATCCAACTTCACTAAGTTCATGTCTTCAACCTTCTAAGTACCAACTTTAATTCTAAAGTTATTAAATTCACTAAAGAGACAGGCTCGGGGATTAAAAATACATCCATCATATTTATTACATCAATTTAATCTCTTAAAACGACATAAACAACAAGACATCAAGCTGCAAGCTCCAAAGTGAAAACTCCAAGCTCCGTTAAGGTAACTTGACCTTCCCATCACCTAACTTTGGAGAAAATTCATGAGGTTTCCCACGCCGGCCCCTTTATATTGTGGAAGTTCGATACTCTATTTTTGCTAGCCATGGATCTAAAGCTCTAACGGATGGGTATATGTTTGAGTTTTTCAATAAGATTGAAGCGTGGTTAGTGAAAATTTAACAAATGGTGTTTAAATTTCTTTAGCAATGTATATCTTTGGCGTTCTAGGAAAAACTTTATTCCAGTCATGATTAAAAAATGTGCTAACCTTGAAAAAGTTAGAGATCGACGATTTATATGTTTCTTCAATACGATCTACAAGTGTTACAAGTATTTAGTCAATAGTCTAAAAACCTTATTCCTAGGCTCATTTTAGAGTCATAACATTCGTTTAATCCAAGAAGGTTCATGCCGGGAGGTCATGAGCTACGAAATGCTTTAAGCCAAAAAAAGGGGTCTTACACATTTTGCATCAGTCAAGATAGCTATGAGTAAGGCTTATTAGTAAGCGGATGGATTGGCTCTTTATTCTCCAAGTATTGAAAGCATGTCTACATTCACTTAAGCTTTTCTCATAAATGTTCAGCTTTCTGATCCTATTGTCCCTCCGAGTGGATTATATTAGGAAGACCCTATTTCCCATTGCCTATTCCTATTTTAAATAAACATCCTTTCGCGTACATTGTCCCTAATATAAATGGATATCCTTTTTCATACATTGTCCCTTGGTTGTAGGGATTTCAAAATGGGAAGGAGAGTGCAAGACCCCTCCTCCATGCCTATACCTAGGGGTGTTCAAAATCGGATACCGGATCCAATCCGAAAATCCAGATATTTGAATTTCCGAATAATAAAAAATGAAATCCAGATCGGGTCCGGATAACCTGGTTATCCGAACTTCCGGATATCCGAATTTCCGGATCGGATAACCAGATAATCCAGATTTATAAAGTTGCTTATTTTTTTTACAGAAGTTCCTGCTAATTGTTTTTACAATATTTCTTGCCAAATTTCCTGCTCAATGAAAGTCCAATAAAAGTTCTTGCTCAATCTGTTTTTACAAAAGTTCCAGCCAAAGTGCCAATTGTTTTCAACATTTCATTTTCTAATGTTTCAGCATCTAATTTCACTAAGTTCATGTCTTCAACCTTGCAAGTACCAACTTTACTTCCGAAGTGATTACATTCACTAAAGGGACGCGCTCGGGGATTAAAAATGCTTCCATCAAACTTGTTACATCAATTAGTTTTCTAAAAACAACATAAAAAACACGACATCAAGCTCCAAGCTCCAAGTCTAAACTCCAAGCTTCGAACTCCAAGCTCCATTAATCATCCATAGTGTCAATTGTTTCATCGATTAAGATTTTCGGATGCTCCAAATTCAATGCCAACATGCCTATAACACGTGAAACAAAATGAGGTTAAATATTCCATTTTTCTTAAATATTAAATAGGAAAAATTGTTTTTAATAAGTCAACCTTTACCCTGTCTTCTAATATTAAGTTAACCTTTTAGTAATTCAGGAATAAGTAAACCTTGTAAACTAATCTTCCAAAATGAAGTCACAACCTGTTGGTAACTTGTTATTGTCGGTAAACAGAACACGTGCTTTTTCTGATTGGTTTAAATTTAAATTATTATTTATTTGATTTTTTTTCACATTACCCTCCCTTTCCCCTATCTGCCTGCACCTTCCCTGACCTTATGCTCGCTGCCGGCGACACAGCTCTCACCGCTCTTCCCACCACCCCCATCTTCTCCGATCCTTGCCCCCCTTCGCTGGTTGTCCCCTGTTTCCTCCTCCTCCGTCCCGTCGGGATTTTCAGTAACAACCACCACTCTCCCCTCCCCTTTTAATCCATCAAACATTAACCATCACCACTCGCCGGCAGAGATCTCCTCAATATCCCCTTTAATTCCACTCACTGGGATTTTCACCCACCACCACCTGCCCAGGAGTTTTGAAATGAGTAAGGTGAAGCTAGAGTGGAATGAGAGATATTGTAGTAAATGATAGTGTTGTGGCGGTAGAGGAGAGATCGGAAATTGGGATAATGGTGATGATGAATGGGTTGTGTTGGTGGTGGTGATAGATGGGGGTTGAAGGGATGGTTGGGTTCATCGAGATTTGGATGTTGGTGGTGAAATTTGGGTAGAATGGAGGAGAGAGATAGGGATGATGATGGTGGTGCTGCTAGTGGTGGTCGTGATTGCGCATTGGCAGTTAGATGATGATGGTATTTGGGGTGGTGCTGGAAAGGTGTAGGTGGGTTTGTGGTTTTTGTTAAATTTTTTTTGAAGGAGGGAATGGTGGTAGCAATGGGTGGGAGGGTGTTTTTATGGGTGGAGGTATGGGGTGGGATGGCTAATACGGCAGAGCTTTGGTGAGGGTGGAAGGGTTGGTAGTGAAGGTTGTTTTGGTGGCGGTGAGTAGGATGGTGGTGGTTTATAGTGGTGTTCAAAAGGGAAAGTAAAGTAAAAAAATTAACCTAATTTTCAGGTTACCGGTCACCTCGACTAATTAAAAGTCAATACCCATACAAGCTTTACTTATTCCTAGATTACTCAAAGGTTAACTTAATATAAGAAGACAGGGTAAAAGTAGACTTATTAAAAACAATTTTTCCTATTAAATATACAATGAAAATTAAACTAACCTTCTTCCATTTCTTCCAATGCTAGCAAACACTCCTGTATTACAAGAGGAGTCCGAGAAGTATATAACCAATCTTGTGAGCAAACAAGTGCCACGGCTATCTTTGGTGTCAATGAAGTTCAAAAATCATCAAGTAGATGTCCCCCCGTACTAATTGTCGATTCGAAAGCAACGGTGGATATGGGTATGGCATGCACATCTTTGTCCATCTTATGAAGAACGGGATGCCTTTTTAGTTGATCTTTCTACAATTGCAAGATGTCAAAATTAGAATCATGAGGTTCACATGCATCTTCCAAATACTTTTCCAACTCATTTTTACTAGCACTAGTTAATGAACAACCCATATCCATTTGATACTTTGAATTCATGAGTTCATCTTACTCGACCTTTCCCTCACTTTGAGTAAAAACAATGGAAGAGGTATGAAGTAGCCCCACTTGTATTTCGATTTGGCATAGAGGAAGCATAGGGGTCAAACATAGATTGGAAAACCATCTTAATCTTAAGGGACGAGAGAGTTGCTTTTATTTCATCATAAGAAGATCTCACAATCCATTCAACATAACTCCATTTATGTCTAGGGTCAAGAAGCACAACAACAATCACCAAAATTTCGAAATTATCAATATTTCCATAATATTTGTCATACTTAGTCATCATATGGGTAGCCATAGTCCTCGAATCCACATCATCGACATTCATATTTTCGGCAATCAACAACCTAATATCACAAATCTCATGATCATAAGACTTGTAAGTTACATAACAGGAACTGGAAAACCTCAACGTCGCATCATAAAAATAGGGAAATTCCCAATGGTACACTCCTAGATTTGACTTCTATCACTGGTACACTTCTATCTTTTTTATTCTTAATGGTAAACTTGTAGTTTGAAATCTTCCCTAATGTGAACATTCCGTTTAAATAAATGGTTAGTTTAAGGTCATGTAGGGTTAGGAGTTTGCCTCGTTTTGCATGCTTTTACTTTTTCAAGGTAAAGATGACATTTTGTTGAAAAACGGACCCCACCGTTCACTCTTTATGGGCAACAATTTCGATAATCCCTACGAAAAAAGTACCTACAAGCGGGGTTTTCCAGCACGTACTTTGAGGGGATTTTTTCGGCTATCAAAAAGCCATCTCGAGGTAGTTGTCTGAAAATCCGGCTTATTGATACTCATTTCGTAGGGGATTTTCGAAAAAATGTCATCTTCAACTTGAAAAAGTCAAAGCACGTAAAACGAGGTAAACTCCTAACCCTATTTAACCCTTTACTAACATTTTATTTCACGGAGTGATCACGGTAGGGAAGATTTCAAAATCCAGGTGTACCATTAAGAAGTCAAAAAATAGAAGTGTACTAGTAAAAGAAGCCAAATCTAGGAGTGTACCATTGGGACTTTTCCTAAACAATACTCAAGAAAGGTATGTAGGGAGACACCCTTTTTCCAATCATCTTCCGTAGGACCACCCCCAACCTCCTAAGTAATTTCACAAGAGAAGAGTCTTTCATGTATAAACAAGCAAATGACTTTTTAAACTTGCTAGCCGATATAAGCATTAGAGCATAAACACTCATGATATAAAAAAACACATCATCTCTCTCTCTCTACCACTTTCTCACTCATCATACAAAAGTTGAACATGTCTTATGATCAAATTGCTCAAATGCACCCCACTCATGAACACAAAAAAATACATCATCCCTCTCTCTCTTACTTTTCACTATACCCCACTTTGTTTTCTCTCTCCTATTTCAATACATCCATTTAATTATGATACTATATTTATATTGTGTAACAATTAATATTAAACTTAAATATATAATTAATAATAATTTGTTAATTTACAACTTACATCAACTTTTCCTTCAATATCAGAATTTTTATTTATAGAAAAAGGCCTCCCCAATTACCCAAAAACCCAATTAAATTGATTTAGAGAGAAAATAATGATTTTTGAAAGTGTGTCAAAATATATTAAAATGGATGTCATTTTATAGATCTCAAAAAAATAAGACCATTGGTAATTTTTATTTTTATTTTTACTTTGTAGATTTTGAGATATAGCGTTTTAAGTTTAGAAGCAAAAATTGTAGCCATTCTGACAGCTGCCACGTGTCGCGTCCGCAATGGACCAGTTTTTATGACGCGTCTGACGCGCGTCAGGATTGCAATTTTTTTTTTGAAATTTTTTTGCTTTGTGCAGCTCAAAACTACGAGTTTTGAACTGAAGATTTTACACATTCAGCTCAAAACTCGTAGTTTTGAGTTGCACAAAGCAAAAAAAATTTCTGATTTCCTATTTACAGATTTACTCATCCCTTATGAGTGATCACAATGTGATCTACTTTTGTTCATGAGTGTAGTACAAATTTTTTTTGTTCATGCCTTATGATCTATTCTTATGATCAAATACATCTCGTCTCAACATCCAAAATAAGAAGAGTTTTTCTCTCCTCTCTCTCGTTTAATATGCAAGCTTTGAACTTTTTAAGCCTTGCGGAAGAAGACTTTACAAACCTCATAAGAGCTCGAACTTTCTCAATCCCTTAAAGTATTTTTGAGTAAGTTAACTCTCTTCGAACAGGGTTTCTTTAGGCCAACTCATGATATGAGTATACATTGGATAAAAAAGTGATATGGATGTGAATGTTCCTTTCACTCAAGATGAACCTCTTATTGTGATTATGGAAGCCATGAGATTTAATTTAAATTCCAAACAATCTTTTGAAACTTCCAAACTCAGAGGAAAGCGTAAACCAAGCACCAAACCCCAGAGCCTGTTTCCCCTGACGTTTACCATCCTTTACTGGATGACAACACTCGTTTCCAAGAACTAAACGTAAGGTCTTGGGTTGAGGAGGATATTCAAGTAATGTAAATAGTTGAGTCTATAGTGTAGAGTTTTCCTATAGGTTTTTACCTTTTCATTTGAAAATGATTTTTCTTGTTTTAGGCTATTTTCTGTCATTTAAATATTGTTGAGTCCATAGTTTAGTTTAGAGTCAAAGTTATTGATCAAGATGGCAATATGAAAAGAAGAAGTAAAAGTCAACACAAAGGAAGAAAGTCAACAAGAGAATGGCGCCTAAGATCTACATGGAAGATAAGATAAGGTTTGTTACTAATAAAATAAGATTTACAACAAGCTTTTCCAATTCTACAAGAAGTTGTGAAATCTAACTAGATTAGGAGAAGGAGAGGGATGGACGCCTATCTAGTGTTTTCCTAAGTGTTTTTTTGTTTTTGTTTGGATTCATTAATGTACTATAAATAGGCCATGAGATCAATAAAATTTATTATGCATTATTCAGAAAACTTTTGTTTACTTAAGAGTTTTAGATTCTTTGTGAGTTCAAAAACAACCTTTTGATAACTTTCAGGAGCGTTAATTATTGAGAGTGCAACTTATTAATGTTAAGGATTGTTCTTAATTGAGTTGTGATTTATTTGTGAGTTCAGGAGTGTTCTTCGCAAATAAAATATCTCATTCTTTGTTACATTGATATATTTGGACTTAGAGGCTTCTTTTAGGTTTTTTGCTTTGGGATTTTCGGATTTGTCTTCTTTATCTGAGAGGAAAGACGTTTCAAAAAGAGTATTACAATTTTCATAAAAAAAAGAATATTACAATGCTATCAGAAGTAATGGGAGGGTTGGAATCCGATCATGGGTAATCATTAAAAATTGTTATCTAATGAAGCAACCCAAGTTTGGAGGATGTTCAATAATCCACAACTTACCATTTCACTTGCCTATGCGGTTAATATAAGTGTCCTTTTAGTTTACTACTAGCGTTATATGCACGCGATGCCACTGCAAGATTGGATTATTAATTTTATCTTACTTAAAAGTGAGAATGGCCTTATGTATAAGCCGAGTGATTTCATAGAAACAAAAACGTTTTTCTTAATGATCTCCTGGTCCACCTTGGTGCCAACGCAAGAATAATTAATCATGTAGTTCAACAATAACAGGAGGCAAACGTCTTTATGATCTCTGCACGAAAAACCATAAGGGTTTTTGTGTGGGAAATCATGGACAAACCTTATTAGGTCAACGAAGAAACAAATTCAACGTGATGCATCTTCGCTAAAGAGGGCAACAATGGGTGTTGGTTTGCTTTTGGGCCGTTATCAACATGATAGCCTCTATGAAGGATGAGATTATGACCTTGCATCTTTTTCCCTTCATTACGAAGAACTTTCTTGCCTCGCAAGTTTGAAATGAGGCTACCAACTTCTCTACTTTATCAGATAGTTTAGATTGTGCTAACCAGGTTCTTATGTTTAGGGACCTTGTGACGGGACACTTAAGATTAGAGATGTTTACAGACATATGGGGCCATGCTAAAATGTTTATGTGGAGTACGATAGGGATAATTATGCCAAATGAAGTCAAGCAAGCACATGTTATAACAAGATTATGTGTCACGAGTTATTTTCTTTTACTAACTCCTTGTAATTGTACCTTCAACTGTTGTGAAAAAAGAAAAGGTTCTCGCAATGACAACATTTTTTCGATGCCTTAGTGACAGATTTAAGGTTCAAACGATATGAAATTTCACTTTAGAAATAAAAATATGTCCATTTATTAAATATGTGAGCATGTATTCCACGCCGCCACATGTTGTTTCATGCCATGCACTAATATGATGCTACTGTAACCTTAACACGACAATTTTCTTTTGAATGTTTCAAACATATAAAAGGGTTTAAATTTTCTTTTTTTACTACAGGACCAAAATTACCTGTTAGCCGACACTTGGGCGAATGATTTACGAGTTCGAGAAGTTCTCCAAATACGTGAGGTATATATGTCAAGATGAACAACCATAATCTTAGTCCATTTCATTGAATGAGAAATTTTATTTATTTCACATAATATTATGTAACTGTCTCAACTTATATGATTGACCAGGGAATTGTGAAAATATGGGCTCGTTGCAATAGAAGTCTTTCATATAACAAGAGTGTTGAGACTGCCCTTGGCTACCACCAAAACTTCAAAAGAGAGTCGCTTAATGCACTAATTTACAGGTGATAAATTGATTATTCTCTTCACTCTTGAACAATAATATTATTCTAGTTCAATAGTCATACTTATGCATCTAATTTTATGTTTTTGATGCTCTTCTAGAAAATTTAGGGTTCGCTAATAGATTTGGATTATATGTATAAGCATTATCAGTTGAGCATCTATGTCAAAATCACACGTCAATAGAGGTTACCAATGCCTATTTAAATCTTAATATTTCCCTTTCTTATACATGGCATAACCGCTACTTATATCATTGTTCGTAAATTTATTAGAAATTAGAATGCTACAACTTTAAAGAGAAAATGTAATAAATAATAAAAGTCAATAGCAATATCAATGTTGTTCGATCAATGTGACTTATATCCACCTAAGAGTTGAGAGTTTTTTGCATTTCATCGTCAACAGAGGAAAAAGATTACATTTGCGGGAGAAGAAGAGAGATAAAGACTTTTATTGCATGCAACAGGTTTGAATAATAGGATTTTAGATGTTCAATATATAGGAACCTTTTATATGGCCTCCTATATACAAAACTTATAAACGAGCGGTAACGATAACAAAGCAAGGCCGTGCCGGCCACCCGGAAACATTATAAAGGGAGGTGTAAACCTTGGAATTGAAACTAGCTATATCTAGACTCCAAGCTGGCCCACTTGGGTTGGGGCACATCTTCCTCCTCTCTTATTCACGAAATTCAAGGAGCACTTACATAAACTTAATTAGAAATGATATATGTTTAGTCTGCCATAGAATTAATGTCTCGAAAAGGATGTGACATTGAATTGCTAGTGTTAATGTTTTTGTATTATTCACTTCATGAAGACCTTGTTGTAATAATAAATCTTCAACCCAATAACTTTAAACTAAAAATTTTATCTTTCTAGTACAGTATCCTCACAAGATAACTACTTTCTAGAAATCTCAACATATTCACATATTCATTGGCTATATACTTGGTTGTCTGGGCCAACAAACGAACACCTTGTAGTGGCTCCGGAGCCAAAATGCTTGCCCGAAACTACATTGCCTGCCCAGGCACATTTGTCCCAACAGTTTGCCGATTTTAGTGTTGTGGTCTCGCTTGGTTGCTTCGACGATAAATATATCTAATTTGGTGCTGACAACCTTTCTTTTGTGTTATTGACTAGTCTCTGGTTTTCTCCATTTGATTGTGTTTTTCTGTTCATTATTTAGTGGGACCAAGACATGGCTGTTACATATATCGACACTCTTGGATGGATAAACAAATTAAACCTCTCCACAACTGAAAATTGGAAGCCATGGTTTGTAGATGGTCAAGTTGCTGGGTAAGTTTTTACTAATTTACAGTACTAAATTGAAAGAGTAAACAACCTCTAGCTTAATCTAAAGTTTGCGATCTATAAAATATTTACTTTCTTATATAGATATGTTACGAAGTATACCGCATCTCCTTATCACTTAACCTACACTACTATTAAGGTACGGTTGTCATAAGTTATGATAATTTAATTGTTTTTTTTAATCTTGTACAACTATTTTCATTATTAAGTAATTGACCAAGCAACTTATATGATGTAGAGAGGTGGACACACGACTCCAGAGTTTAAGCCTCGAGAATGCCTTTCCATGATCGATAAGTGGCTTTCATTACGCGATCATAGTTATTTATGTAGGAATATAGATTTATTTAGCGGAATTTCAAGTATTACATAATTAACATGAATCCCAAGAACAAATTTCATAAACTAATATAAATCAAAACAAAGTATAGAATTATACGTTTGATGGATGATTTCCGCGTACTTAAGCCCTTCTAATGTACATCCTTTTGAGAACGACAAGTTTCATTCCTCTATTATTGGTCCACGAGGAATGGACGGATCACCATGTATGCTAGTACGGACGAAGTGAACAAGTATCACTATCTTGCTTTGCATGATGAAGGAGGTTGAAAATGGGGAGAAGATGGAAGAGATAAAAAGCTCAATAAAATCAGAATTTGGAGAGAAAAGATAATCAACCCAAGTGTAACTCTCCTTTCCCATCTCTACATCACATTTATAGTGAAGTTACCAAGGGGGGTGCACGTGTCTTCATTAGGATCATAATGCCATATTTTATGAAGCTTTATTACTCGTATGTCATACATTATGAGACTAATAACCACATGGGTTACAAATTTGTAACCTCCACATCAAGTACGTAGAGGGGTTAACCTCATGACTTACAAACTTCTCCATCCATCAATATTCCTGGCAACCCATTTCTCAAATGGGTTTGGGTAATACATAACTGTTTGGGCCCCTTCCATTCATGGCTCACCTAACCGGTGAAATGACTAAAATACACAGGCTAGGAAGTACAGGCCTTCAGTCAGGCCCACTGACTAAAAGGCTTTCATGACATCATCATCTTCACCAGATGACGTCACCTCAGTACTACCTATAAATAGTATTCTCATCTGATCATTCAGGTACGTTTTTCCATATATTGCAGAGCATTCACTTGTACTATTCTCTATGATTTCTGAGATCAGATCTGACTTAAGCATCGGAGAGCCGATCCCGGGAACATCCCCGGGGTAGTTCACGGTGCTCGGTTTTGCAGGTGCCGGGATTCGAAGACCTTGGACTTATTTGGTTACTACCCTAAGCTGGAAATTGGACTTCCCCGAATAATAAATTAACTGTGTTTCTTGTACCCGAAACAGTTGGCGCCGTTTGTGGGGAGAATGAAAAGGCCGGACACTCCCACCATGGTGTTCGGAGAAAGTTCTAAGGAGATACAGACCCCCCATGATGACCCTCTGGTCATCGAACTAAAAGTGGCCAACCATAGGGTTAGTCGAGTGTTGATCGACAGTGGGAGCTCGGCAGACATCATTACTTGGGAATGTTTGCAAAAGCTCAAATACGAAAAGAAGGACATGAGGGCCATTGACCAACCTTTGGTCGGATTCGGAGGGCAATCCGTTCACCCCCTAGGAGTCATCAATTTGCTTAGCCGGTTTGGTGACAAGGGAAAAGGATGATGCCTTCCAATCAACTTTTTAGTTGTTGACATCGACCTCCCCTATAACATCATCATAGGAAGGCCCACATTGAATAGAATAAAAGCTGCGATTTCGACCTACCAGCTCCTGTTGCAGTTCGAAGCAGATGATGGGACAGTTGGAAGATTGCATGGGGACAAAAAATCTGCTCGAGAATGTTATGTCAATAGCTTGAGAAGAGGTAAGCCAGTCGAAGTAAGCTCAGGAAAAAGGAAAAGAGAAGAAGCAACTGACAAAATTTCATCCCTACCATTGGGTTTGTTCTATAACGAGAACCCAATAAACTATAATCGACCTCAGCCAGTCGATGAAGATGAAGAAATACAACTCGGACCTGATCCTAACAGGACAGTTCGAATTGGCAAGGACCTTAACCAGGTCGTTCGAAAAGAAATTGTAGATCTCCTCCAAGAGTATCAAGAGGTGTTCGCATTTTCAGCTGATGAGATGCCAGGGATAGACCCCTCGGTCACCAAGCATCAGCTGAACATCAAGTCAGAATTCAGGCCCATCAAATAGAAGTTAAGACATCAGGGCGCTGAAAGAAACAAAGCAGCAGCTGAAGAGGTGAAAAAGCTGCTAAGTTATGGAATGATAAAATAATGTCAATACACAGAGTGGCTATCGAACTTAGTACTAGTTCGAAAGCCCAACGGATCGTGGCACATGTGCGTCGACTTCACCGATCTCAATAAAGCATGTCCCAAAGATGACTTCCCCCTCCCTAAGATCGACAAGTTGATCGACTCCGCCGCAGGCCATGCACTGTTTAGCTTCATGGATGCGAATGCTGGTTACCACCAAATCCCCCTCGCTGAGGAAGATCAGGTGCATACCGCGTTCATTACAAGCTCCGGGATTTATTGTTTTGTGGTCATGCCGTTCGGACTTAAGAACACAGGGGCTATATATCAGAGGCTCGTAAATAAAATGTTCGAGAAGCAATTGGGGCGTAATGTTGAAGTCTATGTTGACGATATGATAGTCAAGAGCAAGTTAGTCGAGGACCATGTCCAAGATGTGTGGGAAACCTTGTCTACCCTACGATCATAAAACATGAAATTGAATCCTAAGAAGTGCGTCTTTGGCGTTCGAGGAGGGAAATGCCTAGGATTCTTAGTGGATGAACGGGGCATCGAAGCTAACCCTGACAAGATAGAAGCCATCATCAACATGAAGTCTCCTCAAACTGTGAAGGAGGTTCAAAGGATCACAAGGTGTATGGCTGCCCTAGGAAGATTTCTATCAAGATCAGCTGATAAGAGCTTACACTTTTTCAATACATTGAAGAAACCGTGCTTCGAATGGGACTGTGAAGCAGAAAAAGCCTTTCAACAATTGAAGACCCACTTAGCTTCATTACCGAAGCTCGTCTCACCCTTGCCGGGAGAGACATTATTCGTTTATCTCGCGGTATCTGAAACCGCTCTAAGTGATGTGCTCGTTGCCGAAAGAGACAAGCTACAACACCCAGTATATTTCGTTAGTCATGCCTTTCGAGGAGTTGAAAGTAGATATCCCCCGTCGGAGAAAATAATATATGCCCTGGTGATGGCCAGTCGAAAATTGAAGCCTTATTTTCAAGCTCATCCAATCAAAGTACTCACTTGTCAGCCACTCAGAATACTCATTGAAAGTAGAAATGGCTCTAGTCGAGTTATCGAATGGGCTAATCAATTGTCAGACTTTAGTCTAGAGTTTGAACCGAGAAGAGCAATAAAAGCACAAGCCTTAGCTGATTTCATTGCTGAGTGCCCAACCGAAGTCGAAACTGCCACCCTAACCGGGACATGGCAACTCTATGTTGACGGCTCTTCATCCAAAGCAGGTTGCGGAGCCGGTCTACTGATAATAGACCCTCTCGAAAACAAAATGGAATATGCAATAAAATTTGACTTTGCTGCGTCAAATAACGAAGCTGAGTACGAAGCCCTTTTGCTGGGATTAAAACTATGCCTCTCGAATAGGGCTAATGAAATAACGGTCAAGACAGATTCACAGCTGGTTGTGGGTCATGTCAAAGGAGAATTCAAAGCAAAGGAGGACAGTATGAGGATGTACTTAGGCAAGGTAAAGGAACAACAACAAAAGTTCACCAAGTTCTCAGTATAACACATCCCTCGGTCCGAAAACCAGCAGGCAGATGCTTTATCTCGAATGACCAGTTCAGCATCTAGATTGGAACCTCGAACCATTTCTTGGGAGGTGTTGTATAAACCAAGTATCAACAGCCAACTTCTCATCTGCAACATAGACCGCACGAACAATTGGATGCAAAGTATCCGCCTATACTTCGAAGAAGGAAAATTACCAGAAGATGAAAAAGAAGCAGAAAGAGTGCGACGCCGTGCAAGTTGGTTTTTGTTGCACGACCACCTGCTATACAAAAAGTCCTTCACACATCCCCTTTTAAGATGTGTGACGCTCGAAGAAGGCAAGCAGATACTTCGAGAGATACATGAGGGCACCTGTGGGATTCATCAGGGGGCTCGAACTATAGCTGGTAAAGCTCTTCGAGCAGGGTACTATTGGCCAACAGTGATGAAGGATGTCAAGGACATGGTCAAAAAATGTCACAACTGCCAAGTGTATGCCCATGTACATCGACAGTCAGCCTCTCTCCTCACTACAATGCAAGCTGTACTACCATTCGACCAGTGGGGGATGGACATCCTCGGGCCCTTCCCAGTAGCATCTGGGGGAAGAAAATTCCTATTAGTAGCTGTTGACTACTTCACCAAGTGGATCGAAGCTGAACCCTTAGCCACCATCACAGTTAACAAAGTGCAAGACTTCATCTGGAAAAACATAATCACTCGTTTTGGCATACCTCGAGAACTCATATCAGACAACGGTCGGCAATTCAACAGTGGTCCTACCAAAGCTTATTGCGCTCGATTTGACATACAAACAAAATTTTCTACTGTCAGTCGACCGCAAACCAACGGGCAGGCCGAGGCAGCCAACAAAGTCATCCTCAAAGGATTGAAGAAAATGTTAGATGGAGCGAAAGGGTCATGGGTTGAAGACTTACCAGGAATACTATGGTCAGCTCGAACCAAGGTAAAAGAAGCCACTGGCCATACACCTTTTAACTTGGTTTATGGAAGTGATGTTGTGTTGCCAGTCGATGTAGATATCCCCTCACCAAGGATAACATTCTTCGACTACGGGCAAAACGAAGAAGAAAAGAGCGTCAACCTCGACCTCCTGCCAGAGACAAGAGGAAATGCACTGCTCAAATCAATAGCTCAGAAGGATAGAATGACCAGGCTATACAATCGAGGGGTCAAGGAAAGAAAGTTCGAGGTCGTAGACCTAGTCCTTCGAAAGATTGAAGCAACAGGAAAAAAGATGGACCTTGGCAAGCTAAGTCCAAATTGGGAAGGACCATATCGAGTAATAGAGGTTGTTCATCCTGGAACATACAGACTCGAGAACATGGATGGTGATCCTTTATTTCGTCCCTGGAATATCGACAACTTGAGGAAGTTCTACGTCTAAAGCCAACCACAACAACTTAAGGGGCTAATATGACAGCAAGATAGTTCTTATACTACTTCGACCTCGCCGGTCTAGTTAAGGATTAAGTCGTTGTGATATGCATTGGAATAATTGTAATGATCTTAAACTTGTAGACCTTGCCGGTCCAAACAGACTTGTTAAGATTATGAATAAAATATGACCTCACCAGTCTTTCGAATTTGTCATCTGCTTTATTTATGTATCATGTTCGAATTTTTTCATACCTAACAGGTTCAAAACGGATTCATGACCTCACTGATCTCGAATGTCATTAAGTGATGCGACTCCTCTAAGGAGGGCCTTCGAATTTCTATGGACCCTCCTTGGGGGTGCTCGAATTCTGTCATACTAAAAAGACCTAGCAGGTCGAAAATAAATACAATAAGCATGAGACCAGATGATCAAAAAGTTCTCTTTTCATTCCATTTAAAGAAAATTACAAGCTTGAACAAAATAAAAAGCTGAGTAACTTAGTTACAAAAAAAGCAAAACAAGTGCTGAAGTTACAGGGTCAAGGAGCCTCAATATCAACATCTTCCTCCTCAGATGAGGACTCAGATGAGGAGCTCGCATCATCAGCCTCACCCTCGGTCTCATCCTCGACAGCTTCAGAAGCAGCCTCAGCGGCTTGAACTTCGCTTTCCTTTGCAGGAGAGAGGTCGACAGGGGCTTCTTCTTCAGCAGCCTCAGCGACCTCCTCGGGGACAAAGGAGGAAGCTTCACCAGCTCCTCGTTTACCCTTTGCCTTCTCCTTTTCCATATAGGCGCACCATACTTCGCCAGAAGCTGTTGGAAGTCCAGTCCCGGAGCCAAGTCTTTCAGAGTCTGCTCGAAAAAGCCCTGGATTTCACCTCGAGCAGATTGAAATCCCTCGACCATCTTCTGGTCAGCAAAGTTCTTGCCCTCCTGTGATCGCCTCTAGCGGCGGATGTACTTGTCCCTCTTCTGCTTTAAGTCCTTGACGGACTTATCATATAGCTGCTGCAAGTCATCTCGCTGAGCCTGAACCCGATGAAGCAACTCCTTGTGGACCTCCAGCTGTCCCTCGAGGTCAGCAACCTCTTTGCGTGAGGCATCGAGCTTCTTCTCAGCAGACTTAAGCTGGTTGGACAGCTCATCTCTGTTGGTCATCAGACTCGTCCTCTCGCTGTTAAAAGCCTCGAGGTTGTCAACATTCAACCTCTTGGCCGCGTCAAGTTCAGCCTCGAGAGAGCAGACCCTTCGAGAAGCCTCCAACAGCTCATGTTTGCACTTATCAAGCTCCTCGGCCAGCTTACCCGAGTCACGACCTTCCTTTTCAGTAAGGCAGGCCATTCGGATAGGCAATTGCGACAACAAGCAAAGAAAAGGTTAAGTAAAGTTACAGAAATGGGATATGGACAGAAAGAAAACAAAAAGACTCACCAGTAACCAGCACTCATTGAGCGCTTTGATCTCCTTCGCTGCACTCAGCTTAGAGATATCCTCCTTATCCCCGGGCACCAACAATGCCTCTCGAACTCGTTGGTAAGGAGCTCGAAGAGCCTTTCGGCTGGCATTTTCGATGCTCATGGCGCCGGTCTGACCATCGACGTCGTCGAGCCAAGAAGCTTTGGTCTTCTTGACCAGGGGCTCTTCGATATCATCCTTAGCCAGAGGACTTGAACCCGCACCCATATGAAAACTAAGATCCGGAATCAACGGATCAATCGAAGGGGAGGTGTGTGCCTTCCTTTTTAAGCTCTCAGAAGCCTCGACCGCTAGAAGAGGGGGATCAGGCAGAGTAGCAGGGGGAGCAGGTAAAGGCTTCGGTGTTACCGATTTCTCCTTTGGTTTATGTTTTGGATTCTGCCAAAGAATAGACGAGTTAGAAGAAGCAGATAAAATCAAAATCCACCAAAAATGGGTGTTCGAACTTACAGCAGGAGGTTTGGGAACTTTGAGTTACCCCGTATTCAATGACAGCCTGGCCATGGCCGTCATACCACTCTTAGCGGTGTTCTTCTTCATCTCCTCGCAAGGTTATTGAAAGCAAGTACTACAAAAGCAGATAAATAAATAAAAAACAAGTTTATATCACAAACAGAAAAATAGATAAGTGATAGACCCCTACATTGGTCATATGTCGGGGACACGCCGAAAGCCGACAGGAAGTGCTCGTTGGCTAAGTCCTTATCATTAGGCAGCCAGTGATCAGTCTTATATTTAGGCTTCCCATCGACATGAAACGACGTAGCTTGAAAGTGAATGGCCACAATAGCCTCTTCGACGTCCATTTCAGGCACGTTAAGATTCATGCCGAAGTTGGGAGGACTATCGGACAGAGTTACAGGTATATCCCACGGCTGATCCCCTCGAAAAATGAAGAGAAACTCCCCTCAAAAAAGAGCGTGGTTGGTTGGCATCTCAGTAGTGACCTTATATGATTTCTCATCTTTAAGACCATCTTTGATCATTATGAGATGCCTGGCCTGAAAAGAGTACCAACCAGGTTCATGGCGAAGCTCGGAGACTTCTTGTATCCGGAACATATTGCGCCAAGCCGCAAGGACAGTCGCACTCCAAGCATGCGACAGATACACAAAAATGCAACTATTGTCCCAACCGAGTTAGGCATAAGCTGACATAAGGCTATGTTGTATGCCTCTAAAATCTCCTTAAAAAGTGGGTGCAAGGGAAAGCGCAAACCCAGTTCGAAATATGATTTATATACACCGATGCATCCGGGAGGTGGTGACACCACCAAGTCCGTGACTTGTGGGGGATACATGACGTAGGGCAGCTTTATCTGGTACAGAGTCGACAAAAACGACAACCCTTCTTGAAGATCCTTTTGCCACTTCCTCGTTGACCAGTGGCCACTTATTCCCAATCTCATGTTGGGGGAAGGGCAGGGCTCGATATAGTCGGATGTCGAAGTCCCCTCATCCGTCATCTCCACAATTTGCACTACACCAAGGGAAAGGAAAAAATCTAAGTAACTCCTCTTAGTAGGAGGGAAGGCTATTGTTACATTATTAGGATGATCTAAAAATTCCTCAGGCCCCTCGAAATCCTCCTCACACTCCTCTTCCTCAATAGGAATGGCGTCGAGCAAAATATCGGAATTCGGGACCCAATAAGCTATTACAACAGGAGCCCCATCTACCCATGTTTCTACCCAAGGCATATAAGGAAGGGGCAAGGCATATGGGGCACTCAGTTCGGAAACAGGGTTCATTATTTATATTACAGTGACCCCTATCAAATTTATTAAAAGCAAGGAAAAGAGTCAAAAATGAGATGTCATACCTGTCGAATTACACGAAGGAGGTTCCTCGCTCTCTTGACACGCTCTGAGCAGCACACAGGGAGCAAAAGGCTTCTTAAAAAGGGAGAGAAAATTAGAGAGAGAAAGTAGAGAGAGAAATTGCAAAGTGAGTAAATGAGGAAAGAAGTGAGATACTTATATCCCACCTACCCTGAACAGTAACCTCTCTAATGTGAACAGTAACCCAACATGGGAGTTCGTGCCAGAGGATAGAGGGAGGTTTTTTTCAATACGGTATTTATACGGTTCAAACGTATAAAAAACGGTCAAATACGATTGACTACCCAAAAAGTTAACTTTTAAACGTTGACCCTCACCGGGCCTACCTCGAAGAATGTTCAGCTATACAAGACTCCCCTCACCGGGGCTACCTCGAACTCTTCAAAAGCATAAACCCTTTGACTGAGTCACCTCGAGCAGATTCAAGGTTGTTCTTTGAATCCATACTTAGAAAAATTTCAGAGTATGCCAAGCCCTTCATCAGGCATCCCCTTTCGAGTAATTGAGTATTGAACTCGATTAGCCCTTACCAGGCCACCTCGAAATCATCCAATTGAGTATTGGACTCAATTAGCCCTTACCAGGCCTTCTCGAATTATCAAAATTGAATATTGGACTCAATTAGCCCTAACCAGGCACCTCGAAGAATTAAAACAATCCAAAAGTGGATGTTTATAATTTATCATCGAAAACCCTAAAGAGGGCGTTCGAGTTTGTCTTTCATGGAACCATTGCAAGTATGACATTCGTATTCTGTTATACAAACAACCAAAGGTGGGTGTTTATAAATCTGTCTCGAACACCCTTCAGAGGAAGCTCGAGTTTTCATAGAACCTCTTAATAGGAGGGTGCTCGAATTCTATGAGCTATCCTCCTAGGAGGGCGTTCGAATTCTCATTTAACCCCTCTTAGGAAGACACTCGAATTCTATGAGCTATTCTCCTAGGAGGGCGTTCGAATACTCATTGAACACCCTTCAGAGGGCGCTCGAGTTTTCATAGAACCTCTTAATAGGAGGGTGCTCGAATTCTATGAGCTATCCTCCTAGGAGGGCGTTCGAATTCTCATTTAACCCCTCAAATGGAGGGCGTTCGAAGTCTCATTCAACCCCTCTTAGGAGGACGCTCGAATACTATGAGCTATTCTCCTAGGAGGGTGTTCGAATTCTCATTGAACCCCTCCAATGGAGGGCGTTCGAAGTCTCATTGAACCCCTCCAATGGAGGGCGTTCGAATTCTCATTCAACCCCTCTTAGGAGGACGCTCGAATTCTATGAGCTATTCTCTTAGGAGGGCGTTCAAATTCTCATTGAACCCCTCCAATGGAGGGCGTTCGAAGTCTCATTGAACCCCTCCAAAGTAGGGCGTTCGAATTCTCATTCAACCCCTCTTAGAAGGACGCTCGAATTCTAGGTGCGGGTTTTTTAGTTTGGCGGATTGAGCTGGGCTAGGTGCGGGTTTGAGCGGGCCAGACCCGTGAAGCCCCCGACATGGGGTGGGCTGGCTCGGCCGATATGCATCTCTAGAGATAATGAAACAAGGATTAAAAGTTTGAGCTAGAAGAGATCGTAGTGAGAGAATCAAGAGAGACGACTAGAGGGAGAAGATAGTGAGTTGAGTCTAAGAGCACAGAAGAACACATCTATATCGGTCTAATGGACTGACCCTCTTAGTTTTTTAAAAAAATAATTGGACTACCCATTAAAGCCCAATAGTGACCCTATAACTTAAGACCTTATAAGAGCCCTGTCCATTAAGGTATTGACTATAATTTACGTTATCAAGTAAGGTCTGGGAAAAGTGATGATTATTCTATTTTACGTATTACCGGTTGTATTTGTTTATTATCACGTGAGTGGAGATAAACTAAACTGAGGGTTAGGAAGGGATGTTTCTTGGGATATAGAGATGCTGAATAATTTTGTTGAAAATATTATGCTTGTATCTGGTAACAAACCTACAAGTGCAGCTAATGCTAAAACTATTGAAGAAATTGAGCAAGAAATTGTTGCAATTCTAGAGACGCAGGTTCAGATTTAGAGGGAGGATGAGATTCCAGTGGTTTCTCCTACTATGGAGATTACTTAGATAGATGAAGTTGTTGCTGATGAAATAACTGGACTTGAGTCTAATCACGAGGATATATCTGTTGAAGATCAGAATGACCTAGGAAGAAGACTCGGAGAATGATTGAACAGATAAAAGGTCGGAAAGTTCCTGGCCAGAACTTTGTGTAGAGGAGATATTTGGTTATGTATTACATGTATCCAATGATATAGAGTCACCTAAACTAATATCCTGGACATCAGTTTCTAGTTACAAATCATCCATGTGGTTCGTTGCTATGAGTGAGATGATAAAGTGTCTTCACAAGAATCAGGCTTGGAAACTTGTGAAGCTGCCATAACGCCACAAGGTGGTTGGTTGCAAGTGTTTAAGAGGAAAGAGGGAACTTCAGAAAGTTACAGTGTTAGATACAAGTCTAGCCTAGTGGCTAAACGGTCTAGTCAGCCGGAAAAGATCGACTACAATGAGATTTTCTTACCGGTGGTATGTCACACTTCTATTAGAGTGTTGTTAGCGATAGTGGAACATTTTGATGAGGAACTTGAGCAGTTAGATATGAAAACAAGTTTCCTTCATGGAAAGTTGCAGGAGTATATTGTGACAAATCAGCCAACGGGGTTCCTCGTTTTAGGGTAGGAGAACTTTGCTTGCAAGATGAAGCCTTTATCTGGGCTTAAGTACTCATCTAGGAAGTGGTATAAAAGTTTTGTCAACTTCATGGTTGAGCATGGTTTAACAGGAGTCCTTATTATTGATGTGTTTACCCTAGCAAGTTGCGAGACAATTCCAATATTTATTTATTATTATATGTTAAGGATATGCTCATTGCATTAAAGAAGAAGTTACATGTGGTGAGATCGAAGAAGCTTATGTGTCCTAAGTTTGAGATGGAAAACTTAGGGAGCAGCGTGGAAGATTATAGGCATAGAGATTTATAGGGATCGTGCTCAGAAGAAACTTTAACTCTCTCAAAGAGTTATATTTTAAAGGTACTTGACAGTTTTAGTATGAGTACTGCGAAATCTATTGATACTCTTGTTGCTGCTAATGCTCATCTTTCTGTTGTTCTTGCTCCTCAGGAGTATATGTATAAGGTTTACTTTGCTAGTTTGTTGGTAGTTTGATGTATGCTATGGCTTGCACTAGGCCAAAAAAATCATGATTTTAGTGTTGTTAATAGGATTATTACTCAACCTGGGAACTAGCAGGCTATGAAGGGGATTTTCCGCTATAAGAAGGGAACAACAGATTTAGGTCTCATATGTGGGAATGATGTTGAGTTGTTTTTGGTGACTGTATATTCTTAGTCGGTTTATGTTGCTGAAATGGACACTAGAAGGCCGATGACGAGGTATGTATACACTCTAGGAGGCTAAGTACATGGATTTGCCTTCTACCACACAGGATTATTGTTGAGAACATAGAATCAATGTAGAAACAAGTTTGTAATCATCAACAATAACAATGAAAGCCAACAACCAAGCAAGCAAGCAATCCAACAATAAATGAAGAAATAAATGAAGTAATGGCACCGTGGGAAGACCCGAGAATCCACGAGTAAAAACCCACAAGCACTAAGGAGTAATATTGATCTTGATGATTGATTGAGATAGATACAAGCTATTTAAAGCTACACACACAAAGGCACAAAACCCTAGAAATTCTCTCTAGCCACTTGATTTGTGTGATGTTATGTCATATTTACAAATGGGGAAAAGAAGGGTATTTATACTACCCCCAAAAATAGCAAAAACGGCTTCACGTGAGACGAAAACGCAAAAACAGGGTGCAGGGATAGGCGCCCGTCTCGACCCGCGACCAGCCCGTCGTGACCCGCGACCAGAAGCTGCCAAGTCCTCCTCACTTTGCTTCTTCTTCATTTCACCTCATGAGCCCTTCTTGTGACCTTGGCTCTTAGCCATCTCCACACCATAGACCTAACAATCTCCCACTTGGAGATCGGTCTAAGACCATGCTACTAACATCCCCAAAACATCTCTCATCATCATCAATCATCTCATCAATATTTCACCATAGCGCCCCCACTATTACAACCATCCACCACTCATGGATGGAGCCCAATTGAGGTCCTACACAACCCCAATTTCTCACAAGTTACAACCTTCGTGAGCATGTCCGCCGGATTCTTCGATCCGGCTCAAAAATATAGCGCCATCCTCCACTAGACTTCTAGTGTCGTGATACCGCCTCTTGATGTGTTTAGTGCGATAGTGAAACATAGGATTCTTAGCCAATTGCACCGCACTTTGGCTATCACTATGCAACACACAAACCTCTTGCTTCATACCCATTTCCTCAAGGAAACTCTTCAACCACTCAATCTCTTTCCCCGCCTCCGACATAGCAACATACTCGACTTCCGTCGTAGAGATGGACACACACTTTTGGAGCTTGCTCATCCAACTAATGGCCGTACCACCAATAGTAAAAACATACCCCGAAGTGCTTTTGCTTGAGTCATAGCATCCCCCGAAATCGGCATCCACAAAACCTTCAAGAACAACTCCATTCCTCCCAAAGCAAAGAGCCATACTAGAGGTACCCAACAAGTACCTCAAGAGCCATTTCACGACCTCCCAATGTCGCTCACCCGGATTTGACATGAAACTACTCACAACTCCCACCGCATGGGCAATGTCGAGCCTAGTACAAACCATAGCATACATCATACTCCCTATGGCCGAAGCATAAGGAAAAGTGACCATCCTTTCCTTTTCTTCCTTTGTTTTGGGTGAATCCTCCTTTGTCAATTTGAGGTCCACCGAAAGAGGTGAGCTACGAGGCTTCGCATCAACCATGTTGAACCGCTTTAGCACCTTCTTGACATACTCCTCTTGAGACAACCTCAACAAACCCGCCGATAAGTCCCTAGAGATTCTCATGCCAAGCATTTGCTTGGCCTCACCCAAGTCTTTCATCTCAAATCTCTCCGACAACTTCCTCTTCAAGTCATTCACAAACTTCATGCTAGTACCCGCAATGAGCATATCATCAACATACAAAAGCAAGTAAACATAACCATTTACGTACCTTTGAAAGTAACAACAATGATCGCAATCCGTTCTCACGAAACCATTGCATAACATGAAGCTATCAAACTTCTTGTACCATTGTCTTGGAGCTTGCTTCAACCCATATAGACTCTGTTTGAGCTTGCATACCATGTCTTCCTTTCCCCGAACTTCAAACCCTTCCGGTTATTTCATGTAGATTTCTTCTTCCAAATCACCATGCAAAAACGCCGTTTTCACATCCATTTGCTCAAGGAACAAGTTTTCCGAAGCCACAATTGCCAACAAGATTCTAATGGTAGTCAACTTCACAACCGGAGAAAAAATCTCATGAAAGTCAATGCCCTCCTTTTGTGAAAAGCCATTCACCACAAGTCTTGCTTTATACCGTATACTACCATCCGGCTCATCCTTCTTGCGAAAGATCCATTTGCACAAAAGTGCTCTCTTGCCCTTAGGCAAGTCAAGCAACACCCAAGTGTCGTTCTTCTTCAATGAGCTCATTTCCTCATTCATTGCATGCTCCCACTTCAACGAATCACCCAACCTCATTGCCTCAACATAACATTCCGGCTCACCGGAATCCGTCAACAACAAGTAATTCGTCGAAGTCTTCTTTATGGGTGGTGGTGTGAACCTAATCGGTGTTTTAGAGAGCCTTGATGTTCTCCTCACCGGTGGCGGTGTCTTTGGTTGCTCACGAACCTCACTAGGCTAACCTTGAACCTCAACCTCCTCCATCTCAAAAGTATCCTCATCTTCCTCTGATTCACTGGAAACTGGATCACCCGGAGTTTGCACAACATGTTGAGGAGATGCATATTGAATTGGCACATCTTCATCTTCGCTTCCAATTCTCACATCACCATCTAGCTCAACAACTTCTCACTCACTCTCAATGGATTCTTTTTCAACGGACTTTCCACCAAAGTTATCCTTGTACAAGGAGTTCTCATCAAAGGTAATGTCACAATGCCTAATAACCTTGCGGTTACTAGGATTCCACACTCTATAGCCATACTTCTCATCACCATACCCCACAAAGTAGCATTTCATGGCTTTAGGGTCAAGCTTGTCTCTCTTCTCGGATTGCAAATAAGCCACACACCGAAAGGTCTTCAAGTGAGCGTAGGACACCTCCTTACCACTCCACTCCTCATCCGGTATCTTGAACCCCAAGGGCACCAAAGGTCCACGATTTATCAAATAAGCCGCGGTGCTAACGGCATCCGCCCAAAAGCACTTTGGGAGACCCGCAAATAACCTCATGTACCTTGCTCTCTCAAGTAGTGGTCTATTCATCCGCTCCGCTACCCCATTTTGGCGAGGCTTTCCGGGAATAGTCCTCACCAAAACAATGCCGTGCTCCTTACAAAGTTCCTTGTAAGCTTCGAACTCATACTCTCCTCGATTATCGGACTTGATACTCTTTATCATCGCCCCCGAAGCATTTTCAACCTCCGCCTTCCAAGTCTTGAACTTCTCATTCACCTCCGACTTGTGCTTCATGAAGTAGACCCATACTTTCCGGGTTGAATCATCAATGAAGGTAACAAAATAGTGAGATCCACCAAGGGACTTGATGGGGTATGGGCCCCATACATCCGTGTGCACAAGCGCTAGCTTCTCCTTCTTCAAGGACCGTTGGGTTTTTGTGAAAGACACCCTCTTTTGCTTCCCAAAGACACATGTCTCACAAAATTTCATGTCGATTGATTTCAAGCCCGACAGCTTACCCTTTGAAGCTAACATCCTCATCCCCTTCTCACTCATGTGACCAAGCCGAGTATGCCATTGCTTGGTATCACACTCCGTGGTTGTAGCAACCATGTTTGTACACCCTAAGGTAGTATACAAAGTACCAATCTTCGTGCCCCGAGCAACCACCATGGCACCCTTTGACACCTTCCATGTACTCTCACCAAACATAGTCCTATAACCACTTGAGTCTAATTGACCCACCGAAATCAAATTTTTCCTTAGCTTAGGAATATACCTCACATATTCAAGCTTCCATGAACTCCCACTTGAAGTCTTGATCATCACATCTTCTTTCCCCACAATGTCCAACGGATTATCATCCGCAAGAAACACCTTCCCATACTTTCCACTCTTAAAGTTCCGGAAAATTTCTTTACAAGGTGAAGAATGAAACGATGTACCCGAATCAAGTATTCATGTCTCAATGGGACTATCAACTCTCAAGATCAAGGCATCCCCAAATTCATCGCTTGATGCCAAGCTTACCGATGAACTTGAATCATCATTGCTCTTTTGATTAGAGCCACCCTTCTTCTTAGGATTTGGACACTCTCTCTTTGTATGACCCTTCACTCCACAACTTCAACACACAATGTTTCCCCTCCCCCTCGATTTACTCATCCCCTTACTCTTCGATCTCCCTCTTGGGTTCCCCTTTTGTTGTCTCCATCGTCCCCTTGCCTCACTAGAATAAGCACCACCGGATGACTCACCCGACTCCTTCCTCCTCAAGCTCTCACTCAAGATTAGGTCCCTCACATCATCATTCCTCAACTTCTCCTTGCCGGAAGAGTTGCTAATGGCGGCAACCACTGACCTAGGCAACGATGACAACAAAATCAAGGCCTTCACCTCATCATCAAACTTGATATCAACCGAAGACAATTGAGAAATAATTGAGTTGAATTCATTTATGTGTTCCGGAGCCGAAGTACCATCATTTATCTCAAGCTCAAACAGCCGACGCATAAGGAACACCTTGTTCATTGCCGAAGGCTTCTCATATATGTTCGACAAAGTTTGCAAGACATCCACCGTCGATGTTTCATCCTTAACATTGTAGGCTAAACTCCTACTCAATGTCAATCTAATCACACCTAGTGCTTGCCTATCCAACACTCTCCAATCTTCCTTCTTCATACTATCCGGTCTCTTGCCCTCAAGAGGTAGATGAAGCCCCTTTTGGTACAAATACTCCTCTATTTGCATCTTCCAAAAGCCAAAGTCCTTCCCATCAAACTTCTCAAGCTTCAACTTGCTTTCATCCATTGTTAAACAATCACAAAGTTCTCAACCTAGGGTTTCAACAACAAGGAACAAAATTTCTACACCAAAATTTCAACCCCCAAACACCCAAAGCAACAAACTTTGATTTCCAATCACAACCACAAGTTTCCACACAAACTCTAACTCAAATATCACCAAAGATTAACCTAGGCTCTGATACCAATTGTTGAGAACATAGAATCAATGTAGAAACAAGTTTGTAATCATCAACAATAACAATGAAAGCCAACAACCAATCAAGCAAGCAATCCAACAACAAATGAATAAATAAATGAGAGAGAGAGTGAAGTAATGGCATCGTGGGAAGACCCGAGAATCCGGGGGTAAAAACCCACAAGCACTAAGGAGTAGTATTGATCTTGATGATTGATTGAGAGATACAAGCTATTTCAAGCTACACACACAAAGGCACAAAACCCTAGAAATTCTCTCTAGCCTCTTGATTTGTGTGATGTTATGTCATATTTACAAATGGGGATAGGGGGTGTATTTATACTACCCCCGAAAATAGCAAAAACGGCTTCACGTGAGACGAAAACGCGAAAACAGGGTGCAGGGACAGGCGCCCGTCGCGACCCGCGACCAGAAGCTGCCAAGTCCTCCTCACTTTGCTTTTTCTTCATTTCACCTCATGAGCCCTTCTTGTGACCTTGGCTCTTAGCCATCTCCACACCATAGACCTAACAATTATATGACTGTAAGGGGGACTATTTAGTAAATGAAGATGGTGTGCTAATTTTATATTGGAGGGGGGTTAGCATTGATAAGCAGGTGAGGCTTCTTGTTGTTGGGGCCAGAGTGCTGGCTCAGTTCAAGAGGATAAAGATGATGAAAAGGGGATTAGATTTAAAAGAGAGTGTAAGATAGGATGAATTAATGAATCAGAGGCAACGATGGGTTTAAAAATACCTCAGCTTCCCTATTAAACGTATTCCAACAAATCATTAGATATTAATTTTCTATTATTTTAAACCGGTAATGTATTATTATACAATCAAAATATTAAAATATCTAATTTAGTTGTAATTAGCGATGTTTGGCACTCGTTGTTGAATTTCCTAGTGTCCCGTTAAAATATGAAATGTTTGTCGGACTCTAATAACCTCGTAAACAAATTGAGAGCTTCTATCACCATTTTCTCACTCTAAACAAGTGTTTCGACAAAACATGCCATTATTGTAGGCATTTAATTACTTGGGATGTTGACAACATAGGATCAAGTGGAAACTAATTTGCAATTACCAACAAGGCAACAACAATCAATGGAAGCCAACAACCAAGCAAGCAAGCAAAGAAACAATAAATGAAGAAAAAAATAAGAGACAGAGTTAAGTAATGGCACCATGGGAAGACCCGAGAATCCGGGAGTAAAAACCCACAAGCACTATGGAGTAGTATTGATCTTGATGATTGATTGAGAGAGATACTATTTCAAGCTAAACGCACAAAGGCACAAAACCCTAGAATTTATCTCTCGTATCTTGAAATGTGTGAGATTATGTCATACTCCCTCCGTCCCATATTACTTGATACACTTTCCATATTCGTCCGTCCCATATTACTTGATACACTTCTAAAAATAGTATGGTCCTACACTAACAATATATATTTTATTATGGGATGAGTTCACATTTGTCCTATTGCATTCTCTCTCTTTAGCTTTTTATTTTACTTTTGAAATGCACTCATGGCCCACATTTGTCACACATTGTACTTTATGGACTTAAATAATACCAACAACTAACTATTCACAATAAAAATAAACAACTCAAATAATACTCCTAACACTTTGTGTCGGTCAAACTGTATCAAGTAATATGGGACGGAAGGAGTATTTACAAATGGGGAAAGGAGGGGTATTTATACCACCCCCGTAAATAAAAAAAGGCAGCACGTGATGTAATACGCGAAAACAGGGACTGGAAACGGCACCCGGTCGTGGGTCGCGAGGACTGTCGCGGGTCGCAACCTGTCTCACAGGCTGCGACCAGTTCATCTTCCCTTCTCCTCTTGGCAGGTTCAGCTCGCGACTCACGAACATCTTCACTATTCGCGACTATGGTCTTTGATCATCTCCATACCATAGACCCAACATGGGATTTTAACATTATTTCATACTCCATATGTCCCTTTATTTATGCTTCATTTGACAATGCGCAGTCTCCAAGACAAGTCTTCAAAATGATATATGTCTAATTACGTATAAGTAAAATTTATAAAAAGTAGATATTTTTTAATGGGAAGAATCGAGAAAATGATAAATGAGCATATTTTATATAATTATATTGGGCAAAATAAGTGGTGAAAAATTTTGAACTTTGACTTTAAAAATAGTTATGGCGCATACAAATGATATAATTGGGGACAATGGGAGTATAAAAAAATCATAGTTCATTTTTTGGTTTACAAATTTTTTTTGTTTAGGTCTCGTTGTTATATTAAGATATTTATAGTTCATTAACAATGTTGTGAGATATTTATTGGTTATTTTGGATAAGCAGGAAAGGCTTCGTGGCTTTTGCGGAAGTATGTTTTAGAGAATTTGGGGATAGAATTTTGCATTGGGTAACAATTAATGAGCCAAAAGTTCTTGCTGCTTTGTATTATTCCGAATTACCATATACTGCAACTCATAACATGTTACTAGGGCATGCGTCAGTGGTGAAGCTATACAGGGAAAAATTCCAGGTATTTACAATAAAACTATAGTTTATGAACTTACAATTTAAGTTATTTCAAACATTTAAAATTTGGCAAGAACCTTGTCATTGACCGGATTTGTCCATGGAAATTGGGTGTGACATTGTTTTTCAAGACAAAATTCAACTTGCGCTCCGTAGTAATGGCGCGAACTCTAATTTCAACTTTTTTGACAATTTTTTTATCCTTTCACAACAGGCGACACAACATGGATTTGTGGGTTTAACCATCTTTACAAGCTGGTATGTTCCTAAGACAAACACGAAGCGTGATCTGATCGCATATGAAAGAATGAACGAGTTCATGAATGGCTGGTATGTTTTTATTTTGATTATTTAAACATATTAACAAAAAGTTTGCACTTACCATTATTCAAGTACAAGGAAGACATGCCTTATATGGGCCGCTTACACCTTTGGCCAAGGGTCGTACAATAGAAGTATCTTAATAATGTCTGTCGAAATCGACATCGATTTTCATAAATTTTCAATTTCGACCACCGACCACAATATTTATGTAGAATTCTAAATTTATTAAAAATGTTCCTATCATTCTCTATTTGTTACTTGATTTAGAGACAGAGTTGTTTTTGGCATTTACTATGTTCTTAAGGGTTTGAAACCAAATAGATTAGCTTAAACTTCTTGTAAAAAGTTGGAAAAACATTCGTTTTTATTCCATTTATGACAAGAACTTTGGTAGATTAATCATTTTCAAAACCAACCAAATGCGTTCACAACTTACGGAAAATATCATTTGAACTATTTTACTGTTAGAGCAGCTACAATGGTTGTATATAAGGACTCACTTGCAAATATAAAAATACTTCAAGCTAGTAGCTGACCATTGAATATTATAGCTTATTTGAGCTAGGTATCCAAAATAAACTACTAGCTCAATTGAGATCAAAGACGAAAGAGAAATAAATGCTTATGATTTAAAGAATAAAAATTGATGTTGGTAGGAAACATTTAGTTTCATACATTATTGCTTACTACTAGAGAAATGGTGGCTTAAAAGTAATATATCTAGAAATGGTGATGTGACATTTCTAGCAACAAAGAGAGTAGTTAGACCAATGTAGATACTCTTAAGGTTATTATATAACTATTTGAATTTTAACTTACATTCTGTGACTGTTATTGCTTTGTGATATTTGCGAACAATTATTTTAAATATTCAGGATTTTGCATCCGTTGGTGTTTGGAGACTATCCTAATACAATGAAGAAGTATTTGGGAACTAAACTGCCATCATTTACTAAGAACGAAAGCAAGCTAGTGAATGGTTCATTTGATTTTTTTTGGAGTGAATTGCTACGAATCTACATCAGTCAGCTATGATCCCACTAATGAAGATCCCATGTGTATGGCGGCTAATTGTACTTGTATGTCACTTGACTCATCTTCTTAGACTAGTTTTCTTTTACTTTGATGAAAAACGTTTATAAGGAAAAATTATTTCTATGAAATTAGATCTACTCGTAGATTTTTCATTTTATTTTTGATATTTTATAAGCCAGGCAAAACAATTAGGATAACCGATTTTCAAAAAAAGAGTTTTTTTAGAGTTAACCATATGCTCACTAAAAAGTGATCAAACTAAGACTTATTTGTAAGTGGTCTAGACTTATTAATACTTGATATAACTTATTTGAACTTTTCTAATTTATTAGAACTTATCTGAACTTACATATTATTATTTTTTTATTAAAGAGTGAAAATAAGTTGAAAAGAACACGACTTGAATTATCAAACGAGAATTTAACAATTATGCTTTTTACCATCCAAATATACTTATAAAAAATCTAGTAACACTAGAATAATCTAGAAAACTTATTTGAGTATTTTGTTTGTTGTTTACTTTTAGGGGTTGCGCTGACTCTGACACATTACTACTGAATTTTCTGTTCTCTTATTCATTTTTACCTTTACAATCCAAGGACCAGTACAGAAAATCACACACCACCTTTTTAGCTTGGCTCATCTACTCTATATAAGTCTGAATGCTTAATTTACCACTCTATATTTGTCTTCTAAGAATGAGAGTTATAATTATAACATTACTCTTACAATGAATTTGAGATACTTCTACTCATTATGCAATTTTCATAATGTATTGTGGTTTGAGTTTCTTGTCGTTTGTGTTTTTGTTTTTTTTTTTTAACTCAAGAGTTGTCTTTCCAACATAAATGTTGTATCTCTTCTACTCTTATTGCTTTTCTTGGATACTTTTTCTATTAATTTACAAAATTGTTTATATTTCCAGTATGCACTACCTTTATGGCTTTACAAGTGATATTCCCGACATAGTACTATAATTCATCCGTCTTCTAAAAACTGCAACAATTTGATTTTTTTACTATTCATTATATTACTTTGATCATATATTTTTAACTAATAGAATATATAAACTAAACTAATGATATTGTGTAGAATTTCATTGGAATTGTCTCAATGTACATTTTCAAAAAAAAAATTTATTATTTTTACTCATAAATAATTTAGATATAATAATAGTGAAAGTTGTGTGTAGAAAAACATACTTCCTCCGTAACGAATTAATTGCACCTTTTGCCATATATGGATGTAACAAAAAGATTGCACCATTTTATAAACTTTCCTTATTTAGTTAAATTTTTATTGTAAAATTACGATAATACCCTTAATAAACCAACTTAATACCAACTTAATAAAAATTTTCATTTCCCTCCAAAAAATAAGTGGTCCCAACTCATACAAATTCATAATTTATTACTTTAGTGCTTTTCTCTTTCCTACTTTACCTATCGTAATACAACTAAGCTATGCTTAAGAAAAAATGCATAGGACTCCGTGCCGAACCCAATTGGTGCAATTAATTCGTTACGGAGGAAGTACATAAAGTCAAACAATTACGCATTTACAAAGCAAAGTAATTACCTTTTAACTTTTAGACATATATAATCTGACCTTATAGGTAGAATAATGACTACTCGTTATCTTTCTTGCAGATAACGAAGTTGGAGGAGTGGTGAGAATGTTACACTATATGTATTGCATTTTAACTCGGCATAACAAAGTTGTTTGATGTTTCACTAACTTTTGTTCACAAACTAAGTACGTGCAAGGTGTACTGGAATATCTCAAGCAAGTTTATGGAAATCCTCCTATCTATATACATGAAAACGGTTGGGGCTTCTCCTATCTCCACTTAATTGTATATTATTTTTCGCACACAAAAACTTTCAAGTTTAGGTTCATTGACCTATAACTAATTCTCGTTGCTTCATAATTTGTTTAGGTGTGCGGACTTTAAACAATGCATCTTTGAACGACACAGTGAGAATTCAGTATCTAAATGCCTCTATTGGAAGTTTGCTTGAATCTACAAGGTACGGTTTACAACTAATTAGTTTTTGACTTAGATGATGCTATAAATTATCATTTGCAATGCAATATGCTCTAGGTTTCGGTCTGCCGGACATAAATATTGATGCTTTATATCTTTCTCTTTCATATTTGTTGTGTAAAGGAAAATACAAATCAATGCTAATCTATATATATATATATATATGAAAAAGCGTAGCCAAGCATTGTAATCCACCATGTGTCACTATCGCTCGTCAATGGCATTCTATCCACTTCTTGCTCATATTAAAAAAAATTGTCTACGGGGAGATTTGAACCAACGACCTTGAGTATGCAAGAAGATAACTCCAACCACTACATCAACATATTATTGTTGTTTCTTCTATCAAAATCAATAATGATATATAAGTGAAAACTAAGAGTTAAAGTTGTAACTTTCAAAATCCATATTTTAAATGAGATAATTTTTTATTTGTTTTTTAATGACAAGTTTTTCATGCTAAATGAAATTAATTATTTTCAATTATTAGTAAATTGTAATGCATAAAATTCTAGAGCAGCGCCTAGGTCTAAGTACTAGTATTTTATGATAAGTAAATTTGATGACGCTTGAAAAATTTTCAATTACTTCTATTATAGAAAAATCATTAATTTAAACCATTTATGAAATTCTTTGCACTAAACAATTTCTTCTTCCAATACCTTCTTCCTTAACCCTTTAAACGATCTTTCTTAATGTACACAATAGAGACATGCGAAATATCACTTGGTGTTTGATCTCATGAGTTGATAACAACTAAACTAAACATAGCATAACTTAGCTAAACTAAACTAGAATAATTTGATCTTGTTCTCTTAGACTGAAAAACAGTAGAACATAATGAACTGAACTGAATTGGATGAAGTTAAGAGGAATTGAGTTGAATTGAAACCAATTAATGAATAATTAGGAAATGAAAAATAAGGAAAATAATAATTTATAGAAATAATAATATAATCAATGATATCATATTAATAATATATAAATAATAATTGATAAGCTAACTAAAAGTATTTAATAGCAACAAAAAAAAACAATATAAAAAGTAATAATAAATTAAACACCAAAAAAAAATGATAACCGATTAATATTTTCTATTTTAAGAATATTTATTTTCCATCTTATACGCTTCAACAGCCAAATATTTACTAGATCTTTTTACTTTTATCTTACACATGACCCACTTTACACTCATTTATTTCTCAATCAACCACTTTTACTTCTCTCTTAATTTTCAAAAGGAAAAAAGATATCAAAGTACACTTTATACAATATGAAATTAAAAAGATTTCCATTCACATCAATTTATTAGCATTGATTTTCCCCTAAATTCCGAATTGGAACATTAAATGGGAATGGAAAGAGTATTTCTTTTCGTAGAAAATCCTAACTAAAGATATATCATGAGTTAACTCTAACAATGGTTCGAACATACCGTTGACTCCTAATAAAACTATATCCTAACAAAACATAAATCATGAGTTAACTCTAACAACAGTTCTAACATACCGTTGACTCCTAATAAACCTAGCACACTTTGTTATATTATAAAATCATAGATCAATAATACATACAACTTTACTTGTCTAGTTGGAACTGAAAGATAATATTTTCCTTAAAGATTAATTGTTTACAAGCTAATTATATATATTAGGATACAAGAGATAATAATCACATCCTATAAACTAGGAAACAAACTAGGTAAAAGATATACATCAATCTAAAAGATATGTACAAGATAAATATGAATAATGAAAATATAATGCTATATCTCTATTATATAAAGCAACGGGTGGGGGACACCAAAAATAGAAAAAGAAAAAATAAAAATAAAAACTACTTCGAAAAAAATAGCACACGTTTCTTGCTAAATTATAGGTTGTTTTAGATATATATTTTTTTTAAAAAAAACTAGATTATAAGTGAAGTGGTGGAGAAAATAAAAAAATAGATAATAAAAATCTACAAGCACTACCTACACGTAATGCACGTTCTCTTGACATCCCTGCTACTTCTCTCTTCTACCTTTCTTCAAATATCATGAGCCAGATTTTTGTAAAATATGGAAAAACTCTTAATCTACTATGTTCCAGGATTATCCCACCATTATTCTTGACCAATTTTGCTTCCTTTTCATCTTTCATCTAAATGTTGACAGGTACAATTACTTTCTCTTGACTTTTTTTTTTAAATTTTCAAAACCTAATTTCGAATTCTTTTCGTTTGATGATTTTTTCAAATTTTAAATTCTGACTTTTTGATTATATGATCTTTATTGCAGAGTGATGAAGATATGAGAAAGGTAGAGACCTATCTGCATCATACAAAATATACTAATGAGGTATTTTGACATTAGATCTTTATTTTGCATCTAATAATTATTTAAATTGATTTTTTAATCTTTTATTCTTACTCCTTCATACTAATTGAGAGTTGGTTTAACATTGCTGTGCCGTTTCATTACTAATGACTTCAAGTCGCTTGCTGGGCCTATTGCGGCATCCAAGAAGACGAATCATCCCTTGGCAGACTTTTTCTTTTGATTTGCTTAAAAAGATTAGAAGAGAAGATAAAGATGTGTAAAGATGATGATAATGTTTTGAAACAGAGGAAAAACAGAGTTGGTGAAATTGTGGATAATTTGGGGAAGATGTGTCTGTATTTAGGGGATGACGAGAGTTGGCCCATTTGGGGTTTAGTATTTTGATTAGTGTTGTTTTGTTTTTTGATAACGCCAAAAAAAAGAAAGATAGTATTACTTATTTTCAATTACTTGACTAAGCATAAAATTGGAATTATATTCTATACTCTTACGTATCATGAACCTACGCACTATGTGCATGTAATGTTATCTTCTAGAACGCTTTTGTAGTCTCTGTGGGAATTTCAAGTCATGGAAATGTTTTGGCTAAAATGTTCATTTTATATTTTTGTTTGTAAACCAACTGCTATTCATATTAATCTTTTCACTTATGTATCCTTGAAACTTTGTTCTTATAGCCTTATAGGGTCTAATGTGTGGCTGCTTTATATGTTCAAACTCAAAGAAGTTCAATTTCTTTTTCCTGTTATATTGACACTGAAGTACCTCTTCTTTGTAGGACTTAAACTTTTTCCTATGCCTTTCACTTAATGCTTTTTTTCATATACTGCAGATGCTGATGTACGGCTAAATAAGGCGTGATACAGCTAAGAAGAATAGAGATATTGCCATGGTACTTGATCAGGTTAGTTTGATCATGTCTCATTAAGTACGTGAAAAAAATACCAAGATTTAGAGTAATTGAGTTCAAATTGATACATGTAGTTTTATAATGGATGAGGACGAAAATCATGATATTCAAGAACAAAGGAGGAAATGAAGTGATAAGAAAAGACGTCAAAGACAATCATTGACCCCTGAACAAAGAGAACGTGAACATGCACAAAGACGAACCAGATATGCCCGTGATCATCCGGAAAATGAGGAAGGTTCTCAAGACAACCATCGTCAAACATCGACTTCAGAAGATATAAGGCCTATGGAAGACATTACCACCTATAATGTAGTACACCCCATTAATGAACTACGCTTACTCGACAAGCAAGCAAACTTAGAAAATCATAATCAATTGTTTTATGATAGTTATGAGGACATAGAAAGTGGACGGAACTTGCCCAATAATCAATCATAATCGCTTCGATAATGTTGAAATCAATTCGCCGCACGCATAGCGTGCACATAAGACTAGTTTTCATATATTCTAACAGGAACTTATGTAAATTGTGGAACTTGTATCTAACTAGACTCATAATTACAGTCACACTCACTCGTTCCATTCACACCAACTTCAACAAGACTATGGTTCTTGTTTCCTTACTTCAACCCTATTAGTATTCTCATACATTTGAGAGTTCATGCAGCAAACCCATGGAGATTCGAGAGGCTAAGCTAGTGAGAACATCATCTGAGATGAAAATGAAGGACTTATAATATTTATATTGTAAACATAATAATAATTAAAGTGTAACATTGTTGTGTCGGTAAACAAACAATGAAACATTGGCAATAAAATTTCGAAAATCAAAATAGAGAAGATAGATGTAAAGCTCTAGTGTTGGATATGACTTGAATCATCTGTTGGTTCGAATAACCAAGTAAGGGGGTCTCGCTAATTTAAACTTTAGCCGTATGATTCAAACATCAATCTAGTGATTAGTGTTGCCTAAGACATTTGTATTTTGTTTCTCTCCTAAATAGAATTACTCTCCCTCGGGTCTGGTGAACGTAGCTAGCACATTGCTAGTGAACCACGTTAAACTTTGTGTGTACAATTTACTATTTTCACATTCTAATATTCTTTATCACCTCATTCCATCACAACATCTACGTACTAAGCGTTCATGATTAGGTCCTAATTCCAAAATTTTACGGAATTAATCCCTTAAATGTTCAAAAACATAACTTAAACAATTTCCACTACTTCTCTCTAAATGTTAGACTTTATCGCACTAAAATTCTTTTCTAACACTAATGGAGGCTTTTCTCCTTAAAATAGTGCATTCCCCCTAATGATGTCGAGAGGGATAATTATAATACTTTATCCGTTCCAAAAAATATCTAAACACTTGTTGGGACACACAGTTTAAGTTGATAAGTTGTAGTGTAATTGTCAAATATTATTTTATTAAAAAGTAGATGTGGTAGGTGTTGATAGGAGAATTTACTATTGGAGAAGAGAGAAATTAGGGTAACATTTTAGTGTTAAAGGTAAAGTGTGGGCTAAAGAAGTACTTCCTCCGTTTCACAATACTCGCAACATTAGCATAGTAACCACTATTCATCTATCAAACTTATATTATATCTTTTCCCAAATATGTAAGAAAAAATATAGCCAAGTGGGGCCTTATTTGATTTGTCTTAATACATACTATTATAATATCAACTTTTTTATAGTTTTTACTTATCAATAATTAGAGGTACTAAAGTTCAAAATATTGCATTGGATAGTGTGCAAACAAGAAACATTGCAAGTATTGTGAAACTGAGGAAGTATATAAGAATTAATATAATAATAGTGGGGCGATGCCAAAATTAAAATCGGTCAAGCTAATTTGGGGTTTTCAAACTACTCTGAGAAAAAGGGAGTATCTAATACTCCCTTCGTTTCCTTAAAATTGTTACACTCCTAAAAACCAAATAACCAAGGAAAGTGGGTATCAAAAGCACGACAATGATAGGAAAAGTAAGTTTATGAGAGAGCGTAAAGAATAAAAAAATGAAAAACATGACAAAATGGTAAAAGTTAAAGGCCACTAACATGTTAGTTGAATAAAAAACTAGTGGGCCTTATATCCCAAAATGGTAAAAGTAGAAGTGTAACAATTTTGATAAAACGTATTAAAAAGGAAAGTGTAACAATTTTTGAGAAACGGGGAGAGTATTATACGATTTGAGGAAATATCAAATATAGTTCTGGGTAACCAGTTTCCCATGCGAAAGATACTTCTACATTCCTGCTTAATTTTGATACATTTTTTGAGCCACGTGGACATAGTGCCTATATGACTCATAACTTCTCCTATCCAAATTAGGGATGGTAGGATGATCCTGACCCATATCCTCTTGGCATAACCTATTTGGAAGGGTCCAAGTATTTGTTTCCTAGACCCAATTTATCCCCATGGATCTCATCCATATATTTTGGGTCAAATATGAAAGTGGGTAAAATATTTGACTTAACTCACCTAGATTCAACTGCCAAAGCTATCAGTGTAATACTTCTCATGATTGTTTTATTTATTTGGTTGTACTACACACATCAATAAGGTGCATTTTTTTTTCAGTGAGCTCATGTGCTTAGATACTCCATAGTTAAGTATGCTTGCCTTTGAGTAGTCTTGGGATGGGAGACCTCTAGGCAAATTACCGAAGGTGCGCATGATTGAGAATAGAGTACGGTGAAAAGACATTTATTGGTCTCTAGGGATAGTTTGTGCTCCATGATGCGTATTAATTCAGTGACTAATTTCGGACGGTAGAGGGGTCGGGGCGTTACAAATGGCACCAGGGCAACCTTGCGATTGCATATTGATCTTAGGGCTAAGAATCCTAGCTCAATTGTCTAGTGGGAAAGGATTTTGGGCCTAGATCATAAGTTGCAGCTCAACATTTGAGTCTCCAGGGCAACGAGGCCGTTGTCGTTCTCAAGTGGGGGTATGTAATACTCCTCAAGGCCTCATGATTGCTTTATATATCCATATCAACAAGGTAAATCCTCTTTTTCAGTGAACTCATATGCTAAGATATTTCATAGTTAAGCATGCTTGCCTGGGAATAGTATGGGATAGGTGACCTGTTGGGACGATTCTGAAGGTGTGCATGAGTGAGGGCAGAGTGCGTGCGAAAGATCAGTGTTGGTCTCTATGGACATTTATTGCTCTGTGATGCGTATTTGGTGACTACTTTTGGTATGTAAAGGGTTGGGGTGTTACAATCGAGATCCGACCCATGGGACAATTTATATTTTCTTCCAAAATATTAAATTACGGAATAGAACTTCCGATTCTAACTCTTGTTGCTAGTTTCACAGCTACGAATTATGGAATAAAAACTTTTTTTTGATATACTTGTTATATTCTACTCCGTCCGTCTCATATTAATTGCAACACTTTTCAGATATGGTTGTCCCATACTAATTGCAACAAATCTATTTTAGGTATGGATCGATCAATATTTTATTATATATCACCCAACTAATAAACCCACTCATTCATTGATTTATGTGCAAAACATTAAAATATTACTCCCTACTCTATTAACTTATTAAGACTACCGCATCACTTTCTATCACATTAACTTTTACAATGAATTAATATAGCCTACACCCTACTCTATCAACTTTCTAAAACTATGTGCATAAGCTAGTATTGCAATTAATACGGGACGAGGGGAGTAACATATATACAAACTTTAGTAGGAATCTTAAACAGGAAAGATTTGTAATTGAACTAGGATGCAATATTCTTTTCTTAAGTTGTAATTTTATTACTTTATAAGTCACTTAGTAGTTAGATTTAGTTCATTGTAGACCCAAAACTCATTAGACCAAGTGGGTTCGTGTAAGGTTTGTAATTTTCCGAATGAATGTGTCTAGGACGAGGCTTGGTCGAATTTTGTGAAAAAGATTAGGTGTGAATCATACTACACTCGACCCTAACCCTATTCATTTAAGTCCTTACTCCAAATCTTGTGAGAGAATCACCATCGCATATTGAGTTGTTTAGAAGCTATGGTGTTTTGAAATGGATTCTTGTGCAAAACATGAAGGGCAGTAAATTGGGTTTACCTTTTACTTTCTTTTCTTCCTTCTACGTAGGATGCCAATGGGTCTTGGAACCGGTACAGACCCAGACCCATAAACCCATTTATAAGGGTTTGGGTCCAACTTTTTTAGACCCATTGGGTCTGGGCCGGGTGTGGGTTTAGAGGTCATCAAACGGGTCTGGGTCCGGTCCAAATATATCAGACCCAGACCCTACCCACATACCCATTTACATAAAAAAAAATTCAAAACATAAAATTTAATTTGTAAGTTACGAATTGATGAGTAGTTGTGACTACATTTTAAGACATGTAATGATGTAAGTTGAAACATTTTTAAGATTTTATGAGCTATGATTTGTTAATTGTTTCGAAACAAACATTAATCATGGTCACACGAAACTATAAAATAGGCGATATAAATTAATTAGATTAAAATATGCTATTAAAAATTCAAAAGGATCCAGTAAGGACCCTAGACCCATCAGACTCAAAGGGTCTGGGTTTGAAAATTCCAGACCCAATGGGCCTGGGTCGGGTCTGGATCTGGAAGAAATTAATGGGTCTAGGTCTGGGTCTAGTCAGACCCGACCCAGACCCTACCCATTGCCATTCCTACTTCTACTTGCTTTAAGCCTTGTTGATGAATCCCTTAGCCAAAAGCTTGTAAAATGAAAAAAAAAACTTTTGCATAAACTTTGCTTTTAATTGAACATGGATGTAATGTTATTTTCTTGAGTGATAATGTTACAACTCAGTTAGTAGGTAGAGTTCATGACTCATTTTAGACCCCTGACTTGTTAGATCCAGTGGATCTCTGTAGGGTTCGAAATATTCTGAATGAGTCGGTGGTTTAGAACGAGTTTAGATCCAATTTTGAAAAATAGGTGTGGATTATACTACACCCGACCCTAACCCAACCCTTTCATCCCAAGTCCAAATTGTGCGAGAAAATTAAAATCGTATATTGAGTAATTTGGAATCTATGGTCTTGTGAAATCATGAAGGGCAGTGTTTGGATTCTTCTTTATGAACTTTCTTTTACCTTCTTTTCTTCCGTATACATTCTTTAAGCCTTGTTTTTCCATCCTTGGGCTTAAAGCATGTATAATGAAATACTTACTTTGATATAATTTATATAGAAAACCTAGAAAACTCGTTAGCAAGCTCCAAAGAAAGACCAAAAAGATAGATATCTACAAAAGAGTCATAAATTCTAATAACCTACAAACTAGTACAACAAAGTCGTAAAAAGTAAAATCAAGACGAAATATAATTTAACTTCAGAGAAAAATATAAGGGGTTTTATAGCAATATAATATCACTTATTAGTAAGCTTAGGTCTTTCTATTTTTTATATTATTTGTTTGATGTGTAAATTCTGGCAATTCGAGTTTTGTATTATGAGAAATCTAAGGTTTTTCCATCTCCTTATATGTCTACGGGTAAGCTAAAGTGTTTCCATGCTATGATAATTTATAATACAGAAAACTTACTTTGATAAGGAAAATGTTATATATAATATTCTTAAGTTTATCTAGTTTAATTTGTTGAAACCTTTAGATATAAATTTTTTTCATCCCCTCAAATATATGTCGTTTTGTTCCATTATGCAAGAATATGAATTTGCATCAAACTAAAATGCTTTTATCTTTTGTGGATGGTTGAAGAAATGGATCAAACGTAAAGGGATATTTTCAATGGTCGCTTTTGGATTTGTTCGAGATGCGTGGAGGCTATGTTTATGGATATGGATTATATTATGTGGACTTCAATAGTTCAGATTTGAAAAGATATCCTAAAGCTTCTGCACATTGGTACTCCACTTTCTTAAAGGGAGAGAGACAATCTCCAAATCAGATCATTCAACAAATTACTAACTCCACTTTTGGTTTTAGTCCTAATCAGTAGATTTCGAACCTATATAAGTCCTGCATATACAATGAAAATAAGGATCGGTGCATCAAAACAAAAGCTTTATGATGATACTAGATGAGGGATACACTACTCATTACATTAGTTATGTTAAGGAAATTTTACGCGTTAGATTTCCACTTTGTTGAGAAAAGTATATTTGATAGAGTTTCTATTCTTGTCTACAAATAATTATACCCAAACTGTGATGTTCTTATTAAATTAATGAGCAAGTTAAACAATTTATTACCGACTGACATGCTATTATAAGTACTCGTTAGTAGTACAAATTTTGACATAAGTACAAGCTGTGGATTTGATTAAGACGTCTTCTCCTATAGATACTTATCCATTCACGTTTTCTTGGCAGTATTAGTAGCCAAAGGTTGAAAAATTCATCAAAGAGATGTGAACAAGGGCTTCTTAACTAGTGATAGCAGAAGCAGATATCTACACTTAACATTGTGTGAATATGATTTTAACACTGAATAACAGAGAACACAATTCGTGTATAGGAAGGGGATATACTTTCTAGGTTACTAGTTTATGTAGAGTTCCAATAAAAAATATTGGCAAATTAAAGTACTTCCTCGCGATTGAAAATCGATGTTGTTTGGAATTTTTATTTGTTTTTTTTGTATCAATGAGTTATCTTGGGAACTTTTACGGAAACTAGACGAAATGGGTGCAAACCTATGAACACTCATGCTGAGGACAATCACATAATAGTGTAAAGTGCAATGAATGGAACTTGATTGTATTCATTGTTAGTTGACGTTTATTAATACACAACTTGAATGAGTAAAGCTAACTAACTTAAGTACAAAATATAATGTGAAAAACTAAAAGATAAATATATATGGAGATAATTACTTTAACATATTAATCAAAGACATGAGCTCCTAAACTGATGATACAAGGATAAGTATAAACTTGTTAATCCTTATCATTCCTCCGTAAGATGGATGTAGATTGAGTAAGTCCAATCTAGTTGAACTCAATCTAGTTGAGCAACAAATGAAGTCGCAATCATTGCAAAACTCGTTATGACATCAACTAGTTGATCATTGTTGGCGACACAGATGACATGTAGAATACTAGCTAGGCAGATTTTTTCTCGGTTACGCTGATGGTCAATGCCTAGGTTTTTCATCCTAGAATGGTAGACCGAGTTTGAACTAAAGATAGTGGCATCAACATTTTCATAGTATGTAGTAGGCGTGGGTATGTTTAAGATCCGGAGCTAAAAAAATCATGAGTGGAAAACAAGCAATACAACTTGATTTCAAAATTGTTTTTGATAAATTCTTTATTTGAATCGAGAAAATAAAGTATTGCTCACAAACAATTTTGGAAACCAAGCTGCATTACTTGTTTCTTTCTCTCATGTTTTTTTTTATCTCTCCCTCTCTTTTTTATCTTTAAGTTTTTTCGGTTTTCCCGATCTAACCTGAAGCTCTAATACCTTGTTTTTATTTTAAATAAATATATAAAGAAGGAAAACATAGAGCTAGAGGAAAAAAAAAACAAAACTGATTTACTACATTGCATGTAATTGACGGAATAGTGAAAATACATGGGCATTAAATAGCCTAACAAATAACAAACTAATAGCTAAAAGTAAGGGAGAATCATCCCATGATCCCACAACTTACTAACTAATACTAACCCACTAACCACATGCTCCTAAATAAACAAAAAAACTAACCATTATTAATTTACTCAAAATAACAAACTATTTTAGATACATTTGAAGCATTAGTTAATTCCAACATAACCCTTGCTCATAATTATTAAAATCACGATTTAATTCTTAAAATCTTACGATTTTACGATCTTAATTTGAAAAATGATTTAAATCGCAACTAGGATCTTAATCATTTAAAATCTTAATTAGGATCTTAATAAATCACTAGAATCTTAAAATTGACATTAAAATCTTTCGATTTTAACGATTTTATACGATTTTATCAAAACTTTAAGATTTCATTAAAATAACGGGTCAAGCCTATTGTTATAGTGTATCTCTCTTTGTAGATGAGTAACACTCACATATTTAATAAACATTTTATTAATTTTACTTAATTCACTTTCATAATTCATTCAAACTCATCTTTTTCATCAACAATGATACTAGTAGCTGTTCTTTAGTACATGATTGGTGGCCTTACACTTCTAACCTTAACCATATTTAATGATTTATCGTATAATAAAAGGACCAAATAACAAAATAATATTTTCTTCAAGTCATGTAATGATAAGAACAGCCAAATAAGTTATACAGTGCATCATAAAACCCTATTTTCGCATTATTTGCAGAATTTTACGATTTTATGATTCGATTCTACGATCCGATTTTAACATGCCTTTCCGATTTAAGTTAGAATCTCGATTTTAACAGCCTTGCCCTTGCTTCAATTGTTTTAAAAAATCATGAACTTCAATTCTCTTCGATTGTGATGCACTTCTCACCCGTAACAAGCTTGTTGATTCACCTCTCACCAACTTCACATTGTTGATGCACTTCTCATCAATGTCACATTGTTGATGAACTTTTCACCAACGTTACATTGATGAACTTTTCACCAACTTCACATTGTTGATGCACTTTTCATCAACTATCCATCATGGAACACTTCTCTCCATCAATACTCTTTGACATAGTCATGCAAATTGACCACATCGACTTGTTTACAATTGCTACAAACTTGAAAATCCTCTTTGCATTGATTATGACTTCCATACACGTAAAGACTGCTGCTTCACCTCCAAATATCTTTTTTTGCCCTCTTTTTCATAGAATATGACATTCTATTCGCGTAGGCTAGAAGAGAACCCAACAACATATGAAACTAACACAAACCATTGCTTTCCATGGTTAAAAATTTGACTCGAGCAGATAAAGAATTGCTTACAAACACTTTTGAAACCAAGCTACGTTTCTTGTTTCTTTCACTCACGATTTTTGTCTCTCTCCCTCTCTATTTTATCTTTGAATTTTTCGGTTTTCTCAGATCTAACCCGAAGCTCTTGATACCATGTTGAAAATTTAAATAAATTTAAAAAGAAAGAAAAAATGGAGCTAGGGAAAACAACAAAACTGATTTACTCCATTGCATTGTAATTGACGGGATAGTGAAAATACATGGCCATTAAATAGCCTAACAAATAACAAACTGATAGCTAAAAGTTAGGGAGAATCATCCAATGATCACACAACTTACTAACTAATACTAACCCACTAACCACGTGCTCCTAAATAAACGAAATCATTAACAATTAATTGACTAATTAATTGACTCAAGACAACGAACTATTTTAAATAAAGTTGAAACATTAATTAATTCCAACAGTAAGAACATAAACAAGCCAAGTAAGTTTAGCTGTTGTTTGAGCAACATAACGTATTCGGCTTCGCTAAAGGAGTAGGAAACATACCGTTGTTTCTTGGAGAACCATGAAATAGCAATTATGAGATAGCATTTTGGCGCAAATTGACAATGTAGGCAATTGTGGAGACAAAATCATCTCGATCACCCCCCTAATCATCATCCAAAAACGGGTGAAGATGCATGAGATTTATGAACGATGGGACTGAGAATATCAATGTTACCTCTTTTGGTAGACAAGGAGACGCTTGAGAGATGGCCAATGAGCTGGGGAAGGACGATGCAAGAACAGGGAAAGCTTATATACAATATAAGCCACATCAGGCAAGCGAGGGACAAATATTTTGAGCTAACTAATATTCTATAACTAGTACTTAGTACGATTATCTAGATTATTACCCATGCCAATAGTGAGATGGAGGTTTGCCTCCATTGAAGAGTTGGCAAGTTTGGGGTTAGTCATGTTAGCGCGAGCTAGAACATCTGAAATATATTTACGTTAACTAAGGAAAAGATCATTGGATGGCGCATTATTGAAGCCGTGTATTGCCTTCTTCAAACGGAAGACATAAGAAGGATGTGCTTGGTCAGCGTTCCTAGAGATTAATCCATAAAGATATTTTTGGTGAGAGTTTCTTGAAGGAAGGCGTCGTTCATGTTGAGTTGACGAATGGAACAATCATGAGTGACTGCGAAACAAAGCTGAAGGTACACCGTTGCTTATTTAACGAAGATACTAAATGTCTAAGTTTAATTAAGAAGATCGAGTCATTGGTAAAAACCTTAGACAACGAGGCGTACTTTATGTTTGTGCATCAACCCATAGTATTTGATGCATAGTCCTTTAGAGAGTAAAGGACTTCAACTATAGTCCCTCTCTACTTGGTCCACAAACATTGATTAAAACTTACATTTGATAGAATAGAACGAAGTGGATGCACCAATTTTACTCTCTTGCTTTTCCTGGTTCGGTGCTTATCTTTTGTTTTTTACTCAATTTATATGATAAAAGTTACTCTTTAACTTTTCCTTGTATAATTTCCTCTGTCAATATATCCATATAAATAGTAGAGAACGACCACACCTAATCCTTCAAAAATAAGGACACCCAAATCCACTTATGATTAGATTAAACTTGAGGAAGACTAAACCTCTTTGAACCACACTAGTGGTCGGCCACCGTAAGCCATAATTGGGATGTTTATCTCCTCTTTGATCAATGTTACAAAATGTTACGTCATATGATTCTCTAGAAAGTAAGTAAAATTACTAATCTAATTAACATTATTATCTCCATAATAGAATCATGTTTATATCTAGTAATTATTGTAACAACCCGGATCTACGACCAACCTAATTAAACCCTAAAGGCAGCGGAAACTTAATTCAGGCTATTACCATCACACTCACCACGAGTGTGGAGCTCAAAAACCTCAACTATAACTTTTAGACTGTAATGACTATATTAAAACCTCTAAACTCTAATACACTATATTATGTGATCCTAAAATACTTTAAACAACTAGATTTATTGTTACAATTCTACTAAAAAATCAACAAAGTTCCGTTTGTAAGACATACCACCTAAAACTTAACTTAGGACCTGCGTCCACTTATAAACCTATTTTTATAAAAATCCAGCAACCATTATAGTTTAAACATAATAAATTTAAACTCTTTTAAGTTTATTTACAATTTAATTATTAACTATACTATTACAAAGTTTATCGTCCTCGCTGCGATACAAATAATAGGAATAACACATATCGAACCTTCTTCAATAATGCTACCTTCATTTACCTACATATACCGGTACGTAGTACTAGCCAAAACGGCTGAGCAAGAGTCCTAAACCTAGGGAATGGAATGAACTTTCCTTGGCTTTGGGCTAGCTAGGCCCTTCGGATAACTATAGACAAAGACCCCTAGTGTGCACACCCTACATACGGCCAAACCACAACAGAAGATCTAACTTTTCATGTTTCAACCCATAGTCAATGATGGATAGTCCTTAAGAGAGTAAAGGACTTCAACTCTAGTCCCTCTCTACTTGGTCCACAAACATTGATTAAAACTTATATTTGATAGAATAGAACGAAGTGGATGCACCAATTTTACTCTCTTGCTTTTCCGGGTTCGATGCTTATCATTAGAAAAAAGAACAGTTTTGTTTTTTACTCAATTTATATGATAAAAGTTACTCTTTAACTTTTCCGTGTATATTTTCCTCTGTCAATATATCCATATAAATAGTAGAGAACGACCACATCTAATCCTTAAAAAATAAGGACACCCAAATCCTCTTATGATTAGATTAAACTTGAGGAAGACTAAACCTCTCTGAACCTCACTAGTGGTCGGCCACCATAAGCCATAATTGGGCTGTTTATCTCCTCTTTGATCAATGTTACAAAATGTGACGTCATATGATTCTCTAGAAAGTAAGTAAAATTATTAATCTAATTAACATTATTATCTCCATAATAGAATCATGTTTATATCTAGTAATTATTGTAATAACCCGGATCTACGACCAACCTAATTAAACCCTAAAGGCAATGGAAACTTAATTCGGGCTATTACCATCACACTCACCACGAGTGTGGAGCTCAAAAACCTCAACTAAAACTTTTAGACTGTAATGGCTATATTAAAGCCTCTAAACTCTAATAAACTATATTATGTAATCCTAAAATACTTTTAAAAACTAGATTTGTTGTTACAATTCTACTAAAAATTAACAGAGTTCCGTTTGTAACACGTACCACCTAAAACTTAACTTAGGACCTGCGTCCACTTATAAACCTATATTTATAAAAATCCAGCAACCATTATAGTTTAAACTTAATAAACTTAAACTCTTTTAAATTAATTTACAATATAATTATTAACTATACTATTACAAAGTTGATCGTCCTCGCTGCGATACAAATAATAGGATTAACACATATCGAACCTTCTTCAATAATGCTACCTTCATTTACCTGCATATACCGGTACGTAGTATTAGCCAAAATGACTGAGCAAGAGTCATAAACCTAGGGAACAGAACGAACTTTCCTTGCCTTTGGGCTAGCTAGGCCCTTCAGATAACTATAGACAAAGACCTCGAGTGTGCACACCCTACATAAGGCGAAACCGCAGCAGAAGATCTAACTTTTCATGTTTCAACCCATAGTCAATGATGCATAGTCCTTTAGAGAGTAAAGGACTTCAACTGTAGTCCCTCTCTACTTGGTCCACAAATAATGATTAAAACTTATATTTGATATAATAGAACGAAGTGGATGCACCAATTTTACTCTCTTGCTTTTCCGGGTTCGGTGCTTATCATTAGGAAAAAGAACAGTTTTGTTTTTTCCTCAATTTATATGATAAAATTTACTCTTTAAATTTTCCTTGTATATTTTCCTCTGTCAATATATCCATATAAATAGTAGAGAACGACCACACCTAATCCTTCAAAAATAAGGACACCCAAATCCTCTTATGATTAAATTAAACTTGAGGAAGACTAAACCTCTCTGAACCTCACTAGTGGTCGGCCACCGTAAGCCATAATTGGGTTGTTTATCTCCTCTTTAATCAATGTTACAAAATGTGACATCATTTGATTCTCTAGAAAGTTAGTAAAATTACTAATCTAATTAACATTATTATCTCCATAATAGAATCATGTTTATATCTAGTAATTATTGTAACAACCCGGATCTACGACCAACCTAATTAAACTCTAAAGGCAGCGGAAACTTAATTCGGGCTATTACGATCACACTCACCACTAGTGTGGAGCTCAAAAACATCAACTAAAACTTTTAGATTGTAATGACTATATTAAAACCTCTAAACTCTAATAAACTATATTATGTGATCCTAAAATACTTTAAACAACTAGATTTGTTGTTACAATTCTACTAAAAATTCAACAGAGTTCCGTTCGTAAGACGTACCACCTAAAACTTAACTTAGGACCTGCGTCCACTTATAAACCTATATTTATAAAAATCCAGCAACCATTATAGTTTAAACTTAATAAACTTAAACTCTTTTAAGTTTATTTACAATTTAATTATTAACTATACTATTACAAAGTTTATTGTCCTCGCTGCGATACAATTAATAGGAATAACACATATCGAACCTCCTTCAACAATGCTACCTTCATTTACCTGCATATACCGGTACGTAGTATTAGCGAAAATGGTTGAGCAAGAGTCATAAACCTAGGGAATGGAACGAACTTTCCTTGGCTTTGGGCTAGCTAGGCCCTTCGGATAACTATAGACAAAGACCCCTAGTGTGCACACCCTACATACGGCCAAATCGTAGCAGAAGATCTAAATTTTCATGTTTCAACCCATAGTCAATGATGCATAGTCCTTTAGAGAGTAAAGGACTTCAACTGTAGTCCCTCTCTACTTGGTCCACAAACACTGATTAAAACTTGTATTTGATAGAATAGAACGAAGTGGATGCACCAATTTTACTCTCTTGCTTTTCCGGGTTCGGTGCTTATCATTAGGAAAAAGAACAGTTTTGTTTTTTACTCAATTTATATGATAAAAGTTACTCTTTAACTTTTCCTTGCATATTTTCCTCTGTCAATATATCCATATAAATAGTAGAGAACGACCACACCAAACTCTTCAAAAATAAGGACATCCAAAACCTCTTATGATTAGATTAAACTTGAGGAAGACTAAACCTCTCTGAACCTCACTAGTGGTCGGCCACCGTAAGCCACAATTGGGTTGTTTATCTCCTCTTTGATCAATGTTATAAAATGTGACATCATATGATTCTCTAGAAAGTAAGTAGAATTATTAATCTAATTAACATTATTATCTCCATAATAGAATCATGTTTATATCTAGTAATTATTGTAACAACCTGGATCTACGACCAACCTAATTAAACCCTAAAGGCAGAGGAAACTTAATTCGGGCTATTACCATCACACTCACCACAAGTGTGGAGCTCAAAAACCTCAACTAAAACTTTTAGACTGTAATGACTATATTAAAACCTCCAAACTCTAATAAACTATATTATGTGATCCTAAAATACTTTAAACAACTAGATTTGTTGTTAAATTCTACTAAAAATTCAACAGAGTTCCGTTTGTAAGACGTACCACCTAAAACTTAATTTAGGACCTGCGTCCACTTATAAACCTATATTTATAAAAATCCAGCAACTATCATAGTTTAAACTTGATAAACTTAACCTCTTTTAAGTTTATTTACAATTTAATTATTAACTATACTATTGCAAAGTTGATCATCCTCGCTGCGATACAAATAATAGGAATAACACATATCGAACCTTCTTCAATAAGGCTACCTTCATTTACCTGCATATACCGATACGTAGTATTAGCCAAAATGGTTGAGCAAGAGTCATAAACATAGGGAATGGAACGAACTTTCCTTGGCTTTGGGCTAGCTAGGCCCTTCGGATAACTATAGACAAAGACCCCTAGTGTGCACACCCTACATACGGCCAAAGCGCAGCAGAAGATCTAAGTCCGAGGTACTGATCAACATACCCCCCAACTATTCTATATCTGTGAAGTCGAGACAAAACCGATGAAGTTCCACTTCTTTAATACCACTTAGGTAATCCCCACAACTTTGAAAGCACAAAACTACTCCCTTGAGATACCACATAGGCAATCCCATCAACTTTCAAAACATAAAATTATTCAAAATATCTTTCTATAATCATTCCTTTAATTGCAGTTCAAAAACCAAACTTTCTATATTTGGAGGAACATCCTCCCATTGAACACATTCTCAACAAAACTGAGATAAAAACCTTTTGAAAACACTTCTTTGTAAACTATAGAAGTTTCTTTGGAAACTAAAGTTTCGATCTTTGGAGGAACATCCTCCCTTTCAAACCAAAATCTCAACTTTCAATACTTTGCTTGAACTATAAAATATTTGAGTAGGAAATCTTACCTCTTTGAAATTTCACTTAAACTATAAAAAGTCTAAGTATGAAATCTTACCTTTTAAGCTTTGCTTGTAAACTTATAAAACATTTAAGGAGGAAATATTTCCTTTTACGAGTAATAGCAAGGCAAGTACCTTTGTCCAAATTAAACCAAAAGCTACAAGATAACATGTGTGTACTTCGTAAATAATGATAGACTCGACTTTAAGTAAATCTAGTTTCATAAAGAAATCAACCTTTCCCAATCTCACATAAAACATCAAACAAACATTTCATAAACCACATAAATGCCCTTCGTGTTCTAACTTTTAATAACCGTCTAACCAAAATCTTTACCAAATTAATTAAAATCATCTTACTTTATATAACATCAACATTTAAGAATCATATATACATTTGGATACTCAAAAGTTCATTATGAAACATTCATAAAACAATGTGGAGTTTCAAAATCAATTATAGAAAATATGAATTTTGGGAAGAAAATAAAAAGGAGCATAACTCCCTCCTACGAAGTCCAAATCAAGCGTTTCTTGAGCCTATCTTGAGTAAAATTTCATTACGAACAATATTTATGAAATAGTATTTTTGCTAAAAATGCCCTGAAGTTGCCGAAAAATACATTTTACGAAACTGACCTGAACTTTTACGAATTATAGCACAATAATTCTTTGCACATTAACAATCTAACTTTTCATATCAATTCAACTACATACATTCTTAACTCTTCCTACTAATATTTAAGATCAAACCAAACTTCAATTCATCCCAACTTACAATAACAAGTATCTACTAATCTAAAGTAACTATTAAACACATGAATAAACATTATAATTAATCAATTCCACACCCGAACCTTTAAAATCAAAAAACCCCAATTTAACTTCAATCTTAAAAAAACCCTAACTTCATAAGCTTGAGATGAACTAAAAATAAATTTTGAATTCAACTTACCCACAAGTAAGGAAGATCATGGATGAAGAAAGCAAAAAAATCGATCCCAAATCACACTTTAAACGTAAAAACGAATAGGAGTCTCGGCTCTTGCTCCCTTCTTTCATCTCGGGTCGCGCTTGTAACCACTAACCATTTGCTTCCCTTATTGTCGTCCCCGCATCACCGGTGCCTTGATCGTCAGAGCTAACACCATCCCTTCTCCCCCTATACCTCTCATGTGCCTCTTTCCCTTTCCTTCTTTCCTCCTTCGCTCTCTTTCTTCCTTCCATAGACTTCTCTCTTTCTCTTTCTCTTTTCCTTTATTTTCTTGTTACTCTAATTTGCTCAGTCCCTCTCACATTCCCTTAATATCCTCCATGTTTCATTCTCTTTTTTTTTTCTTCTTCATCTAATATAATCTAATATTCCCTCCGTTCCATATTAGATGATACATTTTCTATATTTGTTCGTCCCATATTGGTTGATACACTTCTATAAATGGCATGTGAATACAATAGAAATATAAGTTTTTAACTGTAATGGCTCCAACATATAATAAATTTATGTACTAAATGATTCACTTTTGTCCATAGCATGGCCCACACATGTCCCACCATATATTTTATATACTAAAACAAATACCAAAAATCAACTACTCTCAATAAAATAATTTAGTCAAATAACAATCCTAAAACTTTGTGTCCGTCAAAGTGTATCATCTAATATGGGACGAAGGGAGTATCTCCTTCCAATCTACTTAGTCCACTTATCCTAAATTCTTCTCCTTATACATATATCTAATTTCAATATATAATTTAAATACTTATACAACTTCATATAAAACAATAACTCAGACTCGTTAAAAGAATTAAAGTCAATATTTCTTGAAGTCATTCCATTAAAACGTCAAAATAATTAACTAAGTAATATGATTAACTTTTCGATAATTCTACAATCAAATCTAATTTCCTTTAATGAAACTTGAGGACTATTAATATATGATCATGCTAATAAATCATACTTAGCTATTAATAAAATACTCTTTAAAATAGGGGTATTAAAAATAAATAAAGAGATAAGATTAACCAATTTATCAAAATCAAAATCCAAACTATTAAAACCAAGAACTCTACACTTTACAATTAAGAATCAAGCCTCCATTTCGCCATCATCTTTGTGTCTCGCTTCAACTCAAAGCCTAGGTTCATTGAGGAGAAAAACTACAAATGGGCAAACCCCCATAATTTTATGAATTTCATAAATATATTTAAAGTATATTTATAATTATTTCCATATTTATTTCATTATATTATTTAAGTGTTGACTATTTTGGAAGACAAACGTTTGTTTAAACGTTTTAAATAATCGTTCATATTTATTGGTTTGAACTTTTAAGTATTAAATATTTGATTAAAGGTTATGGGTTATGTTTATTGGATTTTAATATTGGGTTGAAGAGCCCAAAACGTTTACTTAGGTTTGGATGATCAAGTTAAGGCAAAGTCTAAGCCTCAACCTAATTACCATATGTTTCTAAGCAAACCTATAAATACCCATCAAAACCCCAATTTTGCACACTTTTAATTTCTCTCTCAATTTCTCTCGTCACTCGTCCCCCCCCCTCCAACACTCTTTACTCTCCCTAGTTTCCGGTGTCCGACCACCACAAACCCCCACTCCCTTGTTTTCCGGCGAGCCTCACAGCCACCACTTGCCACTCCCTCTTCTTCCTTCGTTTTGCCTGCAGCCACACACCACTGCACCCCCTGCGTCTTCGTTCACCCAGTAGCTGCGCGTGATTGCCACGCGCCTCCTTGCGTGCCTTACCCTCTTTATTTTTCCGGTTTTCATAGTGTTCTTTCGGTCAATTCTTATCCCTTTTTCCTCTATTTAAATTATTTATGGTTTTAATGATTAAAGTGATGATTTTTGTTGTTTCTATATGTTCTATAAATAAAGTTTGAAACTTTATTGTTTAAGTAATTAAAAATCTGATTTTTATGAATTATCAATTTAAGTTATAATTTTAGATTTATTATTTTATATTTAAAGTTGGTTTTAAATATAAAATTAAGTGTTTTTGAGGGTTTTAAACCCTAGACTTCTAGTTCTATATTAAAGGTTGGTTAAGGGTGATACTATAGTATTTTTAAAATACTTTAAAACGAGTTTTGAAGCGTTTGAAAATAATTTGTATTGCTGTGAATTAATTTAAATATTGTTTTATTGTTATTTTATTATTTTGGTAGACGAAGAATTTGCCTTAAGTAACTTCTAGTGTTCTAAAGTGGCCTCGCATTTTGTCTAAACAAGGTAAGTACATGTCCTTATGTGTTACACTAGTATCATGATCTAAGGTTAGGATTATGTATAGTATCATGTATAGGGAACCCTTTTTATGGTTCATACGTGGCTATTGATTGTGGAATTACGTGTCGTTGAGCATGGATTATGAATTTGGTATTGTTTCCCTTTACCTATCAAAGGCCGAGGACTTTGTGAGTAATTTGGATTGGTATTATTATTATTGTGTTTACTACTTTGCAAAGATCGAGGGCTTTGTAGGCTATGTTTATTTATTGTCTTTGGACATTTCGATTGTTGATTTAAGTAAACAAATAAATTGAGGATTAATTATTGGTCAATTGGAATTTTTTTTTTTTTTTTGGCGAGAAAGAATCAATTCATATTTCTAATTAGCAGACAAAATTACAAAGTTCCTTTTCTAGCTCTTGTGGCTAGGTCATGTGCCCGAGCCACATTTATTCTATTAACCTTAGTACATTTAAAATAATCGCACTTGTTAACTATAGATAAAATATCTTTAACTAATGATTGTATTTGGGACGGAGAAGAGAACGGATGTTTTAGTGCCTTAAGGAGTATGGCACTATCCGTCTTTATGTGAACATTCCGGAAATATTGTGCAGCTTCTTTCATTCCTCTCAAGAACGCCTTTGCTTCTGCCTGCACCGCAGAGGATGCGAATACTCTTTCTGCTCCTGAAATTGTATTGTTATTATTCTCGCTCCACCACCCAATCGACGCCCCCCATTCATTCTTCTTTCTTTTCTTCGGGTTCTTCCAAGCTCCATCACCTTGTAGGGTGATAATGGGCTGCCCCTCCGCTTCTCCTTTTTCCAAACATTCCATTCTTTCCAGGGCTGCATCACCTCCAGACTTAGATATAGCAGTTTTCCCTTTCGATGACGTCATATGTCTCGTTGCCCTCCATCTCTCCATGCATTCTTTTTGGATGCAAATGATGTAATTAGGATCCACCTTATCCTGTCTCAGAACAATATTATTCCTATGAATCCATATTGCCCACAAAGTTGTGGTAAACTGAGCCATCTCCTCTTCTCCTATTTTTGAAAGATAGTACTAGAAATTCCTAACCCACAAGTTAAAGCTCAATGTATGGCTCTGATCAGATCGAATTCCCAGATTGCTCGCCGCCCAAATATGTTTCGCAATAGTACAATCTCTAAAGAGATGAGAGGTGGTTTCCACTCCTTGTAGGCATAATTTGCATGTGGAGTCATCCTTTATTTTCCTCTTGTACAGATTGCTATTTACTGCCAATGCATTGTGCATTAATTTCCACATGAAGATTTTCCATTTCGGCAGTAGGCTAGAGTTCCACAATCTCTTCCAGAACCCATTCGTTTTGTAAACTTGGTTCCCTCCTTTTAGTGATAACCAGTATCCTGATTTAACTGTATATCCACCATTTGGGGTTAGTGCCCATATGATTTTGTCTTCCATGCTCTCCTCTGGGATATGGATTGATAGAACATCTTCAACTTGCTTTTTATTCACTCATTTCCGCACCAAACGTGCATTCCAAGTCCTTTATGGAGTTAGGAAATCCTCCACCATAATGGGCCTTTCTTCATCTTGGAGATCTCTACTCTCAATTTGGAAATTTCCAGCCCAGTTGTGCTCCCAGATTTGTATCTTATTGCCCTTCCCCAGTTGGTATCCGAATCCTTTTGCCAGATCCTTTGTGGCTCGAAATAAACTCCTGTAGGCATAAGAGGCTAGTCTTGGAACCCCGGCTTCCTTGTTTGTTGCGATGGCCGTGATCGGATCTACTTTATATTTGGCTTTGATCATTCGAGCAAGAAGAGAGTTCGGATTGTGGTGGATACTCCAAGCTTGTTTAACCAGGAGGGCTTTGTTGAAAGCACTAATGTTTCTCATGGATACACCTCCTTCCCACTTGTGAGTCTCTAGTAGCTCCTTTTTGCGCCAGTAAATTGGCTTTCGATCCTCATTAGAAGCCCACCAAAACTTCAGGATTGTTGAGTTCATTCTCCTTATGATATTTTGGGGGAGTAAGTATACCGAGAGGATATGATTTGCCACCATTGCAAGAATAGCATTTATGAGAAGGAGCTTAATTGGAATTATTTGATCACGTTATTTAATCCTAAGATAAAAGTGGAACTTTGTTGTATTCATGTTATGTGCTGGTTGTCTTTTTAGAGTCCAACCTCGAATAACATATTAATATTTAAAGTGGAAAGTGAATAACAATAGCTTTAGAATTGTGCACGTCTGAACTTTTGGACTAGTATGAGTTGGAGTACATGGTGGTGGCCTATGGCTTTTATTAGGGCCGGATTGATCATCGAGCCCTATTCTATTTTAAAAGGTTCCTCGATATCGTAGGTCAGGGGATTACGGAGTTGCGCCCATAATTCGTCTTCTGAATAGAAGACAAGGTTTGGTTGGACAACTCGATCCCTTTACTATTCATAATAAATGAATTGTCATGTTGTATGCTTATTTAGTTTAGTATTGTCCTATGAGTGAAGTTTTGGAGTATTATTATGGTCATGTTTTCTTGCTTAGTAGGATAATGTTAGGTTTTTGTGTTTTATATTGTTATGTATGTACTCAGCTTTGCTGATTACGTGCTTTTCTGTGTGTCGATCATGGATGTGCCAAATTGATCGTATCATGACCCTTAATTGGCGAACAGTCTTCAATTGAGTATTTGCCCAACAGGTTTGAAGATATGATGCATCATCCATACTCATTTGGGAATTGGGAGATATTGATGAGAGATCTTTTCTCACTTACGTTGCTTTGTTTATTTATAATACTTTCATTAAGTTACTTTATGGATTATTTATTTTAAGTTCCTTAAGTTTGTAGAAATGATTCTGTGTGGAATGTTGTTGTTCAGAGGCCCGAAAAGGTGTTTTATAGAATCAAATGTGATGTAATAACTAGAATTAATCCCTATTTGCCTTTAAATTTGAGCAGGGAGGACAGAGGTTGGTGGGATAGGATTTGTACTTGTTAGTTGATTTAGTTTCCTTATGATGAAGAGTCCCACCTAGTTGGTTTGTTCTGATTAAGGGGACTCCAGGGTGTGTGCCTGTTTGAGCTATAATATTTCTTCTTACTTGTTCAAAAAAATATATGGTTTAAGTATTTATTCAAGTTTAATTCAATGATTTTTGCTGCAAAATTCTGAGTAAGCCGATACGTTATCACACGGGCGATAATGCCTTGATAATTCTCTATTCTAGTTGGAAAAATATATGTTTTATAAAAGAGAGAATTTTCGGGGTGTTACAAAGTGGTATCTTGGAGCTTAGGTTTTCATTGGCCTTTCGTGCCGAAACTATTTTAAGGCGCCTAGTTATTTTTCACAGTTACTTTATGAAGATAAGCTCCTACTTATTCATTTTCTTAAATTTATTTTGAATAATTTGAGGTTTATTTTTACAAAAGGTTTGAACTATATTTTGTTAGAAATTTTTATTTTTGAATTTTATTTCTATATTTTCAATTTTTATTTTTTCCGAAAAATAAAGAAAAGAAATCTAGATTTTTTGAATTTTTTATTTCTTTTCGGTTTTCTTTGGGAATTTCCGAAAATTTAATTATTTGTTTCGTTTAATATTTTTCGGTATTTTCGGAAAGTTGGTCCGAATTTTTTTTTTTGGTTGGGTCTGATTTTTTTTTTGTTTTGTTCGAAATTTTTCTATTTTTGGTATTTTAAAGTATTTTTCGAGAATTTCCTAGTTTCGAAAATTATTTTTCTCTTGCTTATTTATTTTTATTTAAGTGAGATGGGTAGTTTAGGGTGGGCATACATGATAGAAATATTATATGTTTGCATTTAAATATTGTGTTCAGTTATTTCCTATCTGCTAATCTGTTCAATTGCTTTATGTCTGTTTAATTAGTGCAGTAATGTTAGTCTGGTCAGATATTCTTGTCTGTTCAACTATTCTTGTCTAAATAGTTGTTTCTAGTCTTCATACACGTTCAGTCGTTTTGGTCTTAATGTCTGGTTTATGTATGATTGTCTAAAGTTCTAAATCATGCTTACTATTTATTTTGTGTTTTTTTTTTAAAATTATTCGTCTATTTATTTATCGTTGGGAATGTAAGCTAGGAGATAGCATTGTTCATTATAAATGTTTTGTTCAACAATAGATGGACCACTAGACATGTCTGAGAGTTAAGTTAACCGAATGGGCAGTTATTATAACCCCATCATACTTAGTGATGATGAGTCTGACACTGAGTCTGTACTTGAGAGCTACACAAGTTTAGATGTTGGGTTACGACATATATTTGATGATAGTGATGATGAAGTATTAGAAGAGTTCGATCGATCTAGAGGTCAAACCCGTAAGAATATCTATGCTGCTTATATGACCGTTGTATTGGATAGTGACACTGATATTGAAGATGAGATTGAGAATTTTGATAAACCTTCACCTAAACGAATCAAAATAACGACTAGAGCCGAAGAGCCAAACTATAAGTGTGTCATTGAGGATATGAAAGATTTTGAAGATGAGATTTTTACTCCTGAGAAGTACAAGGAGAATAAGGATAGGAATCATGATGTTAGTCCTTAAGATTTATTTGATATTATTTACATTAATCATTTTGTCGAATAAGGTAGCTACTCTACACTAGTTATTTGTTTTAGTACCTTTTATTTGAGGGATTAGTTAGTGATTTCTTGTTATGGATTGATTACTTTTGGGAGAAATAAAAATATTCTTTTAGTCATACGTAGTTGAGCAATATTTTTTAGGAAAAATTGACTAGAATAATCCAAATTATGGTTGTTCCGCCAAGAATAATTCCAAATATGGGTTATTCCTGTATAATCCCAATTATTGGGGAGTTCCTCTACAAATGCACCGTGACCTAAAGAAAACCTATATAACCGGTAAACATGCCATGTGTCACGCTTTCATTAGCTATTTCAATTACTATTATATTTTTGCATTTATTTTATTCCCCACCCTTTACCTGCTTCCTCCCCCACCCCATTTTCACCCCATCACAATTCATTCCTTACCCTCACCGCCACCTATGCCATCACCATCCTCCCCTTGCTTGAAACCCAACCCCAACACCTACCCGTATCCCTCCACCACCCCAATCCAGCAACACCCTTCCCCTCCACCAACAACCCCTGCCTAACCGCGTACACAACCTTGGTTGAAACATCAGAGACAGATATAATGGCCGCGATTGTCGTCGTTTACACGAAATCAAAGGTTTCCGACAACAAAAAAGAAGTAGAAATTGCCATTAACTCACATTCAGCTCGAAATGTAACGACATAAACTCGACTTAATCGGTGACTCCATTAACGCATTTTCCTTTGTGTGGAAGCTTCTTTCTAGAAAACTCTAAAACATTAAAAAAAAAAATCAGAAGAAATCAAGAAAAATAATCTGTAATGTTATGCTTGCTTCTGAGAAACAATGTTGTGTTTAATTTTAAAAAGAAAAAAATTGAATCACAAAATTTAATGTTGGGGGGAAGGGTGGCAAGGAAGGAGAAGGGTGGGTGATTTTATTTTATTTTTATTTCGTTTTTATTTAGGTCAAAAGAAATAAAAGAAAAATAAAAAATTACCTCTATAATAGGTTGCAAGTCGCTCGGGTTTGTTTGTGGCAGACGTTCCCAATAGTTGGGATCATATAGGAATAACTCATAGTTGTGATTATTATTGACGGAACGGCCATAGTTTGGATTATTCTGGTCAATTTTTTTTTTTGTAAGCGAATGGTAAGTATTTTATTTTTATTTATATCTCTCGTGATTTGGTTATTTAATTCTTGCGTGATTGTCAAACATGAATGTTTATGCAAGTGGTGATGAAAGTGTTTGTACTTGAAGTTGTTCCAAGTAAAATCCCGATGAACTTATTTTCTTGAGGCGATCTTGTATGATCAATCTTTTTTATTGATGCCTTCGTAGAATGGCAAGTAGTTATGAACCGAACTTTAAGTACACGTACTAATTTCAGGTCACGTAGTAGAATGGCCAACAACGATGTCGCCCTACCCCCTGCGATTCGTCTTTTGGCAGAGAGACTGACTCAAGAGAGAATCGAACGTCTTGACATGGCAGGAGCGATGTTCGAGAAACTGGCTAAGGTAAAGCCACCATATTTTAAGGGATAATTTGAACCTACCTTCCTAGAAAGTTGGATTAGGGAATTCGATAACATATTCGGAGTTGTTAATTGCCCTGCGACAATGAAGGTGGATCAAGTCATGTTGTATTTGAAGGATGAGGCTGATCTTTGGTGGAAGGAGAACGGGACTAGGATTAGTGTCGAGGCTGATTTTAATTGGGATTCCTTCACCACTACCTTTAGAGGAATGTTTTAATGTAAATTCATGAGGAAACAAAAGGTTCAAGAGTTCACCTTAAAATAGAGAGTATGTATGTTTCCGAGTACTACATCAAGTTCATAGCTTTGTTTAGATTTGCACCTAAGGTAGTTGCCATTGAGCAGTTGACAGCTCAGAGATTTGAGTAAGGGTTGACTAAGGAAATTCAATAAGGGTTGGGATGTGAGACCTTCACATCCCTAGGCGTGACAAGAAGAATGTTGCCCTAGGGGATAAGAGGAAGGATTTCAAAGCTAGTGAAGGTCAAGGTAATTACAAGAGGAACTAGAATGGAAATGGAAATTTTCAGAGTAGGAATGGACAAGGATCTAGTGATGGGGCCAAGCCTGAAAGGACTTACAATTGTAAGAGATGTAACACGAGCCACCCTGATAGAGACTGTAAGGGAGATCTGGTTACGTGCAATTACTGCCAGAATAAGACCATAGAGAGTTAGAGTGCTTTAGCAAGCAGAGACGTGAGCAGAATTCCAATGAAGGCAATGGTCAGGCAAGATCTGGATTTAATCAAGCTAGCAACCAAGGATCGAAACCTTCGAGGTCGCAGAATGGTCAGGGAAGCTACATTAAGCCTGTGAATGTAAGCAACAGCAACAATCAGAGTAATGCTCCGGGGAAGCTGTTCATGATCAGTCGTACTAAATATGAAAAGTCCGCTTACTCCACTGTAGTTACAGCGTTATTTGATTCTGGAGCGACCTATTCTTTTATTTCATCGTCTGTTTTCGAAAGTTTAGGTCTAATAGACTTTGAACTCTTTGATTTTTCCATTAGTATCCCTACTAGAGAAGTTGTAAAGTGTACTAAGATGTTTAGAAACTTACCATTGAAGATAGGAAGTTGTACTTTTCCCTCTAATCGCATAGAATTCAGTTTAACCTAGATGTTATTCGGAGAATGGACTGGTTAGGTTGTCATAAAGCCAAGATAGATTGTGAAGCTAAGAAGGTAGTTCTGAAGAATCCTTCAGGGAAGTCGATTTCGTATCGACGTTATGGGAAACCTAAGAGTTTTGGGATTATTTCTAATATGCAAGCCAAGAAGTTGATAAGGAAAGGTTGTGATTTATTATTTTGAAGTGTGCAAGATGTAAACAAGGAATTTGAGTCAAAGATTGAGGATGTACCTATTGTGAATGAGATCTTAGATGTATTTCCAAGTGAGATCTCTGGAATGCCACCTAAGAGAGCTATTAAGTTTACCATAGACTTAGTTCCTGGTACTGCACCGATTTCAAAAGCTTCGTACATAATGGCACCTCCTAAGATGAGTGAATTGAAGACTCGATTGCAAGAGTCGTTGGAGAAAGTTTATATTAGACCTAGTGTTTTATATTGGGGAGCACCAGTGTTGTTTGTGAAGAAGAAGGATGGAAGTATGAGGTTGTGCATTGATTACCCTGAGTTGAAAAATGTAACCATTAAGAACAAGTATCCTTTGCCTAGGATAAATGACCTTTTTGATCAATTGAATGGAGCTAGTGTGTTTTCGAATATTGATTTGCGTTCAGGGTATCATCAACTGAAAGTACGTTTGAAGTTTGGATAATGTATTCACAATTGTTATGGTTTAAATATTTATTTAAGTTCTATTTAATGTATTCTGTTGCAAAATTCAGAGTAAGCTAGTATGTTATCACACGGGCGATAATGCCTTGATCATTCTCTATTTTAGTTGGAAAAATATATGTTTTTGATATCACATATTTATATATAGTTTTCTTCCCTATTTATGAGCTAATTTGTGCGTCATTTGAGCTCTTCGGAGCTATTTTATGCTAACTATCGTATATAGTTGTGGTTTTGTGTTTTAGTGTTGAATTGCAGGTTTTAGGGAGTTTTCTCCTTATTTCCGAGCTATTTGGAAGCAACCACGGCTTTACGAGATGTTACGAGGCACATAGGATGGCTCACGAGCTTTATGGATAGTTTAGGAGATCCTAAGACCTCTAAACGTGAAGAATTGATAGTAAGAGTCAAAAGGAGCTTTCCGTACTCTGATCGGCAGAAAATGGCCCGATCGGGCCACGGTAAAGTTTTGCACCCGATCGGGCGGAAATCACCCGACCTGTTTGGGTGGAAATACGAAGAGAATTTAGTTGGGCATCTCAAGCCCAACCCGATCGGGCAAGGACACCACCCGATCGGGCAGGCCCACATTATTATCAAAAGGGTTGAGCGCTGCCGCTGCACGCATCCAAGGAGGAGCAATTGGGCCATTCGTGCTCGCGGCCCGATCGGGTGCTGAAGGCCCGATCGGGTGGAAGGTCCAATCTCCTAATACGCTGCAGCACTGTACGCGTCCAAGTACAAGAAGTTGGGCCTTCATCAGCGGCCCGATTGGGCACTTGTTACCCGATCCAATCGGGTGGCCCAAGATATCCATCTTTTTTTATGCGATGGAACTGTTGTGATACAGGGAAGTTGGGACGAATTTTTGTGTGGACCTGATCGGGTGGCCCTTTGCCCGATCGAGTCCCCTACTCGATTCCGTAGAAATTCTATCTTTTATTTCCGTTTTTAATTAGATTTTTGGGGTATTCTAAATACTTTTTCCTCATTATTTTAGGGACACCTTTTTTATTTTGTTTTATTTCCAATAGTTATTATCTTAGTTTTAGAGAGTTTTTATTAGATTAAACACTTTAGATTAGTTTAAATGTGATTGAACCTCGGATTTGATTTGAATAAAGGTTATTGCTTTCCGTCATTCGGTATTATTGTTCTTTCTTAATCTCTTTAATTGCTTTTGATTGCTTAGATTGATTATTATTTTGATGCATGATGTTAGGATTAGGGTTCTATATTTGTTTTATTATGGTTGATTTAATTATGTCTGAGTAGTCTAATTTCTAAGCCATGTTTATACCTTGATTATTTGAATTGCTATTAGTTTCTAGGGCTTGATGAGATTAATTATGGTGTGATTTGTTCTTATTGAGTAATTAATGTTATTGAGCAAGTTCATTGATTACTTGAGGTGAATAATTATTTGCACAGACCCGTCTTACTTTTAGAGGCCTAGTACACATCAGTAATTCTGATTATTTTTGTGAACATGCTGCATATGTTGAATTATGGGCGTTGAGACTTAGCCATAGCTTGACATTGCTCTAATATATCGATTCTTGACCTAGGTTCTGATAGTTGTTTGATCCCTTGATTGGTATAAGCATGGTGGACCGAAATCATTTCCTAGACCTTTATTTCATAGTGTAAAAATCCTTTTCATATTGCTTTGTAGTGGTTGATTAGTAGTTCAACTTATTCTTATCTGATTTTGTCTGAAGTAGCTGTATAGCTGAATATCAACTTAGAACTCCGTCTCTCTGTGGATTCGACCCTGCTTCCCTTGACTGTTAGAGGACTTAGGAATTATCTTTGATTAGGTGATACGACTTTAGCCTGTCAGTTTCATAAAGAGAGAATTTTTGGAGTGTTACACAAACATGTTGGCGTTAACCTTTAATCATTCCATTTATAGAAATCCGTTTCAAAACCACATCAATTCATTTCTAAATCAAACCAAACTCTTTAATACTCCAATTTGAAGCACATAACTCCAGTGTCTCATCATTTCAAAACTACTTTAAATCGTTTCAATGATAAAACAAACATTCAAACTTAATCAAATGAATATCCTTTCTTTAAAGCCAAACTATAAAATATAACATAATGAAAAATAAAATCCATAGTAACCATAACCTATTACCAATTACAACTTTAATCTCAACCAAAACTATTGAATGATCCCCTCCTCAAAATGAATTTTGTCCCCAAAACTCTAAGCCCCTGATAAGTGGGTTTTAGACACATTAATTAGGATTAGTTTTAGGTCATATAGTTGCATTTTAGGCCATGTAGTTCCCTTTTCTTTCCCTTTTACACCCTATTTCATGATTTTATGTTTTGCGTTAGTTTTTAGAGCATTCGCATCCCCCCTCCCCTATATCTAACCTCGTTTCAACTCTTGCTTGCTTAGACATGCTGAAATGGTCAAGAACAGGGGAGCGGTCGCTCCATTTGCTAAGGAGCAACCGCTCCGTAGCCCAAAATTGAAGCAGAGAAGCAGCAGATATGGAGCGGGGCTGGAGCGACCTTCGAGCAGGCGCTCCAAGCCTGGAGCGAGCGCTCCATTGTTTTTGGTTTGGGTCGCTCCAGCTTCGGTCGATTTAGGTTTTATTTCAGGTTTTTTTTTACGGTTTCGGCTTTGTGTTTGATGACTTTGCCCTTAGTACTTTGGGGTATAAAAACCCATTTTTGTAATAATAATCAACTAAGCTTTATTTTCTCAATTTTTAATTATGTTTAATTAGGGAGAGAATAGAGAGAGAAGTTGAAGGTTTAGAGAGAGAAACTAGATCTAAAAGTTTAAAGTTGAAGATTGAAGCTATTTTAATGGAGTTTTGCATTTGATTTCCATCCATCTTTGAGTATTTCTTCTAACACTTCTCTTGATTTACTTTTATACTTGTTTTACCTTGCTTTAGTATTGATTAGTAGTAATTTGTTGATGATTAGCTTGTTAAATATGATTTTCACCATTGTTGCTTCAAGCTTTTATTTATTCCTTTCCATGGCTAGTGAGTAGATTAGTAGCTAGGGGAAGGGGATGACCTAAGTGATCATTAGTTGACCTTGAAAGTCAAGCTTGGGGGTTAGATTTAGGTGAGATTAGGTTGTCTAGCCTATTTAATTGTCTTGTTTAATTGATTGATCACCATTTGAACTTGATTTGGGGATTAAAAGTGAAGGATCGAGAGATGAAGCTTTTGATTGACCTTAGGCTAGTCAATAGGTTGACTTCACCATGAGAATAGGTGATTGGCTTCCTAGGACCTTAATTGAATCGCTATGAGTTGTGGAAATACTTGGTTGATTGATTTTACAATGAGAATAGGTAAAATTAGTTGATTAAGTCCTCCTAATTAGCTCGAGAGAGTAATTAGGAAACATTTGAGCGACTTAGTCCCTTAGTTGATCCTAATGAATCCCCTTGGCTTGACAAATAGGTTGGCTAATGGTTAACTAGTGATTCCCCTATCCCTAATGTCTTCCTATTATATTTTCAACCAAATCATTTACTTTGATCATTAGCTAATTCGTTTACTATTTCTTAGTTAATCATTAATCTCAAAAACCCCCAAAAATAGGCTTAGCTCTCTAAATCGCTTTCAAACCTTGTTTAATCCCTGCTTCCTCGTGGATTCGACCCTTTCTTACCCTATATTAGGCTAATTTAGGTTTATTAATTTGGCACGTGCAACGACCATGTCAAATTTTGGCGCTGTTGCCGGGGAAGCAACGGATTACATTGATTTGGATGTCGATTTTTGAGTCTAAGTCACCCCTTATCCTTCTTTTCTCTTTTTTTTCCCTCCCCCTCTAATGATGAAATTCTTGTTATTGCTAACCCCTTGCTTAGCTATGGTTTTGTAAGCAATTGCATCTTGGGGCACATCTGCAAGAATGGAAAGCTTCTCGATTCCTCAATTCGAGAACGAGTCATTTTGGAGGTATTACACTAGGGGGCCAATCAACTATAGTTGTGAGCTATGGGAGGTTTGTGAAGTAATATATGTCGGTTTGAATAATTTCACTCGATGCGTGGTTGATGATATGCATCATGGAGAATTTCAAGCTCTTTCTTGAATGAAGTTTGGGATTATTACAATTGGCTAGCTCAAGAAACGTATGAGTGAGACATGGGCACGAATCTTAGGTTAGTTGAACCGGACCAAGGTATGCCTCCACCTCTTTCTCCTAGTTGTGATGAAATGCATTCTATGAATTATGATTCTTATTTGTCTAATGATTACATTAATTACAATGAAATCTCTTTTGCTTGCAATTCAATTTCTCACATGCCTAGTCATGATACTCCCCGTCCTTCTTCTAGTTAGGATGATGTAAATTGTCATATGCTTAATTTTGGGACTTACAATGACGCTTCTCCCCTTGTTGATAACCAAAGCTTTTCTCTACTTGATTCTAGCCCAAAATTGCATGATTTTATTCCTCAAATGCTTGTCGAATATGATAATCTTATTGAGGCTAGTTTTGAGGAGCTCAAGTATTATGTGAAGGGAGGAGAGAAATATTGTGAGTTATTTAATCAAATTAAGAAGTTGGTGAGGAGACGTGACTCTCTTGAATCTAGGTGGAAGGGAGATGCCCTAGAGTGGTCTCAAGGATGTGAGAATGAGCGTGAAGAGTCCAATAGAGATGAAAAGGAAAAAGAGGGTGAAAATGATGTCGACGAATCTAGGTCTTTGATTGAGGATGATGGTGATTCTTCCTATGAAGAGTACGGAATTGCATGTATGGAGACTCCTGTGCCTTATGTTCATGGATTTTGGAGTAGAGATTATGAGGATGAGTTAAACCTAATTTGGTTTAATCCAATTCATGAGGAGGAAGGTGAGGATTGTGAAGACATTTGTGAATCCCTTGATTCCCTTTTTACCCCTTCTTCCCCCATTGACTCCAATTTTCATTTTTCGTCCATCCCACCTGAATCATTCAAAGACTATGATTCCTTTGTGAGAGAAGAGCCTTTGCTTGTGGTTGGAAATGTCAATGATGAACAAGGAGAGAAACATGTAGTTGAGGGAGTAATATCACATATTTATATAGACTTTTCTCCCTTATTTAAGAGCTAAATTGTGCGTCATTTGAGCTCTTGGGAGCTATTTTATGCTAACTACCGTTTATAGTTGTGGTTTTGTGTTTTAGTATTGAATTGCAAGTTTTAGGGAGTTTTCTCCTTATTTCCGAGTTATTTGGAAGCAAACACGACTTTACGAGATGTTATGAGGCACATAGGATGGTCCACGAGCTTTATGGATAGGTTAGGAGGTCCAAAAACTCTAAACATGAAGAATTGAAAGCCAAAGAGTCAAAAAGGAGTTTTCCATACTCAGATGGGGCAAGAAATGGCCCGATCAGGCGAAGATTTATTGATCGGGCGGTGAAGTTTCGTACCCGATCGGGCGGACATCACCCGACCCCATCGGGTGGAAAAACTAAGAAAATTATGTCAGCATTCTTACTACCAACCCGATCGGGCAAACAAGGTCCAATCGGGTGGGTGATCGCCGGACACAAAATTGAGCCTAATATTGCTGCGTCACAACCAAGAAACAAAGTGCTGGGCCCTTTTGCTCCAGGCCCGATCGGGCAATATCAGCCCACCCGATCTGGTGGAGGCCCGCGTGTAGTTGATAGCTGATGTGCGCTACAAGCCAAAGTGCTGGGCTAGCCCAACTCCAACTATGTTGTTGCTGCTCCGCTAAGCGCCAAGAATAGACAAAGTGCTGGGCCAGCCCAACTCCAGCTATGTTGCTGCTCCTCCGCTAAGCGCCAAGAATAAACAAAGCTGGGCCAACTTTGTATAGACCCGATCAGCTGCCCGATCGGGCCAGCGATCGGGTGGGCTAGCTTTTGTCCATTCTTGCTGCTGTGCACGCCAGGAGTCCAAGAGAAGTGGAAATAATTTTTACTATGGACCCGATCGGGTGGTCCCTTGCCCGATCGGGTCCCGCACTCGTCGACGCGGAAATTTCTATCTTTATTTCCGTTTTTAATTAGACTTTTGGGGTATTATAAATACCTTTTTCTCATATTTTTAGAGACATCTTTTTATTCAGTTTTATTCCATAGTTCTTAGTTTAGTTTTATTTTAGTTTCAACACTTTAGATTAGATTAAAGGTGATGGAACCTCAAATTTGATTTCAATTAAAGTTCTTTCTTTTCGTCAATTGGTATTCTTCTCTACTTTAATCTCTTTAATTTATTTTGATTGCTTAGTTTAATTATTCAATTTATTCATGATGTTGAAATTAGGGTTTCTTATTAGAATTGTTATTATTGATTTAATTATGTTTGAGTATTTTAATTTCTAGGGATTTAGAGAGGGAAGCCATGTTTATACCATGATTATTTGAATTGCTATTAGTTTCTAAGGTTTGATGAGATAGGTTTTTGTGTGATTTGTTCTTATTGAGTAATCAACGTTATTGCGCAGTTTCTTTGATTTCTTGAGGTTAATAATCGTTTGCACAAATCCTTCTTACTTTTAGAGGCCTAGTACACACCAGTAATTTTGATTATGTTTGTGAACGTGCTGCATATGTTGAATTATGGGCGTTGAGACTTAACCGTAGCTTGAAACTGCTCTAATCTATCGATTCTCGACCTAGGTTCTGATAGTTGTTTGATACTTTGATTGGTATAAGCATGGTGGACCGAACTAATTCCCTAGACCTTTATTTCATAGAGTAAAAATCCTTTTCATATTGCTTTCTAGTGTCTAATTATTAGTTCAGCTGATTTCCATCTGATCTTGTCTGTAGTAGATTTTTGGCTGAATATTAAGTTAGAACTTCGTCTCTCTGTGGATTCGATCCTACTTCCATTGACTACCATTGTTAGAGGACTGTAGGAATTATCTTTGAATAGGTGATACGCCTTTAGCCTATCAAATTTTTGTGCCGTTGCCGGGCAGACGGCTAGTTTTCTAAGTTTTTGTTTGGTTATTTGGTCTACTTCTTTGTACCTCATTGGAACTTAATCGTTCCAACTGAGGTACATTTTACTGTTTCTTTTTGTTTCTTTTGTATGCCCAGTTCTCAAAGAAACGGTTCCCCCATCCCAGCGGATCCCGATCTTACTAGGACAATCAGGCAGATTCGAAAGAAAATTCAGAGAGAAAAGCAGTCTGTTCAGCTGAACACCTTTGGATCAGACACCTCGAGTTCAGTTATGTCTAAATCACTGAAGTCGTATGGGGTGCCCAACCCAGATGGTCTTTCTACTGGACTACCAATGCCCACCATCGCTGCTAACTATTTCGAGATTGAGCCTGGACTCATCAGCATGGTTCGGCAAAAATCAGTTTGGTGGGCATCCTACTGAAGACCCGGCAAATCATCTACAGCGGTTTCAACAGCTTTGTCGAACCGTCAAACATGCCGGCGTCACTCCAGATCAACTAAAGGTCATGTTGTTCGAGTTTTCATTGAGAGATAGAGCCTCGAAATGGTTGAACGACGTGGAAGAAACTGAATGGAGTGAGATTTCAGCTGCGTTCCTAAGAGAGTACTATCCACCTACAAACACAAATCAGAAACAAACTAGCCACGTTTTCTCAAGAGCTAGATGAAACATTACGGGAAGCGTGGGCTAGGTTCAGAGATTTACAGAGAGAGTGTCCACATCATAACTTGGACAAATGGTTCTTGACGCAAACATTCTACAATGGTCTGCAGCCTCAGACGATGAGTATAGTTGACTCGTCTGCGGGAGGAGTTTTTCTCGATAAGGAAGTGGATGTAGGCTATGATTTTCTATCAAACCTTGCAGCCAATGATCGTTCCACTTCCCGCAGCCTCACTAAGAAAGTATTGGAGGTAGATGCCATTGCATTATTGACTTCGCAGATAGCGAAGCTGAGACAGCAGATTGACACCTTCAAATCCACTTCCTCGACAACACCTCCCTTGAGTATTAATGTTATGTCCGCCGTAGCACCCATTACCTCATCTTACTGCGAGGTATGTGGTGTTCAGGGTCATTTTGGGCATGATTGTCAGTTCAGTCAACTTCAGATGGAGCAGGCAAACGCCTTTCAACAGAGACAACCAAATTTCCCCCCTCCACATAACTACCAATCCACAAAATCATCAACCTCCACCTCCACAATACCATACCTAAACCCTCATACTATCAAACCCCACAAAATTTTCAGAGACCCCCACCACAAAACTTCCATAACCCCAATAACTTCCAACCTCCACAAAATTTTCACACCCACCTCCACAAAACAATAACCCACAAGAGCCTTCCATGTCTGAAGTGATGAAGCTGATGTTGAGCATGCAAAAGACTAATGAAGAGGCGCAAAGAGCTCAAGAGAGACAAGTGCTAGCTATGCAGAGAGCTAATGAGGAAGTATAAAGAGCCCAAGAGAAGCAAATCAAAATTCTCGAGAGTCAAATTGCACAATTAGCGAGCACTAGTGCTCAGAGGCGTCAAGGGGAATTGCCAGGGCAACCCATTCAGAGAGAGCACGTGAATGCCATCACTCTTCGTAGAGGCATTGCTTATGATGCCCCTCCAATGCCCATTGATGATGTTTCCCCAACTGCGGGGAATAAGAGGGTGGTAGAGGAAGGAAAAAGGAAGAGTTCGACGTCTGAAGTCGATTTATCTGAGGAAGCTGAACAAACAGGGAAGAAAAAAGAGAAGGTTTCTGACATGCCTTTTATACCAAGGCTACCTTTTCGTCACAGGATGTAGCAATCAAAGGTCGATCAGCAGTTTGGTAAGCTCTTTGCTATGGTCCAGAACCTTGAGGTAACAATTCCATTCACAGATTTTATTACCTAAGTCCCTGTGTATGCCAAATTTCTGAAAGATATGATAACTAAGAAAAGAGAATTTGGTGGGGTAGAACGTGTCTCTATTAATGAAGATCCTGGTAGTTTTCTATTCCCTGCCATCTTGGACCTATTTTCATTGATAAAGCTTTGTGTGAATTAGGTGCTTCTGTTTCTTTTATGCCATTATCTGTTTATAAGAAACTGAACATGAGAGCACTTAAATGCACAAAAATCACTTTATAGATGGCTGATCGTTCTATAAAATACCCCCTAGGTGTTTTAGAGGACGTTCCTGTGAGGATCGGGAAATTCTACATTCCTATTGATTTTGTGGTGCTAGATATGGATGAGGATGCCCATATTCCCATTATTCTGGGTAGACCGTTTTTGTGTACTGTTGGTGCTGTTATTGATGTTAAGTCTGGGTCTTTAACTCTGAGTGTTGGTGATGATAAAGTGATTTTTAAACTAACCAATGCTGTTAAGGCACCTATGCTTGAACAATCTTGTTGAAGGGTTGAGGTTTTGGATGAGGTAGGTGTGGAGAAGGTTCCAATTACACCTAAGGTTGCCTCACTGTCTGGAGGTATTATTAAGAATATTTGGAGGAGAAAAATGTTTGATGAGGGTGGCTCTCACTGCTTAGCCCCTCCTATTTGTGAGATGGAGGCATTATGGTCGTGCGGGACCTTTATAAACCAGCGTTGTGCGAGAGGCACTCGTATTTTTCCCCTTTTTCCTATTCTTTTTATTTTTCTTCTTTTTAGTGAGCGAGAGTGAGGGTATTAACATGGTTTTTCCTCTTAGAGTTGTCCTTTGTTACCTTATGGCATTGAGGACACTGCCAAATTCAGCTTGGGGGAGGATTTCTGTTTGTGTTCTCTATCTCTTTTACTGCTTTCTAGGATAGATTTTCTCCTTTCGAAAAATACTCAAAAAATCTAAAAAATATGGTTCCCATGACTGATTTAGTTGCCTCCCTTTGCCCCTTGTTGTGCTATTGAAAATGATTTGACTCTGTTTTCTGGATAGCTGGGCATTTGTGATCTTGAGGCTATGATTTGATGTTTGATTGCTATGATTTCGAGCGTGTTTTGATTATATTAGACTACATTGTGTTGTATGCCTGAATTGGCTAGACTGTGAGGCCTCTTTGTAGCCTATTGGATTCATATCATTATCCAGTCTGTTTTTGTGTGTTAGTTCCTCTTTAGTGGATTGATCTTAGCTTTGACTTCGTACTTGTCTGATTTTCGAGGACTTGTAGCATTTGCTGTGATAGAGGCATGCTTTTTTCTGATTCTTGAACCTCAGAGTAAATTTTTGATACACTTTTATCCTCCTTAGCCCCGCTAAGCCTAATGACTTGTTTCATGTTACTTAAACCCTTATTATGAGCCTATGACCTTTATTTCGATATTATTCCCAAGCCTAGCTTGGGGGAGCTTTTGTATGGGTTGAGTTTGAGAATTGGTTTCATGGTTTGGTTTGGTTGTTGAGGAAGTAAAAGTGTATTTGTCGTGGTTTGAGTGTGAGAAAAAGAAAAGAAAAAGCAGAATTAGAGTTGCGTGAATGAAGTTCAGAAAAATGAAAGAAAAATGAAATAAAAGTTCAAAAGAATTCAAAGTACTTTCATTCACGTACGTTCATAAAGAAAAATTCGCTTCATTGCTTGAAAATTGGCTTTGTTGTGAGTTTTCATTGAATTATGAGAGTTGGGTTATTTTTCGTGGTTATATGGTTTTGTGGGGAGTTGTTTAGGCCATCTTAGGCCTTGTTTGAGTGATTCATGCTCCCCCTTTCTCGGTTTTTCTACCACTTTTCCTAAAGATATCCCCTACCTCTTGCCTAAGCCCCATTACAACCCTATAAAGTCCTCTTGAGCTCATGTCTGCATTGTTTTTTGGATTGATTTCGAGTCAGTTTGTCAAAGTTAAAGAATATGTCTGCTAATTGAGTCGACTTGACTAGGATGAGCGTCATTTGACCTTCTTAAACACATGAGAGTGTGAGAGGGAAGGGCATTTATGTTCGGGTTAGTGACTGTTCGGGCATATTCTTTGCCTGCCACAAAATTGAGAGGAGTTGCACCCTTGTGAGAGCCTTTTCAGGATTTGTATGCCTTGTGGATGCTTGAAATTGATGAGTTGCTTGGATGATTGGTGGTTGGATGGATTTGATTAGCCAAACTTGAATTTTGCCTGCTTGAACGATTCTTAGTCTTGAAAACGTTTTGAGCTTTGATTGATTTTTATCTATTGGGTGAGGCAATCTATTCCATATTCATGTTCTGTTAGCTTGAGGACAAGCAAAGGTTTAGCTTGGGGGAGTTTGATATCACATATTTACATAGACTTTTCTCCCTTATTTACGAGCTAAATTGTGCGTCATTTGAGCTCTTGGGAGCTATTTTATGATAACTATCGTTTATAGTTGTGGTTTTGTGTTTTAGTATTAAATTGCAGGTTTTTGGGAGTTTTCTCCTTATTTCCGAGTTATTTGGAAGCACCCATGGCTTTATGAGATGTTACGAGGCACATACGATGGCCCACGAGCTTTATGGATAGTTTAGGAGGTCCCAAGACCTCTAAACGTGAAGAATTGAAAGCAAAAGAGTCAAAAAGGAGTTTTCCGTACTCAGATCGGGCAAGAAATGGCTCGATCGGGAGAAGATTTATTGATCGGGCAGTGAAGTTTCGTACCCGATCGGGCGGACATCACCAGACCTCATCGGGTGGAAAAACTAAGAAAATTATGTCAGCATTCTTACTACCAACCCGATCGGGCAAACAAGGCCCAATCGGGTTGGTGATCGGACGGACACAAAATTGAGCCTAATATTGCTGCTGGCTGTGTCACAACCAAGAAACAAAGTGCTGGGCCCTTTTGCTCCAGGCCCGATCGGGCAATATCAGCCCACCCGATCGGGTGGAGGCCCGCGTGTAGTTGATAGTTGTTGTGCGCTACAAGACAAAGTGCTGGGCTAGCCCAACTCCAGCTATGTTGTTGCTGCTCCGCTAAGCGCCAAGAATAAACAAAGTGTTGGGCCAGCCCAACTCCAGCTATGTTGCTGCTGCTCCGCTAAGCGCCAAAAATAAACAAAGCTGGGCCAACTTTGTATGGACCCGATCAGCTGCCCGATCGGGCCAGCGATCGGGTGGGCTAGCTTTTGTCCATTCTTGCTACTGTGCGTGCCAGGAGTCCAAGAGAAGTGGAAATAATTTTTACTATGGACCCGATCGGGTGGCCCTTTGCCCGATCGGGTCCCGCACTCGTCGACGCGGAAATTTCTATCTTTATTTCCGTTTTTAATTAGACTTGTGGGGTATTATAAATCCCTTTTCCTCATATTTTTAGAGACATCTTTTTATTCAGTTTTATTCCATAGCTCTTAGCTTAGTTTTATTTTAGTTTAAACACTTTAGATTAGATTAAAGGTGATTGAACCTCGGAAATGATTTCAATTAAAGTTCTTTCTATCCGTCAATTGGTATTCTTCTCTACTTTAATCTCTTTAATTTATTTTGATTGCTTAGTTTAATTATTCAATTTATTCATGATGTTGAATTAGGGTTTCTTATTAGAATTGTTATTATTGATTTAATTATGTCTGAGTATTTTAATTTCTTGGGATTTAGAGAGGGAAGCCATGTTTATACCATGATTATTTGAATTGCTATTAGTTTCTCGGGTTTGATGAGATAGGTTATGGTGTGATTTGTTCTTATTGAGCAAATTTTCCGTCTTGCCCCGCCCCGTTGAACAGGCTTAGTTGGTAGTAAACAATATAAAACTAATTTTGTGATTGTATTTACTACTGATATTGTTTTTGGTGAAAATCAGGTTGCGGACAATATGTTCGATAAAATGCCTCGCTGAAGATTACAGCTATCTTTGCAATCTTAAATGTATGCAAACATAGGAAGTATTTTATGCAAAAAGTAAATCGTTTAATCTATCTTTCTGGCAATTGAATAGCCAGTATACTAATTTACGTATGAAATTTTGATTTAGTAACGTTATTGCGCATTTTCTGTGATTACTTGAGGTTAATAATCGTTTGCACAGATCCGTCTTACTTTTAGAGGCCTAGTACACACCAGTAATTCTGATTATGTTTGTCAACGTGTTGCATATATTGAATTATGGACGTTGAGACTTAACCATAGCTTGACACTGCTCTAATCTATCGATTCTCGACCTAGGTTCTGATAATTGTTTGATCCTTTGATTGATATCAGCATGGTGGACCGAACTAATTTCCTAGACCTCTATTTCATAGAATAAAAATCCTTTTCATATTGCTTTCTAGTGTCTCATTATTAGTTCAGCTGATTTCCATCTGATCTTGTCTGAAGTAGCTTTTTGACTGAATATTAAGTTAGAACTCCGTATATCTGTGGATTCGACCCTACTTCCATTGACTACCATTGTTAGAGGACTGTAGGAATTATCTTTGAATAGGTGATACGACTTTAGCCTATCAGGGATCTTGTGAAAGGGCCAATGCGGAGAAATTATGTGATGTGAGTGAGGTTTTAAGTGTGGAAGTTGTTGCTATTCTACCCCCTCACATTCCTTTTTCGAGGAGGCTAGATCTTATTCCTTCTTTTCCTATTTCTTTTCCTTTTGTTCCCAAATCACCACCACTCACGGAGTGTCCCATCTCTCTTGACCCTCTGGATGTTCTTGCTGACTCTATGAGAGCAAAGGTGTATAGTAGTGATAGTTTTTCTTCATTATCTTTTTCTTCTTTTTATTTTGGTTTTGATTCTTCTTATTTTCTTGATTTTTGTTTTCATTCCCCTTATTTTTGATTTTCTCCCCATTTAGGCATATAGTAATGTATTACTTTGTGCATGCTTGGCTTCTTACTATTGCCTATTTGGTCTTTTCAAAATTGTGTTCGGTTGCATATGACAAGTCATTGCGATCGTTGAGGTGTTATTTACTAGACACCACAATTCCTCTTTGTAAATAGGTTTTCCCTTTTTATTTCTTATTTTTCTTTCTATTTTCATTTCTTTTCTCTCTCTCTCTCTCCCCCCCCCCCTTTCTCCTTTCTTTCCATTTTCTTTTCCTCCCCCCCTTCCCCTTGCCTTTTTGACTTGTTTGAAGCATTGAGGACAACACTTCATTTAAGCTTGGGGGAGAGGGCATTTTAGTTTGTTTATTTTCCAATTAGGTTGCATTTAGGGTAATAAGAAAAAAAAAAGAAAAAAAGATTTTGCATCACTTAGTCAAGGAATGACTCTATATGACGATTTTAGAGGTTAGAGGTTGGAAACTTGGCTTTTGAGTAGAGGTGTAGTAGCTTGAATGCTTATGTGCTCGTTAGGAGTATTAGGGTTTCTTTAAACTTGGATGCCTAGGTCTTGTTACGAATAGACCTCTCGATTGTCCGAGACTCGTCTTTAGCGTGAATAAGTGTCACTATTTCCCTATAAAAAGTCTCTACTCTCTCCTTTGACCTTGGATAGGCCCTTTAGCGACCTTGAGAACCCTTCTAAATTTAACAACACAAACTACCCATAATCACAGCAAAAAAATGAAAAAGATCAAATATTCCATTCTAAGTGTTTAAACTAACATAGCATAATTGAAATTAGTAATTCCTTTACATTGCAAAATTCAACAACTAGAACTAATAGCAAACTTGGGCATCCACTTTGCAAAAAACACGCCACAGCCCATACCATCACTACAGCTACATTTGCCTTCCATCTTCCTGCCACCAATCCCGTGCAACAAACAATATCTCAATAATATTTATAGTACTCGATCAATAAAAAGCATTATAAAATGAACCCCACAAATCATATACAACTGAAAACATAAATAAGGAAATTCAATTGAAAATGGATTGAGCAAATTACCTCAGGTTACGAACAATGGAGTTGATGCATGTGATACTGAACACTGCACAACACGCATGTTATGTCACTGTTATAAGTATCAAAGAAGTTCCAGTGCTGGCCTTCGGGTCCTGGACAAGAATGACATATGTTGTCTTGTGATGATTTACGATCTTTGTTCAACTCCCAAAGAGCGTCACGGAGATTGTTTAAAGCGAGGAAGGAACGGAGCCTGTGGGTGTAAGTGGATAACAAATTCATTTGGGCAAATGAAACAAGCTTAAATAACCCACCAATTTGGTCTTGATGGTATAGAAATACCCCACGAACATACTCTGCATATTAAAGGTTTATATCCCCAAGGTCATTCAATGCTCCTTCAAAATCACGAAGAATCAGGAACTTACGTATTGCACTTCAACTCGTTTATTTTCAATGGCCGATGGGGATAATGGTTCCGATGATGGTGATGATGGTGGTGAAGAAGACGATGATGAATAAGATGATGACGACGCCATCATGTTAATACTGTAAGCTTTGAGTGGGGGGTTTCTACTAGATGAAGTCATCGAAGATGTGTAAGAAGAAGTTGAAACAGGAGAGAAAGGGTAGAGTAAAAGGGGGGAGGAGATGAATATTTGGACAGAGAGAATATTTGCAATGATGGTGGAAACTGAAAGGATCTTAGCTTATTTAACAAGGGGCGCCATTTGAAGTGTCTCTTGGAGTCTTGGACACATCAACAATGAAAACTGTCAGTTTTCCAAAATCATTTAATGAGCCGCCTCTTGCCCTCCCCAATGACGCGCCTATAACAATTGTTCATCCCGCATTTTTTAAAAGATGTGTTAACATTTGGGCGATGGCCAAAAAAGGTTTAGGACATATGGAGTATTTATTAAAATGTATACGATAATCTAAGGACCAATATAATTTTCAAATCTTAAAAGATGCATATAAATGGATTCAAGAACAACCACCAACTACAATAGTTCAATGTTTATAAGAATACTTTACAAACGACAATCAATAAGAATCGATATCCCTTATTCATGTAGACGAATAAAATTCTCAAGCGTCCAACTAGCAACGATGGCAGCCATATTCGATCTTATTAGACCTTATTCGACCTTAGTAGACCATATTAGACCTTGTTCGACCTTACTCGAGTATGCTCGAACTTATTCTACCTTATTAGACCTTATCGATACTAATTACTTATGCGACATTAAAATGTTTGTATTTAAATTATACTATACAAAACTACACACCCTTTGTTTTAAAATCAAGTGAATTAAGTGTTAAATTTTAAGAGATCAATTCTCTCAGGAACAGAATAAAGCAAACCTTAGCTGTGAAGGTAATGATGGCAAGTTCCCTTTTACCTAGGTCCAGCCCCTTACCCATAAAGAAAACCCTGATTTTATTTTTGAAAGTTGTCATCATTACATCATCTTACTCTTGACTAACTAAATCTAACCAAACACTTAGCACGTCTACCGATAAAAGCATAAGATTTTAGAAGATAATACAAAGATCGAGCATGACTCCCCATGTGTAAATGCTGTGATGGGGATGACCAAAAATCAGGGTTTCACGAATATCAAGAAACCTATATCCAACGCCCTTCACCTCTCAAATCACATTTGCCAAAGTATTCTTCTTTGCCAGAGATTGCACTTCACACTCATAGATTATTCTAAAATTCATTATTGCTATAGATACTCTATTATACAAAACACTCATACTATATTATTTCTAAACTTCATTATTGCATATTCTCATCACCTCTCTGATGACGTCAGTCCATTTGATACCAAAAGTTAAGTTAATCGAGAAATTGGAATTTAATTAGGCCAGTTAACAAAATAGGTAATAAAGAAAACCCTTAATTTAGTTTTGAAATTGGTCAAAATTATAACATCTTACTCTTGACTAAATTAATCAGCTAAATAAAATTGCCATCGTTTTTGAATTAGTTGATATATATTCTTTAACGGTTGTTATATAATTAATAAATTATGGAGCTGCAGAAAAAAATTGTTTCACCTTATTATTTTGATGGGTGATTAGGTTTCTTTATTTTAATATACAACCCCAATTTGAAATGCCTCTTGGACACATAAAGATTGAAAACTGAAGGTATTCCAAAATAAATTAATCAGCCCCATTTTAGGCAATGTCCAGAAGAGATTGCGGATATATATATATAACATTGTTTAAAACCTATACCTTAAGATAATGACTAAATAAGTTAGGGAGCTGTCACAAAATGCAAATTTGTATACTTTCCTTTATTGGTAGTGGATTAGTTGAGATTAGACTAGATTGGATTAGATTAGATTGGTGTATCAGTTAATTAGGGTAGTTTACAATATTGGACATTATAACATAGAGCAGGCCCTTCATATTTTCAAAAATAGCACAATAAACAAGTAGGTAACAAAGATTGACATTAATTGACATCTAGGGAACAACAGTAGTAACTAAGTAAATACATTAATTGAACTAACTAAAGCTACCCAAACATCTGACACTTCTACCCATGAGTAGAGGTAAAGATGGTAAGTGGTTCACATTGAGAACATGCAAATTCTGATTTGATTAGTCATATTAGTCATCATTAAAAACGCTATAATACTTGTATTTTATAGCATCTTCCTCTTCACTATCTTAATCAGACATCAGCCTACCTTTTCATTTGCAGTTGTAGCTTCTAGGCTTCTGGTGGGAATAAAAGAGTGTGTCCAATAAAATCTAAATAAAATTGCCATCGTTTTTGAATTAGTTGATTTATATTCTGTAACGGTTGTTATATAATTAATAAATTATGGAAATTGAAAACAAAATTGTTTCACCTTAGTATTTTGATGGGTGATTAGGTTTCTCTATTGTAAAATTTTCACTCTTGGACACATAAAGATTGAAAACTGAAGGTATTCCAAAATAAATTACTCAACCCCATGTTAGGCAATGTCCAGAAGAAATTACGGATATATATATGACATCGTTTAAAACGTACACCTTAAGCTAATGACTAAATAAGTTATGGAGCTGTCACAAAATGCAAATATGTATACTTTCCTTTATTGGTAGTAGATTAGTTTAGATTGTACTAGATTGGTTTCGATTAGATTGTTGTATCAGTTAATTAGGGTAGTTTACAATATTGGACATTATAACATAGAGCAGACCCTTCATATTTTCAAAAATAGCACAATAAACAAGTAGGTAACAAAGATTGACATTAATTGACAAATAGGGAACAACAGTAGTAACTAAGTAAATACATTAATTGGACTAACTAAAGCTACCCAAACATCTTGCACTTCTACCCATGAGTGGAGGTAAAGATGGTAAGTGGTTCACATTGAGAACATGCAAATTCTGATTTGATTGGTCATATTAGTCATCATTAAAAACGCCTTAATACTTGTATTTTATAGCATCTTCCTCTTCACTATCTTAATCAGACATCAGCCTACCTTTTCATTTGCAGTTGTAGCTTCTAGGCTTGCAGTGGGAAGAAAAGAGTGTGTCCAACAAAACCTAAATAAAATTGCCATAGTTTTTGAATTAGTTGATATATGTTCTTTAACGGTTGTTATATAATTAATAAATTATGGGAATTGAAAAAAAAATTGTTTCACCTTAGTATTTTGATGGGTGATTAGGTATCTCTATTGTAAAATTTTCACTCTTGGACACATAAATATTGAAAAAAGAAGGTATTCCAAAATAAATTAATCAACCCTATGTTAGGCAATGTCCAGAAGAAATTACGGATATATATATAACATTGTTTAAAACGTACACCTTAAGCTAATTACTAAATAAGTTAGGGAGCTGTCACAAAATGCAAATTTGTATAGTTTCCTTTATTGGTAGTGGATTAGTTTAGATTAGACTACATTGGATTAGATTAGATTGTTGTATTAGTTAATTAGGGTAGTTTACAATATTGGACATTATAACATAGAGCGGGACCTTCATATTTTCAAAAATAGCACAATAAACAAGTAGGTAACAAAGATTGACATTAATTGACATCTAGGGAACAACAGTAGTAACTAAGTAAATACATTAATTGAACTAACTAAAGCTACCCAAACAACTGGCACTTCTACCCATGAGTAGAGGTAAAGATGGTAAGTGGCTCACATTGAGAACATGCAAATTCTGATTTGATTGGTCATATTAGTCATCATTAATTACGCCCTAATACTTTTATTTTATAGCATCTTCCTCTTCACTATCTTAATCAGACATCAGCCTACCTTTTCATTTGCAGTTGTAGCTTCTAGGCTTGCAGTGGGAATAAAAGAGTGTGTCCAACAAAACCTAAATAAAAATTCCATTTTTTAAGAATTAGTTGATATATATTCTTTACTAGTTGTTATGTAATTAATAAATTATGGGAATTCAAAAAAATATTGACCAAAAATATCATAGAGCAGGCCATTAAGATTTCTAAAAGTATCACAATAAACAAGTAGGTAACAAAGATTGACAATAATTGACAAATAGGGAATAACAAGTAGTAACTAAATAAATGCATAAGTATTTTGATGGGTGATTAGTTTTATCCATTTTGATATACAACCCCATTTTGAAATGCATCTTGGACACATAAACATTGAAAACGAAAGGTATTCCAAAATAAATTCTCAAGCGTCCAACTAGCAACGACGATAGCCAAATAAAAATAACAATTACAAATATCATATAATAATAAATATTATATAAATAATAATAATAATAATAAATAATATTAATAATAGTTATAAGTTATAACTATTATTTGTCAAATAATAATTGTGAAGGGATAAAAACTTATTAATTGTAAGGCAACTAAAACAAATTTTGAGCACGTCTCCACATGTATAAAAGCTATGATGGGTATGACCAAAAATCCCGAATTCCCTATATAAAGAAACGAACTACATTTGTCTCTTCACCTTCATAATAAACATTTACCCTCTTTTGCCTGAAATAAACCAATTATATATTCTCTTAACCTTACTAGTCAACATTTTTCTTCTTCGCCAGAGATATCTTCTCACTTTCTCTCCAAAACTCATTCACATTGTCTTTGATATGTGGAAGAGCAAAGACCTGTACAATCCCGTCATTGGTCATATATTTAACACCAGTTGATCCACTTTTCGACATTGGCATGCCTTCAACATAATAACGAGCACGAAATGCAGCAAGGTGTGCATAATAAGCTTGAGGGACAACCAGAAAAGCCATTCGAAGTGTTTAAAGTTCTCTGGCAGTCCCTCCAGCTTATTATGCACACCTTGCTGCATTTCGTGCTCGTTATTATGTTGAAGGCATGCCAATGTCGGAAAGTGGATCAACTGGTGTTAAATATATGACCAATGACGGGATTGCACAGGTCATTTCTCTTCCACATATCAAAGATAATATGAAGGAGTTCATGTTCTCATACAAAGCAATGGTAGAATTATCTGGGGATACAATGTTTGACACTTTCACACTAGTCTTACTAGGTATTTTTGTAGATTCAGTTCCAATGTATAAGTAATAGTTCCTAACGATTTGTAAATATAGTATTAGGGGTCTTTATATTTTGTTTATTGTCATATTTGAATTTGTTAACATTTGTGTTAGGGCATTGTCTAAAAGGTATTATGGGCATGTATAATATTATGCATTAAAAGGGCAGTTAACAAAATTGGTAATAAAGCAAACCCTGATTTTATTTTTAAAATTTGTCATCATTATATCATCTTACTCTTGACTAACTTAATCTAACCAAATATTTAGCACTTCTACCCATGTGTAGAGGTAAAGATGGTAAAAGCATAAGATTTTGGCAATTAAAATAAATTGCAAGCACGACTCCCCATGTGTAAACTATATGATGGGGATGACCAAAAATGAGGATTTCACTAATACCAAAACACCTAAATCCAACTCCCTTCACCTCTCAAATCAAATTTGTCAAAGTATTATTCTAAATTTTGTCATCATTATAGAAACACTTGAACACAAACTTAAAAATTATTTATTAGTAGTGCATCAGGTTAGATTTATATTAGATTAGATTGGTGAGTTGGTTAATTAGGACAGTTAACCAAATTGGAAATAAAAAGCGTATATCCTCGTACGCATTGGTAGGCCAAACCAAGCATCAACCAATTGATAGAAGTGCAATCTTTTCATTATATGGTTAAGCAACTATCTATATGTTTCTCTTTTTACAAACTACAAAAAGCCCTTAATCACGTGATCATTTAAACGTGAATTAAGCTGTTCAATTTTAATATATTAATTATTTTAATAAATTTGATCATCATAATTGCATATTCTCATAACTAAGCAAGTTGATACCAAAAGTAACGTTAATCGAGAAATGGGATTTTATTTAGTCCAGTTAACAAAGTTGGTAATAAAGCAAACCCTGATTTTACAAGTATAACATCTTACTCTTGACCAACTTAATCAGCTATCACTTGACATAAATAAGCAAGTTGTGGGATTGTAGCGATGAATTGTTTTTAAATTAAGAGAATTGATTTTAAATTAAGGTAATTGAATTGCATTAAATTAATGTTGCATTTAGCACTTATACCTATGTGTATAGGTAAAGATGGTAAGTGCCTAATATGAGAGTAGACCCTAATATGACGTCTATCCCTTGTTCACATAAACCAAATACTGGATTTATTTTTAAAAGCAGTCATCATTATAACATCTTCTATTGACTATCTTAATCAGACATCAGCCTATCACTTCAGTTGCATTTGTTTCTTATTTTTAAAATCAGTCATCATTATAACATCTTCTATTGACTATCTTAATCAGACATCAGCCTATCACTTCAGTTGCATTTGTTTCTTGTAGGCTTGCAGTGGGAATATTACTAAACTAGTTAAAAACGCCATTTTTTGAATAACCCTTCTTGTGTATTTTGTTGTTAGTACTAAACACCTTTTAATTAATACATTAATTTTAAGAGATTAATTCTCTCAGGAACAGAATAAAGAAAACCCTTGCTATGAAGGTTATGATGGCAAGTTCCCTTTTACCTAGGTCCAGCCCCTTACCATAAAGAAAACCCTGATTTTATTTTTGAAAGTTGTAATCATTACATCATCGTACTCTTGACTAACTAAATCTAACCAAACATTTAGCACGTCTACCCATAAAAGCATAAGATTTTAGAAGATAATACAAAGATCGAGCACGACTCCCTATGTGTAAATGTTGTGATGGGGATGACCAAAAATTAGGATTTCACGAATATCAAGAAACCTATATCCAACTCCCTTCGCCTCTCAAATCACATTTGCCAAAGTATTCTTCTTTGCCAGAGATTGCACTTCACACTTATAGATTATTTCTAAAATTTATTATTGCTATAGATACCCTATTATACAAAACACTCATACTATATTATTTCTAAACTTCATTATTGCATATTCTCATCACCTCTCTGATGACGTCAGTCCATTTGATATCAAAAGTTAAGTTAATCGAGAAATTGGAATTTAATTAGGCCAGTTAACAAAATAGATAATAAAGAAAACCCTTAATTTAGTTTTGAAATTGGTCAAAATTATAGCATCTTACTCTTGACTAAATTAATCAGCTAAATAAAATTGCCATCATTTTTGAATTAGTTGATATATATTCTTTAAAGGTTGTTATATAATTAATAAATTATGGAACTTCATAAAAAATATTGTTTAACCTTAGTATTTTGATGGGTGATTAGGTTTCTCTATTTTAATATACAACCCCATTTTGAAATGCCTCTTGGACACATAAAGATTGAAAATTGAAGGTATTCCAAAATAAATTAATCAACCCCATTTTAGGCAATGTCCAGAAGAGATTACGGATATATATATAGCATTGTTTAAAACGTAAACCTTAAACTAATGACTAAATAAGTTAGGGAGCTGTCACAAAATGCAAATTTGTATACTTTCCTTTATTGGTAGTGGATTAGTTTAGATTAGACTAGATTGGATTAGATTAGATTGTTGTATCAGTTAATTAGGGTAGTTTACAATATTTTACATTATAACATAGAGCAGGCCCTTCATATTTTCAAAAATATCACAATAAACAAGTAGGTAACAAAGATTGACATTAATTGACAAATAGGGATCAACAGTAGTAACTAAGTACAATAAATACATTAATTTTGAGCACGTCTCCCCATGTATGAAGGTCATGATGGGTATTCCAAAAATCTGGATTTCCTTATTACCAAGAAATGAAATACATTTGTCTCTTCACCTTCCTAATCAATATTTATTTCCTTTTCCAAAAATTTACTCCTTGTCCGAGATAACTTCTCCCTTCCTCTCTAAAACAGTGCACCCTATTCATCTTCTTCACCTTTGCTTCATACATTACGGTTGATCTTTTCAATTGCTACTTTGCTCACCATACACTAAGATAGAATGGATAATAAAGTGAGTGATTTTCCGTATACTAGAATTTGTTCAAACCACCATTTAAGAAGAAAAAGTGTTGAAGAAGAAGATTACAGGCTATTTCAGGAGGAAGAAAGGGCGATGTTTGAATGGTCCATAAGGAGACTTTGTGGTAGGGACTCAAGCATAAAGCATCCTGGACACAAAGTAGATTGTTGGACGGAGATGCGAATGAGAGGGTGGCAGATGACATGGACATCATGTGTTCTCATGTCTTCAAGAAGCTTGATACTGACACGCTCTTGAATTGTTTGCAAGTTTGTAAGTTTTAGGCAAAGAACATAATGGAAAGGCTCGCGTACCCTGACTTCTACTCAATGTATTATGGGTCTCGCCTTTCAACGTGGTATGATTACCATTATAGCGTCTCACTACGCTCCCAACAAAAACTCCCTCCAATCGTTGTAGAATTCAAGTGCGACTGCCAATTGTGGGAAGAACATGTGGAATACTTGAAATACCCACCTATGTGGGCATTTGATATTGAAGAGTACAAGGACTATGGGGAACGGTATGACCCCTTCGGAGAAGGACAAGGCCTTGTTATGGACTACAATCAGGTTCGTAGAACTTTCTAGGACACCCATTGGTAGCTTCAAAACGAATTGTAAGTTGTGTAATGTAAATACATGTACTACTTGGGTGGACTTGCATGAATTGGTTTGTAGTTTCAATTTTAAGTCGTACTAGTATTAATGCCCTTTGTTTATCTTGTTTAATGTCATATTTGAATTATTATGGACTTATTGTGTTTGGGCATATATTGGCATATACAACCCTTGAGGTAGCAAGGGACCTTAATACAATGATAATGCGTGTAGTAACGTAATTTAATTAATCAAAACTTCTGGTAGCATAGCTAACATTTGGGTATGACCAAAACACGTTTGGAAAGTAACCAATATAAAGAATAAAAATGGACTTTTAAATGGCAGTATAGTACTTTTGTTTAAAGATCTACTCATAGTTCGGCAATGGCCGGAAGCGGTTACGAACGTAAACAAAATATACATACATGTTAACCCTTAGGCTATGTCCAAAGCACGGTAGGGTGCGCTCCAAAATATACTAGCACAGGTTGTTTGAAATCACTTATGTTGTATAAGACAAATTTCTTAATATAATTGTCACGTGATGTGTTTGTTTTTAATTTATGAATTTAGATTTGTTTAGACCAATAATTGACTGTTCCCTATTGATATCTTCTACTACATCCTTACTGCCTTAAGCTACACAATAATTTGTATATTACAAAAACAACCAAAAGTACATCATAGTCAACATAGTGTTAGGCAATGTCCGAGTATCATTTTGGAAACTACCGTAATCGATTTCACTGTTACCATTATGGATATAACCAGAACATGCTAAGGTGTTGTCCAAACAAAACACTAGGTATATTAATGCGCAACGACGGTTAATTCTTATTTGCAGTCGTCTTCAACCTCTTGCCAATTCGATACACACCATTGATGACTGTCAATTGACCTCGACTTCGACATCAAAAATCTTATAAGTATGCAAAAAAACCGAATAATTCGTTTGAGCCCTAGTTTAATTGAAATTAGTTCTTATGAACCCTAATTGTTTTCGAAATTAATCTACCTATCGTTGATGAAAAGGAGGCTTGGTGAGGTTGAAGAAGATTCACAGACGACTTATCTCCACATTGAATAGATCGTTTATGGCAAAGTAGAAGTGAGTGAAGGACGAATTTGCGCCATTGAAGAACTCGTTAATGGCAGCCTAGAAGAAGACGTTAATGGAGAAGTATCCCAAATTTTTAGGGACTGCCTAAAAAATAAAATATAGTAACCCTTAAAAATATAGGTAGTATACCATATAGATTAAGTATTAGTTTTTAAATATCAAATATGTAATATAACTAATTACAATAACTAATATAACTAATTACCATAATTAATATATCAAATATACAAAAATTAATTTAACAAATATACAAAAAATAAACAAAATCCGGAAAAGATATATGCTGCGGAAATCATGGAAATCTTATTAAAAAAAAGAGAATGTCAAAGTCAACATTGTCCAATTGGAAGAATGATTGGCTCTCGTTCTCTTCTTATGGTGGGCATTTTTTAAGAAATCTACTGTAAAAGGACCTCTTTCCCATACAAACTAAGCTCATCTGCATCTTCGATCATTTGGTCTCATCGTCTTATAACTCTTGTTTAGAGCATTATTAGCAAAGACTCATTTGCTAAAATTCATAACACTATTCATCTATTTTCTCTCTCCTAAAATGTCACATTTCAACCTTTTCTTCTTAATAATGACCCATTTTAAAGTTCATCATAACTTTTCTCTTTTTATTTGTATGATTTTTATTTATTTATTTTAATTTATAAAATTATAGCAAAATGGGTGTCATTTTGTAGACAATAAGAAAATAAAGTTGCCCATATTTTAATTTTATTTTTATGGTTTTTATTTTTTAAGTTATGCTATCTACAAAATAATGAAAGTGTTATTTTCTCTCTCCTGACACCACCAACCAACTCCTTCCACCTCACACAACTAGCAACAATATGCTATTTTAGCCAAGATGAACATTCATGTAATTAGGTCACAAGATGACATTTTTGGGTGACTTTTTCATGAACAACCTAATATTTGGGCATTGTTAATAAGGGATTTTTAAAGTTCAACCCATGAACTTTAACAAAATGTCATTGCTAATAATGCTCTTATTTTGAAAGGACCCTATCCAATCTAAGCATGACCTATATCACTCTTTATAGTTTCTCCTTCGCTGTACACACTTGCCTACAGCAGTAGCTGTAGTTACTTGATAGTCAAGCTAGTTTTTGCTTTCAATACTGTAGACAGTATTGATGTAGGTGTAATGATCGATGTATTAAATTTATTTAGCCATCATTCAACTTTGAATCATTTTCATATCCTTACAATCTTGTAATTTGATGTAGGTACAATGATTCGTTTATGTATGTTGGAGACTACATAGATAAAAGGAATAGAGACTGCTTGCATAGACGTATGACCAGAGTCGTTGCATTATGTGCATTTCATCTATCTTGCAGAGAAGATCTCTTGAGGTCTCTCTCTCTCTACCTTATCTTTTCCAAAGATATAATGTTCTATTCTATGCAGAGTAACATGCTAGAATTTCGACTTCTTTTAGGGAGTTTAACAAGGCATACTATTCCTTTTTGGTTCAAACTCGTTATCTGGAGCAGCACGTGAATGAGAATAATGTTGGGGTTGTTACTGGAAGCTGACGCTGTGTTGAAGATGTTCAAATTCAGCCAATTTTACAGTGGCCAGCCGCATCTCAGGTATTAAATTTAGTTGGGTTGCATCTAATGGGATGTGATTAGCATTGTTATACATAGACAAGTTAAAGTCCAATGTCATGTTTGTCTGAATATTGTGAGAAAGGTGTTGTGTTTATTGATTCTATTCTATGGTACAAAAGCATAAGAATAAGATAAGAGTAAGATGTGTTAACATAGTTACCAAGAGTAGGATTATTGGGTTCTAATATTACAATGGTGGGCGGGTGATATCACGTATTTATATAGAGTTTTCTCCCTTATTTAAAAGCTAATTTGTGCGTCATTGGAGCTCTTGGGAGCTATTTTGTGCTAACTATCGTATATAGTTGTGGTTTTGTGTTTTAGTGTTGAATTGCAGGTTTTAGGGAGTTTTCTCCCTATCCCCGAGCCATTTGGAAGCAACCACGGCTTTACGAGATGTTACGAGGCACGTAAGATGGCTCACGAGTTCTATGGGTAGTTTAGGAGGTCCCAAGACCCCTAAACGTGAAGTTTAGAGACCAAAGAGTCAAAAAGGAGGTTTCCGTACTCCGATCGGGCAAAAATGGCCCGATCGGGCGAAATTACATTGATCGGGTATTGAAGTTGCGGACCCGATCGGGCGAACGTCATTGCACCAGACCCGATCGGGCATAGTGTGCCCGACCCGATCGGGCTGGGGGCTGCTACATCTCATTATGACGCTGCTTGAAAGGCGTCTTTCCTAGGCCATAATGCGCCCAGGCCCGATCGGGTGGATGCCTTGGGCCCGATCGGGTGGGCCGCATTTCGTTAAATCAGATTGCTAGGCTGCCGCGTAGAGGACGAGAAGCAAAAGGAGGCTATTTGGTATTTGACCCGATCGGGTGGAGGCCTCGGGCCCGATCGGGTCTGGCGCACCTATTCGCGGAATTCGACTTTTTGTTTCCGTTTTTAGTGAACTTGAGGGGGTATTATAAATACCTTTTTCCTCATTATTTAGGGACATCTTTTATTCATCTTTTTACTGCTTTAGACTCTAGTTTATTTCTCATTGTTCTTAGTCTTGTTTAAACACTTTAGATTAATTTAGAGGTGATCAAACCTATTTCGATTTCAATAAAAGTTCCTGCTTTCCGTCAATTGGTACTCTTTCCTATCCTAATCTCTTTTGTTATTCTTGATTGCTTAATTTATTTATTTAATCGTTCATGATGCAATTGTTAGGGTTTCATATTAGTTTTGTCGTTGTTAATTCGATCATGTCTGAGTAGTCTCTTTCTAGGGTGTTAGATAGGAAAGCCATGTTTATACCATGATTGTGATTTAGATTTCTATCAATTTATAGGGCTTGATTAGGGTGATTGTGATGTGGTTTGTTCTTTATTGAGTAATTAATGTTATTGCGCAATTTCATTGGTTGCTTGTGGTTAATAGTTGTTTGCACAGATCCGTCTTACGACTAGAGGCCTAGGACACATCAGTAGTTCTGATTACGTTAGTGACCATGCGGCGTATGTTGAACTATGAGCGTTGATCTTAACCATAGCTCAACATAGGCTCTAATCTCCCGACTCTTGACTTAGGTTTTGATAGTAGTTGACCCTATTTGATTGGTATGGTGGACCGACCTAATACCCTAGGTTTTTAGTCCATAGTTAATTCCTCGATTTATTCCATCTTCTGTAGTTTAATCATTAGTTTAATTAATTCTTCCCTGATTTCATCTGGAGTAGCTGAATTAGTTGAATATTGATTTAGAAACTCTGTCTCCCTGTGGATTCGACCCTGCTTCCGCTGACTACCTAGTTAGAGGTCTGTAGGTTTATTTTTTATTAGGTGATACGACTAAAACCCCATCAGCGGGTAGTGAAAGTGTTTTCTGGGAGGATCCGGGGTTTGCTCTGTTTGGGCACTGTATTAAATTTTGGCGCCGTTGCCGGGGAGACGGCTAGTTTTCTAAGTTTTTATTTGATTATTTGGTCTACTTCTCTGTACCTCATTGGAACTTCATTGTTTCAATCGAGGTACGTTTTACTGCTGCTTTTTGTTTCTTTTGTATGCCCAGGTCCCAAAGAAACGGTTCCCCCATTCCAGCGGACCCCGATCTTACTAGGACAATCAGGCGGATCCGAAAGATAAAGCAGAAAGAAAAGCAGTCTATTCAGCTGAACACCTCTGGAACAGACACCTTGAGTTCAGTCATGTCAAAGTCACTGAAGTCATATGGGGTGCCCAACCCAGATGGTCTCTCCACTTGACCTACTACGCCCACCATTGCCGCGGAAAATTTCGAAATTAAGCCTGGACTCATCAGCATGGTCCAGCAAAATCAGTTTGGTGGGCATCCTACTGAAGACCCGGCAAATCATCTGCAACGGTTTCAACAGCTTTGTCGAACCGTTAAACATGCCGGGGTCACTCCAGATCAGCTCAAAGTCATGTTGTTCGAGTTTTCATTGAGAGATAGAGCCCAGAAGTGGTTGAACGATGTGAAGGAAACTGAATGGAGTGAGATTTCTGCTGCATTTCTGAGAGAGTATTATCCACCTACAAAAACAGGAGAAATCAGAAACAAGCTAGCCACGTTTTCCCAAGAGCCTGATGAAACATTACGGGAAGCGTGGGCTAGGTTTAGGGACTTACAGAGAGAGTGTCCACATGATATCACGTATTTATATAGAGTTTTCTCCCTTATTTACAAGCTAATTTGTGCGTCATTGGAGCTCTTGGGAGCTATTTTGTGCTAACTATCGTATGTAGTTGTGGTTTCGTTTTTTAGTATTGAATTGCAGGTTTTATGGAGTTTTCTCCTTAGTCCCAAGCCTTTTGGAAGCAACCACGGCTTTACGAGATGTTACGAGGCACGTAGGATGGCTCACGAGTTTTATGGGTAGTTTAGGATGTCCCAAGTCCCCTAAACGTGAAGATTAGAGAGCCAAAGAGTCAAAAAGGAGGTTCCCGTACACGGATCGGGCAGAAATGGCCCGATCGGGCGAAGTATTTATGATCGGGTATGAAAGTCACGGACCCGATCGGGAAAGCTGTGCCCGATAGGATCGGGCGAGAAGACTTGCGCCAGGCCCGATCGGGTGGGCCGCCATACTTGTATTTGTGCTGTGCGTTTGTTAAAATGGATGTTGGGCCTTGTTCGCTGCTGACCCGATCACAGACCCGATCGGGTGCTGGATCAGGCCAGCTCACTTCACTTCACATCTGCCACGCTGCTGTACCAGAAGCCCAGAGGAGTATTGGTTGTTTTGCCTCGGCCCGATCGGGTGGCTGCCCAAGGCCCGATCGGGTGGGCCTACACATCGCATCTAATGGCTGCTGTTGATTCGCTGACCAAGAAACAAAGTTGGGCTGAATTTGCAGTTGACCCGATCGGGTACTGTGCTCGGGCCCGATCGGGTCTGGCACCATTTGTCGCGATTTTCGACTTTTGCTTCCTATTTTTATTTAGACTTGAGGGGTATTATAAATACCGTTTTCCTCATTATTTAGGGACATCTTTATTTTACATCTTTCTTATTCATCTTTCATTAGGTTTAGACTAGTTTTATTCTTCATTGTTCTTAGTTTAATTCAAACACTTTAGATTAATTTAGAGGTGATCAAACCTATTTCAATTTCAATAAAGTTCCTGCTTTCCGTCAATTGGTATTCTTTCTTACCCTAATCTCTTTTATTATTCTTGATTGCTTAGTTTATTTATTTAATCGTTCATGATGCAATTGTTAGGGTTTCCAATTAGTTTTGTCGTTGTTAATTCGATCATGTCTGAGTAGTCTCTTTCTAGGATGTTAGATAGGAAAGCCATCTTTATACCATGATTGCAATTTAGATTTCTATCAATTTCTAGGGCTTGATTAGGGTGATTGTGGTGTGGTTTGTTCTTTATTGAGTAATTAACGTTATTGCGCAGTTTCGTTGGTTGCTTGTGGTTAATAGTTGTATGCACAGATCCGTCTTACGACTAGAGGCCTAGGACACGTCAGTAGTTCTGATTACGTTAGTGAATATGCGGCGTATGTTGAACTATGAGCGTTGAGTCTTAACCATAGCTCAACATAGGCTCTAATCACCCGACTCTTGACTTAGGTTTTGGTAGTAGTTGACCCTATTTGATTGGTATAAGCATGGTGGACCGACCTAATACCCTAGGTTTTTATTCCATAGTTTAATCCTCAATTTATTCCATCTTCTATAGTCTATTCTTTAGTTTAATTAATTCCTTCCTGATTTCATCTGGAGTAGCTGAATTGGTTGAATATTGATTTAGAAACTCTGTCTCCCTGTGGATTCGACCCTGCTTCCACTGACTACCGAGTTAGAGGTCCGTAGGTTTATTTTTGATTAGGTGACACGACTAAAACCTATCACCACACCACAACATGGACAAATGGTTCTTGACGCAGACATTTTACAATGGTCTGCAGCCTCAGACGAAGAGTATTGTAGATTCGTCTGCATGAGGAGTTTTTCTGGATAAGGAAGTGGATGTAGGCTACAAGTTTCTATCAAACCTCGCAGCCAATGATCATTCCACTTCCCGAAGCCTCACGAGGAAGGTACTGGAGGTAGATGCCATTGCATTATTGACTTCGCAGATGGCGAAGCTGAGTCAACAGATTAACACCTTCAACTCCTCTTCCTCAGCAGCACCTCCTTTGAGCATTAATGCTATGTCTGCCATAGCACCCATTACCTCATCTTACTGCGAGGTATGTGGTGTTCAGGGTCACTTTTGGCATGACTGTCAGTTCAGTCAACTTCAGATGGAGCAAGTAAATGCCTTCCAATAGAGACCACAAAATTTCCAACCTCCACATAGCTACCAAAACCCACAAAACCACCATCCTCCACCTCCACAAAACCATCCCAAACCCTCTTACTACCAAGCCCCACAAATTTTTCAAAGACCCCCATCACAAAACTTCCATAACCACAATAATTTCCAAACTCCACAAAATTTTCCCACCCCACCTCCACAAAACAACAACCCACAAGAGCCTCCCATATCTGAAGTGATGAAACTGATGTTAAGCATGCAAAAGGCAAATGAGGAGGCACAAAGAGCCCAAGAGCGACAGATGCTAGCCATGCAAAGATCTAATGAGGAAGCACAAAGAGCCCAAGAGAAGCACATCAAACTTCTCGAAGCTCAAGTTACACAATTAACAAGCTCTAATGCTCAGAGGAGGCAGGGGGAATTGCCAAGGCAACCCGTTCAGAGAGAACATGTGAATGCCATCACTCTTCGTAGTGGCATTGCATATGATGCCCCTTTAGTGCCCGTTGATGAAGTTACCCCAACTGCAGAGAAGAAGAGGGTGGTAGAGGAAGGAAAAAGGAAGAATTCGACGTCTGAAGTCGATTTGTCTGCAGAAGCTGAACAGACAGGGAAGAAAAAGGAGAAGGTTTCTGAAACGCCTTTTACACCAAGGCTACCTTTTCCTCACAGGATGCAAGAGTCAAGGTCGATCAGCAGTTTGGTAAGTTCTTGGCTATGGTCAAGAACCTTGAGGTAACGATTCCATTCACAGATTTAATTACCCAAGTGCCTGTTTATGCCAAATTTCATAAAGACATGATCACTAAGAAAAGAGACTTTGGTGGGGTAGAACGTGTCGCTCTTACTGAAGAGTGTAGTGCTTTTATCCAAAATAAAACCCCACCAAAGTTAAAAGATCTTGGTAGTTTTTCTATACCCTGCCATCTTGGACCTATTTTTATTGATAAGACTTTGTGTGATTTAGGTGCTTCTGTTTCCGTTATGCCATTGTCTGTTTATAAGAAACTGAACATGGGAGCACTTAAATGCACACAAATCACTTTACAGATGGCGGATCGTTCTATAAAATACCCTCTAGGTGTTTTAGAGGCCGTTCCTGTTAAGGTCGGGAGATTCTATATCCCTGTTGATTTTGTGGTGTTAGATATGGATGAGGATGCCCAGATTCCTATTATCTTGGGTAGGCCATTTTTGTGTACAGCTGGTGCTGTAATTGATGTTAAGTCTGGGTCTTTAACTCTTAGTGTTGGTGATGATAAAGTGAAGTTTAAACTAACCAATGCTGTTAAGGCACCTATGCTTGAAAAATCTTGTTGTAGGGATGAGGTTCTGGATGAAGTAGGTGTGGAGAAGGTTCCAATTCCACCTAAGGTTGCCTCACCGTCTGGAGGCATTGTCAAGAACATTTGGAGGAGAAAGATGTTTGATGAGGGTGGCACTCACTGCCAAGCCCCTCCAATTTGAGAGATGGAGGATTATGGTCGTGCGGGACCTTTATAAACCAGCGCTGTGCGAGAGGCAACTCGTATTTTTCTTTCCCTTTTTCCTTTTCTTTTTATTTTTCTTCTTTTTGTGAGCGAGAGTGAGGGCACTAACATTGTTTTTCCTCTTAGCATAGTCCTTATCACCTTTTGGCATTGAGGACACTGCCAAGTTCAGCTTGCGGGAGGAGTTCTGTTTGTATTCCTTATCTCTTTTACTGCTTTCTAGAATAGTTTTACTGCTTTCGAAAAATACTGAAAAAAATCAAAAAAATATGGCTCCCATGACTGGTTTAGTTGCCTCCCTGTGCCCCTTGCTGTGCTCTATTTGAAAATGATTTGACTATGTTTTCTGGATAGCTGGGCATTTGTGATCTTGAGGCTATGATTTGCTGCATACCTGGATTGGTTAGACTGTGAGGCCTCTTTGTAAGCCTATTGGATTTATATTATTATCCAGTCTTTTCTTGTGTGTTAGTTCCTCTTTAGTGGATTGATCTTGACTTTGACTTCGTACTTGTCTGATTTTAGATGACTTATAGCATGTGCTGTGATAGAGGCGTTCTTTTGTCTAATTCTTGAGCTTCAGAGTGAGTTTTTGATATACTTTTATCCTCCTTAGCCCCGCTGAGCCTAATGACTTGTTTCATGTTACTTAAACCCCTATTTTGAGCCCAAAGCCTTCACTTGATATTATTCCAAGCCTAGCTTGGGGGAGCTTTTGTATGGTTAAGTTTGAGATTGGTTTGTTGGTTTAGTTTGGTTTTTGAGGAATTTAAAAGTGTATTTTCTGTGGTTTTAGAGTGAGAAAGAGAAAAGAAAAAGCAAGTTTAGAGTTGCGTGAATGAAGTTCAGAAAAATGAAAGAAAAATGAAATGAAAATTCAAAAGAATTCAAGTTCTTTCATTCACGTACGTTCATAAAGGAATATTCGCTTCATTGCTAGAAAATTGGGTTTTATATGAGCTTTTCATTGATTTATGAGAGTTGGGTTACTTTACATGGTTTTATGGTGATTGTTGGGAGTTGTGTAGGCCATCTTAGACCTTGTTTGAATGATTTATGCTCCCCCTTTCTTGGTTTTTCCACCACATTACCCAAAAGTATCCCCTACCTCTCACCTAAGCCTCATTACAACCCTATAAAGTCCTCTTGAGCTTGTGTCTGCATTATTCATTTGATTGATTTCGAGTCAGTTTGTCAAAGTTAAAGAGTATTTCTGCTAATCGAGTCGACTTGACTAGGATGAGCGTCATTGAACCTTCTTAAACACATGAGAGTGTGAGTGGGAAGGGTACTTATGGTCGGGTTGGTGAGTGTTCGAGCATATTCTTTGCCTGCCACAAAATAGAGAGGAGTGACACCCTTGTGAGAGCCTTTTCAGGACTTGTATGCTTTGTGGATGCTTGAGTTTGATAAGTTGCTTGGATGATTGGTGGTTGGATGGATTTGATTAGCCAAACTTGAATTATGCCTGCTTGAACGATTCTTAGTCTTGAAAATGTTTTGAGCTTTGAATTGCTTTTTATCTATGGGGTGAGGCAATCTACTCCATGCTCATGTTCTGTTTGCTTGAGGACAAGCAAAGGTTTAGCTTGGGGGAGTTTGATATCACGTATTTATATAGAGTTTTCTCCCTTATTTACAAGCTAATTTGTGCGTCATTGGAGCTCTTGGGAGCTATTTTGTGCTAACTATCGTATATAGTTGTGGTTTTGTGTTTTACTGTTGAATTGCAGGTTTTAGGGAGTTTTCTCCCTATCCCCGAGCCATTTGGAAGCAACCACGGCTTTACGAGATATTACGAGGCACGTAGGATGGTTCACGAGTTCTATGGGTAGTTTAGGAGGTCCCAAGACCCCTAAACGTGAAGTTTAGAGACCAAAGAGTCAAAAAGGAGGTTTCCGTACTCCGATCGGGCAAAAATGGCCCTATCGGGCGAAATTACATTGATCGGGTATTGAAGTTGCGGACCCGATCGGGCGAACATCATCGCACCAGACCCGATCGGGCATAGTGTGCCCGACCCGATCGGGCTGGGGGCTGCTACATCTCATTATGACGCTGCTTGAAAGGCGCCTTTCCTAGGCCATAATGCGCCGAGGCCCGATCGGGTGGATGCCTTGGGCCCGATCGGGTGGGCCGCATTTCGTTAAATCAGATTGTTGGGCTGCCGCGTAGAGGACGAGAAGCAAAAGGAGGATATTTGGTATTTGACCCGATCGGGTGGAGGCCTCGGGCCCGATCGGGTCTGGTGCACATATTCGCGGAATTCGACTTTTTATTTCCGTTTTTAGTGAACTTAAGGGGGTATTATAAATACCTTTTTCCTCATTATTTAGGGCCATCTTTTATTCATCTTATTACTGCTTTAGACTCTAGTTTATTTCTCATTGTTCTTAGTCTAGTTTAAACACTTTAGATTAATTTAGAGGTGATCAAACCTATTTCGATTTCAATAAAAGTTCCTGCTTTCCGTCAATTGGTACTCTTTCCTATCCTAATCTCTTTTGTTATTCTTGATTGCTTAATTTATTTATTTAATCGTTCATGATGCAATTGTTAGGGTTTTATATTTGTTTTGTCGTTGTTAATTCGATCATGTCTGAGTAGTCTCTTTCTAGGGTGTTAGATAGGAAAGCCATGTTTATACCATGATTGTGATTTAGATTTCTATCAATTTCTAGGGCTTGATTAGGGTGATTGTGATGTGGTTTGTTCTTTATTGAGTAATTAATGTTATTGCGCTATTTCATTGGTTGCTTGTGGTTAATAGTTGTTTGCACAGATCCGTCTTACGACTAGAGGCCTAGGACACATCAGTAGTTCTGATTACGTTAGTGACCATGCGGCGTATGTTGAACTATGAGCGTTGATCTTAACCATAGCTCAACATAGGCTCTAATCTCCCGACTCTTGACTTAGGTTTTGATAGTAGTTGACCCTATTTGATTGGTATAAGCATGGTGGACCGACCTAATACCCTAGGTTTTTAGTCCATAGTTAATTCCTCGATTTATTCCATCTTCTGTAGTTTAATCATTAGTTTAATTAATTCTTCCCTGATTTCATCTGGAGTAGCTGAATTGGTTGAATATTGATTTAGAAACTCTGTCTCCCTGTGGATTCGACCCTGCTTCCGCTGACTACCTAGTTAGAGGTCTGTAGGTTTATTTTTTATTAGGTGATACGACTAAAACCCCATCAGCGGGTAGTGAAAGTGTTTTCTGGGAGGATCCGGGGTTTGCTCTGTTTGGGCACTGTATTAAAACTTAATAGGATCAAGGTGTCTCGGCGATATGTATTTCCCTGCCCCTAAGCCATGCTTGAGTGCACTTTGGTGCACTTCATTAAAGTGAAGCGCACTTGAAAAAAGTGAATATCTCTTTAGTGGTCTTTTTCCTGTACCTCATTCAGGTTTTTTTGCAGTTCATCGAAATCACCTGGCACATACCCAAAATGCACCAGCATCCCGATCAGCTTGCTTTTTAGAATCCATTTCCATCATTAAAAACTAAGTATCCTCCACTGATTTTATTTCCACTTAAATTACATCACCTATGACCTTTTCCCTATTGCTGTCAGCCTGTTACTGTCACTGTGTTGTGGGTGTAGAGGTACCACCCTTCATCCCTTAGGGAACAAGGGCATCATACAACTTGGAACAATAGAGCAATGATACAAGATGAAAGGGAAAGACCAAGAATGAAACCAAAGACTACAAATTAAAAATAGAACTAAAATTAACCAATGTGAAAACTACTATTTTTGCTTGCTCTCTCAGTCCTCAGAGCCCATACCACAAGGCGGGGGTTTAGTGTCTAATGACTACACTGCTAGGGAGAATGTAATGAACTGACTTGATATGACCAAGAAGGAATGATGAAGACAATAAGTTTAATAGATAAATATTGAAGATACAAAATATAAAGAAAAGTGCAACCTTTCGAGAGGCTTGTTTTCTCCCAATTTCAACACTCCTAGAAACAACTAAGTTACACGATTATTCTGACTGCCCCCTCTCTATCTTCTTTTCCTCTTTTATTACCATAATGACTAAATTAAATATAGTAAGTCAATGAGTTTATTAATTTAGCAAAACCCATGGATCCAAACAATAAATCCCATGAAATCTTCTGTTTATTTTAAATATTGCCCTTATTATTCTTGCTATTTATTTCGTAACCAAAATCTATCAAGTGTTAGAACTTGTAACCGGGTAACAAAGATGAACACAATGTAAACAACAACGAACAAACCGTCCTCTAGGCGTGTATGGGAACACTTTCCCAACAGCGATATTCCGACCCTATACGAAGCACGGGTTGCACGGAATTCACGTCCGAGATACAAAGAAGAAATCAGTGATTATCACGCTCGTATGAGAATCACAAAATGAGAACAAACGTAATTATGATTTTGATTTGATGATCAATTTAGAGAGAAAACTTTGAGAGTGCTTTTTAGAGAGAAAGTATTAAACTTCTTCCCCTTCATCTGTGATAAAACATCACGTATATGCACGTCAAAGGCAAAGAAACGGACAATAACCGCCCAAAAGCCAAAACCGCAAAAGCAAAGCACGCACAATCAGTGGCCTGTCGCGAGTCGCGACCCCCCTCGCGAGTCGCGAGGTAGTGCTGCCCTACTGCTGGGTGGTGCTTCCTTGCTGCTGGGCGAGGTAGTTTCCTTTTGCCTACGTTAAGTCCAATGCACAAAAGCTATGGCTTACGTTACATCCAATGCCTACGAGTTACATGTTCACTTAACCGTAAACACCAATGTGCACATCAACGTAACTTGAACCACGACACCGTAACCAAGTAATTCAAGTTATCGTTACATGAAGATTAACCAACCAAATACTTTAAATTATCCAACAATCCTCCCCCATTTAGAGTATTCTAAAAGATAATAAGAACCAAAACATCATCAAAACAAACAACCTAATGCATCAATGAAAGTGTACTAAGAATTGAACTTCCACCTAGTATAATATACATTCCAAGAATCCGTATTCGAAAGGTGTCGCAAGCGATTGAACCAATCTCAATACATAGTGGAAAACTTGAAGATACCATACACACAAGATTAACTACTTGAACTCATTAAACTTGACACTTAAAGCCATGTGTCCGTATCATTCATAAGTGTATCATAGCTATGCCCCTATAGCTACTTGAAGCGGCTAAACTTCACACTTACATAGGTAGAACTCTTAAATAAACATGCCACTATGACAAGGCATAACAAGAGAACTATTAAGATTTACAACCTCTTATCAACATCATAGTCAAAACAAGAACAATACTTAGAGGATATTTACAAATTTTCTTCAATCATCAAATGAAGGAATTAATCTTATTGAACTTAAGACCCAACGTCTTATTGGGCGCTAAGTTAAGATTCCCTCACTCGTGATTAACTAAGAGCTCCAATCCAAGACCGATTGCCATCCTCTTCACCGTATCTCTAGCCAAGGCCTTAGTGAAACAATCCGCTAGATTATATGTAGTCCGCACATAGTCAACATTAATAACACTATCCTTGATAAGTCCTTGAATATAGGAATGCCGCACACCAATGTGCCTTGACTTACCATTATAAACTTGACTATATGCCCTTGCCAAAACTGCATCGTTATCACAATGTATCGCTATGGGCGATATTGGTTTTGGCAACAAAGGAATCTCAATCATGAGATTCTTTAACCACTCTGCCTCTTTACTAGCCGAGGACAAAGCTATGAACTCCGAAGTCATGGAGGAGTCCGCAATGCAAGTTTGCTTCTTAGAAGCCCAAGAGATAGCACCTCCCCCAAGTAGAAAAACGAATCCACTTGTGGAAGAGTGATCCTCTCTATTAGAGATCCAACTTGCATCCGAATAACCTTCTAAAACCGAAGGATATCCACTGTAGGATAAACCATAATCTTTGGTTTTCCCCAAATACCTTAAGACACGACAAATAGCATGTCAATGCTTCATACTAGGGTTACTAGTATACCTACTAAGCTTTCCTACCGCAAATGCGATATCCGGCCTAGTATTCGTCATAGCATACATCAAACAACCTATGACCCGTGCATACTCAAGTTGGGATACCGCACTACAATCATTTGGCAATAATTTTTCACTTGGATCCATAGGAGTTGATACAAAAGAGCAATCACTAACATTGAACTTCTTAAGGACTTTTTCAATGTAGTGTGTTTGAGATAAACTCAATTTTCCATTGCTTCTTTTAATTCTTATGCCTAGAATGACATCCGCTCTCCTAAATCTTTCATCGAGAACATTGATGATAGGAAAGCTTTTGCCCACTCAACTTGTGACAAATCAGTCCCAAAAATCCACATGTCATCTACATATAGACAAATCATAACACCATGACCTAAGTCATCAAATTTGCTATATACTCACTTGTCCGAATTATTCAACTTTAATCCGTTAGACAACACAACCTCATTAAACTTTTGATGCCATTGCTTGGGTGCTTGTTTTAGCCATACAAAGATCTAACGAGTTTGCAAACTTTACCTTCTTGACCTTTTACAACAAACCCTTCGGGTTGTTTCATGTAAACCTCCTCATCTAGCTCTCCATTTAAGAATGCTATCTTAACATCCATTTGATGGATCACAAGGTTGTGTATAGCCGCAAGAGCAATCAACAACCTTATAGTAGAGATTCTAGCAATGGGTGCATATGTATCGAAATAATCGATACCTGGCTTTTGGGAAAAGCCTTGAGCCACTAACCGGGCTTTGAACTTATCAATAGTTCCATCGATTTTCATTTTCTTCTTGAAAATCCATTTACACCCAATAGGTTTACACTTGGGAGGCAAATCCGCCAAAACCCATGTGTTATTCCCCATGAAGGAATCCATCTCATCATCAATAGCTTCCTTCCAAAAAGGAGCATCTTGAGATCTCATGGCCTCATCATAAGTCAAAGGATCACCTTCCACATTAAACACATATGGAAATTTAGTCAAAATAGAACTTCTAGATCCTTCAACTAAATATACATGAAAATCCGGGCCAAAGGATTTCTCCTTTCTTGCCCTTTTACTTCTCCTAGGTTGTGATGAAGTCGATGCTACATTCTCTTCTAGAGTTTGTTCATCTAATTCTTGATCATTTAATGACCGATCAACTTCTTGTATTATGGTACTTGGAGTTACTTCCTTAGGTCTAGGAATTGATGAATATCGATTTTCATCAAAGATTGCATCTCTTGACTCCACAATAGTGTGAATTGACCTAACGTCATTTTGTTCTATAACATAGAACCTATAGGCCTTGCTATGAATAGCATACCCTATAAAGATGCATTCAACTCCCCTTTCACCTAACTTTTTACGTTTAGGTTCCGGCACTTTTACAATTGCCCTACAACCCCAAACTCTAAGATAACTTAGATTTGGTTTTCTTTTGTACCACAATTCATAGGGTGTAACTTTGTTCTTTTTCATAGGAACGCGGTTTAATAAATAACAAGCCGTTAAAACCGCTTCACCCCAAAATCCATCACTTAAACCCGAATAGGATAACATAGAATTTACCATTTCTTGTAAAGTTCTATTCTTTCTTTCCGCTATACCATTTTGTTGTGGTGTATAAGTCGCGGTTCTTTCATGTATAATTCCTAATGATTGGAAATAACTAGGATCATGGTATTCACCACCCCTATCGGTTCTAAGCCGTTTTATTTTGTCATTTAGTTGCAATTCAACCTCGTTTTTATAGATCTTAAACTTATCTAGAGCTTCATCTTTAGTTAATAGAAGATAAACATAACAATACCTAGAATTATTTTCCATAAATGTTATGATATACTTCTTATTACCTAGAGAAGGAGTGCTATGGAAATCACATAGGTCACTATGCACCAAATCAAGCAAATTAGTATCTCTTTCCACATTATTTGGGAAAGAATTTCTGGTTATCTTTGTAAGCATGCATGTTCTACACTTCTCTATGCTTGGATCAAAACTAGGAATCAAATCATCCTTTGACATAGAATATAACTTTCTATAATTAACATGACCAAGCCGATAATGCCAAAGAGAAGAACTATCATTAACAACGCAAACATTGTTTAATTTAACAAAGTATTCGAAATACTTAATTTGAACATACCATTACATAAATAACCCAAACCTACAAACGACCCACCTTTAGATAAAATAAATTTGTCCGACTCAAATACCATTTTAAAACCTATTCGATTCAAGATAGCTCCCGAGACTAGATTCTTTCTAAGGTCCGGAGCAAATACAACATCTCTTAAAACAAGAGACTTTCCGGAACTAAAAACTAGCTCAACTTGTCCTACTCCTAAGACTTTAGCAGTAGAATCATTTCCCATGTAAAGAACTTCTCCTTCATCCGCCTCCTTGAAGGTCTTGAAAAGAGATCGTTCCTTGAATACATGTCTTGAAGCTCCCGAATCGATATACCATGAACAATCATCCTGTACACAAAAGATTTCAGAAATCGTACACACATAATTCAAAACCGAATTAAGTGAAACTTGTGCACAAGTACCTTGCTTGGGTTGGGTATGGCTTGACTCGCCTTTCCCACCACCATGCTCATTCTTGTTCATCTTTTTCTTCCAAATGGTGCAATCCTTCTTGAAGTGATCGAGCTTTCCACATTCCCAACAAGCTCGTTGTTGTCCTTATCCACCAAACTTTGGTTTCTTACCATAGTTTCCCTTGGTGAAGTTATGTGCCCTCTTCTTAGGTTTAGAGTCATGAGACTTTCCATCCTCCACCATGTTAATAGTGGATGAACTAGGATTTACCTCCTTTTGACCATCTTGAACCCGAATGCCCTCTTCAATCCGAAGATGAGCACCCAGTTGTTCAATAGTCATTTCATCTTTCCTATGTTTCAAGCTATTTCTAACATCTTTCCAAGAGGAGGGTAATTTGTCGATTATTGAAGAAACGGCAAATGTTTCATCCATACTAATATCGTGTTGTTTAAAGCTTCCTAAAATTCTTTGGATTTCATGGAATTGCTCCATAATTGGCCTAGACTCAACCATTTTAAAGTTTTATTAAAATTGCTCACTAGAAATTTCTTACTAGAAGCATCTTCGGACATATATTTAGACTCTAAATCATCCCAAAGAACTTTAGCGGATTCATAGTATTGATAAATATCAAAGAGATCATCGGACATACCATTGAGAATGTGACCACAGCATATGTAGTCGTCGTTCTCCCACTTCTTCCTCTTCCTAGTAGCCTTAATCGTCTCATCATCCACTTCAATGGGCTTCGGGGATGTGAGAACGTACACCACCGCCAAAGAGATAAGAAGAAAGTGCATCTTCTTTTGCCATCTACGGAAACCCACGCCTTCAAACTTATCAAGTTTGTGGAAATTCGCTGTCATCTCACGAAGTGTAGCCATCTTTTGAAAATATCTCTTTTGGATTGTTAGAACTTGTAACCGGGTAACAAAGATGAACACAAGATAAACAACAACGAACAAACCGTCCTCTAGGCGTGTATGAGAACACTTTCCCAACAGCGATATTCCGACCCTATACGAAGCACGGGTTGCACGGAATTCACGTCCGAGATACAAAGAAGAAATCAGTGATTATCACGCTCGTATGAGAATCACAAAATGAGAACAAACGTAATTGTGATTTTGATTTGATGATCAATTTAAAGAGAAAACTTTGAGAGTGCTTTTTAGAGAGAAAGTATTAAACTTCTTCCCCTTCATCTGTGATAAAACATCACGTATATGCACGTCAAAGGCAAAGAAACGGACAATAACCGCCCAAAAGCCAAAACCGCAAAAGCAAAGCACGCACAATCAGTGGCCTGTCGCGAACAGCGACAAGCATCGCGAGTCACGAGGTGCTTGTCGCGAGTCGTGACCCCCCTCGCGAGGTAGTGCTTCCCTGCTGCTGGGTGGTGCTGCCTTGCTGCTGGGTGAGGTAGTTTCCTTTTGCCTACGTTAAGTCCAATGCAAAAAAGCTATGGCTTACGTTACATCCAATGCCTACGAGTTACATGTTCACTTAACCGTAAACACCAATGTGCACATCAACGTAACTTGAACCACGACACCGTAACCAAGTAATTCAAGTTATCGTTACATGAAGATTAATCAACCAAATACTTTAAATTATCGAACAATCCTCGCGAGGTAGTGCTGCCCTGCTGCTGGGTGGTGCTGCCTTGCTGTTGGGCGAGGTAGTTTCCTTTGGCCTACGTTAAGTCCAATGCACAAAAGCTATGGCTTACGTTACATCCAATGCCTACGAGTTACATGTTCACTTAACCGTAAACACCAATGTGCACATCAACGTAACTTGAACTACGACACCATAACCAAGTAATTCAAGTTATCGTTACATGAAGATTAATCAACCAAATACTATAAATTATCCAACATCAAGTCCCATATTACTCTCATTCTCATGATTTTATTTCAAACTTAGGCTGGTTCAGAGAATATTATGGAGAATTTGATCTATCTTTGAGTTTCTGATATGGTTTTAAATGGTTGTGTTCATTGAAAACATAGGATGTTTGGTTATATTGTGCACCGTGTTCCCCTTAAATGAATATCCCTTCAATTAAGAATCAAAGTATAAAACAAAGAAAAATGTTTGTTATGTGGCTGTTTTTTCCTCCTAATTCTTTTTGGACTCTCTTTTTTGATGAATTTGCCAGGCATCCAGAACTTTCGTTGCATATCATACCTGTGGATTGGATGCACTGCGCGATTTACACAAGGTATTTTATTTATTCTTTCTAGCAACTTCCCCCGTTCCCCTCTCCCCTTTTTGGGTTAGTAAGCAAAAATATTACAGTATGGTTGTAATCCTTAGCTAAGTACTTGTATTATAGTTGCTAACTTTATACTTAGTCTTTAATCTGTAGTTCATTGTTAGCCATGTAATGAACTGATGTTTGGGTACTGCCTATCTATCTCAGGCATCTAGGACTGTCACCTTTTTAAAGCCTGAATAACATTTGTTGTTTTATACTTGCCCTGCCCAAACTGATCAGGGCCCATGGCCCTTAGCAGTTCCCTTTATTACCTCACAAATCTGCCTCCAGTACCAATTGCATGCCTGAGTAGGTTGGTAATCAGGCCAATTTCTCCCCTCTTAAGTACACTGAATTCGCCGATTTCACCCATACTGTCTTGTTTCTGGGATCCTGCCTATACATGTTTCCAAAGTATAGCTAAGTTCCAGGTTTCAACATCTCTAATTCCAAGGACACCCCCTAAACTTCTTTCTCCTACAAACTTGGTCCCATGATATAGCACCAGGCAAAATACCTTACCAAACTACAAAAAGTCTACACAAAGAGCATTAACTCTATGTACAAATTTGGGAATCCCCATAATCTGAGCCCAGAAGCACTTATGCGTTATGCTCATTCACTGAGTTACTAGCACAAGCCTAGCAGCAAAAGACACATCCCTACCTAGGTGCAAGGCGAGCATAGGCGCTGAGGAAAATGCTTTTCATTGGCTGAGCGCAGCAACTACAGGAGGCTTGCGCGTTGTTGCTTTTCTGTTGTGAGGCGCAAGTTTAGGAAAGAGATCATTTTTTACACTTTTGAACTTGTTGTTGTTGTTTTTTCCCCTACATGTTGCACGTGATGTTGTTGACAGTTGTCCCTTTTTCTGACTTTTGAAAGAGAAAAATTGTGCATACTCATATCACATACATCGATTTAGTTCGTTTTTCAATAATTCGATTATTATTCTCTTCCTGTATGCTGATTTTCATTTGTTCATATTCGTCTGATTTAGTTGTATAGTGTATTATTCTTGACGAGCTCTTATCTCTTGTGATCATATTTATGCAGGTGGTTAAGTTGGCTGAATCTGAAAAATGGACTGTTGGACACATTTGGAAGAAGTTGAATGAATTTATCCAGCTGAAACATGAGACAGATTTCTTTTCGTACATCTTGAACAGATAGATGGTTCTTAGCGATTAGCCACTAGCAGTAACATTAGCTCTTGACTCTTGACTCTCATTATCCACTAGCATTAGCTCTTGACTCTTGACTTTTGTATATGCGATAACATTAGCCACTAGCACTAGCATTAGCTCTTGACTCTTGAATCTTGTATTGGCGATAACATTAGCCACTATTTTGTCTACATATGCTTCTTCAAACCTAATGGAAGTTGTTCTAGTTACCCTTTCAATATTTGCTCTGTATCAAAATCTAGTGAATTTTTTGTTCTTGAAAGTGATACGGTTAACAACTGTGTTGGTATGAATAGGTTACATGGGTGCGTCTAATTTGATGGACATCTTCGCTTACAATTAGATCTAGTAGGGTGGCTGGTTTAAGAATCCAAGGTTTTTGTTATATGCTTGTATATATGTAGTCATGTTACGCATTCAATCAACTTTTGCGGCATTTGTGTGAATTGTTTGTATATAGACAATTGCATGTCTATTATCCAAGCTATTGTTTGTATTGGAGTGATCAGGGGAGCTGTTTTTGTAGAAGTGATGTTAGATGCAGTTTAGGGTTCTTGACTAGTGCATGAAGGGATGATTGTGTAGGGTCATGGTAGTCGACTAGTTGATCATGTGTTGGTGACCTCATTGCCCATGAATGAGTTGTGTGTTGGGGATGCTGTTGGTATCGTCATTGGGTATGAATAAGCTTGTGTTGAGTGAGTTAGCAACTATGTGTGCGTCGGAGGTGTGTGTTGCTCGTTGCTCTATTCGAGTATGTTGTCATTGTTGTATGAGATGTTGCCATTATTATCCTCACTTAAAGTATTGATAATCTTCTTTTCTAGCACTCTCCTTTTTTCTTTTTTTCTTTTTTCCCTCTCTTCTGATAGACAAAAACTACTGAGTATATGAATTTCATTGCTTTTGTGTTCTAATAGATGGACAGGACCTGTAGATGGCAGTGGCAACAGGGTGGTCCAAGTGAATTTGAAAATCAAATACTAAGGTAGTTTGCAAAAAGTGTTTGTGGTGGTGGTCATTTGAATTTTGTGTGATTGGTTGGGGTTGTAGTGTGGGCAGCAATGATGGCTCAAAAAGGAGGAAAACGAGGTGGCATGGGTGGCGGTGATCCAGTGAACGTAATTGCAGTAGTGAAGGGAAACAAAAGTGTTGGATGGTTGTGGTCAAGGAGAGTGGCAGAGGTGGCATGGGGCCAGTGGCGGATCCAGGATTTTCGAGATGGTGGTTCACCATTAACCACCAATCACATATTGGAATCAAATTTTTTTATCAAAAGTACTATATAACAAATTTCATTCCAAAAGTTAAAAATAAAAATAAAAATTTATATGACAACTACATAAGACTTGAAAATGCAAACAAATAGTGCTACAAAATACAAAAAGAAATGTCCAAGTAGTACTACTAAATACAATCAAATAGTACTACAATCTTTGATTGAAAGCTCACTAAAACTTTTCACATTCCAAAACCTTTCATCTTCTCTAACCGCAACAATGAAATTCTCAAGTGCATGATCAAATAAAATCAATTCTTAGAAATTCTTTTTTATTGGATTTTGCAAGTTAAATCAAGCAATCACATCAAAACTCCAACGAAAAAAGGTGAAAGCGAGCAACTTAGTGGAAGGAAATTAGTAATTTTTCTGTATGTTATGGCAATTCACCAACAGCAACAATATACAGATCACAAGAAGTAAAGATATAGATCCCAGCAACTTTGGAAGGAAATTAATTATCTTTTACAATTAATCAATTCTCAAGAAAGAAAAATGAAACTCTAATATGTAAATTCAAACAAGAACTAATTGTGATTTTAAAGGATTCTTATAGCAATAATTTCGAGTAATTTTATGCAAAATTTATGATCTAATTTCGAGTAATTTAGAGTAAAACCCATTTTATAATTACAGTGTCACAAGCCAAAAAAAATTCAATCGGACAAGATATGATATTTAAATTACCAGTGATCTTAACAATTACAGAATAATTAATCTTTGAAATATATTGTTATATATTTGTTTGGGTTTATATTTGTAGGCTTGGTATTAACTTGAATGCACTAGGATATAGGTCTAGCATAGCAACGTGGCTATACCCTATTTTCTTTTAAAGGAGTTGGCTTTACCCATTTCATAAGTTGTATATAAACTTCACTTGTGGGAATTGTTAGGCAAGAAATCAGTTTCTTCTTCCAAATATTAGACCTAGCAGACCTAAAAATAAAAAATAAAAAAACAAGGCTTTCTTCTTCCTTTGAAGACTGCGTGAAATACTGCCATCGCCGTTGATGGTCTCTTAACTGTCTTTGTGAAGCAGCAGCTTGCAAGGGTGAGAACAGAGGAGATAGGGTGGGAAAAGCGAATAGCAGTAGTGAGCATTTAATGATTCTTGTGCAATTTTAATTTTTTTTAGAAAAAATATTTCCTGGGTGTTATACACTAGCTCCGCCTCTGCATGGGGCTGTGGTGAGTTGTAGTGATTGAAGAAATGAAGTTAAAAAAAATTGTGGCCAAACAGTCGTACTTCTTAAAAACATAAACTATTTATGGAAGCTTGGCTAAACGTACCGTAAGTATATATATACGGATTACGGAGTAATACAAGTCATCATTTTATCGGAAATGATCAGGGAACATTGTACGCAGTATTTAGATTCAAATTAAGGAGGCGTTCTATTCATCTTATTTCAGATCTTATCTAATCAGATCTCATCAGATTTCATAATGCACCCTTAGTAGCTTTAGAGTTTGGGGTTGAAATCACTATTTCAAACCTCTTCCTCTTGCTATAAATTATTACAGCTAATTTAAATATAGTTTCCACCAAATCACATGCCAAGTCGAAAGCCCAAATCCACCAAGTCCAAAGCCCAAAGCCCAAAGCCACCTAATAATCAATACAATAAAATGTTCCAAAATCCAAACTGAAAACGTACTACCCTGTCCAACAAAGTTTGTAATATTTGGAATGTTTGGAGTCAATATTTGTAATCTTTTTACTGTTAATTCTCTTTAATATGTACAATATGTTAAAACCTTATCAATTGAGATCTTGGCTTTCATTTTCCAAATATGTAAATTTTATAATTTCTAACCATATGAAGTTAAAAGACATTTATGGGCAAACGTGTGTTTTAGAAACCATGAAAAAAAACAAATGTTGGAAACTTTTGTACACAGAGGAAGTAGTACACAATACTTATACTAACTTACAAATGTTACAATAACCATCATGCAAGCTTGTAAAGTCGTTCATTAGTCTACCACTTATATATATTACAATCCGATTTGGTACAAGAAAATGGAAGAATGTCTTCAAATGTTGTGTTCTTCATTGTTTCATGCATCAAAAAGTGTCCAGGGACTACAATTTTATATTAGGAAAACAGAGAATTAAAGTTAGAGCATATAAATATGTATTCTTAAGAAGATAATGATACAAATATAAATTTAAAGTTAAACAAAAAGTAAAATTGGAAAGGCCAACATACGACACACCGAACCCCATTGACATTCCTAGTCCCAACTTTGAATCTATTTCAACTTTTTTGTCCTTTCGATTCCAGTCAAACAAACGAAGAACAACGTTTTATAAAATCACATTTTTCATTAAAATTTGTTTTCCTTCAAAAGTGTTATTTCATGTAAATTGATTTTCTTCAAAATAAATGAAGCCTTAATTCTAATAACAAATTCCTTGGATACAGATATATTTTATACCAACATTTGATAATTGACGATAAGGTAATTAGGCAAAAGGAAAGATGGCACAGATCATTGAAGCAGAAGTGTTGCGTTTGGAGGACCCAAAAGCTGATTATGAGAAGTTGAACTTAGAGATAGACACCAAGGCAGCTAACCAGGATAAGGCTTCGGAGCAAGTGGTATTGTCAACTTATACGACAAACCTTAGCAAGGACTTCCTAAGTCTAATTGAGAATCGTGTTTGGGTTGGCCGTTTGATTACTGGTTTTTCAAATCTACCCACCGGATACTACTCCGTTCCTCATGAGGGCGGCACTCTTCCTGTTGGCATCAAGTACGGGGTTGTTTATGCTAGTGGTCCTGCTGATCGCAACTGCTCGTAAGTGGATTGTGGCTTTTGATACTGCTGCTCAGAAAGTAAAGCTTTCTCCATCTTGTTAGTTAGCTAACTAATCTCATACTGGTTAGTTGTAGTAGTCCTGTTTTTATAATAGTCTGTCTCACGTAAAACTTGTTTTATGCAAATTTTTTAAGGCTTATGCTGAAGCTGGACCAATGGGTCCAGTTAATTGGAACGTTATTGAAGTTAAACTTGGTCTGTCTGAAAGCAAGAGTGTGTACGTCGATCCTGCTCTTGGAGGCCGCACTAACGCAGAGATTGATGGTCTTGTTGCACGTGGAACTTTCCGCAATTAACTTGCCTGATCGAACCAAATGATCATCTGTGGTTTCCATATAAGTATCTTGTTACTTTAATTGAATAAGATCATCTCTTCATGATTATCCTACGACCTATGATACGTTGCTTTGTATGTCATCCCCATAAACTATGTATGGAATTTAAGCTCTTTTATATATGCTTGTGCCAATAATCTGTGTTATAATTTCATTGTGCAATTGGTACTTTAAGGGTAGTACAAAGTATTCAAAAATGTGAAGTTAAAGATCTCAACTATAAAAGTTTGGGTTAACTTTTCCATTTAAAAAATTGCATGTTAAAGATCTCAACTATTAACAAATGACGTTACTTTCATTAGATATACTACCTGCGCTCTTTAATAACCTCTACATATAGAGTTTCACGCGTCCCAACGCACAACTTTGAACGCTAACAACTCTAATTATGTTTAAGTATAAATTGTGGAAAGTTGATTTCGATTATAAGGAAACTTCGAGACAAATCTAAGAAGATCACATTTGACTATGTTTATCCTAGTATATAAAAAGCATTATAATTGTTTCCAAGGAGGTGTGAAAAGTGTAAAATGAGAAATGCAGTGTTTATTAATGTACAAAAACAAGAACCTAAGGGCTTAATAGTTGTCAAGGAATAGGGTCCAATCAAGGTGGGTAGGGGTGGATGTCAACAAAATTGTTCATAAATAGTTCGGAATCGGTTCGATAAAAGTTCTTCTAGAGTTCGGTTCGTTCGTTAATGAACAAAACATGAGCTTGAATTTATAGTTCGAAAACTAGACGAACCAAATTCAAACTTAATGATGTTCGACTCAAAAGCTTGTAAACTAGTTCATTAAAGAAAAATGATGCATATATATATGCAAATGTTAGATAACTTTTTCAATCCAATACCTATATTATTGATTGAGTAAGAAAATAAGGTAAATTTTGACATAACTTATCATCCAAGCAAAATACTATTGTAGCATTGATTATAAAAATGTTAATATTGTGCTTATTGTTGAAATATACATTTTACCCTTTTGTTGAGGCCAAGCTCGAAAAAGCTCGAAGCGCTACTCGAAATAAATAAATTATTTTTATCAAGCCTAATTTGATAAGGATTTTCGAACTCGAGGTGAGTTTGAGTTTGAGTTCGAATTGATAAATTTAAACCAAACCAAGCCGAGCCCAGAAGGTGAAGGCCCTATAAATTGGTAAAACATTAACCCAATCTAACCGGTATGTCATAATAGAATAAAGTTACAAAGTTAAGAGGGGTCAATTTCACAATCAAATAAAGTTATGAGGGCAAAGCGTTTCCAAAAAGTATAAGCGCTACATGGAACCCCCTAATATCAGGCTACATCACCTATTGAACCACCATTATGCTATCATCGACAACCATAAAGCATAGAGGAAAAATCAAACACTATACCTCTTTCAATAAAAATCTCACCACTTTTCATCTCAGGCAACCATGAGTAATGATACATTTTTTCATATTAATATTTAAATCACTCATCACAAAAGAGAAAAATAAACGAAAAAGGGAAACATAATTAAAATCTGCTCAAAATCAAATTAAGATAAACTATTAAACGTCCCAAATCGCCCATGCCACACTAGTTTTTCCATTAAGAAATCACGCATGTTTTGAAGTTTCCTAAAATATTCATGAGTTACACATAAAAACTTTATCTATATGACTATTGACCAAATGCACATTTATCATATAATGATTGCTATTTTTCCACATATGGAGTTAAACTGGTCAAAGAAATTATTTTGGGGTTAGATTTGCCAATTTAAGTGACATTTAAATATAAAAGACACCGTGTAATTCGACATATATTTCCAACTTAATGATATTGTTTAACGCTTATATACAATCCTTAGGATCAAACGCTTATTTATATATAGGGTCAAATGAGAAGATTTTTAAAAATGAGAAGGATTTTTTCGCAACTTTTGTGAACAAAATATGCAAATTTTGCACTCAATGTGATAATATAGTATTTTGAGAAAATAAATTAGTGTGATGAATTTAACGATGCAAATTCTCTATAAATATAAAATACATGATAAGAATAATGCACGTTTGGTTCAAAAAATAAGGAGTACAATCCTTTGCACACTCGATTTCAACTCTTTTTTAATTAGCAACACCAAATATAACCCCAAATTGCAGTTTAATTTTCTAACCTACAGGATTTGTCGATTGTACAAATCCTAAAAGAGTAGTCTAGTGGGAATAGGACAATGTTTAAGATAGTACTATGAATTGACGAGGGTCTTATTCTCTTCTATCAAAAGGAAGAATGAGAAAGAATCAAGCAGTCCTTTTAATTGAAAAAGAGTCAAACTTTGTAATCATATTGGACGAGTAATTTTAAATAGCATATTCATTTCCGAACTTCCTTATGAATAATAATTACATAATCTAATCATATAAAGTTTATTAATAATTAAACAAAAAAGAATAAGCTATTAAATTATACTTAAAAGATGATTCTAAGTTAAATGGGATCGTTTTGGGAAACAAAGGGTGATAATTGGGATTATTTTGAGAATAATTAAAGGTGGGATTAATTAGAGAAGACAGGCAATAGTTGGGATTATTCCTGTTAATTTTCCCAAAAAAAAATTACAATCATCTTTTTTTTCTCTTTCTCCCTCTTCCTTCTTCTTCACTTGTTCATGAAAATAAACTCAATGCCTCCATTATTACCTTTACCTCCATTGTTATTTTTTTACCTCTCCCTCTTCGTTTTTCTTCTTCACCTCCATTGTTATTGTTCATGAAATACCTTCTTATTCTTCTTCTAGGATTATATAAATTTCTACATTGTTTTTATTCATTAATGGTGGTTTCGGATTGGGCCTGTGGTTGAAGAACAACTGCCTCATGTCTTTTGTTTGTTTGTTTGTTCTTCACCTCCATTAATGTTCATATTCGAGAATTATACTCAATGGTTGTTTGGTTTTTCAGATGATAAACTCCATTTGTTGCCATGAATTATAGTTATTATACCCATTGTTACATTCGTGTTGTTAAAATCGAGATGTTTTACCATTATTTGTTTTTGTAGAATATAGGTCGAAGACGGCTGCCATTGTTGGTGGTGTTGGAGTTTTACAGAGGTTGAAGACAACGTGGGTTGAAGACAACTGCCTCTCTTTAACCTAATTTTCTAAACAATTTTTTACGGGTTTGTCCCTAAAGCTATTTGGACATTACCATATATGTTATTACCTTTTGTGTGATGTCCGTTGTAGTTTTTTGGACAATACCATTTAAAAATGTAACCTACACGTTTCGTGTAAACAAATAGCCATGATTTAATTTTTTAAAAATGACATTAACAATAACCAACTTGTTAAATGGACATTACATTAGGTTTGAGAATCCTTGATTCACGAACAATTTATTAGGAAATCAAAAAAAGCTCTAGTTATGAACAATCCGTTTGTGATGACTCTTTTCGACCAAAAACATAACGACAAATAATAAAACACCTCGTTTTTCTTGATCGTATCTTTCCCATTTGATTCATGAACAATTCATTTTTATGTTATTGTATACACATTTGACTTATCTTAGAAAAATGATATTGTTTTAAAAAGTGACATTAACAATAACCAACGTTTTTAATGGACATTACATTAGGTTTGAGAGTCCCTTGATTCATTAACAATTTTTGAGGAAACTAAAAAATGTTGTATTTATGAACAAGCTGTTTGTGATGGACTATTTTCAACAGAAAACAATATGACAAAGAATGAAACACCTCTCTTTTCTCGATCGTCTCTTTCCCTGTAAGGTTCTATGTTATTCATATTTATATTATTGTTTACACATTTGACTTATCTTGAAGAAAATGATAGTTTTAAAAAAAAGTGACATTAACAATAACCACCTGTTTAAATGGACATTACATTATATTTGTGAACCTTTGATTTATTAACCATTTAAATCAAGAAACTTAAAAAAGCTCTAGCTAGGAACAAACCCTTTGTGATGGACTCGTATCGATCAAAAACATAACGACAAAGACTAATACACTCCTCTTTTCTTGGTCGTCTATTTCCCTCTCAGGTTTTAAGGTATTCATTCTTTGTATTGTTAGACACTTGACTTATCTGGAATTAAATGGAGACTTTTTTTAAAAAGTGATATAAACAATAACCATTTTGTTAGATGGACATTACATTAGGTTTGAGGGCCCTTCACTCACTAACAATTGAAACTATAAATGATATAAAAATATGAAGTATCAAATTTGAACTTTAAAATTTAAAATTTGAAGATGTTGTTTAGTATTTGAATTCCCCAAAATATGAAACATAAATTTGAAAATTTTAAAAGTAGATTTTAGTTTTTTAAAATTCGAAAAATTTGCCCTCAAGTAACCGAAAATATATTTAAGAAAAGGGTGGTTATCAACTGTTGTTCCCAAATAATCTGGTGTTGACACTTAGAGATGATTTTTTGATCAATATGAACAGAAATTTGCAACAAAGGCAACGACAACAACTATGTCTACTTGGATTTACGCCTATCTTACAGGTATTTTCATATGATTCATGTACATTTTTTGCTTATAAGGGTAAACATATGCTTCCCAACAAACCCTAAATTTCTACTTTATATCAGATTTCTTCTCATTTTGGTGGTAGTTATGAGTGCACTTATTTTCGGTCAAATGCAATGTAAATTTCAGAAAGTTTGGGCCATCGAAAATAAATTGCAATGGTTTTCAGACCATTCAATGAATCACATTCACTGAATCACTTTATTTTTTTGAAGGGAAAAGTCACTGAATCACAATAGTATTGCCATTTATAGTGATTTTAATGTAATGCATGACTTTTCCTTCGTCTGCTGAATGAGTGCCATTCAATTAATAATTGCGCCTTTCCATGTTCATTAGTTAATTTCATTTACACTGCTTCTGAAAATAAGGTCATGCAATGAATTCAAAACCTAACTCAGCCCCTATATAAAGCCTTGCCATTGCCCCCAATTTCACAACTTCTTCAAACCACTGATTCCTTTTTTATATATCCTTCACTTCCCTACAACATAAAATGGCTGAACAATCAGAATATGCCAAGCCATACACTTGCATCATTCACAACCTTCCTATCCACTATGAAAATGGAAAGCCTGTTGGAAGGAGTTTGAATGTCCTCAGGGACTTGTTACAGAGCTTTGGTTTCAAGGTACGTAAAATAACACCGAAGTGGACGCATCGAGGATTTATGGGCTATGCGTTCATCGAATTCGGAACGAGTGAGGAACATTTCAAATTGGCTTTTAAGCTTCAAGAGAAGTTTGAACAGGCTTCTCATGGTAAAGTGAATTGGTTAGGTTATGGTACAAAAAGCGGACCCTATCTATGGATGGCTAAGTCAAATGATGATTTACTTGCCAATCATCCAATAGACTTTACTTCCATCCCAGCTAGTTGGAGGAATGAAGCGCAAGCGGTCGCCAATGATGACCAAGCTGCTGTTTTTGATACAATCATAAGTTTCTTGTTATATTAGTTTTTCTTTTGTTTAAAATGGTGTTTTTAAGTTTACCTTCATTATGTAGTTTATTTCATTGTCCTGCTCCTGCACTAGACTTTTGGTTGTTGCTTACTTTATTTATCTTATCGTTTGCATTTTCAATTATATTTTATTGTGTGTTCTTCTCTTTCTTCTTATTATTTTGTCTTCCATATTAAATGATGATCAAAATGCTGTTTTTGATACAATTAAAAAAAACAATTTTTGTTTTTATAGAAAATTAGTAATACATCATCATGGTATTTTCAAACTCCTTAATTTTTGGGAGTTTAGATAGAGTGTAGTGATTAAAGAATTTATTTTTATTATTGCTTTGTTAGCAAATTCCTAAGTAGTGGATATAGAGGGGGGAGTGGGGTAAACTTTGGCGGGTAGTTAGGAATTAAGCTAGGTGTTGGCACCATTTATTAGATTAACTAAAGACTACAACGGATTGATACACATCATAACTCTAGCCATTTTTTATTCACCCTCTTACCTCCAAATACTTATGATGGCAGAATCAGATGTTATAGAACATTTGTATGATATAGTATGCATGAGCTTCTTTTTTTATGATTGTATTTCAAAGTTAGGAGTTAAATGTGTAGAAACTGCATTGTCTCATTGTGGATATGCTCCAACAATGATTATGCTCTTTGAAAATGAGCTATCTGTATACAGATCGGAACGTGGTTTACCATGCGATCAATTCCTTAGAGGTACCATAAGATAGCTTTGCGTAGTCATGTTTTTATTATCTATATATTATTTTCGTGCTTATATGTAGCTAACTTTTATTGCTTGATATTTAGAACCGACTGGAACACTTGGAGACAGGTTGACTCATATAAAGGATAGAATTCAAATGAGAATGTTCGTGAAGAATATCATAAAACTTTGTGGCGTTCAAGAAGTGGATGATTTAATGAAATATTCTTCAAAACTTCTTAAAGATATTATAGAGTTGGAGAAGAATTCTCTAATAGTAGAGAATGGAGAATATGATCAAATTCCCATCAATACAAATGGAAAGCGCGTCCTCGCTATACCAACAACAATTCTTGAAATTGTTAAGGATGAAGCAACCGGTAAACCATCTTCCGTTATTATTCCGGAGAAGCTTCCAAGGACAATGTTGTGCATTGATGTTTAATAGTTTTAAGCAGTAGAGTTGTAATATTTAGATGTTATGGATTATCTTGAGTTTATTGATATAATTTTGATTAGATATCTCGAATATCACAATTTGCAATCATTCATTCTTTCTTGGACGTTTTTTTTACTCCAATTGCAGTTTAGTACTTATTTACTCCAATACACTTAGTTTATCTCTCTCAAATTGTTAATAAAAAATAATACCCCTAGTTATGCAAATTATATATGAAATATGTCTTTTGACAATCTCATCATAAGTCATGTAAAAATAAAGGAAATATTATCACAATCTTACGCGCCTAATGAATCATTATTAATTTGGTTTTAACCTAGTATGCCAGTTATCATAATGTCCGCATATTGTTTAGGACATCTGTAAACACATCTCTCTATTATGGTAATGTCCACATATTTGTGTGGACATCATTGAACCTACACGTTTGGTCTTCCCTTCAATATACTATATTTTATTTACATAATCTTAATTAATATCAAAGTTTTGTTTCTCATGTGTATTTTGAATTTAGTTGTAGTTATCGAACAATGTATAGACTTTTTACAATCTTAGTAACCTTGTACCATAAAAACCTAAAGCATTATATCATATTGAAATCACAATTTGATGTTAATTGATCTATTCATTATATCAGATTGAAATCACAATTTGATGTTAATTGATCTATTCATTATATCAGATTGAAATCACAATTTGATTTGTTATGTTGTAATATCCACAAATGTTTATGGATAACTGTAAAGCAACAAATGTTAACCATGTTGTTTGTTAAAGCCTTTAATGTTCCTTTTTTATTTTCTATGTATGTATTTACGCACCTAATGACACATTATAAATTTGGTTTAAACCTATACTCGTGTGGACATATGTAAACCTAATATTCTCCGGTATGGTAATGTCCTTATATTTGAGTGGTCAAATGTAAACCTCAAAGTCCTTTGTTATGTTATTTTTATTTTATTTGATAAAAATTAGTCTCACAATCTGTTAAGAATAATAAAAACGAGTTACGCATTACATATTTGTAAAAGAAAGAGTTGAATTATTCAAAACACTATCTACACTTAGGAAGTTTGTTTATTAAAAAGATAGAAAATGTATATTTACTGTTTTGTTTACTGTTGATTTGTTATCACATTCCTTAATTTTAGGTGGTGGAGATTATGGGAGTAGAATGAACTTTCTGTTAATGGGATCATGTTTTGATTTTTCTAAACCGTTATGAATTTCCATACTATACAAATTGTTAATTAATTATCCATAAAAATTAATTAAAATATCCAAGAGTACGATGTATGAAATTTCTCTTTAATGCATTTTAATAAAACAAAAAATATATACTACTCATTTTGATAATGTCTATCAATTTTCATTCAAACAAACCACTATTAACGCGAAATTATTTCTAGAATGAATTATATATAAAAATAAAAATCAGTCTAATGCATCACTTCAGTAATCAGCAATTCATTAAATAAAAACACTATAAACTTCTATTTAAATAACTTTAAACGTAAGTATCTAATACTTAGTATTTGGTTCCCAGTCAAAGATTGTGGGAATTTTCATGAAATGACTAACTTCATAGCAGTCCTTAGCATTTGAAGCCTCTCCAGGTGAGAATACCCTTGGCATGAATTGTTTTAGTAAGTTAACAAAACTGAAGTTTGGAGGAAAAGGCGGTACAATTGGTGCTGCATTTAGGTCATATGGAGCATATGTCTCCCTATTTGTCTCCTCTTCAACAGGCGCATCTGCCACCTTCATCTTCTTTTCAGTTTCTTTGCCTTTGCCTTTGCCTCTACCCTTTTTGCTTCCTATGTCCGTTGGATCATCGACTTCCGATTCTTTTGGAGTAACCTTCTCCTTTTCAATGTCCAAAATCATTTTTGCTAGTTTGTCTCTCAACCACAAAGACTTGTCATACGAAGTTGACACCATCCTTCAAAGTTTGGTGCTAAGGCCATTTAGGAAAGCTAATCTTCCAAATGCTGCTTTCTCGTTACTATTTTTATCAAGATCAAACTTATCGCTTTCTTTTGAAAGATGTGCCTTAGCTCGGATTGTCCATCTTCGAAGAATGCATCCTTCAGGAATTTCCACCAAACCTTCGTATTTCATAACCGATAACATGTGCCGGCATGGGAATCCAATAGATTCTAGCTCGCACAGCAGCAATACATTGTTTGTAGTTTCAAATTGTGCACCACAATGTACTTTGCACCTTTCCTAACGCAATCATTTAGCCAGTACGTGTTTGTATGACCATCATAATGGTCCTTGTCTGTCTCGGTCTTAATTACAATGTGCCTAGACTCATAGTCAAGTTCCTTACAAAACATGTCATACGCCTTTCTTGTATACGTTTTTGCTGCAATGGTCTTTATCTCCGACAACACGCCACGTATAACAGGGAAGGTGTGTGTTGAGATGTAATCATCTTGATCTTCTTCAAATCTTATATGATCTAGAACTTGGTCGTATAACTACACAAAGCGGTATAACATTATCTTCTTGGTTAGAACCGTCTTTAGTGTGGCGTTCATAGACTCACATCTTTGTGTACTTCTCATACCTGGATTGACACACGCTACTTGAATCAATAACCGTAGTACTAGTAGGATGTTAGTTTATGAAACGTACCAAATTACAGTACTTATAATATAAAGCAATATGTTTATATTTTTTAATGAAGGTCATGAGACACACATACCAGCATAAAAATGTCCTACTAGGAAAGCCTCACCCCATTTTTCTTTATCCTTGTATAGGTCTAATGCCCATCTTTTATCTTTCACCGCATCATAAGCTTTCATTAATTCAGCCCATGCATCAATATACATGATTAATTCCATAATATAACTCTTCCAAAATATTTTATTGGTATAACGTCCATAGGCATAGTCTCTTGAATTCTTGCAATAAAGAATACTAAGCTAATATTGTTGTGAAATTAGGGTTATGGAGATAGAGAGTTGTAGGGGAGAATAGTCGTATCATCTCTTATTCCATATGAGGGGTATATATAGTGCAATATGTAGGTAACTTGCTTGGGGAACAAGTGACCTAATTACAATAGGAGTACACGACAACTAGTATATACAAGATATTATCTCCTAATAGACATCCACCATAATTTTTGTAACACTCCCCCTTGGATGTCTACTCCTGAAGATTATGCCTCGTTAAAACCTTATAAAAACCCTGTGGGAAAAATTCTAGTGAAGGAAAAAGGGAACATAATTCGTCATAATACGCTTGAGATGATGCCTCATTAAAAACCTTGCAAGGAAAACCCAGTGGGACAAAACCATGGTCAAGGGAAAAAGAGTGCAGCGCGTATCTACTCCCCCTCTTGCTTACATCATTTAAAATTATGGAACGATGCAATCTCTTGTGATCAACGAGCTTGTCAAATATAGTTATCAAGGAGTACTTTTGTTGATAAATTTGATGAATCTTCACTTAATTGGAATTTGTTGCACAACTGAACCACCATTATTGTTCTTCACTTCCATGATGCATGTTGCGTATATGAGAGCTTCTCTTCCTAAAATGGATCACAATCTTCTTGTATGTCTTTAATACAAATATAAAGGAACCTACTTCTGGAGGTCATCTAATATGCGGAATGATCAATACTTTGTCAAATACCCAAAATCAAGTCCTTTATGATACCAAACTTTATGTCAATGTAAAATATTCATATTATCATCTAATACTTCTGGAATTGGTGGTACATAACTAATAATATGACGCTTCTATATATTGTGGTACTTCTAGACCATCAATAATTTAGTTATGATTCTTCCTTTGCAAAAATTTGCAAAATGTTACTTTTTCCATAAGATATCCTTCAATTGAAATGAGTATTAATTTCAAGTACTCAAACTGCTGGTTGAGATATTATTAACCATATTCACTCTTAAAAATATGTTGATCATTCCAACCATATATAAATGTATAATTAGCCATGGTCTGCATTACATACTTTAATATGTATGTGTATGCATTTCACTAGAGGTTCATATATTTCATATATGGTTCTTCTGGAACTTTTCACGTATTCAATAATCCATCGTATATATATATATTGATATATGAAGACCACGATATTATCATATCTTTACTATGTGATTAGTAATTCAATAACCATTGAATTGCAGGAATAAATTATCATTCTTATAAATATTACCTGCAACGTATAAACTATAAAGTACTAAACATACTAAATGTGCATGCATTATGAAGAAGTCACATAAATAAAATATAATATATGAACAACAATATATAATATGATGCATGATGCTTTACTCTATCTATATGCACATTATTGTAAGACTCAAAATGCAAGACACTGTATAGTGTGGATTTTAGAAATCCATTTTTCGCTGGACTTCTGGTCCATGACAAACTTTTGATCATCATCATTCACATATCGTTGGACTTTTGGTCCATAATAAACTTTAATATGTCGACATGTTATTTTACAATAATATTTGAATACATTTTCAATTAGTACCATTATAATTTTTCTCTTATAATAGGTCATCTATTATAATTCAGATATCTATACTACTTCTAGGGTATTACATAAATTATGATATTAATATAACATTATTCCACTTTTAAAGTGTCAACTATATATATATATATATATATATATATATATATATATATATATATATATATATATATATATATATATATATATATATATATTTGGAACCGATCACACAATCTACACGTCAAGTGTAGCAATTTAAGTAAAATTGGCAAGATTTATCTCAATGTATACACATAGTATTTCTATGACCAAAGTGTATCTTCAACGCTATGCAACTTGAGTCATAAGTGGATACAAATCAAATCATAGATGTGCAACATATCTTGATAACACATAGAGAAAAGTTGGCATATAACATTTCAAATTTACATTATAGGGATCATCAATTTGTAATTTCAAATTATTCCAAATCTTACAGTTTTGCCAACTTATTCAAATTCTTCTCCCCCTAAGTTGGTAAAATTCCTCAAATATAGGGCCATCGAAATTCTTAACCAACTTAGAATATAATTTTCATGTGCAACAAATTCCATCTCTTCAGGAGAATATATTTCATCAAAATTTCATCTATGCCGGAGAATACTAATTACAGGGAGTATAATATTTATTGTGCAGTCAAATTTCATTTATATTTCTATTCTCGTGCTGACATATAATAGCCCCAATCAAGAGATTATTATTATCATGCAAATATCACTTGTATGTAATTTCAATAGATGGTGATATTCTAGTCCCCCAAGACTTTAATAATAAGCATTTTTTACTCAAAATTTCTCTCATACAAGTTCTTTTGATGAGCTTTTGATCATCCAATATCTGAGTATGTATTAGTCACTTTGGTGAACTTCTGGCCACCTAATATATGTTCATATACAAATCTGTTTAGTGTCAGTATTTCATCTCTTGAATTCTTGTATCGAATCAAATAATTCATATAATATTTCATGATTCGAGTCTAGCTCGATCTCATTGTTATGTCTTGTCATTCAATTCATTTCATATATCTAACATGAGAGAGCGTCAGCACATTATTTTTTTCATATCAAATGAAACTTCAGGTTTTCATGACGGGTCATTATTAAACCCGGATGGCCTAATTTAATTATCACATCCAATCACTTTTCTTTTGAACTTAAAATCTGGTCAGTTTTTCAACACTGATAATCACCTTATTAGACATACTTTATGCATGGCCATGAAGGTGAAGTGATTTTTTTTGAGGGAAAAAGCTAGTGCATTAATCAAGGGACAAAACGTCCATCAATACATAAGGCGAAATCTCACTTGGACAGTGATTTTCCCACCTTTGTTCAACACCAAAAGGCACTAGTCTAGCAAGGTGATGGGCAACTACATTCCCACCCCTTTTAACATGAGAAAACTGAACTAAATTAAAATGACAACACAAGCTACTAATATCCTCAAGAATAGAGTCTAAATCGGAGAGGAAGAACACTTCTTTAGTTAAGCGAGAAACCAACGGTTGACAATCCGTCTCAAAAATCACCTTGTCGAAGCCATACGCACGCCCCAACATCACAGCCATAGCGAGTGCTTTACCTTCCGCGATAGTTGGCATCCATCGAGCTTGGACACGTCGAGTAGCAGCAACTACAACGTCCCCCTTGTGATCTCTCGCCACCACTCCAAGCCCCACCCACCCATCATCCCGCAGCGAAGCATCCACATTCATCTTTACAATCCCTACCGGAGGTGCTATCCATTTGTTTGGGCTCGACTGAACCCGCCCACTGCTGCCCACATATGTACTCTTTGAGTACTTCTCATATTCTTCAACTTGGCGGTGTATCCTAGCAAGTAAGACCGGATTAGGGGTCATTTTGTCCTCGAAAACCTTAAGATTTCTATCCACCCATATATTCCACACAAGATAGCAAGCTCGTTGCACTAGTTTCATCTCAACTTCCTTCCATTGTAGCATCAAACCACACATCCCTCCATCATGCGCTGTTGGAATAAGGCTGCCGCAACCACTATTTTCCCAAAGAACCTGCACACGGATACAATCAAACAGCATGTGTGTTACAGTTTCGTCAGTAGCTCCACACCACGGGCACCTCGCATCTTCAAGTAAGTGACGTTCCTTCATCATAGCACGGACCGGCAACGACTTCGTGCAAAGCCTCCACAGAAAATGGCGGACCTTAGGAATCACCGCGAGCCCCCAAATGAAGATCCAAGCTTTATGAAACGCCTCAAAATTACACCCCTTTCCTAGCATATAAGTTGTTTTGACTGAGTACACCCCATCCTTAGAGAAAGCCCAAGTGATGACATCATTGGGGCGCCGTTCACTAATAGGTGTAGTTGCAACACACTTCCGGTCTCGCTCGTTCAGGAACAACGCCAGCTTCTCGTGCTCCTAATCTGCTTTCTCTTCACACATAAGCTCACTCACCCATTGTAACTCATCATTTCTAGCGCTTGTCAAGAAACGCCCTTCTTCATCAGCAACCCACGGAGCGTCCCACATATGGATCGACCTTCCATTCCCTACACGCCAGATAAGACCCTCCTTAACAAGAGATTTTGAGCCCCATATAATCTTCCAAGAGTAGCTGCACGAGTAACCTAGAGCCGCTTCAAAGATAGAGCAATTAGGGTAGTATTTCGCTTTCATCACTCGAGACACGAGAGCATTGTCATTTTGGCTTATCCTCCACACTTGCCTACCCAACAAGGCTTCGTTGAAGACGTTGAGGTTTAAACCCCAGACCTCCCACGCATTTCGGCTCACAAAGCCGCTTCTAACTGACCCAATGTATTTTCCTTTGTGTATCCGACCCACCCCACCAAAAACGGGCCATAGCCGATTGGAGATCATTCACCACGCCTATGGGCACTTTGTAGACACTCATAAGGTACGTAGGGATTGCTTGAATGACCGCTTTCAACAAAACTTCCTTACCCGCGCGAGACAAAAATTTCTCTTTCCAACCTCTCAACTTTTTCCATACCCTATCCATGAGTGCTCTAAACACAAGTTTCTTCGACTTCCCCACCACCGCTGGTATCCCAAGGTATTTCACATGCTCATCCACTCGTCTCATCCCTAAAACCTCCAAACAACCCTCTGCTCGCTCAGTACTCACCCCTCTACTAAAGGAAACCTCCGACTTCTCATAGTTAATTTTCTGCCCGGATGCCATCTCATAAAGGTTGAGTAACTCAAGTATAGTAGTGCATTCCTGTCGTGTGGCCCTCGTAAAGAGTAGACTGTCATCTGCGAACAAAAGGTGGGATATTTCAGGGCCTTGCCTGCTAGCTTTTATACCATGTATTCTCCTTTCACCAACCCTCTTCTGAATCAACAAAGATAGAGCATCAGCAACCAAGATAAAGAGATAAGGAGACAGTGGGTCACCTTGTCTAAGTCCTCTCCTCGGGCTAACTGAACCTACTAATTTGCCGTTGATCACGAACGAGAAATTCACCGTTGATATGCAATTCATCACTAAATTCACCCACCGGCCATCAAACCCCATAGTCAGCACTAACATGGTAAGACAATCAACTACTACTTGATCCAAACTCATACTGTATTAGAGTATTGATTATAATTTTGATACATGCTTATCTTGTTGGACGTTTTATACTCTTCTAGAGCACTTTATACAATCATATGACATATTATTACTATTTTTTTATTAGATTATCTCTTCAAGAGATCCATCTAAATGTATCGCTTCTCAAATATCTCATTGTCAATTATTGTCCATTTCCTCTTCAGAAGATTCTTATCGTTGTACCCTATTAGTTTTACCATGCTTCAAGCGTGCTCTATACTCATTAGTAATTAATGTTGTTCTTCTGGAACATCAACTTTAACTGGAGCACTTAAAGTTGGTATATGATCAATGACATCTTTCACATCCATCATCAGGATGGATCATTCTAAATAATTGATAATTATGTGGCCACCTTTATTAAATAAATAATTGGCATTTTATGTATCAAACTGACCATCAAAATATTTTATTATTCATGTGCAAGGATGATATAAAATATATAATTAAATAATAGTATCTCCCCCTAATCCTTGCATACGGGGGTACGAAATCAGTCCAACAACCTTTTGAAATTCCTTGCGCTTTGTTATTCTTTGGCTCGTCATCAATTAGCAAAATAAAATTATTTTGATATAGAGCATTTAATCATGTTTTTCTTACCCAAATGCATTCATCTTTGAATCATAATCCTTTACAAGTATGGTCATAATAAATATATTTATCAAGTAAAATTGACCATAATATCATGTTCAATTTCTTAATCTCATAGCACTATTTCTTGATCAAATAGATAATATTTAATCATGTTTGCAATTCTTGTAAACCTTTCCATGAATTATAATTAAGAAAATATCGTGCAAACATGTTTGTTATCTTTTGCATCGTACAAATTCTCATTCACTTCTGGGAATGAGTAAACCTAGTTAGCTATCATTAATTCTCAAGTGAGTTATTGGCAGAAATATCAATTAATCTCAAAATCACATTCGTCATCTTTATACACAACATTTGACTTTAATTTCTTTCCTTTCTACTTCAATGATTATTGATAAAGATCAATCAAATGCTTTGGTGTACAACACGTACGACCAATGATCTTTCCTCCACAATGGTAACATTCTCACTATTACCTTTCTCGTGTTTGGTACTATCTTTCCAGCCCCACTTCTGGTGGGAATATGAGTTCTTGAAATAATCACCTCGACCTTGACCATATCCGACATGTGCAACCAAAAACATGTATCGACCACATCTTCGACAATTACGTCTGCCTTATATTCACTCTTAAGTTCTTTCCCATTATGGGATGTCACGTTCGCTTTAGGGAAGAGTAGGGTCAGTTGGTCGTAATCCGTGATTTTTCATTACTAGCTCGTTATTTTGCTCAACCACTAGTAGGCGATATATCGATTCATATATTATATAAAACCCTTCTCGCGGTATTGTGTCCACAGGACGATATTATTTGCGTGGAAGATGGTGTTAGTTTTTCTAACATTTCTGCATCACTAATTTTGTCTCCATATAATATCAATTGAGAAATAATTCGTAATTCATCACACTCTGAACAATATGTATTTTGTTAACAAAACTATGCCTAGGGTCAGCATAAGAAACCTTAAACTGTCTATACTTAGCGGAGACAGGAGTACACAATTGTTAGAAGTCTAATAGTTTCCACATATGCACCTGTATTTCCTGGATTATTTCAAAAACAAGCGAATTACATAATATTTGTGCATTTATAACGTTATGCTGGAATTGCATACTCTAAAGGTGAAAAGATGATGCTTATACAAGCCTGCAAGACACAAGATAATGATGCTAATTAACTTAGAAGAAATAATTGTAATCAAATTCCAATGAAATGAGTATTGCATTAAGATCCACTACCAACTGCTCCCAGCAAAAGGGAAGACAAGAAAAGTAGAGAAAATGAAGACAAATGGAACGAAAGTGTGGATTCAATATTATTGTAAGAAAGCATAACAAAATTTCTCTTCAAGAAACAATCTAGCCTGAAGAAAAGATGGACGCATCTAAATTATTTCTTCAGGAAACAACCATTGAAAAACTGAATACAAATATGAGGCAATTTCACACCAATAATCAACAAATAAATTGATTTCTGAAACTTATTGCATCAGGGTATCACAAAGTTAAAATAATCGGAGATTGCCAGGGAGTATATTATATATAAAGTATAACAAGAAAAAGGACCCATATAGCAATTCGATCAACCATTTATTTTTACCAGTTGATCATACCCATATAGCAATTTCCAGAGAGTATTCAATAAGAGAGTAGAATGACTTACAGATGAGAATCGCCGATAAGTACGGCGGCAACAACAGATTTCTCGCTGAGTATGATGGCGGACGAAAGAATCGTCGGAGAACGAGAAGGCGGTTGGGCTCTTGGCGTCGGTTGCAGAGGAGACCAACTTTCTTCCTCTCCACTACTCTGGCATCTCTAGTGAGAAAGACCTTCTTGTTTGAGAGGAGATATATTCCTTAGCATCAGGAGTAACATTCAAACTGATATAATCAAACTGAACGCTGGAAAACCCTAACTTCTTGTTTCAATGCACTGATCATCAAATCGACTCAAATTGTTTCAACTCAGAACCCCTAACTCCAATCAAAAATAGAAATTTGCAGATTCAATCATCTCAATGAAGGGGTTTTGCAAATCAAAGCCTCGTACTCCGGCGGAGATTGTCCGTCTCACTCGCGATCTTCTTGTTCAATTCGATATGGATACTATTCGCGAAAGCAAGCGTGCTGAGAAGATGGCAGAGCTAAGCAAACTCATTCGAGAACTGAAATGTATTTTGTATGGAAATAGTGAATCAGATGCAGTTGCAGAGGCTTGCACACAGTTGAGCCAGGAGTTCTTCAAAGAAAACACACTTCGTTTGGTGGTTAATTGTCTTCCCAAATTGAACTTGGAGGCTCGTAAAGCCAAGTCAGTAATGGCTAATCAATTAACATATAACGAAATCAAAATTATTCACAAATCTGGCAGAGCAATTGGTGCTGATTACATTTTGTGAAATTAGGGTTAGGGAGATAGAAAGTTATAGGGAAGAATAGTCGTATCATCTCTTATTCCATGAGGGTATATATAATACAATATGTAGGTAACTTGCTTGGGGAACAAATGACCTAATTATCTCCTAATAGACATCCACCATAATATTTTGTAACAACATTATACTAAATTAATTCGCATGCATGACACAGCGGACAAACATGACATTATAATTCATTAGGAAGACAAAATAAATAACATTAAAGATGTATTTATTAAGATCCATACACTATTTGGCACTATTCCTAATACACTACTATTACATTTTACATAGAGTTCTGGAGTCTTACCGTTTCCTTCCTAACCTTATTTCAGCATGGCAAGATACTTTGCCTCATCAACAACAATGGCCATCATGTTTAACTGCAATTTACAACAAAAGTAACCCGCACTTTACCTCTTCGAGTTCTGATATAGTGATCAACACACACAAGCCCTTCTAGCTCTTTTAATGGCCAGTGCCATTCTCCAGACAACATGTTTGTTTCATCGATAAAGAAACTGTTCGACATGTTGGCACCAAGTAAAATGCTCTTGCCAAAGTATTATCAAAATTGACAAGTTAAAACAAAATTCTTCCCTGATATATCTCCAAAGCATCAACGACCTTCTCTATAAACAGTTTTCGATGCAACCGGTACCTGCGATCAGCAGCACAATTGACTTAGTGGATTACACACAAGATATTAGAAAGCTTTCACTAGAACTGCAAATCACAAGCGTAAGTAGTCTATTCAGACTTTACAACCCATTTGGTAACGGTAAAAGTGTTCGAATCCCCGCAACACCGTTGGGAGAGGAATGGAATCTAACTACACCGAACTTGACCTCGATCCGGATGTAAACACCAAAAAAAAATATAACTAGTTATAAAGCCCGTACTACGTACAGGATACATCCTATATTATGTGATTCAAATTTTCATCATACTATTATTATAAATTAACAGTTCTGAGCTCGAGCTAGTATAATTATGATCGTAATTTTCTGAATTTTATAGAAGTTATAGTTAGCTAATCATAGAATAAATTTTTTCTTGTGGGATTATTGAGAACCTTTTATTTATTTTTAAGTCAAAAAATATACTACCTCCGTTTTCCAAAAGATGTTACACTTTTTTTTTCACGCATATCAAGGGAGCGATTTAATGGGGTAAACGAGCAAATTTTTCGACGAATGTTTAGGACACGCCATATACAATCTCATTCTTGGTTGTATTAAAATTTCGTCGAAAAATTTGCTCGTTTACACCTTTAGATCACTCCCTAGCTACGCGTGAAAAAAAAAGTACATCTTTTGGAAAACGGAGGTAGTATATATGCTCGTATGCATCTGTTAAAAATAAAGAAAGAGTAGCAAGTTATTATTCATCTAAAGTCTATATTTGTATAGGTTGTATAACTATATAATAAATGGATCTTATTTTAAAGCCTGTTTCTAACAATCTGCAATTCTATAGAGAATTATGCAACAATAACCAATACTCAACTTATGTAATCCATATTATTAGGTTGTTTATTCACGATTAAACTCTAATTCTTCTTTGTCCAAAACCCGGCTATAACTCTTTTAATTTTACTTCCAAAGGTGGAATTAATGAACACTACAATTACATTGTTGGTGTAATACTAAACACTTATTCCTACTATAATTATATTTCTTACAGACCCATTCTTGTTATACTTTCTTTAATGTTATATGCTCCTGTGCGAAAGTTAAATATACATAATAAACAATATATTTGATCAAAATGTTAAATTTTGATTTGTCATATAACTACCTCAAAAATTGATCTTATTTCAAAGTCATTTTAAGCACTATCCAATGGTATAGTATTCTCAGGTTGTTTATTACTCCCTCCGTTCTTTTTTAATATGAACATTTTGCCATTTAGGCTTTTTTAATAGGGACAGTAGACACTTTTGCCTTATAGTAGGTTGGCCCACCTCATTAATGCACCTCTCTCTTACTTTTTTTCTCTTTTTCTCCCTACCTTTTTGTTCTTTTTCTCTTTTTCTCTCCTACTTTTGAACCTTTTTTCTTGGTCCATGTGCAAACTCAAGTGTCCCTATTAAAAAAACAGAGGGAGTAAAAAACAAATTCTAAGTTTTTATGAGAAAATTTTGCCATAAGGGACCATTAAAACATTTTGGTTATGAGGAGGTACCCATACAAAATTTAATTGTGAACAACTACCCAATAATCTAATATATTTGTTAATTAGGACCGAACTTCAATTTCCGATAACAAAGTCAACCTTTTGGCATTGACTTCACTAAAACACACTATCTCCCCTAAAAAAGTGTGTGAGTCTCACTCCCCGGAATTCTTTCTTAACCCACCCCATCCCCTGTTTCTTCTTCATTCACGCACAAATATTGCAGAAACATGGTAACCGGTATTCCCTAGTTTTGTAGGTTTGATCAAGTCTTAAAAATCATTGTACTAATGCAAGCAAAATTTGTGCTGCTTAATAGATACTGCATAACCTTCTAGTCAAATAGATGGGATGGTCATTTCCTATGGAAGAATATGTGAGCACGGAAAGTTAACTCGCTCTACAGGGAATCGTGGAAGTTGAATGGTGTATTACCTCCGTCCCACAATGTTCTTCCCACTTCTTGAATATATGTGAGGTATAAAATAATAAAGTGGGAAGAATAATGTGGGACGGAGGGAGTAGTTAATATGAGAACACGTGATGGAGGGGATCACAGAATCCACTTGTGAGTCCGAGTTACATCCTGAGGATGAGCAAATGAAATCAGCATCTGATTTAGGCTCCATTTGTTTTGATGGAAAACAATTTTCATGGAAAATCACTTTTCAAAGAAAACAATTATCATTGGAAAACCTCATTTTAATTTTCCTTTGTTTGTTTGATTGGAGGAAAACCTAGGGACAAATGGTAAAGAAGTAAAAGAGAAGGAAAGATGGAAGGAGAGAAAAAAAAAGTAAGGAGTGAAAAGGAAAATGTGGCATACCTTCTTTACACAATGAAATTCGTTTTCTTCTTTCAAGAAGATTTTCCACCTTGAAGAAAATTGTTTCCACCCCTTATCATAACAAACAAAGGAAAATGGAAGAAAAAAAAATTCCGAGAAAATGATTTTCCACCAAAACAAACGGAGCCTTAGTTAAAAAATTATGAAAATCTATCATGGATAGAATAAACTATTATGTGAATGACATTCCGTGTCAGCAACATGCCCCTGGCTAAAACAAAATTTCCAGCAATTATGACTTTAACAAAACATACTTGATTGCAGCTTCAAGTGTTCTCCGAGCATCCGCTGTAGTATCTGCGTTTTTTGTAGCTAAATTTAGAACTCAACGCCAAGATTAACAAAAACGAGTTGCAAAATCCAAGAAATTATCGGAATTGTAAAGTGGATCCTTCAATTGAAAAACCACCACTATGTAATGACATAATATGAAAGCATGCTGAAGTCCCAATTTTGCTATCATGAGAAAACCGTCTAAGTAGTTTACCCAAGTAAAACATTGATATAATGTTAACTTAATTACTATCAGGCCTCAACTATAAGTCCTTCCCTTTTTTCCCATCTTCCTTTCTTTAGTAAGTTAATGGTTGTGAATAGGAACTTATTAATCGAGGTATATAAGAGTTTTCACTGATAACATACTGATTGACCATGGAAAGCTACTAAGAAGTTGATTCAGATGAAATTAGGAATGGTGGTTCTATGTCACGCTACAGTAATGAATAATGTTCGAAGTTACATTTAGGTTTTTACTACGAAAAACCTTGGAATAAATCTCAAAAACGGAAGTTACTTTGTTCATTTGGAATGGGGCAACAAAATTACACTACAACAATGATCTGGGCTAATTACCATTCGAAGCATTTTCAGGTGTTAGGAACAATTATCATATTAAAGTGTTATCATATACTTCCTCCGTTTCAAAAAAATAGTTACACTTTCCATTTAAAGAAGTTTCAAATTAATGACTACACTTCTCCTTTTTCCTTTTTTTGGTAACTTTTTCTCTTTATCTCTCTCCTACCACATATCTTACCCCACAATCTCTCACACAAACAAAAAGTGCCTAGGAGTCCGCAATAAAAGAAGTGTAACTATTTTTTTGAAACGGAGGAAGTATTTACATATCCTTCAGAATCTGTGAAATCTACAAGCATGCTTGATAGTGACTCATCCACATTAAAGTGGCATAAGAAATGCAGCCATTGCTACCATCTAGTACAAAAGAATGTTAACTTTTGGCATGGATGATATTCACAGGGAAGAATAAGGAACAGATAAAACGCATGTTTTTCATTTATAACCTTAGGCCCCTACACTTTACCTTGCACAATAATCAGTAGAAATTAGTTTTAAACTGTAAACATCTAATTGAATCGGTAAAAATAGTTCTAATCAGTAAAATGCACAAGAGAATTACACTAGAGATCCGCAAAATCGGTTTTAAATCAGTAAAATCATGTTAACTGAAAGCTCCCTATAACAAAATAGTCCATAGGCTCTGGCATAAAGCAATATGAAGTAACTGAAAGCTCATTGGAAGTAGACATTCAACTCAACACAGCCATTAAGGTACATTCTCAATGAGTTAGCTTTCCCTTTTGGGTAGAAATGGACTAGTATCTACATTTGGCATACGACAACATATAAACAGTGGGGCCTACTCTCTAGTCACATAATGAAACCACACGCCAACCAAATTCAGCTTCCATCCAAGGTTCTAAATCTGCGGTTGTGATTGCAATAGCAATCGCGCAACCACTTTCTCAGGCACTATGGTAAGTATAATACTCGGGATGGTAAACAATACAATATACACTGGAATTAGGAGATGATTGCAGTAGAGTTACCTAGAATCCGTTGATCCTGCTTAGATGTTGTGGGATACTCGGCCAAAATTTCTTGGCCTTGTTCCTGTAACTCCTTTGCTGCCTTTCTTTCCACACTTGGAATTATAGGCACATCTCCATCTGACCAAGTGGGCAATGTTCTAGCTGCAGCTATTACTGCTCCATCAACAAAACCATCTTCTTCTTTTTCTAATTGACCTGTTTGAGACAGAAAGGAAGGCACTGAGATCGCAAATGTGAGATACGCACAGCACAAATTTCCACAATGGAGTTTCCAAATCTTACTATTATGATAATATTCTTCTCGAAGACCAGTAATATTGAAGACCGACAAGAATGTATCCAAATGAATCCGAGAATCACCAGAGAAAGAAATAACATCCCAAGGGTTCTGGAAAAGATAAAAGCAACGTTAAGGTTATCTATGATGGATGCAGGAAAAATTGATTTCACCTTATAAAATCCAGAGAGGGCCTCTGCGTGTTACAAATTATATGCGCAAGTTTGATACATTGTTGATGATGTTACATTCTTTTAAACTCAATTATCATACAAATTTACAAGCATCTTGCAAAGGACTGTTGCATATGAATCAACTTGGGAGCTATGGAGCATAACAACTTCACTTTAATAGCCAGCCCAAACAATGATCAAACATTTAAATATTAGAAGAAAAAAAACCTGCACTAATCTCCTTGACCACCATTCGAGACAAAGAGAGGGCCAAAACTAGAACCGACAGGCTCATTTTCTGATTATGAAAGGATGCCTACACTGGGTAGGGACACTATTGCTGATATAATAACCTCTCCACGAAATGCTGACATGAATAAAAAAGGAACGGTTCGAGTAGTATCAATACCAGACAGTTTGGTGCCAGTAAAACTTGAAAACAATATTAGACATTTCTTTATGGTTAAAATATTGAAAAGGTGGGGGATCAATAACAACATTAGCACATGGTGAGACTGCATTAAAAATTCTATTCTGTTGATATATCCTCTTCATGGACTACATCAAGCTTTTACAGTGTGCAACATTATTGCAGAAAACAAAGATTACCCAAGCAGTTAGTAAAAGGGCTGGGAAATATTTATCTTAACATTTTAGTAACTAACAAAACAAATGATCAAATCCTTGACTGCATACAAGAATCCATAATTTTCTCAAGTGGCCAAAGTCACTAGCTCCTCAACTATCTAAATAACCAATTATGTGAAATGATATTCATTGACTCGCAAGGTACAAAGTAAACAGGTCATAGTAGAAGCATTGCAGACAGAAAATATATGAACCAGTTAAGGAAGAGGCAATGAAGAAGGAAACACAACATTTCATTTTGTGGATTGCATCTACAGGCATGAATCCAAGCTCCAGAGGCGCCTATTTCAAACCTGTCTCCCATTACTTAGTCGAGTTTAGTTGCTGGATTAGTGGCATTCATTTTCATTATAATTTTCATTTTATTTACTTGGGCTTATCTGATTGAGGGCTAACCAAATTGACTATGTTGATTGCTAGGACAACAAGCACATGGTTTTACCAAAGTCATATACATTAGGTTTTACGTGTGGTGGGCTGTTCTTTCCTATAGAACGCAAAATGCTTATTTAGGTGCATCAGAGTTTTTCGATCATTTTCTTTACGTGGTTAGAAGGTTGTGAGAAGCTGTAGAAGTCATGAGGCCTGTTCTATCAGTCACATGAATAACGTAGCATCAGCTCTCGTTTACTACTACTATACTGTCTATAAGATCAAATACGAAAATGTTGTGCTTCTTAGTGATTCACAAATCTCGTAATACATATTGCTCTTGTAGGAATGTAATTTCCTTCTTTGTTACTTAGTAATCTTGTGTAAAATCAAGATCAACCGAAGTCATCACTTATTGTCAGGGATTATTTGTTTAATATCTCTCTCGTGCGTATTTTCCTCGAGTATCCAAGACAAATCTTTATTAAACGTGTTATTTCAGAAAGCTTCACCCAAAGAGCTAACCAAGATTCAGATTAATATGTTACCAAAGCTTGAGCTTCAGCCTTCAAGCCAAGAACACTAGCCAAAGACTTGCCGCTCCATTTTTGCGCTACGTTACAAAAAAAATCTACTGGTTGCGTTGGTGCTATTTGTTTAAGGAAGGTCTAAACTAGTGTTTTGGGATTAAAACTAAGTGGGAACCAGTAGCTTTCGTTAACAAAACTCATCGGGAGAACTAGGAAGTGTTTTTGGCGGGTGTTCTTAGATATTTCTAACATTTAAGGACAGATATCAACTTATTGTGTCGCTGATTAGCCGTTTTGGCTACACCTTAACTGTTTATGCAACTTTCTGACCACTATATGAGATGCACTACCATAAAATAATGTGATACTTATTAGCATATCTATCAATGCATCACGAATATTATCTAACACTGAGTATTTTGGATTCAGAAAATTTCTTAGCATCGACAATGAATACCATAGATCATAGAAGCATTTAATCATTCAACACTTGCAGCTGGTTTATGGTTGTGCAATGCTTATTGCATAGATAAATAAAAGGTCCAAATTAATTGCTACAGAGAGAGAATGTCACACCTGGTGGAGGTCAAGAAATAAAGGACTTCAAAAAACCAATCGAGCAGTAAAAATTCGAGAAATTACCACAGGTGAGGAGAAACCATATCTTTGCATAAGCATGTTGTTCTGCTGTCCACCCGAGTAGTTCACCGTCATCTACAACAATAACCAAAGCATACATTATCCTAATTCAATGAATATTACAAACAAGCACCAAAATTCATGAAGAGCTGTTAGGCACAGACGCACAGTAGAAAAAAAAGGAAGACTAGGATTGGTTATAAGTCTTATAACACATTCATATACACGTGTATGGTGTTATTGCACTCTGCAGGCACTGATAGTTAACGGAATAGTTTTTAAACCCAAAAATTCAAATCATTTTGCTATCCAATATTCTTAGAAATAGCAGACACAAACAGTAATTACATCTGACTACCTCGGTTTGTTCTTAATCAACACAGCTTTTACGCTTGAAATCTGAAAGTGACAAAGTACAAAGTGTGTAGATTAAAAAGAGATGGCGGGAGTATATTAACACTGTCAAATTTTTACATAATTAGGCTATGTTCTTTTCAACTTATTTAAGCACTCTGGTGCTTATTTCTGGAAAAATCATATCAGATTCAGAAAATAGTAAGAACAAAAAACAACTAAAATAAATTTAGAAAAATTCAGACAAGATCAGAGAAGATCGGATTAGAAAATTTTAGACCTGATCAGAAAAGATCAGACCCTTGGAATAATCACTAATAAACATATTAGAGCACTTACAAGTTACAAGTATTAGTAGTATTATTGTTTTTTCTTAAGAGTAGCTTTGCACGGTCTATCGGAGCATCTAACTCAACGGGTTGTTTCGTTCCTCAATCTCTCTCTTGATATCCTTAATTACATATTTCCCGTCTGGAATTTATTAAATTTCATGGACGAACTAACAAGGTCAATTCAAGATAATAAACCGTGGTGTATGATGTTTGCTGATGATAGTGTGTTGATTGATGAGACAAAGGAAGGTGTTGAGAGTAAGTTGGAATTGTGGAGACATACATTGGAAGTCCGTTGTTTTAGACAAAGGAAGGTGTTGAGAGTAAGTTGGAATGTGGCGGAGATGCGTATGTCGCGATGGATGTGTGGCCACACAAGCAAGGACCAATTATGTAATAAAGTGATTCTGGAAAAAGTTGGAGTTGCATCTATTGAAGAAAAGATGAGGGAAAATCGCTTAATATGGTTCGATCATATGAAAAGGAGACCAAGTGATGCGCCGGTGAGAAAGAATTGAAAAGTGGAGGAGTAATCAAATTGTAAGGGGCAGGGCAGACCTAAGATGACTTAGATGAAGGTAATTGGGATCGAGTAGAGCATGGCATTGGATAGAAGTGGGTGGAGGGGCAGTATCCATATGGAGGAACGAGTGTGATTACTTCATATACTACCTCCGTCCACAATAGCTTGTGCACGTAGTTTTAGGAAGTTAATAGAGTATGGTGAAGGTTATATTAATTTATTGTAAAAGTTAATGTGATAGAAAGTGATGTGATACTTTTAGGAGGTTAATAGAGTGGGGAGTAATATTTTAATGTTTTTCACATAAATCAATGAGTAGGGTATATTAGTTGGGTGATGTATGATAAAATATTGGTGGATCTATGCCTAAAGTAGTAGTGTTGCGATTAATATGGGACAACCATATATGGAAAGTGTTGCAACTAATATAGGATGGAGGGAGTACTATTTGTTTTTCTCAATTGTGTTTGTCTTTGTGTTAAAACTTTTGTTGAAAACCTCTTTTAAATCATTTTGGGTGTAAACCTTTTTAAAAACTTATATAAGAACTTTTTAAAACTTAAAACCTTTTAAATAGTTTTTATCACACATTCACACTTGTTGACGTTATCTCTTTTGGCAACGGTTTCAGAGCCAACCTCATGAGAATAAGGCTTAGTTGTTGTTGTAGTTAAATTAACATCTAATTGTATAAGAGTAATAATTCTATCAAATAACCTGAATTTCAAAAATAAATGGAATGAAGGTCAAATAGAATTAGGGGAAACTTTAAACCGCTGCAATTCGCGTAGATAGACGAATTGTCGTGCCGTTTTCGTGTCAAAGAGGACATCCCTAACCTTACATGTTTAACAAACCTGTCAAGTCAACTCATTTACTTAAGCGTGTCAAAAGTCGTAACCCAAATCCGCTAATTTCGTGTCAAGTAATTATGTCGTGTCAACATTTACTACCTCTACACGAAATGACCTAACCAACCCCCCCCCCCCCTCAAAAAAGACCCGACCTGTAGATTGACTCGACCCGAATAATATTTATCCTAGATTTGTATTTTAATATATAATTTTATAGTTATACTCGTTTAATTTTTAATACTATTGTTATTTCTTAAACTAAATCATAAATGTAATACTCCTTGTAAGAACATTTCCTATTCTGTTTATAGATTTGAAGATTTGTTTTCAGGTGACAAGACCCTAATCACATGATATACGAATGAAAAGACAGTCACTGGAAAACAAAACCCAAATACATAGAGTTCCATCAAAGAAACAACACAATTGGAACGAATTTGGGAGGGAGAACATACTGATTTTTATTTTTATATAATTTAGTCCCAAATGTATTGGCCCGATCAGAATCTAACCCGTCAGGCTCGTCACAAAATTTGAACTAACCTAATGATGAAGCAACCGGAAACTGATCCGAAATTATTTTGACCCGAATTGACCCGATCCAAACGACCCGATTGCCACCTCTAGTTATGAGGCTTCCCTTTTTCTAGTAATTTGATAAGTGCTTCTCTCAAGGAAAAGGGAACATCAGTTTCCCAATCGTTGGCTTGCGTGCACTTAATGGATTTAACAAAAAAGTTGCAAGGATCCACTTTAAGATCAAGAGATGCAACCCGTAGCATCTCAATTCTCAATCCAATCAACATCAGGCTTGCATGGTGGAATATCTAATGGAACATGAGAGAAGACTTCAACAACTATTTTTGCAATCCAAAAATTTGCATTAATTTAATCTTGATTTAGAAATTTTGTAAAATTAATTCTCCAACCAGTAGTCTTTATTTTCATCAGTATTGGTATAAATAAGCCCAATATCAATATGTTCTCTCACAAATCATCTTTTTCCCTACTTCCATACTCCAGAATTTCACATATTATAATTTATGGATCATAATAATCCAATGTACGGAAATAACTCTTCTCCCAAAATAATCCAAACCATCAAAAAAACCAAATAATCCCCTTTTTAACCCAAATCTTCTCAATAATCTTCATATTCAATTCACATTAGAAAAAGATGTTAGCGTTCATTTGGGGTGCTACTTGTAACGATATGGCAACCGGCTTTGGCATAGAGCACAACATGGTTGTTGAAGACAAGATACATATTTGAATTATAAAGACAAATTTGAATTTTTCCAAGATCGACCTCCAAAGCAGGTGGATCATTAAGGGAAAAAACACTCTAACCAGCCATAGTTTGCCTACACGACTTAGCAATCAAAGCATAGACAATTCTATGGAGAAAGAAAGGAGATTCAGGATATGGAACCTCTCCAGGGTTCAGGTTCAAATTAAAATGTTATTATAAACCATGTTTTTATGATTTATTGCTTAATCTCGCTTTATTTGATACGTAAGAGTGATTTGTGTTTGTTTTTATAATGTTAGGTTACCGTGAATTGAAGTACATTGGCCCTAGTTTACTAGCCGGTGAGTTAAACAATCAAGACGATGCAATTTAATTCTGTAACCTTTGTTACTTCCTCCGTTTCAAAAAAATAGCTACACTTTCCATTAAAAGAAGTTTCAAATTAATGACTACACTTCTCCTTTTTCCTTTTTTTGGTAACTTTTTCTCTCTATCTCTCTCCTACCACATATCTTACCCCACAATCTCTCACACAAACAAAAAATGCCAAGGAGTCCGCAAAAAAAGAAGTGTAGCTATTTTTTTGAAACGGAGGAAGTAGAAAATTTTACTGTCAAGTAACGATTTATATTGATCATATACTAATTTAACAATTTAATTTGAGTGGTAATTAATGCCTTAATGATTCTTAACTTAATATTATCCTTTTGGTAACTCTAGTATTGTAGGATTTCATTACCACTTATGCAGCCCCAAATTACAAACATCAATTGACATCAAATTAAGTGATGCATCCTCCATCCCAAAACTAGTTTGAACACTTCCATTTTTTATTTGTCTCAATACAGATAGAACACTTCCATTTTTTATTTGTCTCAATACAGATAAAACACTTCTTAACCAATTGTTTATTTCTTATCTTTACTTTTTGACCCAGTATCAACAACGAGTCCAAGACGGTGAGTAAGGCTCGCCGCGTTGCGGGCCTCATGCATGTAAATGATGAATGTGGAGGAAAAGATCGAAGAAAAAGACAAGAGGAGACGAGCAGACACAAGAGGTCGAGGGCAGCGACATGAGTTCTGACTTTTTTGGGTATTTTGTCATCAATTTCCGGTTTTGCATATTCCTAGAGCTTGTTTCCTTATGTCTAGTTGTAGTAGGTGTTGGGTCTAGTGTGGAGATAGTCCAAGAAGCTCACGACTCGTGAGATGTGCAGCGAGGTAGAAGAGGAGAGAAAAACACCCTGGTCGCGGCAATGCCCTTGGTCGCGAGTCGCGACGATGGTCGCGGGTCGCAACAGGCTCTCTGCTTCGGCCCCGTTTATTTCCACGACGCGTTTTGCGGGGGGGGGGGGAGTATAAATAGACCCCCTTTTCCCACAGTTCATAACAGAGTGTTTTTGCACACTTAACCCATCGTGCAAACACTAAGTGGGTTGATTAGAGTTTGAGAGCAATTGTTAAGGGTTGTTTATATCTTACTAAATGAGTGCTAGATTCACAAATTGTAATCCTAGGAAAGTTATGGTTTGGGAGTTTGTGTGTAGCATTGCAATTGTATGCCATTGATGAAGTGCTTGTTCTTTATCATCCTCTATTGGAATACAAAGTGTATATTCCCTTGGTTCTCGGGTTTCCACCGTTAAATCTTTGCCTTTCTTATTGTTTCCTTGCTTATAATTGGTTTATTGGTTTGGTTACTTTTCGCCTCTTTCCTAGTCATTGTTTGTTGTTGTGGGTTGATCACAAGTAGTGGTTTAGCACTCTCATTTCCCTAACAATCAGTTTAGAGCTACGGTTGTTGTAGTGTTATTTGGGAGTGATTGTTTCGTAAAAAATGGTTAATTGTGATTGGAAAGTCCAAAGAATCCTTGGAGTTACGGATTCATTTTTTTGTGTTCGTTCAAAGTATGAGTGTTTGTGAAGGATTTCAATTGCGTGTTATCGAAATTTAAAAATCAAAAACTTTGTGGTTGAGTCAAACAATGGAAGAGAGTAAAACAAGGATTGAGAGGTTTGATGGGAAGGATTTTGGCTTTTGGAAGATTATTTGTATCAAAAGGACCTTTATGAGCCTCTTGATGGGAAGAAATCGAGTTCTATGAAGGATGAAGATTGGAAAGTGTTGGATAGGAAGGCACTTGGTATTGTGAGATTGACATTAGCCCGGAGTGTGGTGTTTAATTTCAAGGATGAGAAAACAACAGCGGGTTTGATGAAAATGTTGTCAAGTATGTATAAGAAGCTCTGGGCGGTGAATAAGGTTTACTTGATGCGCCAGTTGTTTGAGTTGAGGATGGACGATAGTAGCTCGATCGCAGAACACATAAATGAGTTCAATTCGACATTGGGCTCATTTTCTTCGGTGGATATTAAGTTCCATGATAATGTTAAGGCGTTGATCTTGTCGTCTTCTTTACCTTTGTCATGGGAAAGGGTGATGGCCGCAAGTAACAACTCTTGTGGCAAAGAGAAGCTAAAGTGTGATGATGTGAGGGATTTGATCTTGAGTGAGGGCACTCCAAGAAAGTAATCTCGTGATTCATTTGGGGAGGCCCACACGTGTGATGGAAGGGAAGAAGAAGGCAACGAGGGAGCACTAGTCATCATGGGAGATCGAAGAGTAGAGGGTTAGGGAAATCGAATGGTGCTAATGTGTTGTGTTGGCATTATGGTGAAATTGGACACATGAGAAAAGACGAAGGCTTATGTTGAGGATGGAGATGGTGAAGCTTCATTCATATCAAGAGGATGATTCGGATGCTTTGTGTGCAAGCTCGGTTAATCTAAAGTGTCTTGGGTTCTTGATTCCGGTTATTTGTTTCACTCTACTCCGTGCAAGAAGTTGTTTCGGAGGCTTGATTCCGGAAAACTTGCGTATGTTCACCTTGCAAGTGATGAGCAAGTGATGAGCATGTGGAGGTGTTGCGGAGTGGTGAGGTGAGTGTAAAAATCACGAATGGTGGCTTGTTGAAGTTCAAGGATGTCAAGTATATCCCAAAGTTGAATAACTTGATTTCCGCTAGTCAACTTGACAATGCCGGCTACAAGGTTGTGTTCGAGGAAGGTTCATGGAGGGTTGTCAAAGGGGATCGAGTTGAAATCGTGGGACAAAGCATGGTACCTTGTACACCTCATGAAGCACAAAGGTAGTGAGAGGTTTATGAAATGGTTCTTCAAGGAAGGTGTCGTTCGGTCGAAAAGTTATCGATAGTGGATCATTGGAAGAGAACCGTGGTGATAAAGCCAGGTTTCATTGATGAAGATGGGATAGTTAACGCACAAGGTGAAGGTGGCACATAAGGGTGATGTTTTTGTGGTGCAAGATAAGGGTATGTTGTGCGGGGAGAGCATGGGAAGAGTGCTCGAAGAACAAGTGGAAAGTCCAAAGCTTGGGTTGTATCATAAAGGGTGTTGAGTTCTAAGTGGGAGTTGCTTGCCCAAGAACGGAGGACTTGGTAAATTCCCTTGAGAAATGTGTGTGTTTGATCCGAGGTTGGAGGAAACCTCGGTGTTACTTCCTTGTTGAGTAGGAGGCGAATGGAGGATGGACGATGATGTTGCAAGAGGTTGTTTAGGGTATTGGTAGCATGTTTCTTAGACCTATCTCCAACTGGGAGATTGTTGGGTCTAGTGTGGAGATAGTTGAAGAAACTCGCGAGTCGCGAGGAGTGTAGCGAGGTGCGACTGGAATCTGCCAGAAGGGGAGAGAAGAGCATCCTCGTCGCGGCAATGCCCTTAGTCGCGAGTCACAATGGGCTTGCTTCGGCCTCGTTTATTTCCAAGATGCGTTTTGCGGGGGGAGTATAAATAGACCCCCTTTTCCTAAAGTTTATAATAGAGCGTTTTTGCACACCTAACCCTAATTGAAAACACTAAGTGAGTTGATTAGAGTTTGAGAGCAATTGTTAAGGGTGTTCATATCTTATGAATTGAGTGCTAGATTCTCAAATTGTAATCCTAGGAAACTTAGGGTTTGTGAGTTTGTGTGTAGCATTGCAATGGTATGCCATTGATGCATGTGCTTGTTCTTCATCATCCTCCATTAGAATACAAAGTATTATCGTGTTTCCACCGGTGAATCTTTGCCTTTCTTATTGTTTCCTTGCTTATAGTTGGTTTCTTGGTTTGGTTACTTGTTGCCTCTTTGTTGGTCATTGTTTTTTGTCGTGGGTTGATCACAAGAAGTGGATTAGCAATCTCATTTCCCTAACAGTAGGATATAAGTTTGGGATAATATTGTGTTCCTAAGATAAGATAATACTTCCTGCTACATTTTCCTTTTATGGCAAGTGCAAAATAAATGCTACATTTCTAAATATCGATACTTTTTGTACATGAAATTACAACACTACCCTTCATTAATAACTTAAGTTTCTCAAATTTCCTTTAATTAACCTAACCCACCCACCCCCTCTCTCTCTCCTCCTCCATAGAAACAGCCCTCCTCTCCCTTTTCACTCACCAGTTCAACACTCAACCACCACCCAACCTACACCACACTCTTCCTCCTCCACCTGCTAAACCTCCCTTCATGACATCAATTCACCACCAACAACCACAGAAAAGACCGCCAACCATCGCATCTCCTCCGAAACTACCACTATCAGCCACAACAACCTCCAAAACTCCCTCTCATTCCTCGCGATCTACTACGCTGTCTCCTCACCGCCACCCAGAATGCTCATCTCTTTCCTCACCACAACACCGCCGCTACGACGACCTTTTTTCGTCAACAACCAACACCAACCACCATCGAATCTCTCCCTCACTCCTCATTTCGACTTGCTTTGAAGAGGGAAGAACTTGTATAAACAAAAAATCACGGTGGTGGTTGATTCGAATGCTTGTTTGTATGTGTTGCTTCAGTTTTGTTTCAGATCTAGTTTAGGGTTTCAAACTAATTTAGGCTTTCAGAAAATTTAGGGCTTGAGATTCAAAGAAGGGTTTAGGGTGACGGTGGTGGTGGTTTTGGTGGGTTTCGGTGGTTTCTCGTGGCATAATGATGGGTTTCAGTCGATTTTGGTTGCGTAAAGTTGGGTGTCGGTTGTTTCTGGTGGCGTAAAGGTGGGTGTCGGTGGTTTCCGGTAGGTTCTGGTAAGTAGGTAGGTGGTTTCGGTTGTTTCCAGTGGATTTTGGTGGGCGGGTAGGTGGTTCCGGTGGGTGAGTAGGTGGTTCTGGTGGGTCTTGGTTGGGTGGGGGTGGTGGGTTATTAGTTAATCAGATTTAATTAGCTTCTTATTTCCTCTAATAAATGTGGTCACAACATTCTCTCTCTAAGTGTATTGGTTTGTGTGCCCTTTCTCTATGTAGCATTAAAAAAAACGGAGGAAGTATTTGTTTCGTAGTTAATATTATCTTATTAGTTTTTTTTTCTGACTAGGAATAGGGTTTTTCCCATGGCGAGAATACAGTAGGTTTCGAAATCGGAATGGCCGCAGTTACGGGGTAACGGAATGGATACGTTGGTCGCGGACCGCGTTGCGGTTGTCGTGGCAGGAATTTAGTTTTAGACCTTTTTTATGGTCTTTTTGCTTCAATTAATCTTAAATCTTAGTGGAGTTATATAAGGTTTAGTAGGGCAGTGGTGCCTCTACTCTTTCTTTTCTCTTGTCTTTGAGTCATTACTGAAGGTAGATCGGTGCTATTGTACAAGTAAAGGCCAGAAATCTCTGAAAAGATTTGCAAAGTAACATTTTATAGCGAAAAAAAAAGGCGAACCCTTGTTGTCACGGGTGATACGACCGGAACGGCGATAAGCTTTTTAAATCCACCTTGTTGAATCCAGTCGAATTCATTTCGCCAAAGTTGAAAACCGTTACAACTCGGATGAAAACGTTCCGATACGGCCGTATATTTGCACCATGGTTTTTCCTAACCTCTATATAAATGTAGAGTTGTTTCAGAGAAGTAGAGAGAAAATTGTAGTCCCAATCGAGAAGTGTGGAAAAAGTCTTGCTATGGGAAAAAACAGTTAGTGTGGGAAGAAAATAGTCTCATTTAAGTTAGAAATTTGCTAAGAGTAGTTGCTCATAGATATTAGCATGAATTGTATAGAGAGGATTTTGTCCTACTTGTTAAGTGAGAGAGTTTTATACTACAAAGTTTTTGCCTTTTAATTCTCAAAAGTTCACACTTTTATTTTTGTTTCATTCTCGTGTTATTGTGGCTTGGTGGGTATTTTGCTTCCGCTAGTGCCTTACACTATCTCCTTTCACATTTACTTTTCCCTCAAAATAAAACTGAAAGTCCAACTATAACTTACCTCCCAAAAACTTTCTGTAATGTTAAGTATTGAAAGAGAGAGCATTTAGCTAGGACAAATCATATATGGTGGGATATTGAAAAAGTAGAGGAGAGAATATGATAAAGAAACAGCAAGGTTGTAGGAAAAAAGGATGGAAACTTAAAGGAAGAGAGTGAGGATAGTAGAAGGTGAATGGAGTAAAGAGAAAATGAGGTGCAAGAAGGAGGGAAGGGGTGAGGAATAAGTTCTCCCCATTGTCGTGGGTGCGCTTAGGATTAAGAGCTTTAAGAGCTCTATAAATCTTTCTATATTAAAGAAAAACTACCAATGTAAAACATTCAGGCAATATACATTTCAAATGCCTTGGAAATAGGAATTTTTTCTCTTCTCTTAGATATTTAAAAGTTTGTCAATTGAGTATGGCTACTGTCACTAACATGAATAGCTCTGGTTCGTAACAGTGAAGTGTGTGTTGAATATTTCTAGGATGAAATATGTGGGTATAAGTGATGAAATGACTTGAATAAGTTGTTGAATATTTCTAGGATGAAATATGTGGGAATAAGTCAGAAAAGGACAGTTCTTAAATAACTGTCACCACAACAACAGACAAAAACTGACAATAGATGCACATCTTCCACCAACATTGATGGATAACCGGCTTGCTGGTCTGTGGCAGAAGATAGAAAGAAAAGGAGGGTCTCGAACATTTGGTAGGTTGAAATGCATTTTCCGAACCTGTTTTTAACACGTTTCACCTGATATACAAATGTTGACATGTTGAAATGATTAGCGCATTCAAAAATGCAAACTGTTTCATTAACTAAATGTCCATGCGATTTCATGTTTGTGCGGTACCTTAACATTCTATGAAATAAAGACACTTTCTTAATCCAACACCCTGACCGCTTCACACCATATATGAGCTTAAAGACATTTTTCCACACCACCTAGTCTTCATTAGCATTCCTCTTAAACTAAGATCCTACCTCTCTTGCAGCGAAGCATCTTCCCATTGATCCCAATAAAAGCCCTCAAAACATTCCTTGGTGACCTCAGTCCTGCACATGCTCTCATTCGATATTTTCAGTAGCCAGTTAGCCACGACTTATAACATGTAGTGAAAATCAACATAAGGTAAACAAGCATCCTAGACAAGACGCTTGCTAGAAAGGGCTAATCCATCCATTTTGACAACAATTCAATTTCCATCCTGTGAGTCTTTTGAGAAACTCTTTAATGACGATGTTTAGAACCTATTCAGACTTGCACTTGAATGGCGTACTACATATGAGGGGAAGACCAAACAAGTAGTCAAGAACTCTGCAGCCTAAAATGTGAACTGACGATTGGAATACAAAACATCACCAGCTAAGGACAACATTAAGGCACAGTTCTGAACAACAATAAGGAAAGAGGAAATGGGAGATTGTGAAAATGAAAGATTGTTTGAATGCATAAACTTTGTAAAAGACCGTTCACAATAGTCTCACTAGTTCACAACTTCACATACAGACCATATGGCCATAATGATAAAAATGGGAAAAAGGAAACACAACCCTGGAGAGAGCATGCCAAGAAGCTGGCTGAGTGCTCATTGACTAAGAAAGAACAAAATGTGAGCAGTATAGTCATGATATTTCCAAATAACCTATTTCCAAAGAGAAGGGCGTAATATCATGAAATTGCACTCATTACTTAGAAAACCTATTTCCAAAAAGAGGAAGGGCAGTCTCGACTAGATAGCTAGCATAAAAAGCCAGTTGAACTGGACTATAACAAGAAATCCTATGCTATTTTTTTTGGGAGGATCACATTCATGTCAGACAAGGACAAAAATAAGAATATGACAAGGATGGTGAAAATCCCAAAAACACAAAAGGCCACTAGGCATTCATTTGCAGTGAGTCTCACATCCCAAATTCGATGGCTTGAGACAAAAGCAAGTTGATGTGCCCCACTACTTTATTTTACCATTCTTAGTCTTAAGGGGAAGTATAATAAGTCGTCTGCCTCCATTATTTTAATGACTTTATTATATGGCATTCAAACTTATCTTAAAATGAAAACAAAACAAAATACAAAAAGGCTCTCGTGGAACCGACGAAAAGGACATCACCTCACCATTTATATGACAATATAAATGGAAAAGGCAAACCATTGAACTGTTTTTCATTCCCAACCTTTTCTAGAAACTTATATAAAAAAGAAGCCTCTAATGGAATTCTAAGAAAATAGCCATCACTTCCCCTTTAATATGACAATTGAATTGGAGATAGGCAATGTTCAACAAACAGTAAGTGGTTATTCATTCCCAACCCTATATCTAGTCTTCTTCAACACTAAGCCTTATGTAAATACACTAATATTTGTGATTGGCACAAAAAAATATGATGCAAGTAGTTCAGTAATCAAATGTAACCCCACCAGCACCGTTTAGTAATAATCTTGCTAAAGTTGGGTCAAGAAACATGACCTTATCCCTATTAGTCAAAGAATATTGAAGAGGTTGTTTCAAACTTTGGTTAATTTTATTGATTGAACACAATTAGACAAAATGTTGAGTAAAACTGAACATGTATAAACAGAAGCATGAAAGTGGGAAACTCCTACTATTTCACACCTAAAATAAGTTTTTTAGGATGATTTTCAGCTTTACATTTTCTAATTTGTGGCTTTTTACATCAACAATCTGTAGCAAGCAGCAAATTAAGTGAGAACTTCAAATAGATTTCTTTAGATTTTAGAAAGACTTACCTCCTCCCCTTTTTGTATCCTTCTTCCAGGATTTATCAAAACCTCAAGCATCCGGTCTTTAAAACGCCAATGAAAAAAACAATTTGGCTGAAATGAATGGTTCAACATGTCTGCAATACATAAACAAACAAGATCTCAAATTCAAACTAGGCAACCATAAGAATCACTAAATTATAAGACAAAATCAATTCAAAACAAAGTATATATTATCTTTGCAAGCACTAAGCAGCAGCACAAATAAGTTGGCCAAGGAGGTGTTAATGGCTTTGCAAAGATTATTTTGTTTGGGTCTATCCTTGGGATCTCAAATAACTCAAATAATTACTACTACCTCCGTTATTTTTAATAGGGATATTTTTCTATTTAGGGTTGTTTTTTTTAATTGGGACACTTCTATTTTTTACCATAATAGTAGGTTGGCCCACCTAATCATTGCACTTATCTCCTACTTTTTCTCTCCCTCTCTCCACTCTTTTCACTTTTTCCTTACTTTTACTATCATTCTCTCTTACTTTTGCACTTTGTCCTTGATCCGAGCAAAAAAGCAACGTCCCTATTAAAAAAAATGGAGTGAGTATTATCTTAGAAATTGGGGATACAGCCATGTCTCCTAAGTTTTCATAGGTGAGAAGCACCCCCCTAAAGCCTAGGCATGAGGCGCAATGCAAAGGCACAAGCATGGCATAGGCGAGGCGCACCATAATACTATAATTTCTTACTCTTTTTTTTTTTATTTCAGTAAGTTTTAGTTGAAAAACCCAATGGTGTTGTGCACTTAAGATTGTGATGTGTAAGGCCTTACTACTGCAGTCAAGGGTTGCAGTCAAGGGTTACAGCAAACCAGGATTCTTAAAGAAAGATAGTTTCTTTAACCCATTCTTGAATTTCTAAGATTCGAAACGAGCTCGAACAATGGATATGAATTAAGGCTTTAGCATTTGGGAAGACCTATTGTATGGAATGGACGAACTCCAAGTAGAGGTAGAGGTACATTCCATTCTCTAATGGAGTCAAAGAATCTCTATTCTTTGGGTTTGAAATATGATGGGACAAAGTAAACTCGCTTCCTAAACTAGCTGCCCTTGTTATACTATGAAGTAGCAGATGGTCAAGGCATTTTCGACGCAATTTTCATTTTGGGTCATTCGGAAACAACCTCTTTTTAATTTAACACAAGGGTAAGGTTGCGTACATCCGACCCCAGGGTAATGTTGTTGTTATTGTAGAGGTAAAAGTTAGAATAGGTCAAAACACTAGTTCACAAAAATATGGGTGTTGGTAATAGGTAGAGGTGAGTTTAAGTCAAGTCTAAAAAGAATTAGCCTTGTAGGTAAGCAAGTAGCGCTCATCAATTTTCAACAGAAAAAATAATGCTACTCATCTTAATACTATGCCAGATGCTAACTTTTTGTTTTTCACCCCAGAAGTTTGAGAATATGACTAATCTTAACTGTGCTTTTAACTATGGAACTTTTGGTATTGATACAAATTTTCGGTGATTATCTAATGCTATGATCCACTAGATAAAAATCCTTTTCAAAAACTAAGGCAATAATTTTAATTTTTAGAATTAAACTTCCAAAATTACTTTTCATGAAATTTGATGTAGATTAGAACTTTACAACTTTGTATCATCTAATGCCTATCTTTTGGATTTTTGAATGATTGAAAGTGTGTTCTTTTCACTTAGTATTCACTATTTTGATCGAATCTGGTTTATTTTTTTAAAGTAGCATAATATGAAGCTACAATTCATGGTATATTCAATTTAACTATAAATATAATTAATTTGATTTATTTTTATAATTCTTAATTGTTTTCACCAAACACTAAAACTTTAACCAGCTAACAACTAGTAACTACCACAAGGTCCACAACAGCTACCACGATACCACTATGTCAAGTTGTACTTAGTATGCATCAATATATACATGTATATCTTTCAATTAAAGCATAACATGAGTAAAATGCAAAAAAAAAACAATGGCCGAAGTTTAAAAATGAAGCCGTTAAAGTCATTTTTTAGAATATTTGACGGTATTTTTTAAATTTTCGCCATTTTAAACTCGTTGAGTGGAACACTCTGTTTAATTCACGTACCATTCTTAACTAACTAAGCTTTAAATAGGCTTTACAAATTTAAAGGTAATCAGAATATAAAATCTAATGTTATAGGACAATACACAAAATAGTAATAAATCGACACACAAAAGCTAATTCTAATCTAATTTGTAAGACTCACGCCCCTATCTTTGTTACTTCCTGATAAAACTCCCAATGTGCTTGAAACAAGAAAATCCTATCCTACTAAGCGGAAAAAAAAAAGTCCCATTTCTACTACAATTTGAATTAATAGAATCTAAACAAGAAGAAAGTCATAATAGAACGATGATTGTTACAAGAATCAAGATTTCACATCAGATGGTGGTGGAGTAAGAAGACCTATTACCCTCATGGTGTAGGCATGGGAAAAAGTCCTTTATTAGGTTTAGTAGGATGTTGTGTCATTGTATTTAGATTAGGATTACATTTAATTCCTAATTTTATCTTATCTTAGGCATGTAAGATTTATCTTTTAAGAGTCATTACGCTAAGTTGTAATTGCTGTATAAAGCATTGGTTTCATTAGTAAAAAAATCAGATTTGGAGTTGGTCGTATAACATAATTATTTGATGATTCTTGCTATCATTTGTTTAGAGATTAAGAAACTCGTGCTGCACGTGAATTATACGTTTATACTCAAAAATCGAGAATTTTTGAGATCTAGTATTTCTTAAATTTTCGGCCATAAACACAAACATAGCATGTGGTATATTAGAGCCTTAATTTTTTTCACCTCGCAAGAAATCTGATCTTTTAGTGTATTTCATCTGGTGGGGTTTCTTCGCTTTATTCTTTTAATCAAATTGTAAGTATCGTTTCTCAAAGACATTTGGATACTTAAGTGTTGCTATGACTACAAAGGTGAGAACTACTTGATGAACTCCTTGGAGAATATGAACGGAAAGCCATTACCAACTCGGACGCAGTTAGAAGTAGAAGGGATCGTGTTTTGAGAGAACCTAACATCAAGTTGGCGGGGGGGGTGGGAGATTTACGGCACCGTTTACCTTGACTAGGAAGGAAGAATAGGTAGGATATCTAAGAATAAAGGTATTGATGATGTATCTGCTTTTCATATGCTATTCTTAAAGCATCTCATTGGCTTGAAAACTTAGAAATTCAAAGGAAGAGAGAAAATAAATCAAAGATTGCATCAAATCAAAGTCACAACTCACACCAACTTTCTGTGCCCAGAACTTGTACACAATACTTGTTTCTTACATTCAACTCTTCACAACAAAATAATCTATGAGTGGAACAACACACTAAGGAGTTTGATCGTTTCTTGATTGGCCTTTTTCAACATTCTTACTTATTTGATGAGATAACTGTGTTGCCTATCGAGATGGAGCACCAACTAAAAGAGGCCAAAGCTGAAAGCTTTTGATTTTCCTTTATCAACACCTAAGTTGATAACTTTGAGAAGATAAAGATAAAGATTGAGGAAACATTGATTGTGGAAGATCTCAAGGCGAAGTAGGGCTCTCTAACTCTGGGATAAGTTGCAATGAAAGGGAAACAATGATTTATATTGTGTTTGGATAAAAAAAATGGGAAGGAAAAGAAGGGGAGGGAAGGGGAGGGAAGGGGAGGGAAGAGAAAAAGAGGGGAGGAAAGAAGGATGAGTTTTCCTTCCAAATCTCTACATTGTTGGAGGGAGGAATTTCATATAAATTGATCCTTCCATTTCCTTCATTCTAAATCCCTCACCTCCTCACTTGTTATCCAAACAATGGATTTTTGCTATCTCCCTTCCCCTCCCCTCCCTTTCCCTCCTATTTTGGCTATTCAAACAAGTTGTTAATGTCATGTGCCAAATCATCTTTCTAGGCAATGCCTTAACTTGGTTCTTAGTCTCCCTAGACGACATGGTTTGAAAATACAGTTTCGGTAAACGGTAGCAGTTTCGGGGTAACATTCGTTAGTCGCAGACTGTGTCGCAATTATTGCGGGAGGCGTTTAGTTTTAGAAATTTTTTTGTCTTTTTGCTTCAATTACTCTTGAATATTAGTGGAGTTATATAGGGTTTAGTGGTGTGGTGGTGCCTCTTCTTCTCTTTCTTTTCTCGTCTTGGAGTCATTATTGGAAGTAGACTAGTGCTACTTCCAAATTCACAATAAGGAATCTTTGAAAAAATATGGAAATAAAACTTCGCAAAGTAACATTTTGGAGCAAAAAAAACGGCCGAACCCTTTAGAGTCGAAACGGTTAAGATATGAGGCTTTTTATATCCACCTTGTTAAACCGATCGTGTTCAGTTCGCCAAAGTTGAAAACTGTTCCTAAATCAGGCAAACCATCCAGATATGGTCGTATATTTGCACCATGCTAGATGAGCATCCGCCCTTTTTATGGTGCTACAAGAGGAACAAGCAAAGACTTCTTTTGATAATTTAATAAAACTTCTTTGCTGTCTACTAATGTCATGCAACCCAAGGATGAGGATGAGAAACACGGGGATCTTGGAAGACTTTACACATGGAGGGCCCATTTGGTGAGGATCTTCGTCAATGAGAGAATCGATTTCACTCTCGCGATGGAAGGAAAGGTGTGATGTATGATAGTGATTATAGGTTCAAGAGCAAACGAGATCTCAAACTGAATGGTTAAGTGATGATGGCAGACTTCGTGTAACTAAGCAAGTATTGGTTAACTTCAAAGGTGGTAGACTATTGTGATGCTTTATGGTGTGATCTAATCCCAATGTGTGCTTGGGATGTTCTTTTAGGTCGGCCTTAGGAAGTTAACTCGGCAACAAATGCACTTACACCCTTGAGCCAACCTAAATTCCAGAATTCAACAAGTGGCAGCATGCTATTTCTAGCCAATCACCTGCCTAAATTTTCACACTTATTCTAACTCCAAAAAATCTCTACATCTACCCGTCATTTGCTCCATGATTAGTAGAGTAATATAGCCTAAAACCACTCAGTCTCTTGCTTAACACATAATTACAATATTTTATTTTAATGCCGACTTGAGCCTCATAAAGGAATAGTACATTAGTACCCCAGCAAACTTCTGAGGTAAGCTCCTTTACATTAATCCTCATCTTCACCAATTAGTTTAGCAATTAAATCCCTAGTAAAGGGCATCAAATGGAAGACAATACCAAATAATTTAAGGACTTCAACTCACCAGCATAAGGAACCAACATATTTGCGTGCTGAATCAAGGCCCCAACCCTTACTTGCAAGTTTATGCAACGCGTTTGAGCCATAGCCACAGCCCACATAAATCTCTTAGGATCACGTGCTAAACGCTTTATTTTGAGAGGTGCAGCAGAGTGCTGAGTAAAATTAAAAATTTCAAGAATCAAAATATGTATCAGATATCATAAATGGTTGCAATAACAACAAAAGAAAGGGACAAGAAGAAACAAAGTACCCAATTCTTCTCCCAGAATTCTAGGCAACGTCGTTGTTGTTCTTTCATAGTCAATTCCAAACTTTGGTCATGCAACTCCAAAAGATCCTCCTAGTGCAGAAATGCACGTAAGATTTGGTTTTCGTTAGATAAGATTAATGGATATGAGGTTTAGTAATTGGTAAACTAATTTAACAGGCCATAAGGGTGAAGCACTTTATGTTTGCTAGAACAAGGCAGTACAAGGCAGCAATATGAGCCAACTAGCGAAGTACTGAGCCTAGTATGGACCATAATCAAAATAAACCAACAGCTCTACCAAAGATTTCCATGAGTTTCCCCAAAACTTACAACTAGCAACATGTTCATCTTTTACTCTTGATCGAGAAAAAGCAAGTAAAAAAGCAGCAGTCAGGAAATTAGCACGGAACAGGAACTAAACGGAAACATATATAATGCAATTTCAAAAAGTAGAACATGTCAGATAAGGGAGCTGTCAATTAAGATTAATACTGAAGATTAGCAATACAGATTTGAAAGCTGAATACATTATCCTACCATTTATCTTTTTAAGGAGAATTTCTTCATAGAGGAAACGTCACATTTGCACACACATCTCAAATCTCAATGCATCACTAGATTTTCCTAAAGACGAAAACGATTTCAGTTACATCCTTGCCTTTTACATGTTTCAACATTTTACGGAATCCCCAAGCATTCCCATGCTTCATTGCTAAGGAGTATTCATACTCATAATTACCAATAAAATGCCTAAAAGTAAGATATTGCATCCTCACCCTCCTATATGGGCAAAGTAAGATGTCACCCTCACGTACAAATAGATTTCCAACTAGACTTTGAATGAAAATGCATCCATAAAGTAAAACAAAAAGGTAGCATAAGAAGCCATTTTCATGTAATCCATTTTAAACGTAATTGCCACATACTAACTAATCGGGCTCTTTGTAAAGCTAGTCAAGCACCACTGTGGCGAGTCCAGCCTTCTCCTCGCTTGCCTCCTTACTCATGTCCAACAACACAGATGCAAGCCCACGCTTATGCTAGAGAACCAGGCAAGTAAACTAGGCGCAACATTCTGCCTTGAAACCATGATTGCGCCGGGCAGACACAAGCAACTTTTGAAACCACAAGCTAGTTAGGTGAGCTCCAATGTTTACAATTAGCACCCTAATGCCTTAGTTACCTCGATCACTCTAGGGGGTGCTTGAATGCTGATGACAACAGGGAGGAAATGTTCTAAGATTTATTGGCCTAGATTCTGGATGAACTTTTAAGGGGATAACATCACCTAAACAAGGGTAGTAGTTAACCAGGCACCATAGTAACTTTTCCACCCTTAATTATTACTATTTATATCTCTCTTCATTCTCTATCATCCCACCATTATCCTCTCTCCTCTCACTTTCACTTCCTTTACCTTATTCTCTACTCTTCTTCAGGCCACCTTTGAATTTCTGATCCACTTTCTCGTTACTGTTCATTATTTCTTCGTATGATAACAGTCCCCACTTCCTCCGTCTAACTTCCCCTTTATTAATGCAACTTAGTAACTTACAGCCAGACAAGCTTTCCACTATGCCGCCGCCATGAGTAAGTTGCGGTAAATTCTAGTCTTTGGTGGTCCAAGTTGCACGGAAAACTTACCATCTTTGGTGTGCTAAATTATAGTAGTTCTGGATACAAACAAATCTTCTAGGCATGTAAAAAGAGTCAGACACAAGTACATAGCAGAGCCTCAACCATACTCTAGAGGCTCACAATCCATTTTGAGCTCCCACATCAAGGACCACCTTAGTATCAACTCACAAGCCCAATCAATGAATAACCTGATATTAGTTTCTGTGCACCCAATTATTGTTGGATTCTATCCCACACCACCCGTGACACTTTGGCACCCCTAAACTATCGTCTTCTCACTTTCTGGTGGGTGATGGGTGGAGACACAACTCGTGACACATAGCTCAAATATTCTCATCAACTATTTAATCTCCAACGGAGATTAGAATAAAGTTCCTAGTCATTGTTCTCCTAGATTTTTTGCTAAACATTACTGTAATATAGATTGTTTTACAACAATAGTTTTCAGCAAAAAAATGCTTCATGTACAACTTGTTTTATAACATTAACACTTTATAATTTCCACAAAATCGAATTCTTATTTTTAAAGTTTAGTAGTAGGAGGCTCCAAATCTTGATAGGTTTTCATTTGTCTAAGCTGACATGAAAAGAGAGTTTAGGTTCAAAAGATAAAGAATTCAAGGATACCGGCTACCTTAATTGCTAAAGTCTCAGAGGTTTCTCGTCATCAAAATAATCAAGGAAAAGCAACAGTGCCCGAGACACAAAAGAACTTACAGATCTAAATTTGATATGAGAATGAATCATGAACATTGTGAAGTCACTATAATGAATTAATGATAGTCTACTTTCACTCAACAGTCTAGTATCGGGATTGGAGGAATTTCGAACGAATTTGAAATTTGAAAGAGCCATGCCAAATGGCTATGGAACTCAAAGAGTTGGAAAAAAAAACTAGGCTCTTTCTTGGGGAGTTAAAAAGAAACCACATTGATTATGAATGCATGACAGATTCCAAAAATGGGTTGAATAGTACCTTTATAAAACTCTAGAATGCCTAGATGCATAAATGGTAAAAAAAAAAAAAAAACAATCTACTCCATTTGTTTCTTATTGTTTGTCCTACTTTGACCAAAAAGCACTCACATAATTGGTGAAAGTAAGACATATAAAAAGATTCAAACAAGAACTAAAGAAGTTTATCATCAAAGTTCCCACAAAGTGCTACAAGGAGCCTTGACATTTCCTACACTGACTTGTGCATATACATATTGTTAACGCTAATCGCGAAAGCAAGCTCGTAGCAATTAGTCCATCCATCCAAAATTATTTTTACCCCCATTTAATTATTAGGGATGTTTTAGGGTTGAAACACATATATGTTAATAAATTCATTATACATATAAATTCATGCCAGACCTTATAAGATTTGTTTAAACACATCTTCCCACAAGGGCTTGGGATCTGGATACACCCGCTCTCTTCTTGGAAGTGAACCATTAAGTCTTAGAAGTAAATCGTTAAGTCTTAAATATGAAGTAATCTAGTAATCTTGGAAGTGAACCAAAAAGTCTTATATATATATGAAGGAGGCTTTATTAGAAGCATTGGAAGCGCCACCTAGGATTGCCATGTTACAATTTTTTTCAATTACTCCCTCCGTCCCATAATATAAGCCATGTTTCCTTTTGCAAAGTCTTCAATACGCATCTTTAACCTTCTATATCTTCAATTTCGTATTAGTAAAAAAATATAAGTTGATATAGTCAAAGTACAAATTAAGGCGAATCTAATAAGATCTCAAATGAGTATGTTTTCTTGTATACATTAATAAGAATGTTTGGTCAAAGATTTTAAAGTTTGACTCCCAAAAAGGAAAGGGGGCTTATATTATGGGACGGAGGGAGTAGTATGTTTGTACATCATAAAAATAAATAATTAGAGTTCTAGATTAATGTGACTTGGAGTTTGGTTCCCAATGAACCAATAAGATTAGCATACTTTATAAGGTAATCATAACTTTCGTTATACTACTCATAAAATTATAATATTTACATCATTAGATAATGGACATAGCTTGAAATATGCTCTAAAATAAGATCTATTTCATGTACTTAACTTAATTATCATAGGTGTATTTATTAATGGGTGTCCTTTTTGGAGGGTAGTCGAACATGGAGACAACTCCTTTTCAATCTTTTAAAAATTTCTTGTGACTCCACAAGGGGGAAGGGGGACAACTAGAAGAAGATATGTGCATATGATAGCTACCGTACAAATCTATTCATAAAGATTAAGAGTTGAATATATCCTACAATTATTCTTTAAATTACAAATATAGAGGATAATGTACCTTTAAAGATTAGGATCACATAAATAATAATGAACAAAGGTCTAATACACATTAAAATAAGATAAATAACATCTTGTTTCCATCAATATCATGCTACTATATGTAATTATGCAACAAAAAGTATAATCTTCTACAAGAGTTTACATACTTTTATTACATGTGTCAAACTTCCAAAATACATTTTTTATTTTGGTAATGGTACTCTATATTTTTGTGCTTATTTCTTCTCACTATTCTAACAAATTAGGGTTCTCACTCTCTTATTCGATAAACATTGGGATACCTACTTACATGATCTATGAGTTAAGTTTAGAGAACGAAGGGATACCATTTGAAATATTATATTCGAGCTTATAGCTAGTAGAAGTTTAAAATAAACAACCTAAATATAAAATCGAAGTTTTAATTTTTTTACAGTCTAAAAATGCTTCTGAAGTTTAACTTAAAATGAAAATAATTAGTTCGGTGTACTCTACGAGTAGTCGAGAACACCACCAGGTGTATGTCGGTTTTCGTATCTTCCAAAACGTCAATATTATGTTATGAAATTAAAGATATTAGTGGTCAAAAGTGTTTAAGAAAGACGTTGACAAGGCAAAGGAGAAGAATAATATAGGAAGAGGGAGTAGAAACAAGAAATATTAAATGAATATTTGACAACAAAACTTCATTTTTTTCAACCTTATTAGTTTCTTTTGATAAGAAAATTGGTTGGAAGGCATCATAAATAGAAAAAGGATGAGCAATCCCCAAAGTTAGTAATTATAACAAATTAACCTAATTTATCAAAAAGTACCACAACCTCAGCCCCTCTCACCCAGAAAGACGCTATGCAACTTTGTCCCAGAGCATGCCACAAAGACAAAGAGACAGTACTCATGGAGAAATAAGTCCACTCTGTTCAAGCTGAACACACAGCAAGACCACAAGCATTTTGACTCAAAAGTTATTGCTGCTTTGAAATTAAAGAGTGGATTTGGAGTCGAGGGAAATACAGTGATACAGCTTGCGTCTAAGATGCCACAAATAAGAGAAAAAACGAGTTCCTAAAGGATGGAGTCAAAGATGAACCCCGATCCACATCCACTAGAGATGTCTAAAAGTGAAAAGTGTGCAAAAATTAGAGAGAAAAGGCTTTGTCAGAGTGATGAAAATGATACAAGTATATGACCCTGGATGTTAGGGTAGATTAAGACTGGCCATCAGGTTAAATCTAGAATTCCAAGAGAAATCTCAACCCCATGCAATGTCACAGTAGGTTGACATGGCATGAAAGCATAAACAGTGATGTGGACAGGAGTCAGGACAGATAAAATTTTAAAACTTCAGAAACAAGGTCAGCTGGGATTTGCAAATAAAAGTTACAAAAGTAATTACTCCCTCTGTTTCTTTTTTTTTTTGTCGGGTTTTCTACGGCTCCAATTATCAAGGAGGGTGACGAAAAGATTATATAATTGTCATGTGGGGGTAGAGGGTCAGGAGAGAGAAAGAGAAGTTGGAGAAATATGTGGGACCAATGAGTGAAAAAGTAAGGTTAAAATGGAGAAAATTGTATAGAAAAAAAAGGAAAGTTTGTGAATAGGAGAAACAACATAAACGCACAAAAATGGACAAAAACGGAAAGTATGACAAATAAAAAGAAACGGAGGGAGTACAATACGTCAAGAGTCTATACATATGACAAGGGACGGGGTATAATATGATAATAACAGTAATAATGACGATAATAGGAAGAATAGGAACAAGAAGAACAACAGCAACAATAAAAGAGGGGTACTTGAAGTTTCTGAAGAAACCCAAGCATGGGGCCCACAAGCATGGTAATATATTATTTTCATTTCTCATAATACAACCACACGATCTTACAACAGCCCATCCTACCTCCTCTCTACGTTCTTGACAGCCCATGTTTGTTTTGTCTCAGTCGGTCCTATTCCCCATTACATAGAAAAAGTGAGCAAAGGTACAGAGACTTAAATCCAAAATGTTTTGGAGTCTGCTACCATGAACTGTCATAGGTAACAGTCTGTGAAAGCTAGTACAGCTATTGATCTCAGAGTAACTATTGATAAAAAAAAGCTTGGAGTAGCTATGAGCAACAAAAAGAGGGTAGCTGCAGAAGCCACAACCTATAGCTGAAAAGAGAAGAACCCATAAATGAAAAGAAAGGAAACAGTGAAAGGACACAATGGAGACTCTAAGAAAATGGATAGTAATAAGAAAAAGACTCGATATGGAAAATTGTTTTGCTTTGAAAAGTAATAATTCCCCCATCCCTTCCTCTTCCCCCACCACCAACTCCACACATCTTCCTTCTCTTCACTTGATTTTATTATCCCCTTAGATTTTTACCCGCAGGCAATATCCGAAGGGGTCATAATGGATCATAGTATAAAGGTGCTTGGGTTCGCACAACTTGTCATTAGCATTTGTCAGCACTATTGTCACATAAGTAGTAGTTGGCTAGAGTTAACCAATCAAATACCAATAAATCAAAAACCAAATAACACAAACATAAAGACGTGCACAAGACATGCTTCCCCAAATTAACCTAATGTAAGCTATAATATGGCAACAGATCATCACATAAATCTAAATAAAAATTAACTATCCACCAGCATTAAGCCCCCAACACTTAATAAATTCTGTCACTACTGGTAAAAGATGATTCTAGTACTGATATTTCTAAGAATATTGAGTAAGAAACAAGAACTGATTAGCTAACTCCCTATGTTATAACGGTTAAGAATTCAATTACGAGGACACTAAAGAAAGAGACCTCAGTTGAGATAAGTGATTTTCATGTTAAGATCTTAGTCATACCTCTGTTGCTAGGAGTAAGCTAGTGCATTCATCAGCGCTTGGCAAGAAATCACCATATAGTTGCCAGAAGTTTCCCTCTTGATCGAAAGCAAGCAAAAGAAGGCATGCCAACCTCAAGTCCCATTCTGACTGTCAGCACGAGCAATTAGCATAAAACATGAAGAGTTTCCAGGAAAAAGTTGACAGTATATTCATAAAGTGCATGTCATATTATAACTGGAGGACGTCCCAAACACTATATACTCTCACGGTCACAAAAGGCAAAAATAAAGTTCCCCTTAACTTCAGTCACGAACATTCAGGGTGGCCTTGTGACTTCCTTTCCTTGCAAATTTCCCCTATTAAAAGCATCTATTAACTCCAGGCCGCCAATAATTCAAGGGGTATATTTGAGAATACACATTAATTTATTTCCTTGCAAAGCAATGAGGAACTTCCAAGTGATGATGGGAGAAAATTCTTTTGGGACAAAGGGAGTAAACATATCCTATATGTATTCTCGCAATCAACATAAGGATGTCTAAATGTATATAAAACAACATTATAAACTTGAACAACTCTGAAATACCAAACACCGAAGATTCCAAATATAAGACTTGCAACTACAGAGCTAGTGGCAAATGTTAAAATGCGAAAAGAAAAAAAAAACCATCATCAGCTACATGGCATGTGCTTTGCTGAGACCGTGCACAGCATCTGGTCGGAGAGAAACAAAAGAAAATTTGTTGGTCATAATCAGCCTTGGGAATCCCTTTCTAATGATATTATCTTTAGAGTAGCATGAAGATGTAATTTTGAGTTCTTAGTCCTTGCAGCAACTTCTTCATTAAGTTGTTGTTTCTGTTTCCTATTTGTTGTCGGCTTGCTTGTCTGGCCTTGCTAACTTGTTTAGAAGGTCTCAGATGGTTTTCCTTGCATTAGTCTCATGTTTTTTATACTTTTTTGAACATGAAGAGTCCCTATTAACAACCCTACCCTTCGTAAAAGGTGAGTTATTAAGTAAGCTGATGCAGACGAGGGTCAAGCATGAGTGTCTGAGGTGTTTTTGCTGCTTAGTCGGTATCTTTGGTAAAATAATTACTTTCATTTGCCAAAAAGATAAATTTATAGGGCTAGTGAGCACAGCAAGAGAATAAAGCGACACACACATTTTCGTTCTCCTGCACCTTAGCATTGGACATGGTCAATAGTCTTCATAAAATGGTGAGAATGGTCCCATTGAACTTCTAGTAGAAGATATTTTAGTACATGAGAACAAGTAGCTAGAATTTTGGGTAAAGAGGTACCTCTGGATCGGTGGAATTTATAATATCAAATATGGGATGACCAACTGGCACGATATCTGGAAAGAACATCCAGGGCAGCCTTTCGCTAATTGTTAACATCAGCTCCAATGGAATCTCCATGATCATCTGGTAAATCATGTAGAAGGCCAAGTGTAATTAATCCATATCACACAAAATTGAGTCCCAAAAATGTTAAATAGATTACTTTTTCAGTTCAGAAATGCGGAATGAAAACGTTAAAGACAGGGTTGATATGCAATAGAGAAGATCATGTTTGGTATGACACCTGACAGTAGCTTCTTTCTACAATACAAAATACAATAAAGAAATTAATAATTATGTACCCTAAACGAGTTTGTAGCTTAAAATAAAAATAAAAGGGTGATACCAACCAATGTTGTTCTTGTAATAATCGTAAAGACAAAGCCCAAAAATTCCAAAACCTGAAGGTAATTAGAAACCAACACATAAACAAAAGGTTTTAGTGCATTACTGCTCCACCATTAATTCTCCAAGACCTCAGAAACTAATGCTCAGCATTATCGGAGTTGCTAATCTTGCTACTACTCTTCCAGCAAACACCAAAACATTCTGAACTATTACAGCAGTAAAGAACAAGAAGAAAAGAATAAGAGAGAGTGTTATATGTCAGCTACCCGAGCACGTCGAAGAGGCTCGATATCTTTAGAAGCAAAGACTCCAAAGCCATTAGGTCCTTCTCTGAATTCAACACCATAAGCTCTAAAACTTCGAACATATCCTATCTTATAGAAATCCGGGTCTGCTAAATTCATCTTAAAATAGAAAGAATAACACAATGAGATGATAGATACTTTAAAAAAAGAGACAATAGAAAATGAGATAGAAGAAGGAAGTAGAAGAGATAACCTGAGAGGGAGTTTCATCAATTTGGGGGTTTTGAAACAGCGGAAATGAAGAAGTTTCAACCAGAGCTTTGATGGGTGTAAGTATGTTGTTTCCTGAACTGCTAGTTGCGGAATATGGCTTTGTTGCACTGGTGTTGAAATTGAAATGCTGCATTCAATTTGCTAAACTGTGACACAATAACAACAACAAAGAAAAAAGTAGAGAGTGTAGGGGAATGGGGAAGTACGCATTTTGAAGAAAAAGAGATGTACCTGAAAATGGGATAGGAAAGAATGAGCTGGGGAGTTAAGAAGAAGAATGGTGGAAGCCATGGTGGATTGAGTTCACCAAACACCCCCTGAACTCACTAATAAAACGGGTTGCCGCACCGATGAGATGACAACGTTATCTTCAAGACGGTTAAGAGAATTTGCGGGAATCACATTTCTCTGAGTTAAAGGGTATAGTTGGAGGGATGCTAAATCAATAAAATCGTTAAATAATTCAAAACTAAATGAAATCATTTTTAATAAATATTATTATAAAATAAACTTGAATTATCGGTAAATAAATTTAAGTGGGAAATAATATTAAAGTTTATAAATAATAAAATAAGCTTTGAAAATTCGGGGTATTACAGCTGGAATATAATAACAATTATTTAGTTCCAACACTAGCCCTGAAGGCAAAGGCATATTGAATACTCCCATTTCCAAAGCGACAACTCGAGCTCCATTGCCAACTCGCAATTCTATCTCCCCTTAGCCTGTCTTCTACTTCTTTTAAGTCCTTTCACATTACAAATAATGTGAGAACCACAGCCGGTATCAAATACCCATGATGAAGAAGTAGCTAAGTTAATTTCTATAACATAGATATCTGAAGAAGAAGCTCTACGCTTCTTATCCTCCATATTCCTTTCTAGGAAATTCTCTTAATAATTTTCTTTTTCAAGAAAACCGCGCAAATTAAATGCAGAGTTGTGATTGTAATTATAAGACATTACTACAACAAAATAGAAAACAAAGATTCAATTAATATGTTTATCAACTATAGTTATTTAAACAGTTTTAAACAACTATAAATCCGTTAATCAAAATTATAAAAATCCATATTGAATAAATAAGTACCCAAGATCCCCTCCCACTATAATTAAACGGACTTTAGCCCTGCCTTTAATGTATAGTCATTGAGGTAAGTAAAGCACTTTTACTAACTATAACAATTTATAATTTTTGGTAGAAAGGTTAACAACTCTTTGTTTATATCCTATCTCTTAACTTCAAAACCCAAAATTGTTTTGATAGTTTTGTTGAGTTAAACCAAACATTAACATGTATGTTTCAGAACCCTACCCTATTATCCCAGGAATAGTGAGCAACACCCTGCTTTGGTAGAACCTATTACTCTTATTCTAAGGCTTTATAGGTGTTGTTTGGAAAAGCAATTAACTCATATTAACTTTGGGGACTTAAGTTTATCATGTTGGTTAATTTAAAATGAACCCATTGCATAAATAACCACACAGAAACTTAAGCGAGCATGTAAATAAAATTAAACGCATAAACAATCAAGTATCAACTCAAATGTGATCCTAGTATGGCCCTAAACCTAGAAAATCTAATTTTCATGAATCCTCCCTTGAGACTTTCTCAGATCTCCATCCTTGATTCTCCATGGAAATCAATCTTGATCATCAACCATTCAAATTGTACTATTCTTAGCAAATAATTTAAATTACAAAGATATAAACGATGCATAGATCGTATTATAATTATAAATATACATAACGATACATATATCGTATTTTCTATCCTAGTTTGGACCATACCAGTCATAGTCATGCAAATATAATGTCAAACGTATTATATTAGACATTTACGTATTTATAATATCAACATAGTATAAAGCTTAATATTCACATATCAACAATTAATGAGCAAATGAAATGCAAGCAAAATTCTAATATCATGTTATATTCTGGCTATGGTTTAGTCGAATATGTTTGTTTATGATAGATTAGCTTAGCTTAAGATAAATTAGATACAGATTCACCACTAAGTTAAGTTAATGTTCCTAAGAACACCACTTAGTTCAAGCTAAAGAACTAAGCTAGCAAAGGCGCCAAGATTAACAATGAATTAATCAAAGCAAATAAAACACAAAGGTTTTCGAATTTTCAATGTCAAGTGTCGATCTTATTGAGCTTGTCGTCCTTTAAATACATGTCCTTGGCTCACTAGGAAACTAATTAATAAAACTAAACTGATTAAAATGAAAATCTATCCTAATTAGGGTTGATGTAGCTTGGTCGGCTTTCTTCCTTTTATCTTCTCCTTGATTTACTCACTTATCCGTTCAAAGTAGGAGACTAAATCACAAATGATATGATTTAGGCGCCTAATGTGATCTTTAAAGGGAAAAGATCAGTTTTCCTTGCTCCTTCCTTGCTTGCACGCCACTCTTTGAGGAAAGGATAAAGATTCCTTCCTATCTTGCTCTTTAAATGATCTTCTTGGAAGTTTCCTTCATAGTAGTCGACGTCCTTCTGTAACACCCCAAAAATTTAAACTAATAATTGATTAGAAAAACATTATTTGACTTTAAAAACCGTTCATTTAAACCTTTAGGGTGTTACCGCCGCATAAACATGCAAGGCTATAAAATGAACTGGAAGAATTAAACATTCATTACTAAAGAACTCAAAGCTACTAAAGCTAAGTCATAATACTAAAGTTACCAAAACTGAAATAAAGAGTAATAGTCAAAAACACTAATGTAGTCGGAAACTAGGTGATCCTAAGCTGTATTGCTCTCAAATGCCCAACGTAATCCCCTTGTCAAGAACCTGCAAAAATATTGGAAAACAAAATAGAAACAAATTAGTAAAAACTAAGTAATTCCAACTCCATCCCGTAAAATAATAATAGCTTTTGTTATGAACATAAATTTAATAATCAGAGTAGTGCAGCTATACGTAAAACATAATTTATAGATAAATAATCACAATAATTTACAATAATTCACATAACTCATTATTAATTAAGAAAGGGAAATGGAACGCCAGTAGGCCGGGACTAATCCCAGTAACCACCTACTTGTCTTTGGGTCGTCACCCAAAAGTCATATAACATGGCCAAAATATTTCACAGAGAGTCCCTAGTGTGCACACCCCTCACTAACAGCCTAATGATCTAACGCAAAAGCGCGCCAAAAGGTTCACTATTAGGAGGAGGACAAAACATCAGTTTAATAGTATAAAGAAATCAAAACCTGAATTAGCAGCCCAATGCTCAAACGTCATTAGGTTCACTACTAAACAGGGCAACCTGTCCATCACCTATGGAGGATCCAATTCCATAGGCTACATTCCCTTCTTAACATTCCACTTTAAGTGATTAATGGATTTTAACAAGGCTACAAAATACATAGCACGTAACAACTAATTTCATATTCGTTAAAAATTACTCAAACTATAGTCTCGTGGAAACCATAACGTCCATAATCAAATCACAAACACAATTGCTTAATAATTGTTACGTCAAGAGATTCATTGTCAACTCAAGTTATTACTTGTTACCCACTTATTATCATAATAGCGGTGCCAATAGTATTGAATGAAAATTAATAAAACAATAAGATTGACAAAAGATCAAAATCATAGGTATATACGAGTATAGTTGTTAATAGTTAAATGATATTAACAACAAAACGTGAACATCAAATTTTAGTTTAAAGTAGTACATATGTAGTAGGTTGTACACAAAATCACACTTACAACACATAGCACATAATATACATATACGGGAATACTATAGTAGATGGACATTGCGAATTACCTTGATAAGCGCACTCTAAAAATATTACTGGTTCTCTGTATAGTCCCCTACGAATCCTTCGTCTAAAATAAAATAAAAATAACTCTAGTCAGTAAATTGCGTAACTTCTTAACTCGCAACTTAAACAATTATAATATTACTTAAGTCAGATTAGTTAAAAACAAATAAAAAGGTAGAAGTAAAAATCATAACTTTACGGTTTAAAATAACAATAGAAGATTAAAATGATAATAAAAATAAGAGTAGGTAAAACAAAAGTTGAATTAAAACCCTCGTAAAACAAAAATACAGGAAACCAAAACATGAGTTAAAACAAAACTACATAGGTATTTGAAAGAAGACAAAAGAGAGAAAAAGTGAAATAAAAAAAATTTGATTAAAAAAAAAATGAAAAGCACACAAAAGCCAAAATATGTACAAAGAGAAAGTAAAGTAAAAGAAAGACAAAAAGGAAACAAGTCACTGTGAACCCAACGCAGACCAGAGGAAAAAAAAAGAAAGAAGAAGGAAGAAGAAAGAAGGTGACATCGGCGATTTTCCACCGGCGACAACCGCCGATCGGAGGCCGGTATTTCGAAAACCTTTTTCTCTTTCTCTTTTTTTTTTTTTCCTTTCTCTACTAATTTTCGAAAATCTGAAAATAAATGAGTATTTGAGTTTTTTCTCACCTCTTCAATGGTGAAACATAGTAAGGAAGAAGAAGGAAAATATTTGGAGAGTTGTAGACTGAATTTCGAAGGGTTTGAGAGGGGTTTATATAGAAAATTTTTAGGGTTGTAATTCTAACTTATTTCAAAATTTAAATTCAAATCGAAAATTATAAAACTGATTTGGGCTAGAAAATCTGATCTTTGATTTTTAAACTCTGAAAATCCGAAAATAAAAATATTTAAAATCCGAAAATCTGTTGGTTTTTAATCCGAAAATCAGGTTTTTTTATTTTTTAAAATTTAAATCCGAAAATAAGGTAAAGATTGTGAAGATTTAAATTTTCAGATTTTATCTTCCTTTTGGCTAAAATAATTCCGAAAATAAAAACGAAATTTCCATTTTATTTTCTTTATGTAAAATAATTTCGAAAATAAAATGAGTATAATATAAGATTTGTAAATAAATTATGCTAGAAAGTAGTAGAAATTTGGGGTATTACACCTTTATTGTAGGCGCCTCTTATTGATGAATTTATCTTCTTCACTCGTCCCTTATGTAAATACAACCCTAATTGACTCTCTAATTAAAAGAAATGAAATGACAACTCAACTAATACCATCCTAGTTAATCTAATATAACATTAAATTAACCAAGAGTACATATTATTATTCTAGACTTCTAATAAAGTAATAAAGATAGTAACTTAGTTGATAACTAATTAACTAAGCTAAGGACACTCTCAAAGGATCCAATGGACTTAAGGGAATTCAGAACATCCCTTAAAATGGAAGCAACCATGTTCTTAGTCTTAGGATCAATGGAACTAGATGGACCTCCATCATCCTCTCCTTCTTTGGAGGAGTTTGACCTCAAACTTGGTAGCTCTTCTTCATCAGCATAGAATGGACTCAAATCAGCAACATTGAAGGTGGCTGATACTCCATAATCTCCTAACAATTCGATCTTGTATGCATTGTTGTTGACTTTCTCAAGAACTCTGAATGGACCATCCGCTGTTGGGCTTAGTTTAGACTTTCTTTTAGAAGGGAAACGTTCCTTCCTAAGATGAATCCAAACCATGTCACCCTCTTTGAATTGAACATCTCTTTTTTCTTGTCTATCCTCTCTTTTGTTTTCTCATTACCTTTTTCAATCTTCTCTCTCACATACTCATGGAGTTTTTGGATCTCTTTCATTCTAGTTTCGGCTTCATGGCTATATTTTGTGGTGGTAGGGAAAGGGGCTAAGTCAATAGGTGTGCAAGGATTTTGACCATAGACCACAAAGAATGGACTAAGGCCAGTAGTCTTGCTAGGAACTCGATTGTAGGCAAACTCAGCATGAGGTAGCATCTCCTCCCAATGTTTAGGGCTTTTTGTGGTTAGGGCTCGAATTAGGGTTCCTAGGGTTCTATTGGTAACCTCTGTTTGGTCGTCAGTTTGAGGGTGGCTAGAGGTACTGAATTTGAGCTTTGTCCCCATCTTCTTCCATAGTGTAAGCCAAAAGTGACTTAGGAACTTGGAATCTCGATCACTCACCATCGACTTTCGAACTCCATGCAATCTAACAATGTCCCTGAACTACAAGTTAGCACAAGAAACATCATCATTAGTAGTGTGGCACGCCACAAAGTGTGCCATCTTGGAAAACCTATCAACCACCACCATGATTGAATCCTTTTGGCGTTGGGTTCTAGGTAATCCTGTGATAAAATCCAAGCTCACATCCTCCCATGGTGCTTGAGGAATAGGAAGGGGCATGAACAACCCTTGAGGTAGCAAATGACTCTTAGCTTTTTGACAAATCAAACACCTCTTGATCAAGAACTCAACATCTCTTTCCAATCTAGGCCAAAAGAAGTACTCACTCACAAGCATCAATGTCTTTTCGATCCCAAAGTGGCCAGCAAGTCCACCTTCATGAAACTCCTTGATTAAGGACACTCTCATACTATGTCTAGGCGATTTGCCCTGAAAAGAAACCCCTTTAGAAGATAGTACTCCCCACTTGGACGACTATGGCACTTCTCAAACAACACACTAAAATCCTTGTCCTATACATAACACTCCTTCAACAACTCAAGCCCAATCACCTTAGGACTTAGGGTAGCGAGCAACAAGTACCTCCTAGATAAAGCATCTGCACCTTTATTCATTTTTCCGGCCTTATGCTTGATTGTAAAGTGGAATGTTTGAAGGTATTCCACCCACTTAGCATGTCTAGGTTGCAACTTTTGTTGGCTTTGAAGGTACTTAAGAGCTTCATGGTCAGAATGGAGAATGAACTCCTTAGCAATGAGGTAATGTCTCCAATGATCCAAGGCACGAACCAAAGCATAGAACTCTTTGTCATAAGTTGAATACTTTCGTTTTGCCTTATTCAACTTCTCACTAAAGTAAGCCAAAGGGCCTACCATTTTGAGATAGAACTGCTCCAATGCCCACGCCATATGCATCACACTCTACATCAAAAACTTCATAGAGTTTAAGCAAAGCTAAAATAGGAGCACTAGTTAATTGAGCTTTTACCTCCTCAAACGCCTTGTTTGCTTGACTACTCAATTCAAACTTCTTCAACTTTGTGATTTCAGTAATAGGGGTCATGATAGCACTGAAATTTCAAACAAACCTCCTATAAAAGGAAGCCAAAACATGAAAGCTTCGAACTTGTTGCATTGAGGTAGGAGTAGGCCACTCCTTGATTGCTTGGACCTTCTTCTCATCAGCTTTAATTCCTTCACTAGAGACAATGAAACCTAGAAAAAAAACTTGACTAGAAAAGAAGTGACATTTTTCCAAGTTACTATACAAGCATTCGTTTCTCAATACACTAAACACTCGCTCTAAGTGATTTACATGTTCGAATTCATTAATACTATAGACCAATATATCATCAAAGTAAACAACTACAAATCTGCCAAGAAAAGGCTTCATAGTTTGATTCATTAGGCGCATAAAAGTACTTGGAGCATTCGACAATCCAAAGGGCATAACAAGCCACTCATACAATCCCTCCTTTGTCTTGAAGGCAGTCTTCCATTCATCCCCTTCACAAATTCGAATCTGATGGTATCCACTCCTCAAATCAATCTTGGAAAACACTTAAGAACCATTAAGATCATCTAATAAATCATTCAACCTTGGAATGGAAAAACGATATTTAATAGTAATCTTGTTAATAGCTCTACTATCAACACACATGCGCCATTCACCATTCTTGTTTGGAACTAAGAGAGTTGGAACTGCACAAGGACTCAAAGACTCTCTAATCATGCCTTTAGACAACAAATCATTCACTTGCCTCCTTATCTCTTCGGTTTCTTTAGGGTTTGTCCTATAGGCAGGCTTATTAGGCAACATAGCTCCAGGAATAAGATCAATTTTGTGTTGAATGTCCCTTTTAGGGGGTAGGCCCTGAGGTATTTCAAGGGGAAAGACATCTTTGTAAGCTTCAAGCAAGGGAACAAGAAAAGGGTGATCTAGATTACTATCAGCTTCTTCCTTTTGATCTATATTTGATAATAATTGACGAAAAGGACTAAGTTCATGATAATCAGATTTCAAAAGAGTAGTGCGTGAATGATATTTTTCTTTAGTGGAATGTTGTTTAGAGTTAGGAATGGACATAATAGGAGTAAGGGTTACTTTCTTGCCATCTTTTATAAATGAATAAGTGTTCTTGTAACATCATGAATGACTCTCCTATCAAATAACCATGGTCGACCTAACAACACATGACAAGCATCCATAGGAATAATATCACACCAAATCTCCTCTTTATAGTTACTACCAATACTAAAAGATAATAGTAAACGATGAGTAACTTGGATACCTTTGCCTTGATTGAGCCATTGAATCACATATGGCTTAGGATGAGGTGAAGTTGAGAGCTTTAACTTATCCACCATAGTTTGAGACGCCACATTGGTACAACTCCCTCCATCAATGTTTTAGGTGCACACCTTGTTCTCAATAGTACATCTAGTATGGAAGATGACCTCTCTTTGTTGTGATTTTTATTCATCTATCACTCCACTCAAAGCTCTCCTAACCACCAAGCATTCACCTTCATCAGGACCAACAATCTCATCTCCATATTCCTCCTCTTCACACGCCTCTATAACTACATCATCCTCCTCATTTAGGGCTTCATACTCCATAAAGCTCACAACTATCTTGTTAGGACATTCAGAAGCAATGTGTCCTAACCCTTGGCACCTAAAACACCTTCTAGGGGATCGATTTGGAGAAAAAGTATTAGGGGTGTTTGGGGGTTTTTGAGTAGGGTTTGGGGTAGGCTTAGAAAAGGTTGAGTTTAGCTTAGAATAGGGAGTAGATCTGGTAAAGGGTCGTGAGACCTTGGTCTTTCCTTTGCTCTTTTGTTGCTTTTCAATCTTGTGGGCCAAGATGATCAACTCCTCTAAAGTAGAAAAAGGATGCAATTCAACAATGTTAGCAATCTTAACATCCAAACCACCAATAAATCTTACCAGAGTTTGAGGTTCATCCTCTTGCACTTCACACTTCATGAGATAGGATTCGAACTCCCTTGCATAGTATTCTACTGAATTCAATCCTTATTGTAGATGATGGAATTTGGCAAAGTTCTCTTGGACATAGTAAGTAGGAAGAAACTTTTGTTTAAGAAGCTTCTTCATCTTAGTCCAATTTCGAACCTTCTCCTTCCCTTGTCTTTCTCTTTTGTTGCATACACTAGCCCACCAAGTTGATGCATACTTCCTAATCTTGAGAGCCACAAGCTTAACTCTCTTCTCCTCAGGAATTTGCTTATAATCAAAGACCCTCACTACAATTCTCAACCATTCTACAAACTCATCTGCATCTAATCTACCATCATAATCAGGAATATCCACCATAATGTCATTGAAATTTCGTTGAGCATTAGGGTTAGGTGGAACACTATAGGTTTCGTCACTCTCTCCATCAGAATCCTCAAAGGATTCATATCCTCTTTGTTTTCTTAATCTTAAAGTCATTTGCCTTAATTGATCTTGCATCAAGACCATTCTAGCATCATTTTCACGCTTCTCTTCCTTCATCCTTAAGATTATTTCATGTAACTGTTCGTTTGTTTGGCTAGTTCCAGACATTGTGTTTAGGGTTTGTGTTTAGGGAAATTCGGCTAGGATATGTGTTGGCTCTGATACCAAGATATTATATTCTGGCTATGGTTTAGCCGAATATGTTTGTTTATGATAGATTAGCTTAGCTTAAGATAACTTAGATACAGATTCACCACTAAGTTAAGTTAAGGTTCCTAAGAACACCACTTAGTTCAAGCTAAAGAACTAAGCTAGCAAAGGCGCCAAGATTAACAATGAATTAATCAAAGCAAATAAAACACAAAGGTTTTCGGATTTTCAATGTCAAGTGTCGATCTTATTGAGCTTGTAGTCCTTTAAATACATGTCCTTGGCTCACTAGGATACTAATTAATAAAACTAAAATGATTAAAATGAAAATCTATCCTAATTAGGGTTGATGTAGCTTGGCCGGTTTTCTTCCTTTATCTTCTCCTTGATTTACTCACTTATCCCTTCAAAGTAGGAGACTAAATCACAAATGATATGATTTAGGCGCCTAATGTGATCTTTAAAGGGAAAAGATCAGATTTCCTTGCTCCTTCCTTGCTTGCACGCCACTCTTTGAGGAAAGGATAAAGATTCCTTCCTATCTTGCTCTTTGGTTGATCTTCGTGGAAGTTTCCTTCATAGTAGTTGACCTCCTTTATTGTAGGCGCCTCTTATTGCTGAATTTATCTTCTTCACTCGTCCCTTATGTAAGTCCAACCATAATTGACTCTCTTATTATAAGAAATGAAATTACAACTCAACTAATACCATCCTAGTTACTCTAATATGACATTAAATTAACCAAGAGTACATATCATTATTCTAGACTCCTAATAAAACAATAAAGATAGTAACTTATCTAATAATTAATTAACTAAGCTAAGGACACTCTCAAAGGACTCAATGGACTTAAGGAAATTCAGAACATCCCTTAAAATGGAAGCAACCATGTTCTTAGTCTTAGGATCAATGGAACTAGATGGACCTCCATCATATCATCATATTATAAAAGACATCCAAGCAATATAATATCAAACATTTATATTCACAACGTATGAAATATAAAATCAACATATTATAAATCAAAATTTATTTACTCCATTAACGTTTTTAATGGGTAAATAACGAACCTTTCCATAATAATAAAAACTTAACAACTTTAAGTTATGAATTATTTAGAAAACATTAATCGAATTAATAACTTTTCTGAAACTAGACAACTTAACAACTTTAAGAAAGACTAACAAGGAACTTTTTATTATTTTAATTCAATTAAAATTTAAATATGGAACCAATCAACATTAATAATTAATTGCATAACAGGATTATATAGATAAAACATCTTTATTTTAAGAAAACTGAATAGCCCAAAAAACATGGCAAGCTCTACAACCTGAAAATTTGCATTTCAAGGCCCAAAATTGGCACATTAACTATCTCCTTGCATGCTGACCCGGGTCCAGCCCGAAAGCTGTATGGGTCAAGAACCCAAATCACCGACGGCTGCTCTGGCGCTTGGTGGTCACCTAAAACTATACCAACAACGTCCAGCAGCATCGAAGCCACCAGCGTGACCAGCCAGAAACCGCCGGAGCACACCCCTAATTTTTGAACGAGCAAAGAAGCCCAGAATTTTTGAACAATTTTCGGAAATTCTAGGGTGATTTCGAACATATTCGACTAATTTCCGAGTAAAAACAAGCATAGAAACGCATTCTTTATGTTCAAATTCCATCAGTTCAAACTTTTAAAACATATTGGAGTGCTAAATCCCCATTTAACATCCAATCTAATCGATTTGGGGAAAAGGTTAGGGTATCTTTTTGTTTCTAACCAAACTCTTTGATTTTGAGACGAAAACAACAATTAAATACGTGATTTTGCAATTCAAATCTAAACGAAACAAAGTCCCCTAATCTTATTTTACAAAATATGTCAAACAAATTGTTGAATTTTGAATAATGATATATAGCCGCCATTTGAATTCAATCTTAATAAATAGTCTATTAGTGGTGGATGCCCCGTCTGTCTCAACCCAAGGCTCTTTTCCATGCCTGCCGCGGGGAATTTGTTGGATTTGTATAAATGAGTTAATTATGCTAAAGGATGGAAACCATGAGAAGGTAAATTCCCGATTCATGAGAATATTTGATGGGGATGAGAACCATGAGTTGGAAATTGGGAATCTATTTCCAATTGTTTTGATTCTCATCTCCATCAAACATTCTCCATGGCACCCCATTAGTTCTCCTCCAGTCTTTGATACGGAAATTCAAACGACATATTCTACTCAGAGTTTGTGACCATGAAGAGGTCAAACTGTACAACAAAAAGATGGTGTGTTATGTATTTTTTACAATTATGTTTTGGTTTAGTCAATTATTTATGCGTTTAGGTTTAATCAACTATGCGTTTTGGATTAATCGTGGTTTAGTCAATTATGAGATTAGCTTTAATTATCATTGCGATTTAGATTAATCGACTCGACATTTTGCAGTTTACAGTTTGATGTAATTACCTTAAGATTTTGATTGTAAATAATAAATCTTTTCTTGTAGTTCAGTTGTGAAAATACTGGAGAATGCTATTTTTAGCTGAAGTTTAGTCTTTTTCCCTTCTGCTATTTTTGTAAAAAGAAATGGAGATTTGTTCTGATGGTTTATCAAATATGACAAATTACTTATAGGCAGATATTTTAGGCATCTCATGGAGCTATTTGTGGCTGGCAAATAACATAAAAATCAACTATAGGCCAATTTAAATTATGTGTATTCTACTTTGAAAAGCTATTGTTTGGTGTTGCCACTTGCATTTTGATTATAGATCTGCATGTGCACATTATGACTCATTCTTTTACATGTTGTATTACATTTATTCGTGCATACTATTACGCATCCATTTCTACTAACCATAACTTTTATAATTAACGATTACTTTTTTGTAGAATGAGCTAAAGACCTTTCGTAAAATATTCAAGGAGTTGCGCAAAAAACCCTTTTACATAGTTGGTCTAGACATCTCATTATCAAGGACAAACTATCTAAAATGGGTTCTTAAATCAATTTCTCTTGAATAAGTCGTCCGAATTGATAAAATATTCATGAATGTTGCAGCTTTTCGACCTAAAACAATTGCTCTTCAACTTTATTAACAGATCTAGGTGGACTCTTATTGGAACACTTAAACTTTTCTAGTGCACAAACAACTTCATCCTTCATAGGTGTTCCTATTAGATGCTACTCATATTTTGCTGAAAACTACATAATATGTGAATTATCGTTGTAAGTAAGAACATTTTGCTATTCCAGCTTTTGAAATTACTGTTAGATTTCTCTTTTGCTAAGGCGCATAAGCTAGCAGTTGCAACTTTGGATGGCTAAAGAGTTACGGTAACACGTTTTTAGTCGAACATAACAAGTTATTGTTGCGTATAATGCTTTTATTGTAATTTCAAACAACTAAGGAATGAAATATAGTTAAGTGAGTTTACGAAAATGAACTTCTAAAATTGTGTCATCTAATCAATTTCATTCGGCTTTGCACGCGATCCCACAACTAGTGTCAAATCCCACAACTAGTGTCAAATAAAACAAACGAAAATTTATTTTCACAAAACTAATAAATACCAATTTGACATATCGATATACATCAAATTAACACATAAAATCAGAATTTCAAAACAATTTTAGTATCAAAAATACTATAATATACTTCCTCCGTTTCTTTTTATTTGGAACATAGAGAAAAACACACAAACCAAGGAATGTAGAGAGAGAAAGAGGGGGACCACTTGTTAATGAAGGAAAAGCACTCATACCAAGTGCAAAGTTGTAAATAAATGAAAAAAACTTTCCATATAAAGCTGTGTTCCAATTAATATGACATAGCCTTAAAAGGAATACGTTGCAAATAAAAAGAAACGGAGGTAGTATAATACAATCAATTAAAATTACTATTTTAATTATGCAAATTAACCCATATTCCAATCATCTCCTCGTTGAATTGAAAACTAATGGATTTAGCATCATAATCATGAACATATTAACATATGCATTAGGCTAAACTGAAGGAACTCATAGATGCGAATAGCGGAATTTCAGGAAACTACTTTCCTAACATCTATAACAAAATCGCGTGCATAGATTAATATGTATCAATAACAAGGTTTAGGTAAACAACCTTTGATGTGTGACTTCAACTAGTTAGCAAGAATAAATTCTCCAAAGTATAGCCAACAAACTGAACACCTTTAGAGATCAAGGACTTCAATTTAGTCCCTCTATTTAGTCCAACAACACTGATTAAAACTCTCACATCTGCTAGAACGGAAGAGGATGAACAATTTCACACTCTTTTAAGGGATGTGGTGCCAAAACTCTCATATAGTAAAGTTACTTTTAACTTTTTTTCATATATCCATACATATATATAGCAAAGAATAACCACTCCCAATCCATCTTGAAGTATGAAACCCTAATTCTCCTTGTATTAGGTTAACTTGAGAAAAGTCTAATCCTACTAGTTGGCCCATTCACTATAGGTCAACTTGGTATTTAAATTCTCTTTTAATTAGTGTAAAAAACGTGACCTCATAGGATTAATTATTCGAATTATAGGCCCAATTATATTGGCCTACTAATCGATATTTATTCCATAACAAGTAAATAATATTACTAAAATATTTAACTTATAATCTATATAATTATATTCCTATTTATATCTAATTTGCGAAAATTATTAAGGACATATTCGTTCGATAGTGTCAAGGAAAAGCATATGGCATTCATGGAATAATGCACTCATGAGATCATTTCCTGCAGTTAGATACCCATAAACAAATTCCACTGGATAATTGTTCATGATGTTAGTGACTTGGTGCGGTTTATGGGTTTTCAACCTTTTCTCTACAGTTCAAGCTTGTTATGAATTCCAGGACCGATTTATAATGTCTTGGACAGTTTTGTTACCTTTTACGTACCAACTCAACAATCACAATTCTTAACTACATTCAGAGAAGAAAAAAACACTATAATCTCCACTAGAGCTAAATAAATCCGGATCGCCACATTGTTTAGAAAAGCATTTTATAAATTAAAAAATGGAGAACTTGTGAAAAAAATCCCGTAACTTTCACTTATTTTGTGAATAATTCTTAGTAATTTTTTTTTTGAATAACATCCCTAACTTTGTTAAAGTGTTAGTTGCATCCCAAATAACACCCATAATTTTCACTTTAATGTAGTATATTTAATGAATAAGGTAGTATATTTATGAATTTTATAACAAATAAGCAAAGTGATACATGTAAAACTTAAGGTACTATATTTAATAAATAAGGTAGTATATTTAATTCATAAGGTACTATATTTAATAAATAGGGTAATATATTATGTATTCAATAATAAAGTGGTATATTTTCAAAGTAAGGTAGTTTAATCAATAAATACGATAGTACATTTTGAGGGATGAACTTAATGTCGAATTCGGCGAGCATTATTTGGGGATGCAACGAATACTTTAACAATGTTTTGGATGTTATTCACAAAAGAAAAGTTGTCGGTAATTGTTCACAAAAAAGTGAAAGTTACATAGGAACTTTCACAAATTTTCCTTAAAAATTAGCATTTCACACAAGATTATGGTGATTTGCTGAAGATTTCTTGAAGTAATGTATTTGCTGATGATTGGCAAAGAATTTTCTTGAGTCAAAAGTGCTTTAATTCTAATTTATAAGGAAAAAAGGCTTGACAGCATATCTACCAATTCCTTAATATTGTCAACGACACTTCTCCATAATATTCGAAAAGATGGAAACTTGTATTTAGATGAAAAGTTATAAAACATTGGACAATTTTAAGTAGGGTGCTCAACAACAATCTAAGTTCACTCGACTAAAAGACTACCATCATAATAACATACTTAAAGACTAGACAAACGAACCTTAGAGCATGCATGATACATAGCTAGATATCTTATTTGATACATGCATACTTAAGGTATAGCCCTAACCAACACCCAGCTTCACACCACCCACCTTCCCACCACCCTAAGTGCTGCTGGAGACATTCTCGATGATGCGAGTGTTGCAACTTGGACAATTCTTGCCACGCAGCCCAACAACGATAGTGCAACCAACATGGAGATTAGTGTTGCACTTGTTACAGTGCAGTGCATAATTAGGATGCAAAGCAAGGTTGCAATGAGGGCAACTGAGAAGGTTGTTTATCCCAGTTTGGTTACTAGATTGGTTACCAGTCTTGCTTTTGTTTTCCATTTTGTTCTAGTATGTGTTGTGTGTATTTAAAAGAAGTGAGATAGTATTAGGGGATAGTATAGAGTAACTAGCAATGGTCTAGCAAATAAGCTCACTATTTATAGAGAGAACGAAAGGGTAAAGCTTTAAGGAGTTTAACAGTAAGATCATTATACAAGCATCAAATACATACTTCATATTTAGCAAAATGTAATCACTACCTTGACAGATACACTTACCCTTGGTTAGAAGCTGATTCATGAAACAAATCAAACGTTTTTCCACAATCATAAAGTGATCATAACCTAATTTAATAAAATAATAATAGTGTTGCAAATGATGAATTTGATATATTCGTATATTACTTGCATAAACAAGTTTAGATAGGACTTCCTAAGTCAAAACTCATCTATTAAGTAAACTCAATTCAGTGAAAAAAAAATACGGCTTTTGTGCAATGGCAGATACAGATCTTTAAAGGTAGCAAAGTATTGCTGAAGATTGGAAAATCAAAACAATCAACCTGTAAACTATGAGATTCAAAGTCATAAAATCCAAATACGACCAAAACATTGCTTTAGTAAAAGAAACCATTTATATGTGCAATTCAAATTTTTTATTAAGCGAATAACATTGTCTTGGCAAAAAAAGACGATGATTTACATTTTTTCATATAATCTACTCCTATATTATACTACCTCCGTATTATAACTGTTAGACTTTGACATTTTATACTATTTGCATATTTTACTCTGAACATCTTTTGTGACTTAAACATAAGAAAAATATATAGTCTTATGAGATCTTGTTAGATTTTTTTTACATGTAGTATATTAATATCTAGTTTTATAATTTTTACAACTAAATCATTAGATATACTAATGCTTAAAATTTTGCATTGACATGCATGAAAAGTACAACTGTAACAATTATATATAGTGAATCAGAGGGAGTACTTGTTAAGTTTTAATCTCTAATAGTACTATATACAACAATAATCTTAATTACTATATAAAATTCAAAATTGAATGTTTGTTCACTTATTTGCTAATTTTAGAACCTAAATTCGAATACTAAACATAGTAAGTAAATCAATAAATGTTCCTTCTGAAGAACTACAAGAGTCAAATATAATAAGCATAATACTCCCTCCATACCATCATATAAGTCCTGATTTTTTTATGTGGGAATTAAGATGAATAGAATATGAGAGGGGCAAGTTTGTGCGGTTGCTAAGATTGGATTTGGGTTTTTAATAAGTGTATCATGAAAGTATATAGATAATAACTCGATTTGGGTTTTTCCAAGAAAGAGTTGAGAGGGGTAAGTTTGTGCAGTTGCTAAAATTGACTAGAATGAGAAGTTTTTGAAGGTTCATTCGGGTTGGCAATGTTGTTTTCATGGCAGCCCATGGTGAAGAAGGAGTGGGTTTAGAAGAAAAAAATTATTTGTATTCTAATACCATGAAGTGCTTGACAAAACTTGAAAATATTTTTAACAAATTAAAGCTATATACTTTCTCCGTATCAAAAAGATTCCAATAAGTCATTTTGCACGCATTTTAAAGAAGAGATTTAATGGTATAAACGAGCAAATTAGGCAAAATAATTTTAATATTACCAAGAATGAGATTATAGGTTACTAGTCTTTGAAATTATTTTGACTAATTGTTCGTGTCCACCATTAAATATCTTCCTTAAAATAAGTGTAAAATGACTTGTTGCAATCTTTTCGATATGAAGGAAGTATAAAAAATTTACAAATTACAGAGGTGAAGCTATGGCAACTAAAGAGATACAAACGATAGAACTCATGGCAAACTAACAGTAAGATAAAAATTCTAGAGTATAACCTAAAGGTATACATGAAGCAAGTAGATAACTATCATTTGCAAAATATGAAAAAAAGAAAATTTTGAACCTTAAGCTTTCTAGAGAAGGGCTCTCCCCTCCCTCTAGAAAACTCTGCCCATCTCAAGCCCTTCCACCGCCCTTCCACCGCTAAATTCAATCCATTCACCGCCTCAATTTCTGAAGTTTTTCTTCTCTAATTCGCTCAATAGCCGATTTCATCTGTTCAAATCTAGACGACTAGTATACACCCCTGATTCAACTTCCAGTAAAAACAAAAGAAAGAACTTCCTCTTTTTAGAGAAGAGATTAAAGCTGTGAGAAGGATATGTTGAACCAACGCGCCTCGGACAAAGCTCCATTTCTCTCCTCTAGCGAATAGATCATGTTTTTGCTTGCAAATTTCCACATCAACCTTCAACTACAAGTTCAAAGGCTCTTGTGTTCTAACCACCTAGTTGAGGTTGTACAACTTTCTGGCCAAACGGTGGTCGTCTGCCACCCTATGCCTCGACAAGTTCGGTCACCGAAGCTAGGAGAAATCTCATCCTGCCGGTGATGAAATTAGTCTCGTCCTTCCGAAACAAGACGGTGGGTAGTCGGCCTATCCACCGCCTCTGCCCTACTAGCTGCCGGAATTTTTTTTCTCCAAAAATTCGCCTTCCACCGCCCTTTACAGTGGTTGCATGTGGTGCAACGCTTTCCGCCACCGCCCAAGTGGAAAACTACAACGACCCGCTTCCTTGTGAAGCTCTGCCTTAGCTTCCTTAAGAAGCTCTGTATTTTAGTTTCTGTTTTAGTTTTTCTTTTATTTTTAGTTTTAGTTTTTCTCTTTTAGTTTTAGTTTTAGTTTAAAATTTTCATTTTTGTTGTTTTTAGTTTATTGTATTCAGCTTGTGACTATTGGTCTATTCCTGAGATAGGAAGACCTTAGTCTTTCCTTGTACTTGTTTCAAAAAAAAAAAAACTATCATTTGCATGAACTAAATAATATCCTTATCAATATAATCATTGTAATATCACGCATATGCTACAGTTTCCAGTGTGCGACCACTCAATAGTAGGACTGGAAAAAACTGCTCCGACCTGCTAACTCGATCTGAACTAGACCTAAGATAAGTGGGTTTGGTGTTAATCTTTTTAAGATAAGTGGGTTTGGTGTTAATCTTTTCAACCTGATTATTTAAATGAGTTGACTTGAACTGATCTGTTAATTAAATGGGTTAGCTTAAGGTTGAAATTTGCAACCTAAATATATTCTGATTTGACCCATTTATATAAAATAATTCCAAAAAAACTAATTTTTAAAAATATCAAATTGGCCAATAAAGATAGAAAAGTCTAAAAATGAACAGCTGGTCTTGTTAGAGACCGCCTACTTTTAAAATAAAATTAGGCGAAGGCCCAATAGGCTCATTAATAAGAAGAGAAAATCAAGAAATCGTCTTCTTAAAATAGGGACCAGTTTAATCCATTTTGTGACCTATTTAATTCATTTTGTGACCTGTTTAGTTCATTCAATACTCAGTGTTAAATTTATTTAGTGATTAATTTAATCCATTTAGTGACTAGTTTAATTCATTCGGTAAATCATATGGTTTTTTAGGAATCGCTTGTTATATTTTGAGATTAAAATTGAAATAAGGAAAGGAGAAGAGAATGAACAACTAGAGAAGTGATAAATGTCTAGGAATAGTATTGGACTAGAGTAAGATAGAATGTGAGCTTTGGTTGATCTAATTTTATGTTAAAATTAGACCGCCTCTTTTTATAATTTGTCAAAAAAGAATCATAGTAATCATATTTTTAGAAAAAAAAATCAAAATTTATTCATTTTATGGTGAAATGTATTTTTAATTATTTTATATTATAATTAACTAAAATAATAAAATTAAGTGATCAGAGATAAGTGGGTTAAATGGGTTAAGTGGATGACCTATTTATTAAATGGGTTGGGTTAAGGTTGAACTTTTTGACTTGTTTAATAATTAGGTTAGGTTTGGGATGAATATTCATAACTCATTTAATACTAACTCGAACACGAACACAAACCTGACCAAACCCGACCTGTTTAACAGCTCTACTCAATAATGTAAACGGTAGCAAAATAAATTTTGTGACCGCTTTAAATGATATTTGCAACCGTATAAGCGGTAGCAAACCGGGAATCTCGTCTTTTCCTGATTTTTCTAAAGATTTCATGGGTAGCAAATGCTACCCCTTGCATCCACATAGATCCCGCCTATGTTTTTCCAGTATAAAAAAAATGCTAAGGGGATATTTGTTTGTGGGGATTAAAGGGAGAGATTGGGATTTTATCTCCCCATAGATACTAATCTCATGTTGGTTTAGAGGGATTGAAGATTTTAGAGGGGGATTGGGAATGGGGTTATATAACCTCTAATCCCACCAATATAAGACAAGGGAGAGGTAGGTATTAGAGGTGGGATTAAAATTTTATTATAAAAATGACACATTTACCCTTAATGATAAAAAATGAGGTTGAGAGTTAGTAAGGGTATTCAACTAAAATAACTGTTTATTCCCAACTTATTCCTTACTCATACCAAACAAGGGATAGACTGTATTTTATTCTTATCCCACCTACCAATTCTCAATCCTCATCCCACCTTCTAATCCTCAAACTTCCATTCCCACGTACCAAACGCTCCGTAAATACATTATCACTTAATTTCAGCTTAATTTCAGTTCAGTTCAATTCAGTTCAGCTCTAATGAGTTCAGTTCAGCTCCAATCAGTTCAGTTCAGTTCCTTTCTTTTATAACCATTTTGTTAAATATTTTTATGTTGGTCTAATTTATTTTACTAATTGCTCTTATCATTATTATTATTATTATTATATTATTATTTATTTATTTTTATATCATTATTATTATTATTTATTTTTATATCATTATTATTAAATATTATTATTATCTGTATATTATTTTGTTTATTATAGCTTTATTCATTTTTAAAACTATTATCATGGAGAGGAACATAGTTTAGGTTAAAAGTACAAATAAACTCGCGTTTTCAGCCCATAATCCAATTAAATCACGTCAAAACGGCTTATGATGTAATTTTGCACGGTCCGACCCATTCATTATTTTATTACTAAATATTAATATATAATTAAATCTAATTATTAAAATAGTAATATTATCTTAATTCTTAGATATTATTTTTTATTGTATAATCATCATCAGATATTAATATATTAATACAAAGACTATAAAATAATTTTTATTAATTATCATTATAATCATTAATCATTATTATTATTAATTTATGATTATTAATATTATTTATTTATAATTAGCATTTAAAAATATCAATAATACAATTATTGTTATTCATTAATAACTATTCATTATTATTACTTATCATTATAATTATTATTTAATATTCATATTATTATTGTTTAAATATTATTTATATATTTATTAATTCAATTCAATTCAATTCAATTCAGTTCAGTTCAATTCAGTTCAGCTCCAATAAGTTCAATTCAGTTCCAATCAGTTCGGTTCAGTTATTTTCATTAAATCTAAACAGGCACTTAATTGACATAGATTTATATTAGATCTTGGAAGATAAGCCTGGGCAATACCGGGCTGATTTACTAGATTAAACTAATATTACGACTTTACTAAAACAAGAGCATTACTAATGAAGTAATGATATAAAACTACTTCCTCCGTGACGAAAAGAATGCACCATTTGTACTTTTGACACTATTCACAGTTTTAAATTTAATCGCAATTTGTGACTTATACACAAGGGAAAATATAGTCATGTGGGATCTTGTTGGATTCGTCTCAACTTGTAATTTTTTATGATCTAATGTTTATAATTTTTACAAGTACATAATTAGAGATATTAATCTTTAAAGTTCTATCTTGACATGCGTGCCCAAGCAAATGGTGCATTTATTTTGTTACGGAGGAAGTACAAAGGTATGTGAGACTTCCAAAAAAAAAATAAGACAAACCAACAATGAACATGTCTATAATCATCATAAAAAAAAGATGTACTTTCACATACAAAATATAAAACAGTATAAGTGTATAAGTACAACTTACCAGTATGTCACAAAAGAGCCACTAGTAATGACAATGGGCAAGAACAACAATTGAGCTTTAACACAAATGACAAACCAAACTGTCAGAATGTAGATAGCCAATATAAATGACCATTAAAACTAACGCAGTAAACTAGCTGGGTAAATTTTCACCTTATTGATTTAGAGCATAATTCAAGATACTGAAGAGTTTTGTTGCGGTAATAAATCTGGTTCCAAAAGAAGTAAGCTACTCCAGTCTCCACACAACCATTAAAGTGTCTGACGCTGGTTTCTTGATCCTGAATTTGTTATTTGTAATTTTTAAACAACATTAAGACAAGAATGAAGATGAATAAAAGAACACTCTAAACAAATTTATTTTGCAAACTTAACGCAAAATAAAGTGGGATTTTTTTCATTCAGTTTGATAAAGCCATTTCAAATTTTTTAATTTTTTTTTTTTGAATTTGGAATTTGGTTGGATTAAGATTGAAGAGAACAAAATGTTGTATTTAACCCTCCCAAAAGAAAAAGAAAAAAAAAACGAATTTCAGAGAATTTATAAGGGGTGAAAATTAATTTTTAAGACCTAAAATTTTAATTTGCCAAAACAAAGAAAAAAATGGTAGAAGCATAAATCACAAACCCAGATATCTTGAAGAAGCAAAAGCAATAAAGAGAAAGAAAGAGATGGAAGAAGAAAATTACCAGTAGTTTCACTAGGGAGTATGGTGGGGACTGGGGACCGGGAACTGGAGTCCAGTCACTTGATTGTGACAAAGGGCAATTGCGTAATTTCCATAGCAGAGTTATATCTTGTTGTTTTGCCCTTCCATGAAGTTAAATTAATTTAAGTTCAGTTTCATTAATTTCAATTCAATTCCATTAATTTTAGTTTAGTTCTACTTTAACTTATTTTTAAAGCTCTTATTATCATTTTATTATTATTATTATTATTATTGTTATAATTATTTTAAAAAGTTGTTTATAATTATTACTACCTCCGTTTTTTTACTATGCACATTTTTTATTTTTGTTTTTTTTTATTGATACCTTCTACTTCTTTCCATAAATGGAAGGTTGGTCCACCTAATTATTACACTTTTTTCACTACCTTTTTCACATTTTCCTTACTTTTACTATCCTTCTCTCTTACTTTTGCACTTTTTCCTTGGTCCACGGGTAAGAGCAAATGTACATATTAAAAAAATGGAAGTAGTATGATAATAATAAAATCATATAACTTATAAAGAAATTAGTGGGCAGTCGAGATACAATCTGGGCACCCACTCCTCTAGCTATAGCAAAGCCTATCCTAGTGAAAATATGGGCAGTAGCACGTGCCCCCATATACTGAGTATTCGAGAAGTTCTGAACCCGCTTCAGCAATGCAACAACCTGCTTATCCAATTCCCCATGAAAAGAAAAGAAAAGAAAAAGAGAAGGAAGCCATACTCAGTTGCTCGACAATGAACTTTATACTTGACCAGCTTCCGATGAGCCGCGTTAACGACAACACGTCTAGAAACAAAGTCAGACAACCTAGATTGTGTATCATCCGAGAGATGATACACGTCGGTGTATGTGTTACTAATAAAATGTATATTTTTACTAAAGAATTACAATTTTACAATCGTTTGAACTTGTTTTGTTAATTAACGTTATTTGAATTTACATAATACATCGACGATTGAAATACTATATTACATGGTATGGATGAAAATATAATATTGTTTTTCTACAAATAAATTAAATAATTGAAAACAAAAGGAAAATTTACTAGAAATCAATAGTATAAAAAAGGTGAAGATGAACAATATGAAGCTAATATATGCATAAAATTTGGAAAAAAATTGCAATTCTTTTTATTTAGATTTATACAAAGGATTCATGCAAATCTAAACAACGAAAACTTCATAAACACATCTTTTAAACAAAGCTAAAGAAAAAATCATTAAATAAAAAATTATCCTTTGAAATATTATAAGTTTGCAATTTTTAGTAACAATATATATTTTAATAGTAACACATACACCCAGTGTATGTGGGCCACACATAGCCTTTGCGGTATCATCCTAATTATTATTATTATTGTTATCATTATAATTATTGTCATTATTATTATTGTTATAATTATTACTCTCTTTGTCTCATATTAATTGCAACAATAGCTTGTGCACATAGTTTTAGGAAGCTAATAAATTAGGGTGTAAGTTATATTAAATTATTGCAGAAGTTGATGTGACAGAAATTGATGTGGTACTTTTAGAAATTTAATAGAGTAGGGGAGTATTGTTTAATATTTTTCATATAAATCAATAAATGAGTAAGTTATATTAGTTGGGTGATATATAATAAAATATTGGCAGCTCCATGCGTAAAATAGAAGTGTTGCAATTAATATGGGACAACCATAAATGAAAAGTGTTGCAAGCTTGCAACTAATATGGGATGAAGGGAGTACCATTATTAAGTTATTATTATATATTATTATTATGTATTTTTATTATTATTATCATCATTATTATTATTATTATTAATCAAACAAACTCCATATTTACAAAAAATTAGTGGGTAGCCGAGATACTATCTGGACCCCCACTCCTTTAGCTATAGCAAAACTAATCCTATATGTGAACAGCAGCTCGTGCTATCTTGAGTCATGGAGAACTAAATAGGTTCACACTTAGCCTCATAGTTGACATGTTTGCGTTATGCAGCATCAATCACCACGCCATCGGACACGAAGTCAGACATCCCAGAAGGTGTCAAGGCGATGACCTAATCAGATGAAAACACACATCAAGCCCTTCATCCTAAGAGTAGAGTAACATATCAGCTGGACGTAGGGGCTTGTCGCGCCCGCCACCCAAGCCAATATCAACTTCTTTACCAGCTGACCGATAGCAAATGTCTACAAGTGTGTCGCGCCCAATATTATGTCGATGTTTAATACCAACAATACCAAGACATGAAATAGCATGGTCTCCGTAAATATCCCTAAGAAAACCCCTAGAGCAAGCTGAACACTACCTCAAAACAGAAAACAAGGGGACACCTAATCGGTAGCATAACACACAACGATAAGTCTTACCATTCATCCGCTTCTTTTTGTTTGTCTCATTTATTGTAGCTCCAAATGTCAAGGAAGATATTGTCATAGGCGTGTAGGTGGAGATAACAATTAAGGAGTCCACTTATCTTATAGTCAACGTGGTAATTAAAGTAGGTGAGATAAAATCATAAGGTAAGATAAAGATACCTAATATGGGTTATCTTTATCAAAGGATGTTTATGGATTGGTGTTTCACTACAAATGCTCATTATCACAAGGGTGGAAGAATTGTCTTAGCTTGGAAGGTAGGGAGTTTCACTCTCAATATCATTAAGGTAACCAGTCAGTTGATACACTGTTTCATTCAACCCTTGAGTGGAGCTGCTGGTTTTTATTGTTCTTTCATTTATCATTTTAATGAAAGAGAAAAGAGGGTCGATTTGTGGAATGATTTGAGGAGTGTGTCTATTGCTGAACCATATCTGTTGTGTGGTGATTTAAACTCTGCAATGAGTACAGATGAGAGGTTAGGTGCTGCAGTCAGAAGATCCGAAATTCAAGATATTAGAACTTGTATGCTTGAGTGTGGGGTATCTGATATTAAGTGTTCAGGTAATTTCTTTACTTGGAACAACAAACAGGAGGGTGCAGCTAGAGTGTTCTCTAAACTAGACAGGATGCTTACTAATTCAGTTTGGAAAGATTTGTTTAGTTCTGCAGAGGTGAATTTTCAATGTGAAGGAGAGTTTGATCATTCACCAGCCTTACTCGCAGTCTTCCCTGGAATTGTAAATGGTAGAAAAGCATTTAGATATTTCACTATGTGGAAGGGTGCTGCTCAGTTTGATTATCTGATTAGGCAAGCTTGGGCAGAGGATATACAAGGTACCAAGATGTATATAGTGTTATGGAAACTAAAGAGGGTTAAATGTGCTTTGAAAGAGCTGAATAGAACTAGATTTTCTGATTTGCAAGCAGCTGATCTGAGAGCTTACAAATAGATGATTGATATACAACAACAATTTCATACACAATTAGATGATGTTACTCTTGCAGCTGTTTAACTGGATGCTATTCAAGAGTACAAGTCTACACATGAGGCTTATGTATCTTTCCTAAGTCAGAAAGCAAAGATGGATTGGCTCAGAGATGGAGATGAAAATACCAAGTGGTTTCACCAGAGCATTAAAGCTAGGAAATTGCAAAATCAGGTTTTTAGTATTATGATGAGAATGATAACTAGCATGATACTCCTAATTTTGTTGCAGAGGCTTTCCTAGCTTATTATAAGAATTTTTTAGGGTCTAGCATTCCTCAGAGATCTCATGTTTTTGCTCAAATAGTTCATTCAGGCCCCTTATTATCTGCTGAGCATTTAGAAATTCTGAATGCCCCCTACACAGTTAAGGAAGTTAAGGCAGCTTTATTTTCCATTCCTGGATGTAAAGCTCCTGGTCCTGGTGGTTTTGGGTCTTTCTTTTATAAAGATGCATGGCATATTATTGGTATTGACATTATTGAGGCAGTTCTGGATACTCTGCAAAGTGGTCAAGTTTTGAGGGAATTAAATAACACCTCAATTACTTTGATACCTATAACTAGATGCCCTAATAAAGTAATTGAATTTAGACCTATCTCTTGTTGTAACACTTTATATAAGTGTATTACTAAGGTGTTGTGTGGGAGGCTTAAACAAATTTTGCCTAATATCATTGTGGAAAACCAAGGGGGTTTTGTGCATGGTATATTTATTGTGCATAATATCATGGTCATTAAAGATATGGTTAGGAAATATGGTAGGAAGAATATGAGTCCTAGCGGCTTAATGAAGATTGATTTACAAAAGACATATGATACTGTTGATTGGAAGTTTTTGGAAGAAATGCTTCAACATTTGGGTTTTCCTGTTTTGTTAGTCTAGTGATGAGGTGTGTAACTATCCCTATGTTTTCTCTGTTGATTAATGGAAATATGAAGGATATTTCAAGTCTGCTAGAGGGTTAAGGCAAGGAGATCCCATGTCTCCTTTACTATTTGGGGTGTGCATGGAGTATCTATCCAGGGTTCTCATCAAAATGAGTGAGATGACACAGTTTCATTATCACCCAAGATGTAAAGAGGTGAAAATGACTCATATGTTTTTGCTAATGATCTTATTCCGTGCTATAAAGGGGAGTTTTCCACTGCTAATTTGATGTTAAGAGCTTTCAAGCTCTTTTCTGACACTTCAGGGTTGCAAGTTAATGTTAGCAAATCTGCTGTTTATTGTTGTGGTATGATTCATAGAGATGTACAAAGAATTGTGGATGCTTCTGGATTTGTAAGGAGTAATCTTCCTTTCAGATATTTGGGAGTTCCTATTTGTTCTAAAAGGATCTCTAAAGCTCAATGTGAGATGATTGTTGAGAAAATGACTGCAAGAATAAGAGTGTGGAGCACTAGGAACTTGTCTTATAGTGCTAGAACACAATGTATTAATTCAGTTTTGTTCAGCTTGCACAGGTATTGGGCTGAAGTCTTTATTATTCCTAGAGGTGTGTTACAAGAGGTAATGAATATTTGTAGAGCCTTTTTATGGAGTGGTCAAGCTTTCTCTCATAAAGCTGGGGCATTTGTTTGGAACAGCCTTAATGTTCAGATAATATATGAGAAACTGAGAGGAGATAAAAAGCATATGCATTGGGACACAGTGGTTTAGAACAGGCTTAATGTTCCTAAGCATAGATTTGTTTTATGGATGGTTGTTCAGGAGAAATTAAGAACAATTAAGAAGCTTGCTACCGTTGGGATAAGTGATTCTGATCTCTTTTTGATTTTTGCCAATGAGTCTGAATCTCATAGGCATTTGTTCTTTTTTTGTCATTACAATAGTTTGTGTTTACAGGCTATGAAGAGTTGGCTGGGGATTAACAGTTCATCTACAGTCCTTTCAACTCTCATCAGATGGTTGAGGTGCTCCAAATACTCCAAGTTTAGGAAATATATTTTTGCAGCAGGATTAGCAAGAATGGTGTATGGCATTTGGCATACCAGGAACTTAAGCTATTGGCAGCATTGTACTCCTAGTATCTCTACTGGTATTGCTCAACAGAAATGTATTGTGAGAAATAGAGTTAGGTTAGTTATGCCTAAGAAAGTTAGCAAGAAAGATTATGTTTGGTTTTGTAGCTTGTGAGCTACGGTGGTGTTTAAGTGATATAATTTGGTGACCTTTCCTTTGTTATAGGTCCAGCCTAGTTGGTTCTATATCAAGGTTAGATTGATGTAATTTGTTAAGCATGTAATAAATTTACTTACTTAGCAAAAGAAATTGTAAGGTACATGTGGGACCAAAAAGTGGTAAAGTAGGGGTAATATTTTAGTTTTTCCATATAAGGAAAGATGAAAAGGTAGGATAAACAAAAAGAAACGTAAAAAAACAAAAAGTAGGACAAACAAAAAGAAACGAGGGAGTCTTATTATTGTTTTTATTATTATTATTATCATTATTATTGTTGTTGTTATTATTATTATTATTATTATTATTAGGATTTTTTGTTGGAACCAACCTTATAAATGTCGGTTTTTTGTCAAAAATAACCTTATATAATTTTTTTGGCAATAAACAACCTTATATAACAAAAAGTTTGTTAGATGAAACCTTAAGTAATTTTCCGGCCGTTAATTAATAAACTTTGGTCATCTCTTTTCCATTGCTTCTTCTTCTTTTCTCCGTGAACATCAATAACAAAAACATCCTCAATACTGGAGCTTATTAATCAATTGCCGAGAAAATCACTCGAAATTTCATTTAACAAACCTTTTGTTATATAAGGTTGTTTCTTGCCAAAAAAAATTATATCACGTTGCATTTGATAAAAAACGACATGTATAATGTTGTTTCTGACAAAATTTCCTTATTCTTATTATTATTGTAAAACGGACAAAAATCATACAACCCTACAAGAAATTAGGTGGCAACCGAGATACAATCTGGGCACCCACTCCTCTAGCTAAAACAAACCCTATCCTAGTGAAAATATGGGCAGTGGCACGTGCCCCTATGTCCAGAGTCTTCTAGAAGTTGTGAACCCGCTTCAGTAACGTAACAACCTCTTTATCCAATTCCTCAAGAGAAGAAAAGGAAAAGGGAAGGAAGTCATACCCAATTGCTCGACAACGAGCTTCAATCTTGACCTGCTTCTGATGAGTAGCATCAGTAACAACACGTCCAGGAACAAAGCCAGACAAACCAGACTGGGTCAAGTGAGAAGACCCGTCAAGTCGACACACACATCACGACCAAGATCCCTAGAATAAAGAAGCACATTTGCAGGCTGGAGGGCCCCGTCGTTCCCCCTAGACAACCCAATGTCAACCTACTTTTTTACCGAAATCCCAGATTGATAGCAAATATCAACAAGGGTATCCCGAACTACATTATGCCGATGTTTAATACCAGCACATGACACCCAATGATCACCGAAAATATCCCCAGTAAAAACCCTAGAGCAAGCAGAATGTCTATCTGGGACCCCACTCCTTTTGCAATAGCAAAGCTGATCCTAGTGAAGATGTGGGCACCAACTCGTACTCGGAGATCTTGAGCCATGGTAAACCTCTATATCTGTTTTAGCAACGTAATAACATATGTCTCCAAATCTCCTTAAGAAGAGAAGGAGAAAGGTAAGAAACCATATCCAATTGTCGTAGATTTAGGCTGATACTTGACACGTTTGCATTGCGTCTCACCAATCACCACACATCCAGGCACGAAGTCAAACATTCTAGATTGTGTTAAGGGCGATGACCCAATTAAGTCAACACAAACATCAAGCCCCCATCCCAAGAGTAAAGTAAGAGATCCGCGGGACTGAGGGGTTTGTCATGCCCATCACATAACCCAATCCCAACTTCCTTCCCAGCATAAATCCCAGACCTATAGCATACATCCAATAGGGTTATGTCGATGTTTAATACCAATAATAACGGCACACGACACTGCATGATCACCATAGACATCTCCCTCAAAAACCTGACACGGTCGTTCACGTGCCAAATAAATAACCTAACTTAGCTTAATTTAAAGCAAAAAAGGGTCGAATCCACGAGGAAACAAGGTTTAGTCAAAGTTTGAATGCGATTAAGCAAATTAAGTCTTTTTTTGGGGGGTTTTTGATGTTAATGATAAACTAATAAACTATGAACGAATTAGCTAACGATAAAACTAAGTGATTGGGTTTAAACTATAATAAGAAGACACTAGGGATAGGGAAATCACTAGTTAACCATTAACTAACCTATTAGTCAAGCCAAGGGGATTCGTTAGGGTCTATTAAGGGACTACGTCACTCCGATGTTTCCTAATTACTCTCTGGAACTAATTAGCAGGACCTAATTGACCGATTTTACCTATTCTCATGGTAAAATCAATCAATCAAGCATTTCCACAACTCATAGTGATCCAAATAAGGTCCTAGAAAGTCAATCACCTATTCTCATAGTGAAGTCAACTTATTGACTAACCTAAGGTCAATCCAAGGCTTCATTTCTCAAGCCTTCACCTTGGATTCCCAAATTAAGTTCAAATGGTGATCAATCAATTAAACAAGATAATAAAATAAGCTAGACAACATAATTTCACCTAGGTTGAACCCCCAAGCTTGACTTTCAAGGTCAACTAATGATCACCTAGGTCATCCCCTTCCCCTAGCTAGTAAACGGCTCAATAGCCGTGAAAAAAGTAAAATAAAAAGCTTGAATAAGCAATGGTGATTATACACTGGTTGAAATCAGCTCAACAAAGCTAATAAACAACTAATCACTACTAATTAATGTTAAATCAAAATAAACCAAGTATTAAAACAAATAAAGAGAATAGATATAAGAAATACTCAAATATGGATGGAAATCAAATGCAAAACACCATTAAAATAGCTTCAATCTTCGATGTTCAGGTTCTAGATCTAGTTTCTCTCTCTAAACATTCAAATTCTCTCTGTACTCTCTCCCTAATTAATGTAATTAAAATCTGAGAATAAAACATAGTTTTGATTATTACACAAATTGCGCTTAAATTACCCCAAAATACTAAGGGTGAAGCCGTAAAACACAAAACCGAAGTTGTCCGAAAAAAACCGAAAGAAACCAAAATCGGCTGAAACTGATCGAAACAGCAATGGAGCAGACGCTCCACACTGTGGAGCGGGCGCTCCATACTCGCTCCAGCCCCGCTGCATGCTACTACTTTCCTGCTTCAATTTCTGGGCTATGGAGCGGTCGATCCTTAGCAAATGGAGCGACAACTCGCCTGGTCTTGACCTATTTCATCACGCCTAAGCAGGCAACGCTTGAAACGAGTTTAGATAAGGGGAGCGAGGATGCAAATGATCTAAAAACTAATGCAAAACATGAAATCATGAAAAAAGATGCAAAAGGGAAAGAAAAGGGAGCTACATGGCCTAAAATACAACTAAATGACCTAAAATAAATCCTAATTAATGAGTCTTAACCCACTTATCAAATTCCCCCAAGCTTGCCAATTGCTTGTCCTAAAGCATTCAACAATCCCAAGGAAACTAATGCATGCACCTAACTAGAAAGAGCATCACAAAGTCGAGGTCCTCGACTCATAAGAGGTGTGAAGGAAAAGGGAAATCCCGACCATCTTTCGAAGCTTATAGCCGTCCTTCCTTATCCACAAGTTAGGGGTCGAAGGGGTAATCTAAGCTAGTGTGCAAATAAGATGATTGTCCTAGAGGTCCCCTCAACTATCACACAAGCCCTCATTGTTCCTAAGTGAAAATTTTCCCTACAAAATGGAGAAACTCCCTCAACCTTGTACCAATCACGCCCCATAAGTTCACAAGATCCCCCAAGCTAGCCTATTTATTCATTAGTTAACTCCTTTTTTTGTTGCAAAGGCCCTAGACTACCTCCTCACGCCGTCCATCTCTCACTCGATAGTCATGTTCCTGAGGCACGGTATCGAGCAGTAGATGTGAGACGTGATAAGAGGTTAAGGTAGCTCATACCAAAGGCATTGGAGCATCTCTAGAGGCCGGAAGCATGATAACAATAGGCTACTAGCCTTGTGGGCTCTCATGCACCACTTATTTGAGCAAATTGGCCAATGGGCTCTATTTCTTTTCATTTTTGCATTTTTTTTTTTTTTGTTTCCTCTTTTTTAAAGGCTACTAGCCTTGCATTTTATTGAGCTATAAGGGTTCTCAAGGTCTCTCAAGTTCTTATCCAAGGTCAAAGGAGAGAGTAAAGACTTTTTATAGGGAAATAGTGACACTTATTCACGCTAAAGGCAAGTCACAGACAATCGAGGGGTCCATTCGTAACAAGACCTAGGCTTCCAAGCTTAAAGCACCCCTAATACTCCTATCGAGCACATAAGACACTCAAGCTACTTCACCCATACTCAAAGCCAAGTTCCCAACCTCTAGCCTCTAAAGTCGTCATATAGAGTCATTCCTTGACTAAGTGATGCAAAATCTTGTTGCTATTTTTAAATTTTTTTCTTATTACCCTATGTGCAACCTAAAAAGGAAATAAACAAACTAAAATACCCTCTTAAAAAATAGTGGAATCACTAGTTAACCACTAGCTAACCTATTAGTCAAGCCAATTGGGATTCAATAGGGTCAATTAAGGGACTAATTCACTCAAATGTTTTCTAATTACTCTCCTCGAGCTAATTAGGAGGACCTAATCGACCGACTTCACCTATTCTCATGGTAAATTAAATCAATTAAGTATTTCCACAACCCATAGTGATTCAATCAAAGGTCCTAGGAAGTCAACACCTATTCTCATGGTGAAGTCAACCTATTGACTAGTTCAAGGTCAATCTAGGCTTCATTTCTCAATCCTTCACCTAAGATACCCAAATAAAGTTTAGATGGTGATCAATCAATTAAACATAGCATTAATTTAAGCTAGACAACCTAATTTTACCTAGGTTTAACCCCCAAGTTTAACTTTTGAGGTCAAGTAGTGATCACCTAGGTCATCCCCTTCACCTAGTTAGTAAATTACTCTAAAGCCATAAAAGAAGTAAAATAAAAAGGTTGAAACATTAATGGTCGTTCACGTGCCAAATTAATAACCTAACTTAGCCTAATATAAGGCAAGAAAGGGTCGAATCTACGAGGAAGCAAGGTTTAGTCAAAGTTTGCATGCGATTAAGCGAGCTAAGTCTATTTTTGGGGTTTTTTGATGTTAATGATAAATTAAGAAACTATGAACGAATTAGCTAACGATAAAACTAAGTGATTGGGTTTAACTAAATTAAGAAGACACTAGGGATAGGGGAATCAATAGTTAACCATTAACTAACCTAGTAGTCAAGCCAAGGGGATACATTAGGGTCTATTAAGGGACTAAGTCGCGCCAATCGAGCTAAGTAGGAGGACCTAATCGACTGATTTTACCTATTCTCATGGTAAAATCAATCAATCAAGCATTTCCACAACTCATAGTGATCTGAATAAGGTCCTAGGAAGTCAATCATCTATTCTTATGGTGAATTCAACTTATTGACTAGCTTAAGGTCAATCCAAGGCTTCATTTCTCAAGCCTTCACCTTGGATTCCCAAATTAAGTTCAAATGGTGATCAATCAATTAAACAAGGCAATAAAATAAGCTAGACTACATAATTTCACATAGGTCTAACCCCCAAGCTTGAGTTTCAAGGTCAACTAATGATCACCTAGGTCATCCCCTTCCCCTAGCTAGTAAACAGCTCACTAGCCATGAAAAAGGTAAAATAATAAGCTTGAAGAAGCAATGGTGATTCAACAATGGTGGAAATCATCTCAACAAAGCTAATAAACAACTAATCACTACTAATTAATGCTAAATCAAAATGAAGCAAGTATTAAAAAAAATAAAAGAGAAGAGATAAAAGAAATACTCAAAGATGGATGGAAATCAAATGCAAAATTCCATTAAAATAGCTTCAGTCTTCGATGTTCAACTTCTAGATCTAGTGTCTCTCTCTAAACATTCAACTTCTCTCTCTACTCTCTCCCTGATTAATATAATTAAAATCTGAAAACAAAACTTAGTTTTGATTATTACACAAAATGCACTTAAATAACCCCAAAATACTAAGGGTAAAGCCGTAAAACGCAAAACCGAAGTTGTTCGAAAAAAATCGAAAAACCAAAATAGGCCGAAACTGACCGAAACAGCAATGGAGCAGGCACTCCATGCAGTTTTTTTTACCTTCGGAATCGTTCAATCCTTAGGCGGCACCAAAGGCCCTATTATCCTCAAAACATTCCATTCCCTACACAATCACTCGCTTTCAAGTTTCAAGTCGGATCTTGCCGTGAATTGATTAAACGGCATGCAGTGGAAATCCTGATCAACCAGGAAGGGTTTCAGCCTAGTTGAACCAGATTTCTTTGAATCTCTCCAGCTTGTTTTTATATGCCTGGTGGAATTTTTATGCAGTATGGAGCCACGGATCGGGGAAGGGAGAATACGGGAAGAGATATCCCTTCAGTTCGGAAATTGAACGGGCGAGTGCGGGGGGTAAAAACCCCTTCAGGGGGTAATCGATACGCTAGACTGAAAAAAAATCCTTACAATTCTTATTGTTAGCCTGGACTCTCGAATCTTTTGCCTTTCGCCCAGGATCTCGGCACCCTCCCACCTTTCGGCTGAGTTTTATTATACTAAATGAGTTGGCCTATTTGAGTCTTTCCTTTCTAATAGAATAAAAAGTAAAGGCTCTAAGCTCCGCTCCTTCGACTGATTGTTCGCATCGGATCTCAGGTTCTCTATTGATTCCGGTTGCTTTATTTCTGCCCCCGCCGCTTCCCCGGACTCCAAAAAGGTAGGGGAAGGCGACTTGTTCGCTGGGCGATTCAGCAAAATGACCCCGTAACTTGGGGAGAAGGGGTGCAGCAACAGGAAATCAAGTAATGCACGAAGAGCTGCAGATGAATCTGACTCTATCAATTCCTTCGGGCAATAGATGATGATTGAACTACCCCAAGAGACATAGGCTACACTGTGATCCCGCCAAATAAGGGTGGGCGGGGACTGATTAGACGCTCTCTCCAATCATGACTTGAACCAAGTTTAAAAGGCAGTTTTTTTTTACCATGCCTTACTACTGATCGAGGGTCTTCATTCCCGCTGGTAATGCTATTCCTTTAGAAAGTCAGGAATAGCGGGTTGGAGTAAGAAGTCCAAATTATTAGAGCTAGGCCTTTCAAGCTTAAAGACTAGCAGTTCCTCTCTTTCATGTCACTTCCCTAAGTTCATCTACGGTAGTTTGACCACCTTCTTAAAAGGGAATTCGGGAAAACCAATTACATCGCCGTATGAGACTTTCATACTCACTATAATTTCATTGTGAGCCTATGCGAAAACTTTCTCTTTGATTTTCGCTCGATAGGTAGGAATTGTTTGATCTCTTTCATTTCTTCTTCTTGGGAGGTATCGGAAAGGACTCAGACAGTTCGATGGCGGGTATGGAATAAGTATAACATTCCAAGGCACTCTTTTTTTGCTTGGTTGCCATTTTTCCCGCCAAAATATGAAGAAAAGAGACTTTTGAAAGCAAGACTTCAAACCTTAAAAGAGGGTAAAACAAAGGCTCTAACAGAGTTTCTGTTATTCGTATTAACAGCTACTCTAGGAGGAATGTTTTTGTCTTTTTTAACTAAAGTGAATATCCCCCCGAGGGGATTTTGGGGGGTAACGTTCCTTATGACTCAACCAAGGAGCTAACATGCCAAGGGCCCACGGGGCACCATAGCATGTCGGGAATAAGGGATTGAACGATTCCGAAGGGAGGCTTAGCTCCGTCCTGCCCTTCTGTCCAAACTGCCTTCGGTCTAATTGGTCGCAGATGAATAAGCAGGATACTCGAGATCCTGTGGGCTCATTGCTGTTGTTAAAAGGCTAGATACCATTCTTAGATTGGTACCACTCGTGTGGGTTACTTGTTTCATCATCCGATTAGACCAGACCGACCCAGAGAGGGCCATCGACATCATACGCTCTACTGAAATAGATTTCGCGGCGCAATGGTGTGGGGCGAGTCTTTTTGGAGACTAAACACTCGGCCCAGCGGGCGAACATGCCGGGCTCCGGCTCCGCGCACCTGCTGACACCTTTCATCATATCGGTCCCTAAGCCCCATTGCTGGAAAGGCTCGGCTTCAAAACCGTACGTGGAGCTTCCGCTAGAGTCACTCCAGTATTCAGAAAAGAAGGAGGTGTCCTAACGGAGTTCGTTCGAATCCGTCACTGGACTTATTCCGTGGGCGGGGTCTGACTGATTCATCCGTTAAAAGAAAAAGTCACGGAACTCATATGAGCGGGTAGATCTCTACAACAGCAAATCGTCTGTTATTGAATCGACTGCTTGATAGCATCTTTTAGGTACCCTGGTTAAAGCGGCCCGGATCCTCACTTTGTTATATTGCTCTTTCTCGATGAAAAATGTGCTTGCTTTTTTTTTGTCAGCTTTCCGTTGGTATGTAGTTGGATCGATGCTTCGCTGAACGGCAAACTGAGAACAGAGCGCCCGGCCGGCCATGGCGGCTTCTATCGTCTCTTATTTAGCAGCAGGAGATTTTAAAATGAAGTCAGTGCAGCTACCGCTTTTCCAAGATTTTGAGTGTTCTCCTTAGGCTCTTCCGTACGGGGGAGGAGAAGTTTGCAGACATTTTTGAAAGAATTGCGAATGAGCAAGTAGGGGGCGGCAAAAATATACCCCACTAATAGAACATCCTGTTAGGGGAGCAGTTTAACTTGTTTCAGCTATTCACAAGGCTTGCTCAATTAGAGGTAGGCGTGGCTCCTATGGGCAAAAGATTAGGAGCGGCGATTATTCCCTTCTTGAGCTAAATCATTGACCTCGCGCTTTCCGGAAAGCTGAATAAGGCAAGGTATGTAGTGAAGTGGTGGGCCTACCCATCCCAACTTCTTTCGGAAGCTTATGCGGGATTCTTTCTGATGTGGCTCCATACTGCATAAAAATTCCACCAGGCATATGAAGCTTACCTCCACGATCTACTACAAGGCAAATAGCGCCGAAGGAATGTGTCCCAGGGCAACCTATCGTAGATCGGCCTTTGCCAGGAAGTCCCATAAACCCTCGGAGGTAAAGGAAGACGGCAAGGGGCAGTCAATATCTGAGTTCTGTCCGTCCCCCCTTAGGATGTTGGGGCCCAGGAAAGTCTAGCCCTGCTCCATGCTACTGCTTCCCTGCTTCAATTTCTAGGCTATGGAGCGGTCGCTCCTTAGCAAATGGAGCGACAACTCCTCTGTTCTTGACATATTTCATCACGCCTAAGCAAGCAACACTTGAAATGAGGTTAGATAAGGGGAGAGGGGATGCAAATGCTCTAAAAACTAATGCAAAACATGAAATCATGAAAAAGGATGCGAAAGGGAAAGAAAAGGGAGCTATATGGCCTAAAATGCAACTAAATGACCTAAAACTAATCCTAATTAATGAGTCTAAAACCCACTTATTAAAAGCCTAGAGTAAGTAGAGCACGACCTCAAAGTAGAAATCAAAGGAATACCCAATCGATAACACAAAACACAACGATAAGTCTTGTCATTCATAATCTGACCCAAACATGAAATCGGGACCGCCCTTAGCAATCAGAGGTGTGCCCAGCCTGGTAGGATTTCCACAATGCTATCTGTTGTGGAGATAAGGAAATTATTATTATTATTATTATTATTATTATTATTATTATTATTATTATTATAATAATAATATATCAAATAAGCTCAAAATATCTACAAAAAATTAGTGGGAAGTTGAGCTACTATCTAGTTTACAAGCTATTTCTGAGTATAAGCTGAAACATAGAGCTTATGTGGAGTTTTTAAGGCAAAAAGCAAAAATTGACTGGTTTAGGGATTGAGATGAGAATACCAGCTTGTTGCATCTGAGTATTAGGGTAGGAGGATTTAGAATCAAGTGTAAAATATCTATGATGATGTGGGAGTTTGGCATGATAAGCCTGCAGGGGCGTCTGGTGCTTATTTTGGCTTATTATGCAAAATTGTTGGGTAGTGTTCCTATTCAGAGAACAAAGGTGATGCAGGAGATCATTCAAGAAGGCCCTATACTCTCAGCTGAACATATAGTTATACTAGAAGCTCCTTATATAAGAGAAGAGATTCAGAGAGCTTTATTTTCAATTCCGAGATGTAAAGCCCCTAGCCCTGATGGATTTGACACCTTCTTCCACAGTGATAGCTGGGATGTTATTGGCAAGGATGTCATTGATGCTGTGGTGGATACATTGCAGAGTGGTGAGATTCTTAAAGATCTAAATAATACTGTTATTACTTTGATTCCTAAAACAGCTTGCCCTCAGAATGTGACTGAATTTAGACCTACATCTTGTTGCAATTCTCTTTATAAATGCATTACTAAAGTGTTATGTAGTAGATTGAGGAGAATTCTGCCTGACATAATATTGGAGAATTAGGGTGGTTTTGTGCCTGGAAGATTTATTGTTCATAATATAATGGTGGTACAAGATATGGTGAAACATTATGGTAGGAAAAGGGCTCAACCTAGTTTTATGTTCAAGGTGGACTTACAAAAAGCCTATGATACTATGAATTGGGGCTTTCTTACAGGAGATGTTGGTTGGGTTAGGTTTTCTAGAGAAATTCATTTCTTTGGTTATGACTTGTGTATCCAAACCTATGTTCTCCTTGAGGTTGAATGGCAATATGGAGGGTTATTTCAAGACAAATAGAGGTTTGAGGCAGGGGGATCCAATTTCTCCTCTTCTTTTTGTGTTTTGCATGGAATATTTGTCTAGAGTTTTATCTAACTGAGTTCTTTGGAGCAGTTTAAGTGTCATCCTAGATGCAAGGACTTAAAGTTAAATTATCTTTGTTTTGCAGATGATCTAATCTTGTGTTGCAGTGGTGATTTTCCTTCTATATATTTGTTGCTAAGAGCTTTTGAGCTATTTTCAGATACCTCTAGGCTTAAAGCTAATACTAGAAAATCTGAATTCTACACTTGTGGTATAAATGAAGAGGTTGTTAGTAGAATTTCAACTGTTTCTGGGTTCAGGAGGAATAGATTACCTTTTAGATACCTTGGAGTTCCCATTTGCTCAAAGAAGATATCTAATGCTCAATGTGAAATGCTTATTGAGAAAATGACTTCAAGAATTAGAGTTTGGAGCTCTAGGAATCTTTCCTATACAACTAGATCTCAGTTGGTTAATTCAGTTCTTCTGAGTATTCATAGTTATTGGGCTTAAGTTTTCATACTTCCCAAAGGATTGTTGAAGGAGGTAGTTCAGATCTGCAGAACATATCTTTGGTGTGGGCAATCCTTTTCACATAGGCCCTTGGCTTGTTGCTTGGGATTAGTTATGTTTGAGTAAAGCTCAAGGAGGTTTGGGGTTCAGGGATGTTGAGATTTGGTAGCTTGCTTAGGCAAGTATATTTGGGCTGTTACAACTAAGAAAGATAATGTTTGGTTTAAGTGGATCAACTTAGTTTATGTGAAAGATGTTTCTCAGTGGGAGTATAAACCTAATACTTATGCTAGTTGGTATTGGAAGAGGTTGTGTGAAGTGAAAGAACAACTGAAAAGTCACTACACTGAAGGTGAGTTCGCTGATAAGCAGCATTACTCTATTAAAGCTGTATATGATCAAATTAAGGGAGAGAAATCTGTTATGTATTGGGATAGAATGGTGTGGAACAGATTGAGTATCCCTAAGCATAGGTTTATTCATTGGTTAGCTGTTCAAAACAGGTTGTAGATCTTTGAAAAGTTGGCAATAATACATGTCAGTAGCTCTCATTTGTGTTTGATCTACAATAGTTTTGTTGGAAGTCATACACATCTGTTTTTTGAATGTGCATTTAGTCAGCAATGTTTACCAACAGTGAAAGAGTGACTGGGTATCAAGTGTCAGGCTGTGCAACTATCACTGCTGTTTAGATGGATCCAAGGTAACAGGTTCTCTAAATTTCAGAAGCAGTTTGTTTTTGCTTTGTGTGGCAAAGCAAGAATGGTCGCTATTGGAAACAATGTCTTCCTAGTACTAGATATGTTGTTAGGTAAATTAAACAAATTTGTAAATTGAGAATTGGTACTATTTTACCTACTAAGATTAGTAGGAAGGATATGGAGTGGTTTTCTACATTGTAATGTGAGTAGTTTGCTTGTTAGCTTGTTGAACTAATCTTCAGGTGGAAGAGTCCAACCTAGTTGGTTTGTTCCCCTTTTGATTGGTTGTTAGGTTGTAATGTTTGGTTTGCTTAATGAATTGTCTCTTACTTAGCAAAAAAAAGAAGAGATACTATATGGGCCCCCACTCCTTTAGCAATAGCAAAACTGATCCTAGTGAAGATGTGGGCAGCAGCCCTCGCCCCAATATCTTGAGCCATGGAGAATCTTTGTATCCGCTAGCTTCAACAAAGTAACATCATCATTAAATAATAATATTATTATTTTTATACTCCCTTCGTTCTCATTTGATATTCCCATTTGGAATCTGGGGAGAAAACCAATGCAAATTGAGGCGGATGAGAATCTTTTGAATTTTATATCGTATAAAGTGTACGTTGGTGCCTTTTTGCTTTTGATAAAGTAAGAGAGAGAAAGAAAAGTAGGTTATTGGGATATAAATGATTTTAAAGTGAGTCATGTGTAAGACAAAAAGCAAGAAACTGTACTAATTATTATTATTGAAGGGTAAGATGGAGAAATAAATATTCTTAAAAAGGAAAAGATTCAAAGTGGAAAGAACTTTTAGAAACATCCTTAAAAGGAAAAATGGGAACATCAAATGCGAACGGAGGGGGTAATAATTATTAAGTATTATTCGTATTAAGTATTATTATTATAATTATTAAGTATTATTAGTATTATTATTATTGTCAAGTATTATTATTATCATTATTATTATAATTAGTATTAGTATAATAATAATAATAATAACATTATTATTATTATTATTATTATTATTATTATTATTATTATTAGGAAAAATTGCCTAGAATAATGCAACCTTTTGCGATTCGCAAATAATAATGCAACCTAAAGATTATTCTGGAATAATGCAACCTTAATACCCCATTTATTTTAAACAGGACAAATGACCGGTAACCTGAACCATAGGTAATTTTTATTTAAAACTTTAAATTCTAAATAATAAAATTAAAAAAAAACTTTTAAAAAAAAACCTTAAAACCCACCCCAGCCCATATAACCCAGCCCCTACCCCCCACCAATGCAACCCACTGCACCACCCCAGCCCCCACCCACTGCCACTGCCACCACCCACCATCTCCACCCCTTTTCCCTCCACTTCCACCGACCGGCGTTGTCACCACCCCAACAAACCCACAGCCCCTATAAACCACCCCAGCCCCACCCATAATCCCACCATAGCCACGTAACCCACCGAAATCCCACCCCAAACGCCACTGCGACCCACGACCCCACCGCAACCCACTTGAAATGCGGCCGCGGAAATCAAGGGAGAGGCAGAGGGAGAAAAAACAATGAAGGTTGTGAACAGGGAGAGAGGAGAGGGGAGAAGGGACGCCGGAAAAGGAGGGAGGTGGCCGAAAAACAAGGGAGGTGGTGGGATTAAGGTTTAGCGGTGTGGGTTACGGTGGGGTGCAAGCTTTACGGTGGGATTGGGCTCGTCGGCGGCGTCTGGGTGTTTTTAGGTGGTGGTGGCGTCGGCTGCTTGGCTGGTGCCGTGTGAGGGAGGTGCGTGGGGTGGGGTGGTTCATGGCTGGGGAACAGGGGAAGGGAGGAGGGGGAGGGGGGTTGGTTTGTTTTTTTTTTGTTTTTTTTTGTTTTTAATTTTTTTAAAAAATTATTTATGACAACCAATAACTAAGCGACACGTGGCTTAGTTAACCTCTTCTTTAGGTTAGATCTGGTTTTACCCTATTTAAAATAAATGGGGTATAAAGGTTGCATTATTCCAGAATAATCTTTAGGTTGCATTATTATTTGCGAATCGCCAAAAGGTTGCATTATTCTAGGCAATTTTTTTATTATTATTATTATTATTATTATTAAGTATTACTCCCTTCGTCCCAGAAAGGTGTATACAATTGATCAGGCACGTAGTTTTAGATGATAATTTGTTGTTTGGTTATCAATTGTATTTTATTAAAAAGGAAGATGTGATAGGAGTTAGTGGGGTATTATTTTATTTAGAAGATAGATAAAGTGGGTCCCAAAAAAGTAAAAGAGAGAGATATAAAAGTTGATTTTATTAAGTTGTACACATGACCATTTTGCCTCCTTTTTGTCTAACCATTTTGCCTCCCCATAAAAGCCTTCAAAGGCATTTATTCAGCTAAGTCTGCAAACAATAAAACAAGCAAGGAGAGCAGTGAGTAAAAATGTGGGGGGAGGGGGGAGGGATGGGGAAGTTAATGTTTTTTTTCAATTTTTTAACCCCACAGTTTAACATCATCGGGGATTAAGGAAAACCCTTAAGTGAGCCTCATCAAACTAAAGAGAGAGTCTTTATAGTCTCTTCAATCTCTAATTTGGTGGCATTCAAGTAAGGGTTTTCATGTGTTTAACCTTTTTTTTTCTTTTGTAGTTAGTTACCCTCATTTTAAAAAAAAACATCCTTGGATTTCGGAAAAAAACCCTTAATTGAGCCTCATTAAATTTGGTGGCATTCAACTAAGGGTTTTCATGTCTCAACTAAATTGCCGTCGTGAACTTACTTTTGAAGAACGACAAAAAATCGTTGAATGGTTGCTTCAACAACATAGTAATGGCAAGACGAGAAGGGGTGCAATAACAGAAGCAGCACTTAGGTCGAAAGTGACTAGAACAACATTCCGTAAATTATTGAAAAAAGCCAAAGAACAACTAAGAAAGGGCGAAGCAGTGGATGTTCAACCACTGAAGAAAGGCAGAGTAGGTTTAAAAAAAAAACTTCAATGTTGAAAGAGTGGCTCAAGTTCCACTAAAGAACAGAGTTACTTGTAGGGCACTGGCAGCATCATTAGGGAAATCAAAATCAACAATCCACAGGCTGATCAAATTGGGCTTCATTAAACCTCATTCAAATGCAATCAAACCAACACTCACAGATGAAAATATGTATGAAAGGCTGTCATTTTGTCTCGATAACATGGACGTTGATTCTCTCGAAGACAATAATCCAGTTTTTGATGACATGTACAACACAATTCATATCGATGAAAAGTGGTTTTACATGACAAAAGGATCTCAAAAATTCTACATGCTTCCTATAGAAGATGCCCCATATAGAACATGTAAGAGTAATAGATTCATCACCAAGGTTATGTTTCTTGCCGCCATTGCAAGACCGCGTTTCAACTCAAGTGGTGAATGTATTTTTGATGGAAAATTGGGTATTTTCCCATTTGTGAAATGGGAACCAGCCAAGAGAAACTCAAAAAACAGACCATTAGGAACTTTTTAACTGAAACCGATAACATCAGTAACAAAGGAAGCATATAGGAACATGCTAATTCATAAACTCTTACCCGCAATACTACAAAAGTGGCCAACTGATGACCGCAAACCAATATATGTGCAGCAAGATAACGCAAAGCCACATATTCAAGTGGACGACATTGAATGGATGCAAGCAATTCAAGAAACTAAGATAAGATTAGTATGTCAACCTCCTAATAGTCCGGATTTCAATGCACTTGACTTCGGTTTCTTTAGAGCAATTGAAGATTTAAAAGATCAAACTTCACCAAGAAATTGCCAAGAGTTAGTCAAGTTTGTGAAAATGGCTTATGCCGATTTTTGTCCAATAAAAGGAAATAGGATATTTTTGAGCTTGCAACTAGTTATGATTGAAATCATGAAGTCTAAACGTGGCAACAACTACAAACTGAAACATGTTGGCCAGGCAGCATTAGAGAGGATTGGCATTCTGCCTGCTGTGTTCTCTCCTTCCCCACAACTTATTCAAGCGACACAACAATATTTGGAAGGTTACGAGTGATCACTTAGCTACTTTTGAAGGAGGTTTGAAATTTTTTTGTAAGCAAACACTGAAAACAAGAAGTACTGAAAAAAGAATGTTTAGAAGATGTCTTTTTGTAAACACAAGCATAGTTATTATACAAAGCTCAATTAGTTATAAACAATATTGGAAACTCACAACTGCAGGCCTTATACAGGTTGTCAAAAAAACAATATTGGAACTCTACTCACTTATATAGGAAGTGGTATACCATAACTACAGGCCTATATTGTTCCTTTCAACTGATTAAAAAACAAACTCACTAATATTGGAAGCATCACCCTATTCCAGCTCTGCTTAACCTTAGTTCATTTAGGAGTTATTTTGTTTAAGTTCAATTCATTTACTACTCATGAATGAGTTTTATTCTTTTATAACAAACCACATGTTAGTCACTAATAATGGGAAATACACAAAGAATCACTAATAATGCGTTGGTATCTCATGTTAGTCATGTACACCAAAGACCAAAGTTATCTTGCTCATTTCTTGACCAAATAAATTATACTCCTTGACAAAATAAATTATACTTGTGATAAGCCCAGCAAACAACCATAGAAGTATTAGAATGCACTATCATAACTCAATCAACTATTCGTAGTACAATTGAAATTGATCCAGAAATTGTAGAGAAAAGCCCCAATTTGGAAATAAGAGACCCTAAATGCCCAGAAAACTGATACAACAGTTAAGCATGACAAATAGAACCAAACAGTGGCCTTCAATAGTAACACAAAATTTCATCAACGCATTTGAATGACGCACATATTAATAAATCACAGCCTGCAACAACTATAATACCAAATATTTGAGACCCTTCCTATTACCAAAATACAAACAACCAACACAAAAGAAAACATGATTCAAGCTACTAATCAATCGACCATATGACGCTTAATTGCAGGAACCCTAGCATGAAGAAACTTAAAAACAAATTCTTGGTTATCAACTTGGAGAGGTGCAGGGGGTATAAACAACTTCAAGATCAGGAGTATCATGGATGAACAATAAAACATAGCTAGCATCATTTGGACAAACCTTGCGTTTAAGACTTGGAAATTCAGCTTTCAATTGTTCATAGGTACGCGATTCTTGATTAAGACGAAAAGTGGGATTTTTTAGCTCACAAATTTGTAGATCTATAGGAGACGCATCTTCTTCGTTGCCACCGACACCATCTTCGAACTCAGTCTCTGGAACCACTTCAAAAGAGAAAATCGTGTCATCAAAGAAGCACCAAGTATTTTCAGATTCCACCAGATCTGCCATTTTGTAGCTAATTTTCAACGGTTATTGAAAAAAAAATTGAAACTTTTACTACCTCCACCAAAACAGAGGAAGAGGGAAAGGAGAGAAAATTAATGGTTGAATCAAATTAAATACAGAAAGAAGAGTGAAAAGAGGGAGGAAATATAGGAAGAAAACAAAGAGAAGGCGTTTTTTATGGGGTTTGGAATAATCAGAGAAAGGGAAGGGAAAATGAAGGGGAAGGGGAAGGGTCTGGAATATGCAAGAAATAAAAGACAGTGAATGAGCATTGAAGACAATAATGGAAAAGATAGATTAAGTGAGGAAGTACTGTAATGTGATACGTGTAGTAATTAGTGGGTTGGAGTATTAAAATAATGAGTAGTAGAAGGTAGATGGGGTAGGTTAAATAAAGTAAAATAATATAATAGTGGGTCCGATAAGTAAAGGTAAATATGATAAGTAAAGTGGGAAATGTCCAAATATGAAAGTGTATAAAGCTTTCTTGGACGGATGGAAAAGAAAAGTGTATAGGGCTTTCTCGGACAGAGGGAGTATTATTATTATTATTATTATTATTGTTAAGTATTATTATATTGTTTTTATTATTATTATTGTATTGTACTCATCATTATATTATTCATATAATTCAATGTACAAAAACATAAGTTCAGTTCAGTTCCATTAGTTTCAGTTTCATTCAGTTCTTTGGAGTCCAACGATTATGGCCTTAGGAAAGGGAAATTGCATGACAGAGTTCAATGTGTTGCTTAAAATCATTAAGAAAGATGGAGGCTTTCTAAACTCCCATCTTAATAGAGATTGAGTAATAAGTAAAAAACAGATCAATGTTAATGCTCTTTTATTTTATAGTAACATCAAGCATATAAAATTACGATTTCTTCGATGCCTCAGAACTTTAAAGGCTTCAACTGAAAATCGTAAGAAATTGAATTGGAAACCCAAAGAACCTATTTCATGATTCAATTAAGAGCATAAAAAATTGATATTAAGATGCTACCTTTGAATCGATGAAGCTACATTCAAAGCTCTAACTGGTGGGAGTTTGTTCCACTATTGGTGCTAGTTGGGTAGTGAAAGACAACTGTAAATTTAGAGTGCAACTTAAAATGATTGCCATGGAAAACTAGAACTCTCATCATCTGGAGTACTCAATTGGCAAAGTGTGTAAGCAGATTAAGAGGAATGATGTGGTGCAGAATTGGTGTAGTGGGGTTTGGAATAGGTATGCCATTCCAAAGCATTGAATCATCACATGGTTAGTAGTTAAAGGGAGATTGCAGACGAAAGATAGGCTTCATAGATTTGAAATTGCAGATGGTGACCTATGTAGCATTTGTGGGAAACAACAAAAAACTCATCAGCATTTGTTCTTTGCTTGTGAGTACAGTATGACAACTCTTTAACAGATTCAAAGTGGCTTGGGAATCAGGTTCATATCAAAGAACATCCAGCTGTTTCTTCTTTGGATCAAATGCAGATTTAAAGGAAATTTGGTTAGAAAGAAAGTAGTTAGAGCATGTATAGCTAGCATTATATATCATATATGGATATATAGGAACATATTTTATTGGGATAAGAAAGTTGTTTGTACTTGAGTGATGGTAGCACAAATCAAGAGGCTTGTTAGAGATAGATTACAAAAATGAGTAGTATAAATAGGGACTGTATACAAAATCTTTTTGTATAGGTCTATTGTCTTGATTGTTTTTTGAGCTTTAGAATCCTTCCCAGAAGGTTTGTAAAGTCTCATTAAGGATTATAAGGGTGTAATTGGTTATGTTTTTTGGCAGTTATATATATATTATTTACTTACCAAAAAAAAAGGATGAAGCTGATAGTGAGATCTGAGAATTTTGTGGAGTTCACAAAGAAAGTGTTTCTTTTTTTTTGGAAAGAAGGTGCAAGTTTTATTAATAAAAAAACCAATACAACTTTCCAAAGGATAGCAATGTGCTACCCCTTAGTAAAGCAACTAAGCATCTAGTAAAGCTTTAACTAGAGTACTACTAGGAGTACAAACAGAATAAAGCCTAGCACAAACAACAAATGTGATAACTGATACAATTTGAGTAATTGTTCTAGACTTATTAGAAAAGATTCTAGCATTTCTCTCCATCCAAAGTAAGTAGATTGTGCAGCAGAGGGCACATCTCCTCCATTTACTGAACCAAGCCTTGCCCTTACAGTGTTGCTTGAACCATCTTAGCTCATGTTTAATAGTCCAGTTTCTAGGTGGTAATCTAATCCATTGAAGGATACTCTGCCAAACAGATTGAGAGAAACAGCATTGGAAGAATAGGTGAGCAGAACTCTCTGCATCAGCAAAGCAAAGAGAGCAGTGATTAGCCAATGAGAGCCCTTTACTTTGGATATTATCAACTATAGGGAGGGAGTTCTGAACAGCAAAGCTGCTTATAACTGCAGGTTTAGGCACACATCATATAGCTTAGAAACTACTGAGGATGGTTTCCTGAAAACATCATATAGCTTAGAAGTTGTAAGAGTGCAGGAGGAGAGGAGAAGCTGAGCTTGTGTGGTACCATCCTGCTTGGAGATGAATTCATCTCTCAGTTTGAGCAAATTGTTCCAATGAGAAGAGTGCTTGGCCTGTGCAGTAGCTTGCCAAATGCTGTGATTCATCAAGACATAACTCTTGATCCATTTTGCCCACATACGGTAGCTTTATTCCAGCTAAGTACCTCTTTGATGTTGAGACCACCCTCAATCTTAGGGGTACAGATTCGAGCCCAGCTAATGTAAGAAATTCTCTTTTGATCAGAGTCAATATTCCAGAAGAAATCTTTGCATAACTTATTAATCTTCTTTGCAATACCAATAGGCAAAATGAGAGCTGAACCCCAAAAAGTGATAAGGTCAATTATCATAGAATTGATAATTTGAGATTTACCAGGATAGGAGGAAAAAGAACTCTTCCATCTTTGCAATTCACCTCTAATCTTATCAAGAAGAGGGTCATACATACCCATGGTGAGCTTTGCAAAATTGAAAGTGTATCTTTTATTTGGTCTTACAAGTAACAATTGCCTTTTGCATTGTTGTTATTTTCACTGAAAGTAAGGGATTGTTGTTGATCTTAGAATTTGTAATTGCCTCTTAAGCTTAGTGCTTGATTAGTTGATTTGGATTATTGTTAGAGAAACCATATGTGGATCGGATTAATAATGAAATGTTTTGCAGCTCTTGAAAGTATTGGGTTTTCTTAGATAAATGAAATCATTCGAAGTTTTTTTAAGAATATATCAAAGCGTAAGTAACTAGGTATCATAGTGGATTTAAGTAGGTATCAAAGTTGAAGTGTATGGGTACCAAACAGAATACACCGATTATGTGTACCAAAGTAAAGTAGTATTTGGGTACTATTTTGGACAAATTTACTCAAGACGGGCAACTCGTCGAGAATTGATAAGGCCGAATATTCAATAACCACAACAATAATATAATCAATAACTACTACATTAACAAAAGAAGGTAAAATAAAATACTTTGATCGATTGACAGAAAATAAGTGCTTGAGTAATAGCAAAAATGTCGTAACTCAAATACAATGGTTTACAATAAGTATTTATACTAATTACACATAAAATTCTCAACTGTCACTCGACCTAACAGCTTTCCCTAGCAGATAGAATTTGGCTTAACAACCTCTTTGTAATCCGACTGAGCAGGCGAAATGCCTCTATCTTTTTCTGGACTTGGTCTTCATCTTCAACCACGTCTCGTGTCACATGATAGGCACACACAACTTCTTTTATTTAGTTTATTAAGACTAGATTGTCAATAAATCCCATTTAAACGCTGCCACGTGTCGCAGAAAATTCACCCATAACAATTGCCCCCAATTTCCCCCTTTTAACACAAAAATTGAGTGGACAAAAGAGGAGAGAAATTTGAAGTCCTCGGAGAACGTGCGCTTATAGGAGTTTTTTCATTTCAGCAGTAATTAGACGGTTTTAAATAGAGGAACTTAATGAGCTGACACGGTGGTTGTACGTGACAAATTATACCTAACTTAGCCTAATATAAGGTAAGAAAGGGTCGAATCCACGAGGGAGCAATGATTAATCAAGGTTTGAATGTGATTTAGCGAGCTAAGCCTATTTTTGGGGGTTTTGAGATTAATGATCAACTAAGAAATTAGGAAATAAGTAACTAACAAATAGACTAAATGATTCGAATTAAACTAAATTAAGGGGACACTAGGGATAGGGGATTCACGAGCTAACATTTAATTAACCAAATCACCAAGCCAAGAGGATTCATTAGGGTCGATTAGGGGACTAAGTCACTCAAATGTTTCCTAATTACTTTCTCGAGCAAATTAGGAGGACCTAATCAACCAATTTTACCTATTCTCATGGTAAAATTAATCAACCAAATATTTCCACAACTCATAGTGATTCGATTGAGGTCCTAGAAAGTCAACACCTATTCTCATGGTGAAGTCAACCTATTGACTAGATTAAGGTCAATATAGGCTTCATTCTCAATCCTTCACCTAAGATACCCAAATCTAGTTTAAATGGTGATCAATCAATCAAACTCATGATTGGCAAGGTCATCCCCTTCCCCTAGCTAGTAAACTACTCACTAGCCATGAAAAGCATGAATTAAAAATCTTGAATCAACAATGGTGATCCAACAATGATGGAAATCATATTAAATAAGCTAATCATCAACTAATTACTACTAATAAATACTAAATCAAGGTAAAACAAGTATAAAAGAAAATAAAGAAAAGAGATACAAGAAATATTCAAAGATGGATGGAAATCAAATGCAAATCTCCATTAAAATAGTTTTAATCTTCAACTTTAAACTTTTAGATGTAGTTTCTCTCTTGAAACCTTGAACTTCTCTCTCTACTCTCTCTCTCTAATTAAAGCTAATTGATATTCTGGAATTAAAAATTAATTCATTATTATTACAAAATGGGTTTTTATACCACAAGTAGTAAGGGCAAATAAGTAAAAACGGTAAATACGAAGACGCACGAAGGCGAAGTGGAGCGACATGCTCTAGGCCACATGGAGCGGGCGCTCCACAGATGGAGTCGGCGCTCCATACTGTGGAGCGGGCGCTCCGAGCTCGCTCCGTCCCCGCTCCAACTTGCTGTTGATTTCTGGGCTACGGAGCGGTCGCTCGTTAGCAAATGGAGAGACCGCTCCCCTGTTCTTGACCATGTCAACATGCCTAAGCAAGCAAGACTTGAAACGAGGTTAGATAAAGGGGAGGGGGATGCAAATGCGCTAAAAACTAACGCAAAACATAAAATCATGAAAAAGGGTGTAAGGGGAAAGAAAAGTGAACTACATGGCCTAAAATGCAACTATATGACCTAAAACTAATCCTTATTAATGGGTCTCAAACCCACTTATTGCCAATTGCTTGTCCTCAAGCAATCAACAATCCCAAGTAACTAATGCATGCACTAAGTCTATAAAGAGCATCACAAAGTCGAGGTCCTCATCTCATAAGAGGTGTCAAGGCTTAGGGAAACCCAAACATCTTTCGAAGCTTATAGTCATCCATCCTTATCCACAAGTTAGGGGTCAAAGGGGTGGAGTAAGCTAGTGTGCAAAGAAAATGATCGTCCTAGAGGTCCATCAACTATCACACAAGCCCTCATTGATCCTAAGTGAAACCTTTCCCTACAAAATGGAAAAACGCGCTCAACCATGTACCAATCACGCCCCACAAGCTCATAAGATCCAACAAGCTAGTCTATTTATTCACTAGTTAACTCCTTTTTTGTTGCAAGGGCCCTAGACTACCTCCTCACGCGGTCCATCTTTCACTCGATAGTCATGTTTCTGAGGCACGGTACCGAGCGCTCGATGTGACACGCGATAAAAGGGTAAGGTAGCTCATACCAAAGGCCTTGGAGCATCTCTAGAGGCGAAAAGCATGGTTTTTATTTATAACAATAGGCTACTAGCCTTGTGGGCTCTAAAGCACCGCTTATTTGATCCAATTGGCCAAAGGGTGTTTTTGTTTTGCTTCCTTTCTTTTTTAAAAAGGCTTCTAGCCTTACATTTTGTTGATCTAGAAGGGTTCTCAAGGTTGCTACAGGGCTTATCCAAGGTCAAAGGAGAGAGTAAAGACTTTTTGTAGGGAAATAGTGACACTAATTCACACGAAAGGCAAGTCTCGGACAATCGAGGGGTCTATTCGTAACAAGACCAAGGCATCCAAGTTTAAATCACCCCTAATAGTCCTAACGAGCACATCAGTCACTCAGGCTACTACACCTCTACACAAAAGCCAAGTTTCCAACCTTAAACCTTTAAAATCGTCATATAGAGTCATTCCTTGACTAAGTGATGCAAAATCTTTTTGCTATTTTTGAAATTTTTTCTTATTACTCTATATGCAACCTAAAAGGAAATAAACAACTAAAATGTCCTCTCCCCCAAGCTTAAATGAAGTGTTGGCCTCAATGCTTCAAACAAGTCAAAAAGGCAAGGGGGGGGGGAAGAAAGAAAAGAATGGAAAATAGAAAGAAAAAGGGGAAAACTATTTACAAAGAGGAATTGAGGTGTCTAGTGAATAATACCTCAATGATCGTAATGACTTGTCATATGCAATAGCACACAATTCCGAAAAGACCAAATAGGCAATAGCAAGAAGCCAAGCATGTACAAAGTAATGCATTACTATATGCTTAAATGGGGAGAAAAGCAAAAAGGTGGGGGAATGAAAACAAAAATAAAGAAAATAAGAAGATTCAAAACCAAAATAAAAAGAAGAAAAAGAAAATGAAGAAAAACTATCACTACTATACACCTTTGCTCTCATGGAGTCAACAAGAGCATCCGGAGGGCCAAGAGAGATGGGAGACTCCTTGAGTGGTTGTGATTTGGGAACAAAAGGAAAAGAAATAGGGAAAGAAGGTATAAGATCTAGCCTCCTCGAAAAAGGGATGTGAGGGGGTCGAATAGGAACAACTTCCACACTTAAAACCTCACTCCCATCACATAATTTCTCCGCATTGGCTCTTTCACAAGCTCCCTCAACCTCATATTTCTCTCTTTGTTCATCATTGACATTTTCAACCACAAGCAAAATCTGTTCTCTCACAAGGGAATTATGGTCATCGAATGATTGAGGTGGGATGGAAGAAAAGTGAAAATTGGAGTCAATCGGGGAAGAAGGGGTAAGGGTGAGTTTATTCATAAGACTCTTTCCCACATTTCAGATCTGCCACATCATCTTTCCACTAATTTTATCTACTCTTTAATATTTCAGACTCATATAAGACTCATTCCAATTTTGATCTTTATCCCTCAGACTGCATTTCTGACTCTTTCACAAAAAAAAATTGACACTTGGCAACACATTATTGGTCATTAATATTAAAGTGAGTCTTAAGGTGAGTCTTGGATTTCTAAGACTCACCTTAAGACTCCCCAAGTCTTGATGTGAGTTTATTAGTAGTCTTTGATAAGAATCTCCAAAGTCTCATGTGAAGACTCACCCTTGAGACTCCCTATAAACTCACCCTAAAAAGGGAATCAAGGGATTCAAAAATGTCTTCACAATCTTCACCTTCCTCCTCATGAATTGGATTAAACCAAATTAGGTTTGACTCATCCTCATCATCACTACTCCAAATTCCATGAACATAAGGCACATGAGTCTCCCTAGATGCATTTTCGTTCTCTTCGTAGGAAGAATCACCATCACCCTTAATCAAAGACCTAGATTCGTAGACATCATTTTTACCCTCCTTTTCCTTTTCATCTCTATTGGACTCTTCACGCTCATTATCACATCCTTGAGACCGCTCTAGGGCATCTTCCTTCCACCTAGATTCAAAAGATTCACGTCTCCTCACCAACTTCTTGATTTGATCAAATAACTCACAATATTGATCTCCTCCCTTCTCATAATACTTGAGCTCCTCAAAATTAGATTCAATAAGATTATCATATTCGACAAGCATTTGAGGAATCAAATCATGCAATTTTGGCTTAGAATCAAGTAAAGAAGAGCTTTGGTTATCAAGAAAGGGGAGAAGAATCATTGTAAGTCCCAACATTAAGCACATGACAATACACATCATCACAACTAGAAGAAGGGGTGGGAGTATCATGACTTGGCTTGTGAGAAATTGAATTGCAAGCAATAAAGATTTCATTGTGATTAATGCAATCATTAGATAAATAAGAATCATAATTCATTGAATGCATTTCATCACAACTAGGAGAAAAAGGAGGAGGCATACCTTGGTCCGGTTGAACTTGCCTAAGATTCGTGCCCATGTCCCACTCGTAAGTGTCTTGAGCTAGCTAAATGTAATAATCCCAAGCTTCATTTAAGGAAAGAGCTTGAAATTCTCCATGATGCATATCCTCAACCGCGCATCGAGCGAAATCATTCAAACCGACATAGATTACTTCACAAATCTCCCATAGCTCACAACTATAGTTGATTGGAAGAGAATCACCATAGTGTAATACCTCCAAAATGACTCGTTCTCGAATTGAGGAATCGAGACACTAGTCATTCTTGAAAATGTGCCCCAAGATGCAATTGCTTACAAAACCATAGCTAAGCAAGTGGTTAGCAATAACAAGAATTTCATCATTAGAAGGGGGAGGAAAAAATAAAACGGGAAAACAAGGATAAGGGGTGACTTAGACACGAAAATTGACATCCATATCAATGTAATTTGTTGCTTCCCCAACAACGGCGCCAAAATTTGACACGATCGTTGCACGTGCCAAATTAAATACCTAACTTAGCCTAATATAGGGTAAGAAAGGGTCGAATCCACGAGGAAGCAATGATTAATCAATGTTTGAATGTGATTTAGCGAGCTAAGCCTATTTTTGGGGGGTTTTGAGATTAATGATCAACTAAGAAATTAGGAACTAAGTAACTAGCAAATAGACTAAATGATTCGAATTAAACTATATTAAGGGGACACTAGGGATAGGGGATTCACGAGCTAACATTTAATTATCCAAATCGCCAAGCCAAGGGATTCATTAGGGTCGATTAGGGGACTAAGTCACTCAAATGTTTCCTAATTACTCTCTCGAGCTAATTAGGAGGACCTTTACCTATTCTCATGGTAAAATTATTCAACCAAGTATTTCCACAACTCATAGTGATTCGATTGAGGTCCTAGGAAGTAAACACCTATTCTCATGGTGAAGTCAACCTATTAACTAGCTTAAGGTCAATCTAGGCTTCATTTCTCAATCCTTCACCTAAGATACCCAAATCCAGTTTAAATGGTGATCAATCAATCAAACATAGCAATTAATTCAAACTAGACAACCTAATTTTACCTAGGTCTAAGCCCCTAGCTTGACTTTCAAGGTCAACTCATGATTAGCAAGGTCATCCCCTTCCCGTATCTAGTAAACTACTCACTATCCATGAAAAGCAAGAAATAGAAAGCTTCAATCAACAATGGTGATCCAACAATGGTGGAAATCACATTAAATAAGCTAATCATCAACTAATTACTACTAATCAATACTAAATAGAGGTAAAACAAGTATAAAAGAAAATAAATAAAAGAGATAGAAGAAATACTCAAAGATGGATGAAAATCAAATGCAGATCTTCATTAAAATAGCTTCAATCTTCAACTTTAAACTTTTAGATGTAGTTTCTCTCTCTAAACAGGCAACTTCTCTCTCTACTCTCTCTCTAATTAAAGCTAATTAATATTCTGGAATTAAAAACTTAATTCATTATTATTATAAAATGGGTTTTTATACCCCAAGTAGTAAGGGCAAATAAGTAAAAACGGAAAATACGAAGACGCACGAAGGCAAAGTGGAGCGACACGCTCCGGGCCACATAGAGCGGGCGCTCTGAGCTCGCTCCGTCCCCGCTCCAACTTGTTGTTTCCCTGGTTTGATTTTTGGGCTACGGAGCGGTCGCTCCTTAGCAATTGGAGCGACCGCTCCCCTGTTCTTGACCATTTCAACATGCCTAAGCAAGCAAGACTTGAAACGAGGTTAGATAAAGGGGAGAGGGATGAAAATGCTCTAAAAACAAACGCAAAACATAAAATCATGAAAAAGGGTGTAAAGGGAAAGCAAAGGGAACGACATTGCCTAAAATGCAATTGTATGACCTAAAATTAATCCTAATTAATGGGTCTAAAACCCACTTATCATGAGCATCCCATCACTTCATTTCTCCATAATTTCGCTCAATCAGGCAATTTCTCTCTCTTCCTTTCTTTCCGTTTTCCCTTTCAATTTCTCGCCATTTTCGCTTGAGTTTTGCTCCCCCTTTCTTCCAATCTTCAAAACCTGACTCCTCGTAAATCAGGTTCAAAATGAGTCGTCCCAAAGCAGGAAAATAGGTGGTGTATTCGTCCGACGATGAAGACGCACCAGTCATTGAGGCAAGAGGGATTTTCGAAGAAAGAACCTCCAGGCCTAGCAGTTTAACTCAGGCGAATCTTTTAATCATACCGAGGACTCACGATTTCCCTTGGAATGTAAACATGTGGCTTCCAACTAGGGACCAAAGACCAAATTAATTTTGCAGCTGTTGGGTTACTTTCTTTAGTACCCGTTCACACTAAGTTAAAGATTCCTTTATGCCACAGGTATGGAGGATTTTGAGGTCTTTGGAGGTATTGTCTTTGAAGATGGGGGTAAAGCTTTTGGTGGAAGACTTGGCTTATTCCTACTTGATCAAGATAGTGGGAAAAGGAAGGATAAATTTGAAGTTGAGGAAGGACAGTGATGCAGGAGCATATAATACTACTCAAGTTCTTCTTAATCAAAGAGAGAACAAGAAAGAAATGGCTAAGGAATTACAATTTTTAAGCTAAACTAGCTCGGTGCAACCGAAGGTGCTTCTTAAGCAAGTTCACTAGGCTAAATCATCCTCTAATCTCTTTTTATGCACGATTAATTATTCTAATGATCCCCTATACATCATTAAGTATGAATAATCAAGCATAATGAGTGATTAAATAGCCTAAGTAAGTTTCTTAGTTAAGTTAAATAAGTTTTAGCCAAATCAGTTTTTTTGTTCCTAAGTGTAACGTTTTTGTCTAGCTTGTTTAAAGGGGTTATTTCTGAGCTTTGGATGCCACCTCAAGCTTATAATGACCTCATGTACGACTAATACCAGTATGAAAGCTTCACATGGGCAAAAGAATAAAGAACAAATGAGAAATGAGAGCTTAAGGGTGAAGAAGGCGAAACTGCCCTGAAAAACGTGAATCAGGGCCCTTATTCTCAGTTCTGGGTTTCTCAATATACTTATGCAATGGCGGCCATATTTTGAATACATTTTGGTTATTATATCTATTTTAATATCTCATAGGCCAAATTTCTGTATCAGCTCATCGATTGGAGTTTTTATCCGTTTTGTAGGAAGAGGTGCAAAAACAGTTTCTATTTTCTGCATATCTCACTTTACTACTTTGTTTAGGTAAGAAAATGACGTCCAACTAAGATAATGTTTGGACATGTTGTTTCTTATAAAGTCTAGGTTGTACTCCCTTTAGAATCAGTTCAATTGAGTAAGAATTAAGCCTTGTATGCTTGTTTTACTAAGCTGTGCGCATAGTAAAAATTCTGGTCTGTTTTGGCCTCTCCAAAATCTTTGCTTTTCTAGCTTACTAAACGTTGACTTAGTAATTAGAAGTCAAAGTAGGTTTATACTATAAGCTCATTGTTATAGTATAACCTAGATTGGTGGTTCTTTGGTTAGTGCAAGTGGTGGTAGTTCGTTAAATCGAACAAGGGTAGTTAACCGAAACTGATTGTGATTGTTTCATTAGTTCTTTTCCATTCAAATGCTCTTGGTTGCGTAACGCTTTATGTATCATTTGGTATCAGAGCTTAAGGTTGTTTAAGAGCATTCAAATAACTCCATAGACGTCCTAAACACAAACTCTAAACCCAAACACTATCCCCTACCAAAGCAGCACCTATTCTAAGCCCAAACACACTTCTTTTCTTTCTTTTAGCTTCAATTGTTCTAATTGGAGTTATGGAAGGAGGAGAAGGGAGTCAATTTCAAAAGGGAATGTCCTTAGAGGAGGCAAGATTAGTTGGAGTTAAAAATAAGTTGGAAGCTCTAACCAAGCAACTAGCCAATATGATGAATATAATAAGGGATGGTGGTGGTGAAAGAAGGAGAGTTAGGAGGGATGATAACTTGGAGAAACTAGAAGTAGAACCTCAATTTGATTCAAGTGGGGAAACTTCTGATTCTTCTATTAGGAGGAGATTTTGAGGGGGATGAAAACAGAACAATGACTTAGGGGACATTAAGTTGGATGTTCCTGAGTTCGATGGAAGTCTAAATCCTGATGACTTCATTGAATGGATGACTCGTTGCAATAGGATTTTTGAAGTAAAAGGGTATGATGATGAAAAATCTTTCAAGGTAGTTGTGGTGAAACTAAAGGGGTATGCATCCCTTTTGTGGGAAAACACCGTTCTAGCTAGATCGAGGAAGAAGAAACCCAAAGTTAAAAGTTGGGACAAGTTAAAGAAGCTAATGAAGGAACGTTTTCTTCCTACTTCTTATACTTTTGATTTATATAATCAATTGTCTGACTTGCAAAAGGGACAAAAGGGAGTTGAAAACTACATCCATGAGTTTGAAAAACTTATGATGAAGTTAGATCTCCAAGAAAGGGAGGAGCAGACTATGTCACGTTCTCTAGGTGGCTTGGAGAAAGATATTGCGAGGAAGATGGAGTGGAAGACCTATACAACTCTGGAGGAGATGTTTAAACTTGCAATAAAGATCGAAAAGCATCAAAAAGAGAAGAAAAAGAAGACGTTTTCCAAGGGGACATCCTACACTAAAGGGAGTTTTAATTTCAAGCCTACTTACCAATCTCCTTTCACACCTAAAGGAGAGGCGAAATAAGTTTATAAAGGGAAGAAAGTGGCTGAAACTTCTTCCAAGAAAGATGATGTTAAATGCTTTAAATGTCATGGCTATGGTCATTATCAATCACAATGTCCTAATAGGAGGGTGATGACCTTAGTTGATATTAAAAGCATTGATGATGCACTTAAGCTTCAAGAACAAAAGGAAGATGAATCTGAACATGAGGCCGGCACTGAAGAGGAAGTTGAGGTTGGTGAAGTTACTGAAGGTGATCATTTAGGCCTTGTCCTAAGAAGAGTTCTTCATGCCAAGGAGGCCGAATTGGTTCCATCTCAAAGGGACCAGATTTTTCAAACCAAGTGCTTAGTTGGAGGAAAGATTTATTCGATGATTATTGATGGTGGAAGCTGTACTAACGTGGCATCTTCAACCATGGTGGATAAACTCAATCATCCTACCTTCAAGCACCCAAAACCATATAAGCTTCATTGGCTTAATGATGGCAATTGTGTCTAGGTAACAAAACAAGCTTAATTAGCTTTTCTTTTGGTGATTCGTATAAGATAAACTTATTTGTGATGTTTTGCCTATGGATGCATGTCATATATTGTTAGGAAGGCCATGGCAATCTGATAAATAAACTATGCATAATGGAAGGACTAATACTTATACTTTCATGCATAATCGAAAGAAAATTGTGCTTAGTCCTAGTAAGCTATTTGTGAACTCACCTAAGCCAAAATGCACACAACCTAAAACACAAAACCAAAAAAACCTTAATCCTTTCAAAAACTCAACTAGATAAAGCTGTGGAAAAGGGAAAGGTTATGTATATGTTGTTGTTATTGGATGAAAATGATGTTAATATTGTTGAGCTACACGAAATGGTGAAACCATTAGTGAGGGAGTTTGGAGATATTTTTCCTAATGACCTTCCATCTGGCTTACCCCCTAGTAGAGGTATTGAACATCGGATTGATTTAATTCCTGTAGCGTCATTACCTAACAAGCCAACTTATGGATGTAATCCTGAGGAAGCTAAAGAGTTTCAAAGGCAGATTGATGAATTATTAGCTAAGGGATTCGTACAGGAGAGTCTTAGTCCATGTGCTGTGCCTGTTATTTTGGCTCCCAAAAAGGATGGCTCTATGCGCATGTGTGTAGATTGCAGGGCCATCAACAATATTACAGTCAAGTATAGGTATCCTATACCTAGGCTTGATGATTTGCTGGATGAATTACATGGTTCCACTATATTTTCGAAGATAGATTTGATGAGTGGTTATCATCAGATTCGAATTAGAGAAGGAGATGAATGGAAAACAACTTTTAAAACTAAGAGTGGTTTGTATGAACGGCTTGTGATGCCATTTGGTTTTGACAAACGCTCCTAGTACTTTCATGAGGCTTATGCACGAGGTACTCCAACCCTTCACTGGTATCTTTGTTGTTGTTTATTTTGATGACATCCTTGTGTATAGTCAAAGTCAGCAGGAACATCTGAAGAAGGTTTTCCTTAATCTGAGGAAAAGAAGTTGTTTGCAAAAATGGAGAAGTGCGAATTTTTCACTTGTAGCGTGACTTTTCTTGGTTTCATTGTGTCTTCTAATGGCATTTCTATGGATGAATCCAAGGTGGAAGCAATCAAGTCTTGGCCTACTCCAAAAAGCATTACAGAAGTTCGAAGTTTCCATGGTTTAGCTTCTTTTTACAGGAGATTTATCAAAAACTTCAGCACTATATTGGCGCCATTGACTGAATGCATCAAAAAGGGGTCTTTCACTTGGACTCCAGCAGCACAAGAAGCTTTTGAACAACTGAAGAGTATGCTTAGTAAGGCTCATGTTCTAGCCTTACAGATTTCAAAAAGGTGTTCGAGGTCGAATGTGATGCTAGTGGCGTGGGCATTGGAGCTGTTTTACAATAAGGAGGACGTCCTATAGCCTATTTTAGTGAGAAGCTTGATCAGTCCAGACTCAACTACAACACCTATGATAAGGAACTTTATGCTATTGTTTGTGCTTTGACTCATTGGACTCATTATCTTAGACCTGCTCAATTCGTGCTTCACTTAGATCATCAGGCCTTAAAATACATCAATGGCCAACACAAGCTCAGTCCTAGACATGCAAAATGTGTGGAGTTTCTTCAGTCTTTTGATTTTGTTTCAAAATATAAAACTGGAGTTTCTAACGTTGTTGCAGATGTATTATCAAGGAGGCATTCTATGCTTTCTTTAATGGAGGCTCGTGTTCTTGGCTTTAGTCATCTTAAAGAATTATATTATGAAGATCCAGATTTCTCTTTACTAATGGAATCATGCAAGAGCGGCCCTCATGGAGCTTATTCAGTCCAAGATGGCGGTTTTTTTCGAAATAACAAGCTATGCATCCCTAAATGTTCATTAAGGGATTTACTCATCAAGGAAGTCCATGGAGGAGGACTAGTAGGACATTTTGGCATTAACAAAACTGTTGATGTATTGCAGGAACATTTCTATTGGCCAAAGTTAGCAGGAGATGTCCATTCAGTCCTAGCTCGATGTTCTATCTGTTAGAAGGCTAAGAGTTCTTTTCACCAAGGACTCTATACTCCCCTCCGTTCCAGTTCGACCATGGGAAGATGTGAGCATGGATTTCATAGTGGCTCTACCCAGAACTCAGCGCCAAAAAGATGTAGTTATGGTGGTGGTAGACGGCTCATTTTATTGCTTGCAACAAAACAAATGACGTTGTTCATGCAGCTGATTTATTCTTTAAAGAAATCATTAGACTTCATGGAGTGCCGAAGTCTATTGTTTTTGATAAAGATGTCAAGTTTCTGAGTTACTTTTGGAAGACATTGTGGAAGCTTTTAGGTACTAAGCTACTATTTAGTACTACTGCGCATCCACAAACTGGTGGCCAAACGGAGGTGACCAACAGGACATTAAATACACTGCTGAGGACAATAGTAAACAAGTCACAGATAGATTGGGATCTAAAGCTAGCACACGCAGAGTTTGCTTACAATAGATCGCCCACTTATGCTACTAAGTGTTCAACATTTGAGGTAAATTATGGGATTAATCCTTTAAGTCCTATTGATTTACTTCCTATTCCTGTTGAAGTGCAAAACAGTAAAGAAGCTGAAGAGAAGGCCAAAGAAATGAAGAAACTTCATCAGCAAATTCGAACCAGAATCGAGAAGGTGAATGAAGCATATAAAGTTCGAGCCAACAAGCGTAGGAAACAAGTTTTGTACCAGTCTGGAGATCTAGTATGGCTACATCTGAGAAAGGAACGTTTTCCAACAAGAAGAAAGAACAAGCTAATTCCTAGAAGTGACGGTCCTTTCAAAGTACTAGAGAAGATCAACAATAATGCCTACAAGATTGAATTGCCAGATGAAATGGGGAATATATCAGCAACATTCAATGTCGGTGACTTAGCTCCCTGTATCACAGATGATTCTGAGATTCAAGAAGACCTTTTCGAACCGGGAGAGAATGATTCAGGAGCATCTAATACTACTCAAGGTCTTCTTAATCAAAGAGAGAACAAGAAAGAAATGGCTAAGGAATTACAATTTTTAAGCTAAACTAGCTCGGTGCAACCGAAGGTGCTTCTTAAGCAAGTTCACTAGGCTAAATCATCCTCTAATCTCTTCTTATGCACGATTAATTATTCTAATGATTCCCTATACATCATTAAGTATGACTAATCAAGCATAATGAGTGATTAAATAGCCTAAGTAAGTTGCTTAGTTAAGTTAAATAAGGTTTAGCCAAATCAGTTTTTTTGTTCCTAAGTGTAACGTTTTTGTCTAGCTTGTTTAAAGGGGTTATATCTGAGCTTTGGATGCCACCTCAAGCTTATAATGACCTCATGTACGACTAATACCAGTATGAAAGCTTCACATGGGCAAAAGAATAAAGAACAAATGAGAAATGAGAGCTTAAGGGTGAAGGAAGGCAAAACTGCCCTGAAAAACGTGAATCAGGGCCCTTATTCTCAGTTCTGGGTTTCTCAATATACTTATGAAATGGCGGCCATATTTTGAATACATTTTGGTTATTATATCTAGTTTAATATCTCATAGGACAAACTTCTGTATCAGCTCATCCAATAGGAGTTTTTAGCCGTTTTGTAGGAAGAGGTACAGATTCAGTTTCTATTTTCTGCATATCTCACTTTACTACTGTTTTTAGGTAAGCAAATGACGTCCAACTGAGCTCATTTTTGGACATGTTTTTTCTTATAAAGTCTAGGTTGTACTCGCTTTTGAATCAGATCAATTGAGTAAGAATTAAGCCTTGTATGCTTGTTTTTTATTAAGCTGTGCGCATAGTAAAAATTCTGGTCAGTTTTGGCTATCTCCAAAATCTTTGCTTTTCTAGCTTACTAAACGTTGATTTAGTAATTAGAACTCAAATTAGGTTGATACTAGAAGCTCATTGTTATTGTATAACCTAGATTGGTGGTTCTTTGGTTAGGGGCAACTGGTGGTAGTTGGTTAAATCAAACAAGGGTAGTTAACCGAAACTAATTGTGATTGTTTCTTTAGTTCTTTTCCATTCAAATGCTCTTGGTTGCGTAACACTTTACGTATCAGACATGACCGCTTTTGCAACCAAGATCGACGCAAAAGACACGGGTTGGATGGAAAGATTTTTCTTCGTCGAAAGAAAGAGTTTAGGGGAAGAAGGAAAAATCTTTAGATCTGAGTAGCTAGCGAAAAGTACCTGACGTTATTTTGCGACGCCTTTCCTTTTCTTGTTTTTTTGACGTTCTCACTTTTTTGTCTTTGCAGATTTTGAGTCTAGTTCGTTTGTCCCTCTCCCGGAATCACAGTGCAGCGGAAATCTTCCTGCAGCTTCCAGAATCTCAACAGACTTATCCTCTCAGCGTCGACGACGTCCAGATTTTAGTTCCTGCGTCTGCATCTCCAAGCTTGCCTAAGGAAGTCAAGAGTCAAGAATATGCAGCAGAGTGTAAGAGGTCAAGTGGTATGTCTCTACATCTTTGTTTGAAGGACGTTCAAGATGGGTGTGTTTAACAGGTGGGTTTCCATGGGACTACTAGGACAACAAGGTTTGCTACGGCTAACATGTCGCCTCAAGAGCTGTTAGCCCTTCGTCAATCCCGTAAGGCAGAAAAAGGTAGTCCTTCCATTCCGCCTCCTCCTCGTACTTCCTTCGTTCCTCCTCCGCTGCTGATGACTCCGTCGTCATCTGCTGGTGACAAGTGGAAGTTCTCTTTCGAGCTTGCTTATGACTTCAGTGTGCCGTCAAAGAAGGCGACACCTCCAGATGTTCAAAAAATTTTATTTCATGCCGCTCAGTCCGGATGGGACACTGTTTCTCTCGCAAAAGTACTGTCCGACGGATATTCCGGGTATGCAATGTTTTTGTTATGTCTTGTTTACTTAAAATGGTATTGTTGGTGTTAACATTGTGAAACATCCGTTGTGTGACAAGGACTCCGAGACAATTTGGTTAGCCTTAAGAAAGTTGTCCATCTAGAGGTTGAGGTCAGGCGTCTGATGGAGGCTGAAAAGTCTGTTAAGGAAAAACTGAAAGCGGCTTCGGAGACTAGAGGATGAGGTGGAGAAAGTCAGGACAAAGGTAGAAGATGTTGCAGGGTATTATACATGGAAGGCAAGAGCAAATTTGATGAAAGAGTACAATGCTAGACGTCACGTTGACTATAAGTCGGACGATGACATAGCCTTGTTTGAGAGGGAGTTTGCTGGTGCCGCAACGGCTATGGAGGAAGAAGATAGTCAGGTTGATGAGGGATTCATCCACTCAACACCAATGCCAGATGCGTCAGCGGCGGATCAAGCATATGGGACAGAGGTTGCTCAGGAGAAGATCGTAGACTGAATGTGGTTGGTGGCGTTTTTAAGCAGTTGCGTCCGCTTTTACTCATTGTAAGGATAATTCAGTATTTTTCGGATTGGGTTTATCATTGTGTTTGAATTGCGGCTTTTGGTTTTTGTTTAGTCGACGTTTTAGTTTGGACATGTGTTTGGTCTAATTAAAGGTTGGTACCAGCCGATGCTTGGTGTTTTTCTTGGTTATGCAGTGTTTTGACGTTCTACTGATTGTAATCATTCTGTTGTTTACTTTGTTCGCACGTTCGTGTGTGTTGCGCAACTTGTTGTCGTCCCTCCTGTTCATCGCGTTACTGTCATCCTTTCGAGAAAGGAGACAGGCGATGTATGTATGTACGAAGTATGACGGCCCGTTTGACTGTCGTTTGTTGTTCGAATATTGGTCCTTCGAAAGTCAGGGAATGTATACCTGGCACAGGTCAACGACATGTGTCATGGTGGTTGTTTACCTTTCTAAACCTTCATTATGTCTTATATAATGGGCTGGTTGTTGGTTAGACCAACAGCCATCTGTCGCTCAAATCAATAAACGTTCATGTGAATAATGTCAAATACTTGGGAACTGGAAAGGAGGTGACGTATTTAGCTGGCGTTCCTACCTATGTATGGTGTCGTCTCATATATCCTTTGATTGACGTTCAGTGGGCGTCCGTTCCTGCGTTGCATCCTATATGACGGGCTAGCTGTTAGTTAGACCAACGGCTTCCGACGCTCAAGTCACTATGTGTGGGAAAGTAATACAACCATGAAACGAATTTGAAAGAACTAAGAAAATATGCATCATAAAAAAGGGGTGTGAGTTAAATAAAATCGTACTCTTTGAGGCTGTGGCGTTCCAACTTCGTGGATTAGGGTTACCTTGTTCATTTGTAAGTGCATATGCCCCCTGCCCCACGACCTTGCTGATTTGGTATGGGCCTTCCCAGTTGGGTGCTAATTTTCCATTGTTGGGGTTTTTTTGTTTGGGAATATTTTGCGTAGAACCTAGTCGCTAGCCGGAACGTCCTAAACCTGACGTTCAGATTTTAGCTGATTTAGTATGGGCCTTCCCACTTGAATTTTGCTTGCTTGAACGATTTTGAGTCTTGAAAACGCTTTTGAGCTTTGAATGTTTTATCTATGGGGTGAGACAATCTTTTCCATGTTCATGTATTATTTGCTTGAGGACAAGCAAAGGTTTGGCTTGGGGGAGTTTGATGTATCACATTTATATATAGTTTTCATATGCATTTAGATTGCATTTATAACTCTTTTTTGAGCATTTAGGTGCATAATGACATGAATTACATAAGTTGTGGTCTACTACTCTTCGTTTGTATGTTTCGATGATTTTCAGGTTATTTTGATACAATTTGATCATGAGTATCAAATATCTAGCCTATGAATCATTGAAGATGTAGGTAGCTTGCACAAGGATCAGAATGCATCCGTTTGGGACAATTTTGAGTTGGAATGAAGCAAAGAGTTAGTGAAAGAAGTGCCAACACTGACACACGTTCACTATTTTCATCATAACTTTTCATAGAAAATTGATAATTAGACGCCCCAAACGGACTTCTGGTTTAAGAGATATGGCTTTCGCAAGTTGACGCAAAAATCGCCTGAAATTGGCTCAACCCGATCGGGCAAAGAGGACCCGATCCAATCGGGTTGGGCTTTCTTAATACTGCCGCTGCTTTATTTCAAGGAAAGAAGAGATTTGAAGTTGGGTCATTTTGTACCAACCTGATGCCATAGGGCAATGGCTGCCCGATCGGGTATCAGGGTTTCAGACCCGATGGGGTGGATTTGCCCGATCACATCGGATGAAGCCCAGAACATTTGCTGCTTTTATTTTGTGCAATAAATTAACATGGCCCAAATTTGTACCAACCCGATGCCATAGGGCAATGGTTGCCCGATCGGGTTGTACCAACCCGATGCCTTAGGACAACCACCAGCCGATCGGGTTGGGAGTCCGCGGAACCGAAAATCTATCTTATTTTATTACATTTTAAATTAGTTTTAGGGGCTATTATAAATAGCTAACCCTCATTATTTTAGAGACAACTTTTTATTCTAGTTTATTTCCCTTGCTCTTAGTTTAGTTTTTAGAGAGTTTTATTAGATTAAACACTATAGATTAGTTGAAGGGGTGATTGAACCTCAGATTTGATTTCAATAAAGGTTATTACTTTCCGTTAATTGGTACTTTTCTCTACTCTTAATCTCTTTAATTACTTTTGATTGCTTAGTTTAATTATTGTTTTGATTCATGATGTTAGAATTAGGGTTTTCTATTAGTTTTATTATTGTTGATTCAATCATGTCTAAGTAGTCTAATTTGTAGGGATTTAGGGAGGGAAGCCATGTTTATACCTTGATTACTTTGAATTGCTATTAGTTTCTAGGGTTTGATAGATAGGTTATGGTGTGATTTGTTCTTTGATGAGTAATTAACCTTATTGCGCAGTTTTATTGATTGCATGAGGTTAAAAATTGTTTGCACAGACCCGTCCTACTTTTAGAGGCCTAGTACACATCAGTAATTCTAATTATGTTTGTAAACATGCTGCATATGTTGAATTATGGGCGTTGAGACTTAACCGTAGCTTGACACATGCTCTAATCTATCGATTCTTGACCTAGGTTCTGATAGTTGTTTGACCCCTTGATTAGTATATGCATGATGGACCGAACTAATTCCTTAGACCTTTATTCCATAGATTAAAATCTCTTTTTATATTTCTTTCTAGTGTTTAATTAGTGTTCAGCTGATTCTTCGCTGATCTTGTATGAAGTAGCTGTTTAGCTGGATATCAACTTAGAACTTCGTCTCTCTGTGGATTCGACCGTACTTCCCTTGACTACTGTTGTTAGAGGACTTAGGATTTATCTTTGATTAGGTGATATGACTTTAGCCTATCAAGCTTCTATTCTTACCTTAGCTAAGTCCCTGGTTTTGTCGATTGTGTTTAGGTCGTGACGGAGAGCTTGATTATTCTTTTCATATGTCATTAGACCATACCTAGCTGTTGTAACACTTGCCTCTGAGGGGTGATAAGAGGTTTTTAGTGTGTCGTTAAGGCACTAAGAACCGCTTAGCAAACAATACTTATAATCCTAACGAGCAACTACTATGGACGTAGTAACGACAAGTCAAGGGTCGAACCATAGGAAATAGGGATTGACTAAGGTCTACTAAGTCTAGAACTACCTAAGTGAAGGGTATTTGGGGGTGTAAAGATTGAATAGTTACCAATTAACAACTAACTAAAGAACAACAACTAGTAATCAAGTAGAGAAGTAAATATAATAGAGAAAACACTAGAGCTTGGGTTACTTACATGAAATCGGGCAAGACACGGCACTATTGCAACTATGAAACTATAGAGAATAACATGCCAGGTTAAGTTTCCCTCTAAAGTACTTGAGTCCTCTCTCGAATGGTCCTCAAGAATAATCAATTAATCAATCAACTAAATCCTCTCTGGAATGGTCTTTAGCCAATTGATTAATCGATTCAATTTGCTTGGAAAACCCCTAAATATGATCCTCTTAATTTCTACCCAATCTCTTGGTCTAGAAATTAAGTTGATTCATGGGAATGACTAGACAACAACAATCAATTAAGAGTAATTGAAATCTAAGCCCTACCATAAACTTGATCAAGGTCTACCCCAAGGTGTCAAAACAACAAGATCAATACATATTAGACATGAATAAAGTAATTACAAGAACATCTTAAGTAGCCCTAATTCATGCTTTCACCTAAACCCTAGATAAGGAACTACTCACTAATCATGGATTCAAAGCAAAAGAGATTAAACAGATTAAACATGATTAATAAAACAATGAAAATAAAGAAGAGAGATTGAAAGAAAATTACTTGGATTGAAATCACAATTGAATCCTCAAGGTTGCCAAATAACAAGAACTAAGAGTTTGAGAGAGTTTAGAGAGTCTAACTATGTAATTAGAGTCTAAGTAATGAAAGAAATCTGAACAAAAACCGCAAAAACTATTTATATGGTCCATTAAATGAAGAAGGAAAAATGGGCAAAAGGCCGATATCAGATCGACACGATCGTGATGAAAGCACCACGGTCGTGGTCCCTTAAAATTGTCGAGGCAGAATGTAATCTCAAAGGAAACTGCTTCTATGCAAGTCAGAAGCCACGGTCGTGGCAAAATCACCACGGCCGTGGTGACCCAACTTCGTCGAGTCTGTCCCAAATCTTTAACAGTCTGCCTTGCCTGCTACAGGTCCCCACGACCGTGGTGAATGAGCCACGGTCGTGGTGGCCTGATGGTCAGCGGACAGCTCAACTTCAAACGACCATATCTCTCTCGTCTCTTATCGGAATTGGGCTTATGATTAGTCGTTGGAAAGCTATGGAAACGAGCTAACACTTCACGCTGAAATTACCTTAATTTGATTTATAGATCAAACATTATGTCTATTTAAAGTTCAACAGTCCACAACTAGTCTTCCAAAGATCATATGACTTCAAAAACCTACTAGTTAGCTTGGAAATCATCCAAAAACATCTAAAAAGATAATGAAGCGACAATATAACTCAAAGGTGACAAAAACCATGCAATATTAGGCTTAAATGCTCTAAACTACATGCAAGGACACTAAAAATGACCTATAATTAAGCACAATAAAGTGCTTATCAAACTCCCCTAAGCTAGTCCAATTGCTTGTCCTCAAGCAATGCAAATCAAATACAAGGGCAAGAGTTCAATGAATCCTCACAATAATACGCATGCCAAGATAGAGAATAAAGACCTTTCAAACCTTTTCAACAATAAATGTAAAACACTATCAAGTCTCAAATTTTATAGCACAAGGAAAAGCAACCAATCTTACCACAAGTTCTCCCCCAATCTTGGCTCAGTCATATGGACGGTAGCTCTCGCTTTAGTCGTGCTCAAAGTTTCTTGTGTGTTTATATGGTCACAATGATCGCTCAAGGCTCAATTCCGTTGACTATATCCTATCATAGGCTTGCATATCTTTTCACTCTCCATCGCGTGAGAAATAAGTTCCTTTTTAAGAATCATGAGGACTTATCGAGGTTGTAATGAAGGCTAGAAGGTAAGGGTGTGGATACATTTGGGAATTTGTTGCTAAATAGGGGAAAGTGAAGCTTCCTAAGTCAACACCAACTAGACAAACGCTAATCCCAAAACCATATAACTTCGATACAACCACTCAACCAACCAGTAATACCTCCTGCAATAGCATCTCTTAATCTCTCTTTATTAAGCACTAAGAACAAAACCACAATTTTTTTTTTGTTGGGATGTTTGATGTTCCTATTTTTTTCTCTCTTTTTTTTAACTAATAAGGGAGAGAGATAGGAGACCAACAAGAGGTAGGGCGGAGGTGAACTCAACACATAACGTGAATTCAACTAAAACACACATCATACAACCAACTCAAATCACTATCAGAGCACTAAATCACAAGATATACCACTCACCAACCTAGCTTCACAATCCCCTAGGTTAGGAAATCGGTAAAAGGCTGAAAATGCGGTTAAACAAGAAAACAGGCTCAGGCTCACGAGGGTGACAAAGGAGATAAGTTTATGTGGGTGGCATTTGGCAATGTAGTTCATATATATAATGAACGCCTCAATCATATTCAAGAATTAAACTAGTTAATGCAATTTCAAGGAGAATCAATGCTAGTTCTAGAGAACATTCGTCAAGGAAGAGCATCACATAACAAGCAGATAAGACTGAAAAGATGTCAGTCTTTAAGGCTATAAAAATATGCTCTGACAAAGGGTATAACTACCAACATCGGTCGAGCCGCACAAGAGGGAGACCAATCGTACCACAACCCAACAATTCCTTGGCCTACTAGAGACTATCAAAGCATTTCCTTTTTCAATTTTCAGGTCATCAAGAAAAACACATGTGTACCAAGGGCGGAGTTCTAACCTAAATGCAATCTATATGCACATGCAATATTAAAGGATTCTAAACATGATATTAAATGCTAAAATGCAATCTAAACATGACACTAATATGCAACAAATGCAAATTATAGGCATCTACTACAAACTATATGCAACTAATGCAAACTATATGCAACTAATATATATATCCTCCCCCAAGCTAAACCACACAATGTCCTCACTGTGAAAAGTCTAATGATAACAATAGCAAGGGAGGGAAAAAATCCCGACTCAATGATCGGGAGGGGGGTCGGGAACCACGTGAGTCGAGCTTATCCCCTTAAGGTCATCAATCGAGTTCCCAATGACATCCTTATATTTTGCAATATTTTAATGAATTCTGGTATAGAGATGTCATCAAGAGACGAGTTAATAATAACAGGATAAATACATGCATCATCAAGGCAAACATACTTAAGTGAGGGGGGAACGGGTTTTAACTCTAATTTAGGAGGAGGCTTAGTACTCTCCTCTTTAGCAATAGAAGTGGCTAGGACCTCTAATCTCGACTCAAGTGTTTCCTCAACGGTAGCACTGTCGAGAAGTATAGAGAACTCTTTCACATCTTCCATATCTAAACTCGGCTCCTCATTGATAGAAGCATAACACTCATCATCAGTGTGAACTTTCCTCTCAAAACCCTCCATCTCACTCTCCACATGACTAACTCGGCAAACCCTTTCAATCATAGGCTTCCTCAATGTCTTGGAGAACTCAAAGACAACTTTTTCATTGGCCACCTCAACAGTGATGGTGTCATTTCTACAATTTATCACGGCGCCCAATGTCTTAAGAGCCTCCCTTCCAAGAATGAGAGGAGCTTACGGGTCTTCCTCCATGTCCATTACCACAAAATCACAAGGCACAAACGCATGCCCAACTTGGATTGGAACATCTTCTAACTCCCCATGTGGGACTCTAACAGTTCGGTCCGCCAATTGGATTGTATTCCTTGAAGGAAGAAGAAGAAAATGAAGGTGCTTGACTATGGAGAGAGGCATCAAACTCACACTTGCCCCCAAATCAGCCAATGCACCCTTAGGCTCAAAGTCACCTATCTTCACAGGCAAGGTGAAACTTCCAGGATCTCTTTGCTTCTTGGGCATAGCACGTTGCACAAGATCAGTCACTTGGTATGGAAATGTAATGAGCTCATCTTCTAACTTCCGCTTGTTGGAGAGGATCTCCTTCAAGAACTTGGCATAGGCCGGCATTTGAGACATGGCCTGAAGGAATGGGATGTCAATTTGAATGCTCTTCATGACATTGAGGAACTTAGTGAATTTTTCGCTCCACTTCCTCTCCACTAACCTTTGAGGATATGAGACCGGTGGCACATAGGTCTTAGGTGGGGCAGGTGTTGCCAATGGAGTTTTTTCACCAACTTGCTCATGAGTCTCCTCCGTCTCCTTGTCCTCTCCTCTTCTTTCAACATTAACCACTCTCTCAATTTCTTCCCCTTGAGTGTCATCCTCAACCACCTCAACTTCACTTTCCTCACACTTATTGGGCATCTTGGGGCCCTCATAGTTCGTTCCCGACTTCAAATGGATGGCTTTGGCTTGATGAAGGTTAGGGTTGGGAATAGGTTAGCTTGGAAGTTAATTTTTGGGGTTAGAGGGGTTCTTCTCGGCCACTTGAGCTAGTTGGGTTTCAACCATTTTGTTGTGATCTTGTAACTCTTGAAACCTTTGGTCATGGCTTTGAAGAGCTTGGCTTTGTATAGCAAGGGTTTGGGTGATGGTTTGGAGTTGTTGGAGAATTTGGGAGGTAGGGTCGGAGGATGGAGTAGGTTTGGGATTTGGATTAGGAAATGGTGGGTTTAGAGGGCTTTTTGGAAGTTGGATCTTTGATGAGGGTCTTAGTAAGCATTAGAAACTTGAGAGGATGATCCACCTTAATTGTAGCTTTGAGTGAACCCTTGTTGAGGTTGATTAAAGCCTTGTTGAGGTGGATTCCAACCTTGTTGAGATTGGTTGAAGTCTTGATTGTAGCCTTGTTGAGGTTGTCTCCAACCTCCTTGTTGATTGCTCCTATAACCTTGGTTACCTTGATAACCCTCTCCTCTAGTATTCATTGCCGCCACTTGCTCTGACTGAGTGAGATCCTCCACAATAAGAGGTATCATGGTTTGTACCACCACATATGTCACAAGAGAAAGCATTCACTTGTGAGGGACTCGATGATGCAAGGGTGATCTTAGAGAGCTTCTTGTCAAGTTGATCCATCTTCGCTTGAATTTGATCCATTGGGTCCAACTCAAACTTGCCATGCTTCTTTGGTTGAGCAGCTTTCCTTCTTCCACCCCATGAGTAGTTCTTGGTCACTTCTCCTATGGTGTATCTAATTAGTCTTGCGGGATCTTAGACAGTTGACCTCTCGCTCCAGCATCAAGGTTAGCACGTGACATGGGGTCAAGACCATCATAAAAGAACCTCATGAGTATATTTTGATTGAACTCATGGTGAGGGCACGAACGAATCAACTCCCTCAATCATTCCCAAGACTCCGCAAGCTTCTCATCACATTCTTGCTCAAATGAGGAAATCTTCCTCCTAATATCAGTGGTTTTAGACTCTGGGAAGTACTTCTTCAAAAAGGCCAATGTAACTTGCTCCCATGTAGTGAGGGAGTTAGTAGGCAAGCTCTTGAGCCAAGACTTTGCCTTTCCGGAAAGAGAAGACCGGAAGATATGCATCTTGATGTAGTATGGGGAGACATCATTCGTCGTTATCATAGCACAAATCTCTAGAAACCGATCAAGATGATCAAGTGGATCCTCATCCGACCCTCCACAAAATTGCTTGGCTTTCACCATCCGTGTGAACTGAGGGTGAATGCTAAAATTTGTAGTCGTTGTGGGGATTCGAATTCCACCCTGTAAAACACAGGACCCCGACTTTCCGAAATCCCTAAAAAGTTGTGCATTATCCTCACCCATATCTGATTCACGTTCACTTGTTGAACTTGAGATTGGTGAAGCTGGCGCAGAACCCAAGGTCAACCGTTACAAACCTCCCCGAAGCTTTCGCAAAGTGCGATTGATTTCCGGATCTAAAGGCAAGATGGGTGAACCGTGAGCTCTCCTTCTTATGTAACACAACAAAGCAAAGCAGAGGGTTAGCGAATACCAACACAATCAAAAACAAAAGAAAAATCACTTAGGCAATACGAAACTCAAGTAAACTTCAATCAATAGCACAATTTCCTCGGCAACGGCGCCAGTTTTATAAGAGGTTTTAGTGTGTTGTTAAGGCACTAAGAACCGCTTAACAAGCAATACTTATAATCCTAACGAGCAACTACTATGGACGTAGTAACGGCAAGTCAAGGGTCGAACCACAAGGAAATAGGGATTGACTAAGGTCTACTAAGTCTAGAACTACCTAAGTGAAGGGTATTTGGGGGTGTAAAGATTGAATAGTTACCAATCAACAACTAACTAAAGAATAACAACTAGTAATCAAGTAGAGAAGTAAATATAATAGAGAAAACACTAGAGCTTGGGTTACTCGCATGAACTCGGGCAAGACACGACACTAATGCAACTACGAAACTATAGAGAATAACATCCAAGGTTAAGTTTCCCTCTAAACGACTTGAGTCCTCTCTCGAATGGTCCTCAATAGTAATCAATTAATCAATCTACTAAATCCTCTCTAGAATGGTCTTTAGCCAATTGATTAATAGATTCAATTTGCTTGGAAAACCCCTAAAAAGGATACTCTTAATTTCCACCCAATCTCTTGGTCTAGAAATTAAGTTGATTCATGAGAATGACTAGACAACAACAAACAATTAAGAGTAATTGAAATCTAAGCCCTAGCATAAACTTGATCAAGGTCTACCCTAAGGTGTCAAAACAACAAGATCAATGCATATTAGACATGAATAAAGTAATTACAAGAACATCTTAATTAGCCCTAATTCATGCTTTCACCCAAACCCTAGATAAGGAACTACTCACTAATCATGGATTCAAAGCAAAAGGGATTAAACAGATTAAACATGATTAATAAAACAATGAAAATAAAGAAGACAGATTGAAAGAAAATTACTTGGATTGAAATCACAATTGAATCCTCAAGGTTGCAAAATAACAAGAACTAAGAGTTTGAGAGAGTTTAGAGAGTCTAACTATGTAATTAGAGTTTAAGTAATGAGATAAATCTCAACAAAAACCGCAAAATCTATTTATATGGTCCATTAAATAAACACGGAAAAAGGGGAAAAACCCCGATATCAGATTGACACGGTCGTGGTGCCTTAAAATTGTCGAGGTAGAATGTAATCTCAAAGGAAACTGCTTCTATGAAAGTCAGGAGCCACGGTCGTGGCAAAATCACCACGGCCGTGGTGACCCAATTTCGTCTAGTCAGTCCCAAATCTTTAACAGTCTGGCTTGCCTGCTACAGGTCCCCACGGCCGTGGTGAATGTGCCACGGCCGTGGTGGCCTGATGGTCAGCAGACAGCTCAACTTCAAACAATCATATCTCTCTCGTCTCTTATCGGAATTGGGCTTATGACCAGTCGTTGGAAAGCTATCGAAACGAGCTAGCACCTCTCGCTGGTCTATTTGAAGTTCAATAGCCCATAACTAGTCTTCCAATGATTATATGACTTCAAAAACCTGCTAGTTAGCCTGGAAATCATCTAAAAACAACTAAACCGATAATGAAGAGAAAATATAACTCAAAGGTGACAAAAACCATGCAATGTTAGGCTTAGATGCTCTAAACTACATGCAAGGACACTAAAAATGACCTACAATTAAGCACAATAAAGTACTTATCAAGGGGATGACAGCTTCGCACCCGTAAACTAAGCAGAAGGGGGTATGTCTAGTAGCATTCTTGGTCGTAGTTCTGTCCGACCATAGAATTAAGGGGAGTTGTTCAGCCCATTTCCCCTTAGCTTTCTCCAAACGTTTCTTCAGGTTATTGATGACTATTTTGTTGCTTGATTCTGGTTGTCTGTTGAACTATGGGTATCTCGATGTTGATTTATACAGCTTGATGTTCAACTGGTCGCAAAACCATTGGGGTTTTTTGCTTATGAATTGAGACCCATTGTGACATATGATTTCTCTTGGGATTCCAAACTTGCACAAATTACTATTTTATCTTTGACGTTTTGAATAATTTTTCTTCTATCAATTTGGAGAAGTAGTAAGTCTTTACCAGCATGAAGACTTGTTGCGTTGGTGCCTGAGGTAGCTTGCCTAATATGCCCATCCCCCACTTCATGTATGGCCATGGTGACAGAATTGGGTGTAGCATCTCGAACGGTTGGTGTAGTGTGACTGCATTTGCCAAGCTTCTGTCGCGTCTTGCTTCATAGTGGGTCAGTAGTACCCGAGCCGTCCAGCTTTGAGCGACAGACTTCTTCCTAGTGATTACTACAGACGCCATCATGGATGTCTTTTAGTATTTGGCTGGCCTCGTTTGGTTCGAGGCATCTTAAGTACAGACCTGAAACAAATGCTTTAAACAAGACGTCATCAATCATAAAAAAACAACGCTTTTACCTTAAAGGCTTTAGCGTCTATTATGTTTGTTGGCAAGACTTCGTGCAGCAACCAATCTTTGTAAGGCTTTGTCCAATTGTCTTGTCCGTCAATTGTCTTTGATGTCTCTTCTACGTCGTCAAGGATTAGGACGTCTTTCTCTATGGCGGGGTGCATCAGATGGACGATTAGTATGTTGTTGACATTCAGATCTTTGACGGCCCCCAGTCTTTCTAAGCCGTCGGCATGGGCGTCCTTATCACATGGTACTTGTTGGAACGAGCAGTTATTGAAGTGCTTCGTCACTCGCTGGACGATCTTGAGTTAAGTCGTCATCTTGGCATCTTTACTGCATAAGAACCATTAATTTGACATATTATAAGCAAGGAATCATTATTTACCTCGATGTCTTTAATTCCAATGTCTTTAGCCGTTGTAAGGCCCATGATTAAGGCTTCGTATTCCGCTTCGTTGTCTATTGCTTGGAATTCGCAGCGGACCAGGTGTGAGATGACATCTCCTTGTGGTGATTTCAGGACGACTACTAATCCTGTGCCTCGCATGTTTAATGCTCTGACTGTGAACCACGTCCATTGTTCGTGCATCAACTGGCAATCGAGCTAGTTGACTTCAGCGACGACGTTTGGCTTTGATTGGAGACAGAAGTCAATGACGAAATTCGTCAGGGCTTGAGATTTGATTGCGGTTCTCGGCTCGTAGGATATGTCGTAGTCACTCAACTGCATAAACCACTGAATCATCCTGCCTGCGAGGTCAGGTTTCCTCATGATCGTTCTCATAGGATATTTAGTCCGCATAATAATTCTATGACATTCAAAATAAGGACGTAATTTCGTAGAAGCTACTATCAATGCGAAGACCAACTTTTCTAATTGTGAATACCTTGTTTCCGTATTGAGTAGTGACTTGCTTACATCATAAACGAGTGATAGTGCGTCGTCTTCTTCTCTAACAAGGACGACGCTAACCGATGTTTCTTTAACGGCCAGGTAGAGGTACAAGGGCTCTCCGTCTGTTGGCGTTACTAGTACGGGCGGTTGCGTCAAGTACTTCTTGAGTCTTTGTAAAGCATCCTTGTGTTCACCTGTCCATTCAAATTGTTTGTTTTAGCGTAGGATATCATATAATAATCCACATTTGTCCGGTGGTTGAGATATGCATCTTTTGAGTGTCTCTACTCGTCCCGTCAGCTTTTGGACATCTTTAGTAGACTTGGGATATTGGAGGTTCACTATAGCTTTGATATCACGTATTTATATAGAGTTTTCTCCCCTATTTATGAGCTAATTTGTGCGTCATTTGAACTCTTCGGAGCTGTTTTGTGCTAACTATAGTATATAGTTCTGGTTTTGTGTTTTAGTGTTGAATTGCAGGTTTTAAGGAGTTTTCTCCTTATTTGCGAGCTATTTGGAAGCAACCACGACTTCACGAGATGTTACGAGGCACGTAGGATGGCTAACGAGCTTTATGGATAGTTTTCCCAAGACCTCTAAACGTGAAGAATTGAGAGCCAAAGAGTTAAAAGGAGCTTCCCGAACTCTGATCGGGTAAGAAATGGCCCGATCGAGCGAAGATTTATTGATCGGGTGGTGAAGTTACGTACCCGATCGGGCGGACATCACCCGACCCCATCGGGTGGAAAACCAAAGAAAATTGTGTCGGCATTCTTACTACCAACCCGATCGGGTAAACAAGCCCCGATCGGGTGTGTGATCGGGCGGACCCATTTTTAAGCCTACGTTTGCTGCCAGCTGCGTTGAACAAGCCAAGAATGTTGTTGGGCCTCTTTAGTGTGGACCCGATCGGGATGGCCCAAGGTGAGAAAGAGTGATTGTTGTGCGTATGCGAGAAAAGCAAATGGTGGGCCTTTGGTTTGAGATTGCTGCTACGTGAATTAAATTGCAAATGGTGGGCCTTGTCATCCACCAAAGTGCTGCTGCTGCTGATTGATGCCAAGGGAAACAAGCTGGGCCAATTACTATGGACGCGATGGTGCGCCCTATCTGGCAGCCTATCGAGTGGGCTAGCAGGGCCTCATTTCTGCTATGTTGTGATGTTGCGTGGAAAACAAGAAGTTGGCATATTTTATTACTATGGGCCCGATCGGGTGGCCCTTTGCCCGATCAGGTCCTGCACTCGTCGACGCGGAAATTTATCTTTATTTCCGTTTTTAATTAGACTTTTGGGGGTATTATAAATATTTTTTCCTCATATTTTTATACTATCTTTTCTCTGTTTTTATTTCCATTGCTCTTAGTTTAGTTTTAGAGAGCTTTTATTAGATTAAACACTTTAGATTAGTTTAAAGGTGATTGAACCTCAGATTTAATTTCAATTAAAGTTATTGCTTTTCGTCAATAGGTATTCTTCTCTACTCTTAATCTCTTTAAATGCTTTTGATTGTTTAGATTAATTATTTATTCAATTCATGATGTTGAAATTAGGGTTCAATATTAGTTTTATTATTGTTCATTCAATCATGTCTGAGTAGTTTAATTTCTAGGGATTTGGTGAGGGAAGCCATGTTTATACCTTGATTATTTTAATTGCCATTAGTTTATATGGCCTGATGAGATTGATTATGGTGTGATTTGTTCTTATTAAGTAATTAATTTTATTGCGCAGTTTCATTGATTGCTTGAGGTTAATAATTGTTTGCACAGACCCGTCCTACTTTTTGAGGCCTAGTACACATCAGGAATTCTGATTATGTTTGTGAACATGCTGCATATGTTGAATTATGGGTGTTGAGACTTAACTATAGCTTGACACGTGCTCTAATCTATCAATTCTTGACCTAGGTTCATATAGTTGTTTGATCCCTTGATTGGTATAAGCATGGTGGACCGAACTAATTCCCTAGACCTTTATTTCATAGAGTAAAAATCCATTTTATATTGCTTTCTAGTGCTTAATTAGTAGTTCTGTTGATTCCTATCTGATTTTGTCTGAAGTAGCTGTATAGCTAAATATTAACTTAGAATTCCGTCTCTCTGTGGATTCGACTCTACTTCCCTTGACTACTGTTATTAGGACTTAGGATTTATCTTTGATTAGGTGATACGACTTTAGCCTGTCAAATTTTGGTGCCGTTGCCGGCGAGACGGGTAGTTTTCTAAGTTTTTGTTTGGTTATTTGGTCTACTTCTCTGTACCTCATTGGAACTTCATTGTTCTAATTGAGGTACGTTTTACTGCTTCTTTTTGTTTCTTTTGTATGCCCAGGTCTCAAGGAAACGGTTCCCCATCCTAGTGGATCCCAATCTTACAAGGACAATCAGGCAGATTCGAAAGAAAATTCAGAGAGAAGAGCAGTCTGTTCAGCTGAACACCTCTGGATCAGACACCTCGAGTTCAGTTATGTCTAAATCATTGAAATCGTAAGGGGTGTCCAACGCAGATGGTCCTTTTACTCGACCACCAATGCTCACCATCGCCGCTAATAATTTCGAGATTAAGCCTGGACTCATCAGCATGGTTCAGCATCATACTGAAGATCCGGCCAATCATTTGCAGAGGTTTCAACAACTCTGCTGAACTGTAAAGCATCAAGGAGTCACACCTGAGAAATTGAAGGTCATGCTATTCGAGTTTTCACTCCGAGACAGAGCTCATAAGTGGTTCAACGACATCAAAGTGTCTGAATGGTCGGATATTTCTGCTGCATTCTTGAGAGAGTATTATCCACCCACAAAGACAACAGAAATCAGAAATAAACTAGCCACGTTTTCCCAAGAGCCTGATGAAACACTTCGGGAAGCGTGGGCTAGGTTCAGAGATTTGCAGAGAGAGTGTCCACATCACAACATGGACAAGTTGTTTTTAACGCAGACATTCTACAATGGTCTGCAGCCTCAGACGAAGAGTATTGTTGACTCGTCTGCGGGAGGAGTTTTTCTAGATAAGGAAGTGGATGTAGGCTATGATTTTCTTTCAAACCTTACAGACAATGATCATTCCACTTCTCAAAGCCTCACAAGGAAGGTATTGGAGGTAGACGCCCTATCATTGCTCACTTCGCAGATGGCGAAGCTGAGCCGGCATATTGACACATTGAGATCATCTTCCTTAACAGCACCTCCCTTGAGTATTAATGTTATGTCTACCATGGCACCCATTACCTCATCTTATTGTGAGGTATGTGGTGTGCAAGGTCATTTTAGGCATGACTGTCAGTTTAGCCAACATCAGATGGAGCAGGCAAATGCTTTTCAACAAAGACCACATAACTTCCCTCTTCATACAACTACCAAAATCAGTAAAACTATCAACCTCTACCTCCACAAAATCATCCTAAACCCTCATACTACCAAAATCCCTCTGGTTTTCAAAGACCTCCACCAAAAAATTTCAACCCCCTCATAATTTCCAAGCCCCACAAAATTTTCAAACCCCACCTCAACAAAACTCAAACCCACAAGAGCCTTCCATGTCTGATTTGCTGAAATTGATGTTAGCTATGCAAAAGACCAATGAGGAAATACAAAAACATATACAGGCTCAAGGGAAGGCATAAAGAGCTCAAGAGAAGCACATCAAACTTTTGGAGACTCAAATTGCACAATTAGATAGCACTAGTTCTCAGAGGCGTCAAGGGGAATTTCCAGGGCAACCCATTTAGAGAGAGCACGTGAATGCCATCACTCTTCGTAGTGGCATTGCTTATGATATCCCTCCAATGCCCATTGATGATGTTTCCCCAACTGCGGGGAAGAAGAGGGTGGTAGAGGAAGGAAAAAGGAAGAGTTCGATGTCTGAAGTCGACTTATCTGAGGAAGCTGAACAGACAGGGAAGAAAAATGAGAAGGTTGCTGAAATGCCTTTTACACCAATGCTACCTTTTCCTCACAGGATGCAATAATCAAAGGTCGATCAGCAGTTTGGTAAGTTCTTGGATATGGTCAAGAACCTTGAGGTAACAATTCCATTCACAGATTTGATTACCCAAGTCCCTGTTTATGCCAAATTTATGAAAGACGTGATAACCAAGAAAAGAGACTTTGGTGGGGTAAAACGTGTCGCACTCACTGAAGAGTGCAGTGCTATTATTCAGAATAAAACCCCACCTAAGTTAAAAGATCCTGGTAGTTTTTCCATTCCCTGCCATCTTGGACCTATTTTTATTGATAAAGCTTTGTGTGATTTAGGTGCTTCTATTTCTGTTATGCCATTATCTATTTATAAGAAACTGAACATCGGAGCACTTAATTGTCCACAAACCATTTTACAGATGGCTGATCGTTCTATAAAATTATATATTCCTGTTGATTTTGTGGTATTAAATATGGATGAGGATGCCCAGATTCCCATTATTCTGGGTAGACTATTTTTGTGTACTGTTGGTGTTGTTATTGATGTTGAGTATGGGTCTTTAACTCTAAGTGTTGGTGATAAAGTGATTTTTAAACTAACCAATGCTGTTAAGGCACCTATGCTTGAACAATCTTGTTGTAGGGCTGAGGTTTTGGATGAGGTGGGTGCAGAGATGGTGAAAAGTGCATCTAAGGTTGCCTCACAGTCTAGAGGTATTATCAAGAACATTTGGAGAAGGAAGGTGTTTGATGAGGGTGGCTCTCACTGCTTAGCTCCTCCTATTTGAGAGATGGAGGTACTATGATCGTGCGGGACCTTTATAAACCAGCGTTGTGCGAGAGGAAACTCGTATTTTCCCCTTCTTCCTTTTTTTTATTTTTCTTATTTTTTTTAGTGAGCGAGAGTGAGGGTACTGACGTTGTTCTTCCTCTTAGCATCGTCCTTTGTTACCTTTTGGCATTGAGGACACTGCCAAGTTCAGCTTGGTGGAGGATTTCTGTTTGTATTCTCTATCTCTTTTACTGCTTTCTAGGATAGATTTAATGCTTTCGAAAAATACTGAAAAAAATCAAAAAAAATATGGTTCCCATGACTGGTTTAGTTGCCTCCCTGTGCTCCTTGTTGTGCACTTTTTGAAAATGATTTGACTATGTTTTCTAGATAGCTGGGCATTTGTGATGTTGAGGCTATGATTTGATGTTTGATTGTTATGATTTCGAGTGAGTTTTGATTATATTACACTACTTTGTGCTGCATGCCTGAATTGGTTAGAATGTGAGGCCTCTTTGTAGCCAATTGGATTCATATTATTATCCAGTCTATTTTTGCGTGTTAGTTCCTCTTTATTGGATTGATCTTGACTTTGACTTCGTACTTTTCTGATATTCGATGACTTGTAGCATTTGCTGTGATAGAGGCGTTCTTTTGTCTGATTCTTGAGCCTCAAAGTGAATTTGTGATATACTTTTATCCTCGTTAGCCCCGCTGAGCCAAATGACCTGTTTCATGTTACTAAAGCCCTTATTATAAGCCCACGACCTTTATTTTGATATTATTCCCAAGCCTAGCTTGGGGGAGCTTTTGTATGGGTTGAGTTTGAGATTGGTTCCATGGTTTGGTTTAGTTGTTGAGGAATTAAGTATTTGTTGTCGTTTGAGTGTGAGAAAAAAGAAAAGAAAAAGCAAAATTAGAGTTGCGTGAATGAAGTTCAGAAAAATGAAAGAAAAAATAAAAGTTCAAAAGAATTCAAAGTCCTTCATTTACGTACATTCATTAAAAAAAAATTCGCTTCATTACTTGAAAATTGGGTTTGTTGTGAGTTTTCATTGATTTATGAGAGTTGGGTTATTTTTCATGGTTATATGGTGTTGTTGGGAGTTGTTTAGGCCATCTTAGGCCTTGTTTGAGTGATTCATGCTCCCCCTTTCTCGGTTTTTCCACCATATTTCCTAAATATATCCCCTACTTCTTGCCTAAGCCCCATTACAACCCTATAAAGTCCTCTTCAGCTCGTGTCTGCATTGTTTATTGGATTGATTTCGAGTCAGTTTGTCAAAGTTAAAGAGTATGTCTGCTAATTGAGTCGACTTGGCTAGGACGAGAGTCATTTAACCTTTTTAAATGAGAGTGAGAGTGGGAAGGGACATTTATGGTCGGGTTGGTGAGTGTTCGGGCATATTCTTTGCCTGCTACAAAATAGAGAGGAGTGACACCTTTGTGAGAGCCTTTTCAAGATTTGTATGCCTTGTGGATGCTTAAAATTGATGAATTATTTGGATGATTGGTGGTTGGATGGATTTGATTAGCCGAACTTGAATTTTTCTTGCATGAACGATTCTTAGTCTTGAAAACATTTTGAGCTTTGATTGATTTTTATCTATGGGGTGAGGCAATCTATTCCACGTTCTTGTTGTATTTGCTTGAGGACAAGCAAAGGTTTAGCTTGGGGGAGTTTGATATCACGTATTTATATAGAGTTTTCTCCCCTACTTATGAGCTAATTTGTGCGTCATTTGAGCTATTCTGAGCTAATTTGTGCTAACTATCGTATATAGTTGTGGTTTTGTGTTTTAGTGTTGAATTGCAGGTTTTAAGTAGTTTTCTCCTTATTTCCGAGCTATTTTGAAGCAACCACGGCTTTACGAGATGTTACGAGGCACGTAGGATGGATCACGAGCTTTATGGACAGTTTAGGAAGACCTCTAAACGTGAAGAATTGAGAGCCAAACAGTTAAAAGGAGCTTCCCGAACTCTGATCGGGCAAGAAATGGCCCGATCGAGCGAAGATTTATTGATCGAGTGGTGAAGTTACGCACCCGATCGGGCGGACATCACCGGACCCCATCGGGTGGAAAAACTAAGAAAATTGTGTCGGCATTCTTACTACCAACCCGATCGGGCAAACAAGCCTGGATCAGGTTGTTGCTCAGGCGGACCCGTTTTTAAGCCTAAGTTTGCTGCCAGCTGCGTTGAACAAGCCAAGAATGTTGCTGGGCCGCTTTAGTGTGGACCTGATAGGGCAGGTGCTTTGGACCCGATCATGCTGGCCGAAGGTGAGAAAGAGTAATTGTGTGCGTACCCGAGAAAAGCAAATGGTGGGCCTTTGGTTTGAGATTGCTGCTACGTGAATTAAATTGCAAATGGTGGGCCTTGTCATCCACCAAAGTGCTGCTGCTGCTGATTGACGCCAAAGGAAACAAGTTGGGCCAATTACTATGGAACCGATGGTGCGCCCAATCGGGCAGCCCATCAGGTGGGCTAGCAGGGCCTCATTTCTGCTATGTTGTGATGCTGCGTGGAAAACAAGAAGTTGGCACATCTTTTTTACTATGGGCCCGATCAGGTGGCCCTTTGCCCGATCGGGTCCCGCACTCGTCGACGCAGAAATTTTATCTTTATTTCCGTTTTTAATTAGACTTTTGGGGGTATTATAAATACTTATTCCTCATATTTGTAGACTATCGTTTCTCTATTTTTATTTCAATTGTTCTTAGTTTAGTTTTAGAGATCTTTTACTAGATTAAACACTTCAGATTAGTTTAAAGGTGATTGAACCTCGGATTTGATTTCAATTAAAATTATTGCTTTTCGTCAATTGGTATTCTTCTCTACTCTTAATCTCTTTAATTGCTTTTGATTGTTTTGATTAATAATTTATTCGATTCATGATGTTGAAATTAGGGTTCTATATTAGTTTTATTATTGTTCATTCAATCATGTCTGAGTAGTTTAATTTCTATGGCTTGATGAGATTGATTATGCTGTGATTTGTTCTTATTGAGTAATTAATGTTATTGCGCAGTTTTATTGATTGCTTGAGGTTAATAATTGTTTGCACAGACCCGTCTTACTTTTAGAGGCCTAGTACACATCAGTAATTCTGATTATGTTTATGAACATGCTGCATATGTTGAATTATGGGCGTTGAGACTTAACCATAGCTTGACACGTGCTCTAATCTATCGATTCTTGACCTAGGTTCTGATAGTTGTTTGATCCCTTGATTGGTATAAGCATGGTGGACCAAACTAATTCCCTAGACCTTTATTTCATAGAGTAAAAATCCATTTTATATTGCTTTCTAGTGCTTAATTAGTAGTTCTGTTGATTCTATCTAATTTTGTCTGAAGTAGCTGTATAGCTAAATATTAACTTAGAACTCCGTCTCTCTGTGGATTCGACTCTACTTCCCTTGACTACTGTTGTTAGGACTTAGGATTTATCTTTGACTAGGTGATACGACTTTAGCCTGTCAATCGTCGATGTAGACTTCCATCGTTCAACCAATTTGTCTCTCGAACATCTTATTGACCAATCTTTGGTACGTGGCTCCTGCATTCTTAAGACCAAATGGCATAACTTTATAGAAAAAGTACCTCGACTTGTTAAGAAGGCTGTCTTTTCTTGATCCTGCGGGTGCATACAGATGTGGTTGTACCACTGAATGCGTATATGAAGGATAACGTCTCACGCCCTGCTGTTGCGTCTACCCTGGCGTCGATGTGTGCTAAGGGGAATGGATATTTCGGGCACGCCCTGTTGAGGTTAGTAAAATCTATGCAAACACGCCACTTACCATTTTTCTTGGTTACCACTACGACGTTTGGAAGTCAGTCGGGATATTGGACTTATTCCTTTTTGAGGCGAACTTTTGATGTTTCTGGTTGATAGGCTTAAAGGCAGCGTCAACATTCAGTTTATGGGCAATAACGTCAGGAAAAATACCTAGCATGTCGTCATGCGTCCAAGCGAAACAATCAGCATTGTCTATGAGGAAGATGATCAGTTCTTGCCTGACGTCTTCTGGTATGTCGGCGCCAATGCGAACGACTTGCTCTGGCCTTGCTGGTTCTAAGACGACGTCATCTAATTTTTTGGATCTTCGAAGAGGCCAAAAGGGTTATCCTAATCTGATCCGAAACACTATATTTCGGATCGCATCGAGGGGGTCGCGGATTTGATTAATCGGACCGGATATTTATGAACACCCATAGTTCCCTATAGTCAAGGATATGACCAAACTGTCATGGTGGACGTCCGGTATGTGGTCTGCGTTTGACACGTCGAAGGTAATTAGCTGGTCGTCGTAAGTTGGCTTCCTAGTCCTTGGGACTGGTTTCTCCATGCTACACTCCTTTGCATGTCTCTTCGCTGCAGAATAAGGTAAACCACAAATGTCAGATCCACCAGTTATTACATCAACAGTTTTAACAAGAACAGGAGAAGGGGGAGGTTTGAGTTTAGAAGGAGTTTCATCTCTAATGACGACGCTCTTGGCTTTGTCTGACATGATGTCGTTCAGATGTCCGGCTCTTAGCAGGGAGGCTACTTCTCTTATGAGGGCAACGCATTCATCGGTTAAATGTCCGATGTCTTGATGATAGTCACACACTTTGTCGGATCTTTCTTGTCTCCAGGTTTGTTGGACCTCCCTGGCCATCTCACTGCTTCCCCAAGTTCATCACGTGTTTGACTAGGCATGAGATGTCGACACAGAACTTGTACTATTGGAGCTTTGACGGTAGGTCTACGCTTTCTATCCAGTCATCGCGCTCCCCGTCGACTATGGCTGCTTAAGCTTCGTCGTTTGTTCGTCCATATGGCTTGTACCTGTTGTCGAGCCTCTTTTTGTAGGTGGCCTTTCTTCTGGACCTGTCGTACCCTGATAATTCCTTTCTTGAGTCCAGGTTTTCCTCCAGTCTGATCTTGGCTAGCGTCTTTGCTTGCACGTCCTTGAACGTAGTGTATGGGTGCTTGTCAAGTCTTTATAGAGGTCGCTTTCTCCCAAGAGTCCCTGTTGGAACGCTTCTATGGCAGTGGCGATGTCACATCTTAGAATGGACACCTTCTCTTTTTTAAATCTATTCAGGTACTCTCTGAGGGTCTCGTTTTGCTTTTGAACGACCCAGTACAAGTCACTAGTTTGCTTCTCGACGCTGCGATTTCTAGCAAATTGTTGGTTGAACATGTTGACCAGTTCAGGAAAACTGGATATGCTCATGTTTGGTACGGATATCATCCATTGTAATAAGGCGCCTGATAAAGTTGACCTGAAGCCTTTGAAGAGACAGGCTTCTCTCATTTCTCGAGGGACGGGGATGGTCATCATCCTTTGCTTATTGGGTTGTTCTCCAGGATGCGTCGTACCATCGTGCAACTTTATGTTAGGTGTAGAGAACCTCTTGGGATGTCCATGATGTCTATGGAGTCAACATAAGGTGAATCTGCATAAATGTCTGGTGAAGCCTCTTGCAGGGGCATAACTCCTAATATCCTGTTGATGAGGGATTGGAGCATTAACACCTTTTTCTCTAGTTGTTCGTAGGCCTTAGGGGTCCTTGGGCCAATCGACGGAGAGGGGGTTACTCCTGACAGGACGTTTTGATATGGCGTCCTAAAGGTGACTGAATGCCCTAGGGTGTTGCTAACCAATGTCTCCCTGTTGGAGTTGGGCCTCGGATGGGCCAACGAGGGAGTTGTCGTCGAACGAGGTGGAGGTGATGACCTGACAGGAGTGGTCGTCACTATGTCTGAAGCGCTGAAGAGAGCGAATGCCATAACAGGGGGTTAATGTCTTGCCCCGATCACGTTATGAAGGAGTGGTGGTAGATCCACCACTTTCTCCAGCACAGCGGATCCAGCGGAGTGAAGATCTCCATGATTGTCAGGGACAATTGTCACAAGATGATGAGGTTTAGGAGATTGAGGCGACGAGATATCGCGGTGGTGTCACGTCGATAGACGGATTTGGAATTCGAGGCGATTGACGCCGCGGATTGAACCTGGGAGCACAGGGCGTCATTCTCACATTGTAAGATCGGTATTTATTCTTTCATTCCGTTCATTTTAGATAGGCGAGCCTTCATTGCGTCCATTTCGATCAATCGTGTAATCCCCTGTAATTTTATGAATTTTATCAATATATTTAAAGTATATATATAATAATTTTCATCTTTATTGTTGTTTAATTATTTAAGTATTGACTATTTTGAAAGTCAAATGATTGTTTAAACCTTTTAAATAATCATTAATGTTTATTGAGTTGAATTTAAGCATTGAATATTTTATTTAAAGGTTTTGGGTCGTGTTTAAAATAATTTTTAATGTTGGGTTGAGGAGCCCAAACCATTTGTTGAAGTATCATGATCATCTTGAGCCCAAACTTAAGCTAACCTAAGTGTCATAGGTTTTTAGGCAAAACCTATAAATACCCCCCAAACCATAATTGTACACTTTTTATTTCTCCTCTTCCTTATCTCCCCAAACCGGCGCCCCCTCGCCCTCTTCTCCTTGTTTTTCGTGCACCGATCGAGCACCACTCACAACCACCTCTCCTCCATTGAGTTCCTGCGAGCCACCACACCACTCGCCCCTTCTTCTCTTCGTGCGCGCCGCAGCAGCAGCACGCGCCCCCTCACTCTCGCTTTCGCCCGCCAACAGCGACGTGCAGCAGCAGCCGCACGTGACTGCCACGAACCACCGCGGGCCACGGACCTCTTTGTGCGTTATTTCGTTCCATTATTCCATTTTTCGTGGTTTTCTTCGGTTGTTTCTTAACCCTTATCCTCTAATTTAATGTTTAATTATAGTTTAATGTTAAAGTTATAGTTTTTATGAGTTTTATATGTTTTTATAATAAAGTTGAAAACTTTATTATTTGAATTATTAAAAATCTGATTTTGGTTTATTGTAAATATAAATTATAATTTCAGAATTATTATTTATGGTTTAAAGTGAGTTTTAAGTATTAAAGTAAGGAAAAATTGCTTCTAATAATGCAACCTTTTTGCCGATTCGCAAATAATAAAGCAATCTTTCTTCCAGAATAATCGCAAGATTCGCAAATAATAAACCATTGTCACTTAATTTTTAACAGGTCAAAACCGGATATAACCTAAAGAATAGGTAATATGAGACACGTGTCGCCTAATAATTGGTTCTCATAAAAAAATTATAACAAGATAACAAAAAAACAAACAAAAATTTTAATTTCCCCCACCCACCCCTACCCCTACCCCCGTATTACCCAGAAATCCTAACCCCCTCTCCTAGTTCTCTACCTTCCTCTCTCTCTCCAACAACCAGACTCTCATAAAACACCACCCTCCGCCGGAAGCCATCTCACCGCATCACTGAAGACAAAAATTGCTTCTACGCATCCTGCTCTCTCTTCCCAGTCAACCGGCATGGCAATTAATCCTCATCACGATTCAACAATGGCGGCCACAACTGAAGACAACAATAACTCATCCGACATTTGATTCTTCCTCTTAACTTCCACGTTATAAAATCAAGCCACACTTATTATGATATCCCCATTGTTGAACCCTTGCATAACCTGAAACTTCGAACGCCTCGAAATTGCGAGATCCGATGAAGACATCATAGAGAGAGCAAAGATTATGTGACAATGGCGTTGAGTTGTTCTAGTTCAGATCGAAATCTGCCATTGATTTGCTGCTTGAACTGTTAATTAACGGATAGATCGGAGATGTAGGTGGCGAGAATCTGCTTATTTCTGGTTGTGGTAATGAAAATCTGATATTCGAGGTCTCTGAATTTGGTGGAGGTGGAAAAGATAGGCGTGTTGAGGAGGTGGCAGTGGGTGGTAGATGATTTTTGGGTGGGAGATGGAAGAGTTACTTTTATTGGTTGTGGGGTGGTTGTGGGGTTGGGTTGTGGTGGGCTCAAGTGGTAGTTGTGGGATTGGGGTGGTGGGGCCGTGGCATTGGGTGGGAAAATGCTGGGGTTTAGTTTAGTTTTTTTTTCTGAATGTTTATTTAATATTATTAATAATAATTAACAATTTTAATTAAAAATTTACCATTTCTCCAGGTTACCGGTCAACTTGACTAACTAAAAATTAATGGGGTATAAAGGTTGCATTATTCCAGAATAATTGAAAGGTTGCTTTATTATTTGCGAATCGTCAAAAGGTTGCATTATTGAGGTTTTAAAGTATAGGTTTATGAGTATTATATTAAAGCTTGTTAAAGGTTGGAACTTTAACGTTTTTAAAGTATTTTAAAACGAATTTTGAAGCGTTTTAAAATATATTATGTTGTGAATTAATTAGAATATTAATTCATTGTTGTATTATTGTTTTGGTAGGCGGAGAATTTACTTTAGGCGACTTCTAGAATTTTAAAGTGGCCTCTCACTTTGTCTACACAAGGTACATACATGTCCTTATTTGTTAGACTAGTATCATGTCCTAAGGATTAGGATTATTTATAGTATCATGTATAGGGAACCCTTTTATGGTTCATACGTGGCTATTGAATTGGAATTATGTGACGTTGAGCATGTTGATTGCCTTTATGGTTATTACATGATTGAATGGATATTTGATTCAAGCATGTTGTTTGGAAATATTTATATTTTGATCCATCGTGTGATATGGGTTATTAATATTTTATTATTGGATTATGGATGTTGGTATTGTTTCCCTTAGTGGATATTTTATTACTTCTCAAAGGCCGTGGACTTTGTGAGTAAGTTGGATTATTATTGGTTATGGTTATATTACTACTTTGTAAATACCGAGGGCTTTGTAGGGTATGTATATTTATTGTCATTGGACATTCGATTATTGATTTAAGTCAACTAATAAATTTGGAGGATTAATTCTTAGTCAATTGGAATTGTTTGATCACTTATCTAATCCTAAAATAAAAGAGGAATATTTGTTGTATCCATGTTATGTGTTGGTTGTCTGTTTAGAGTCCAACATTGAATATAATACTAATACTTAAAGTGGAAGTGGAAGTGAATAGCAATAGCTTTAGACTTGTGCACGTCAGAAGTTCTGGACTAGTATGAGTTGGAGTACATGGTGGTAGCCCATTGCTTTTCTTGGGGACAGATTGATCACCGTACCCTATTTTTATTTCTAAAGGTTCCTCGATATCGTTGGTCAAGGGGTTACAGAGTCGCGCCCATAACTCGGTCTTCTATTTGAAGACTGGTTTTGGTTGGACAACTCGATCCATTGTCTATTCAATTTACTAAATCATTATCATGTTGTATGTCTTGTGGAGTCAAGTTTTATTTTACGAGTTGAGGTCTTGAGGTACTTTTATCGATCATGTTCTATTGCTTAGTAGTATCATGATTAGGTTTCGTGTTCTGTTTTATTTATGTATATACTCACCTTTGCTGATTACGTGTTTTTTATGTGTCGATCATGGTTGTGCCTATTGATCCTGTGATTATCCTTTATTAGTGAGCAGTTTTCAATTGAGTATATGTCTACAGGTTTGGAAGGCATGATGCATCGTCTCAACTACTCACTTGGGACATGGGAAGCGTTGTTGAAAGATTGTTTTATTACTTCTACTACTTCTTACCTTTACGTTAGTTTTACTAAGTTGAATTATGGATTATTTATTTTAAATATTTTAAGTTGGTTTTGAATTATCTTTCGAGTTTTGGATAATGGTTTGACAATTATTATGTTCTAAGTATTTAATAAGGAATATTTAATGTTTTTCCGCTACAAAACTCTGAGTAAGCCGATACGTTTCACAAGGGCGATAATGACTTGATAATTCTTTATTTTAGTTGGGAAAAATATATGTTTTATAAAATGAGAATTGTCGGGGTGTTACAAAGTGGTATCTTGGAGCTTAAGGTTTTATTGGCCCTTCCTTCCAAAAATATTTTTAGGCGCCTAACTATTTTCAAAAGTTATTTTATAAAGTAAGCTCCTACTTATTCATTTCTTAAATTTATTCTGAAGAATTCGAGGTTTGTTTATGAAAAAGGTTCAACTCTTATTTTGGTTTCCCTTAGAATTTCCAATTATATTTCTATTTTCTATTTTTCCAATTATATTTCTATTTTCTTTTATTTATTTTTTCGGTTTCCTTTAGAATTTCCAATAATTTTAATTTATTTTCCTTTTATTAATTTTTCTTATTTCGGAAATTGGTCCAAAAATTTATTTGATTTGTCCGAAAATTTCTAATTAATTTTCTGTAATATTGAGTATTTTTCTAAAATTTTCAGAGTTTCAAAAATGATTTTATCTTGCTTATTTATTTTATTTGAGTGAGATGGCTACTTTAGGACATATAGGATAGAAATATCATGTGTCTGCATTATTTTGTTATGTTTAGGTATTTCCTATCTGCTAATCTGTTAAGCTGTTTTACGTCTGCGAGTCTGTTAAGTTAGTTCAATATTGGTAGTCTGTTCAGCTACTTTTAGTCTGTTCAGCTGTTTTTAGTCTGTACACTTGTTCAGTCATCTTTGTCTGAGTGTCTGATTTATGATTGTCTGGAGTCTTGAATCATGCTCTCGTGTTGAGTACGTGTTTCTTTTGGTTGGCTGTTGATTTATTTACTTTGTGGTTATTTATTTATTTTTGTTACTTATTGTTGGGAATGTACGCTAAGAATGAACGTTGTTCATTGTAGATGTCTTGCTCAACAGTAGATGGACCTTTAGGCATGTCAGATAGTGAAGTCGATCGAGTTAGAAGTTTTTACAATCCTATTATACTTAGTGATGACGAGTCTGACACTGAGTCTGTGCTTGAGAGCTATACTAGTTTAGAGGTTGGATTATGCCGTATCTTGGAGTCACTACTGAGAGTGATGATGAGATGTTACAAGAGTTCGACCGCGCTAGAGGTCAAACCTGTAAGGATATTTATACTGCTTTTATAGTCGACTTACTTGATGATGTCACTGATAGTGAAGATGAGATTGAAGGCTTTGATGAACCTTCACCTAAACGTATTAAGAGGATAACTAGAGCTGAAGAGCCAAATTATAAAAGTGTCATTGAGGATATGGATGACTTTGAAGACGAAGTATTCAATCTTGAGAAATACAAGGAAAATAAGGATAGGAATCATGATGTTAGTCCTTGAGATTTATTTTGATACTATTTTCTCTTTTTATATTTAGCATTTCTTTTTAATAAGGTAGCTACGCTGCACTAGTTATTTATTTTGGTACTATTCATTTGAGAATTATATAGTGAACACTTGTTATGAATTGAGGAAATATCCATTGTTATTATTTTGGGAGAAATAAAATATTATTTTGGTCATGTGAGTTGAGCAATATTTATTTAGTACGCGAATGAGAATTATTTTATTTTATTTCTCATGGTTGGTTATTTAAATCTTGCATGATTGCCAATCGTGGATGATTGTGCAAGTAGTGGTGAAATGTTTGAGCTTGGATATATTCCAAATAAATTGTTTGAGCTTGGATGTATTCCAAATAAATTGTTTGAGATTGGATGTACTCCAAATAAATTCTTTAGTGCTTGGATTTATTCCAAATAAATTGTCTGTACTTCGGATTTATTCCAAGTAAAAGTTCGATGAACCTATTTTCTTTAAATGATCTTGTATGATCAACTTTTTTTTCGATGCTTTCGTAGAATGGCAATTAGTTATAAATCGTGACCTGAATTGGACGTATGTGTTTTCATGGGTTACGCAATAGGATGGCCAGCAACGATGTCGCCCTAGCCTCTACCATTCGTCTTTTGGCAGAGAGATTGACCCAAGAGAGAACTGAACGTCCTGACACTGCAGGCGATATGTTTAAGAAGCTGGTAAAGTTAAGTTGCCTTATTTTAAGGGACAGACTGACCTACTTTCTTGGAGAGTTGGATTATAGATTTCGACAAGATATTTGGAATAGTGAATTGCCCTAAGGAAATGAAGGTATATCAGGTTGTGATGTATCTGAAAGATGAGGCTGATCTTTGGTGGAAGGAAAATTGGACAAGGATTAGTGCCGAGGCTGATTTCCAATGGGATTCCTTTACCACTGCTCTTAATGGAAAGTTTTACCCTGCTTTCATGAGGAAGCAAAAGGCCCAAGAGTTCATTAACCTTAGAATGGGGAATAAGACTATTTCTGAGTACTACATCAAGTTCATAGCTTTGTCTAGATTTGCACCTGAGGTAGTTGCTACTGAGGAATTGAAAGCTCAGAGATTTGAGCAAGGTTTGACGGAGGAAATTCAATCGGGATTAGGAGGTGAAACCTTTACATCCCTAAATATTGTGTATGGGCGAGCCGCTCATATTTATGGATTGCAGACTAGGCATGACAAGAAGAACGTTGCTCTAGGAGATAAGAGGAAAAATTTTCCAATCTGGTGGAAGTCAAGGTAGTTACAAGAGGAACATGAATGGAAATGGAAATTTCCAGAACAGGAATGGCTAAGGGTCTAGTGATGGGGCCAAGCCTGAGAGGACTTATTATTGTAAGAGATGTAACAAGAACCACCCTGGTGGAGACTGTAACGGAGATCTAGTTACGTGCAATTACCACCAGAAGAAGGGACATGGAGAGTTCGAGTGTTTCACGAAGCAGAAACGTGAACAGAATGCCAATGGAGGTAATGGTCAACAAGATCTGGTTATAACCAAGCTAGAAACCAAGGACCGAAACCTTCTGGGTTGCAGAATGGTCAGGGAAGCTACACTAAGCCTATGAATGGAAGCAACAACAACAACCAGAGTAAAGCTTCGAGAAAGCTGTTTGTGATGAGTCGTACTGAAGCTGAAAAGTCCACTGATGTAGTTTCCACTACCACAAAAATAGCTTTATTTAGCACTTCATGTATTTCGGTTCATTCAACAACCGCCTTTATTTTTCGTTTTAGATAGAAACTATACTTCCTCCGTTTTTTTTTAAATGTGACACTTTCTATTTAAGGAAGTTTTAAATTAAATGTGACACTTTCTTTTTTGGTCAATAAACTCTCTCTATCTCTCTCCTCTCACATGGGTCCCCTTATTTTTTTCTCTCTATCTCTTTCCTTCCCAAAAATTGCCTAGGAGTCCGTGAATCTAAAAGTGTCACATTTAAATAAAAACAGAGGAAGTATGTCTTATTACGGCTTAGAAAGAACCGCAATGTAAAGTGGCAAAATGAAACGAAAAGTATAGTATTTCATTGTGGTTTATAGTATACCGCAATATAGAAACCGCACTAAATTTTCCGTGTTCTTTTTTTTCCTAAGAATATTGTACAGTCCCTCACATATCAGTTTCTAAATCCTCTAGAAATGAATTGTGCCTCCTTCTCCTTCGTTTCTCTATCAAATTCTCCCGCTCAACGTGGTTCAATTTAGATTTTGATTGACGAAGAATAGCGGTTTGGGTTCATATTTAATTGTGATTCAAATTCTTATTCAAATTATCAAGAGGTAAGATGCTTATTTTCTCTATATTTGTTGTCTAATTTTTCCTCAATTGTACTCGATTTAGGGTAATCGTACTCGAATTAGGGTATCTAAATTTCTTAGGTTCAATTGAATTCCCAGATCATTCTCCTATGTCGCCAAATTAGGTAGCTTTGTACCTTTGGATTATTGGCTTTGTGATGTGTTTCCATAGTATAGTTTTTGCCTATAGGTTTTTACCTTTCACTTGAAAGTGTTTTTCCTATTTTTGGCTTAGTCTATAGAGTCTTAGTTAATTTATTTTAGACTTTAGTTAATTTATTCTAGACTTTTATTCAGCATGTTATTTTCTGTTAAATGGCCGAAAATATGTGATGTAATTTCGGTTATGTTTAGTCCTAGTTGAGTTGTAATCCTTTAAAGATAAGATTAGATTAGCTAAGGGATAGGGTTGATAGTAGGCATGTAAATAAGATAGGAGAGCCGAACATCTCTATCCTATCTTATTAGATTATCTTCCTTATCTTTTCTTTATCTTTTCCTAAATTCTAGGGATTAGTTTTAAATGCTTTCTAGATAGAATTTTGGTTTCCTTATTGTACTAGGAGTAGCCTAGTATATATAGGCGCCTGTTTCTCATTAATAAAATCAGTCTTGAAGTTTGTTATTTTCATGAAGCTTATGCTTGTGAATTTAAGGTTGAGTGTCTTGCTTGTTAGCATTAAAGAAAGACTGCGATCTATTCTTTAAAACCTTTGAATCGAGATTCAAAGATACTATCCCCATTAGTGACTTGTTAAACTACACAACCATCCATCTTTTAACTAAAACAACACATAAAATCGTTCCTTTGAGCCCTAAGACTTTCACCCACCCTCAAGAATTCGAAAGTATTAATCTTTGAATCAAAATTCATATCAATTGGTGTGGCTGCTGCTAATTTTCAACAATGCCCAACAACGACGAAGCAACGAAGATTGAGGACTTACTTGCTAGATTGCTCGTCACTGAAGAGAAGAACAATCATTATGGTTTACATCTTGTGCAATTACATCACGAAATTGGTGCTATTAAGGCATCTAAGAAGCCGCAAGAGGAGGACATTCGCCTTGTTGACCTACCCTCCTTTGATGGTGATCTTGACCCCGAGGCCTACATTGATTGGGAGAGGCGCATGACTCGCCTTTTCCACCATAAAAATCTGGATGATTCGCGGAGGTTTTCTTATGCCATCCTTAAACTCACACGACATGCATCCCTTTGGTATGATTCCATGCAAGCACAACGTGAACGAGAAGGTAAAGCAACGATCTCCACTTGGACTGATTTAAAACATAAGATGAAAAAGAAGTTTGTGCCACGCTCCTATAAGCAAGATTTATTTTTAAAGTTGAACTCTTTAAAACAAGAACACATGACTGTTGAGAATTACGTTAAAGAATTCGAAAGATTTTACATAGCGTGTGATTGTAAGGATGAAGAGGAACAAAAAATAGCAAAATTTGTTTTAGGGCTGCATTCTTCCATCAAATTCAAAGTTGAATTACAACCCCTTACTTCGTTTGATGATGTTTGTAACCTCGGTTGCAAATTAGAGCGGCAAAGACACGAACAAAGATCTGGTTCTCTTCATGTTTTTTATCCCAAAACCGAGTCCTCTTCTTCCCATCACCCTACGGATCATGTGCTTAATGATAAAGACAAGGAGGACAAAATTGTTGCTAATCTCCAACGAAAACAAGGCCCTTTGAATCTAGGACAACAGAAGATGAAGCAAACGGTTTGTTTCAAGTGCCAAGGCTTAGGACATGTCGCCAAACAATGCCCTAACAAAGTTCTGGTGTCTAGGGAAGACTACTACTTGTTCTTGTCGCAACATGAGGAGGAAATAAGGTCCAAAGAACTTCAAGAAACGTCCAATGATGCATTTAATTCATCGTTTTGGGACTCTCAAACAGTTTGTGGACCAGAGCAAGCACCAAGAACCATGATCTTGCGACGTTCTTTACTATCATCAACTCAAGAAGTGCAAGAGGATGTGCAAAGGTCTAATCTTTTTCATTCTAAGGGCTTAATTGGTGGTACTCTTTGTTCTTTTATTATTGATAGTGGTTCTTGTACAAATGCTTGTGCTTTAACATTAGTTGATAACTTAAAATTGCCTACAAGAAAACACCCCTCCCCATATAAATTGAGTTGGTTTAATGATGATGGTGGTGTGTGGGTAAGGAAACAAGCACTAGTAGGGTTTCGTGTAGGTGAATACATGGACCAATTGTGGTGTGATGCTATTCCTATGACTGCTTGTTCTCTATTACTTGGTCGTCCATGGCAGTTTGATAGAGAGGTGATACACAATAGTAAGAGAAATGTCTATTCAGTCCTAATGGGATCAAAACGGCTAGCTCTTCAATCCTTACCACCCGAAGTGGCGACAGTTCAACACACATAAGTGGCTGCTCATGTTTGTTTGAGTTCTTGTCATCAAGAATTGCTTGACACTGCATCTACAAAGAAGGAAAGAAGGAATCAAGTGGTGCATATGCGAAAAGGATCTAATCTGGTTGTGGGAGATAGAGTATGGTTGTCCCTTACTGCTCAAAAACTCCATGCTAATCACAAGAATGACGAACCTTTAGATGAAGGCCCTTTTTAAGTAGTAGACAAGGTAGGCTATGAGACATTCAAGGTCCTGCTAGGAAATGGTGTGTGTGCTACCTTAACTTCAGCAGATTTGGTTCCATGTTTTGAAGACACTTGAGGACAAGTGAGCTTTCAAAAGGGGGAGAATGATGTGTTTCCATAGTATAGTTTTTACCTTTCACTTGAAAGGGTTTTTACTATTTTTGGCTTAGTCTATAGAGTCTTAGTTAATTTATTTTAGACTTTAGTTAATTTATTCTAGATTTTTATTCAGCTTGTTATTTTCTGTTAAATGGCCGAAAATATGTGATGTAATTTCGGTTATGTTTAGTCCTAGTTGAGTTGTAATCCTTTAAAGATAAGATTAGATTAGCTAAGGGATAAGGTTGATAGTAGGCATGTAAATAAGATAGGAGAGCCGAACATCTGTATCCTATCTTATTAGATTATCTTCCTTATCTTTTCTTTATCTTTTCCTAAATTCTAGGGATCAGTTTTAAATGCTTTCTAGATAGAATTTTGGTTTCCTTATTGTACTAGGAGTAGCCTAGTATATATAGGCGCTTGTTTCTCATTAATAAAATCAGTTTTGAAGTTTGTTATTTTCATGAAGCTTATGCTTGTGAATTTAAGGTTGAGTGCCTTACTTGTTGGCATTAAAGAAAGACTGCGATCTTTTATTTAAAACCTTTGAATCGAGATTCAAAGATACCATCCCCATTAGTGACTTGTTAAACTACACAACCATCCATCTTTTAACTAAAACAGCACATAAAATCGTTCCTTTGAGCCCTAAGACTTTCACCCACCCTCAAGAACTCTAAAGTATTAATCTTTGAATCAAAATTCATATCACATTGTTGAATTCTAGCTTTAAAAAAGGCAGCTCCAGTTTCTTGGAACTGGGAGCTATAATTTGCTGAGTTCTGCATTCCTGATCATTAATCTGATAGTAACTCACATATCTATATATCTTTTAGTAACTCGTTCCCATAATTTATGAGTCATTTCATAATTTTAAGTTTCTTGTTTGGATACTCACATATCTATGAATCTTTGTTTCGTTTTTTTTGTTGATTTTAATATTTTTGCTAGTGGATTTTGCTTAAAGTTATAAACTAGATGCTAGATGATGTTTTTTTAAAATATACTTTTACTTGATTGAGGCCTGGTAGATTACTAATCTGCTAATCTTTAGGAGTTATGTTTGTGAGATTATTGAAGTTTTTTTTTTTTTACTTTGTATAATGGTTTCCATTGTAATATTGATTTGGAATCTATGGGATTTCTAATAAATAATTTAGCTTCATGAATATAATGAGTTGAAACTTGAAATGAAGAGACTTGATGTTGAATGAAAAGATTAATAAAAATAAGAGAAGTTGTGATTATTAAGAGAAGCTCAGTTGAAACTTTGAAACGAGGTGCATATTAACATGGGCACACCACACACCACTATCCCCTTCTCAACGCTACACACACCTGACAGCAACATCATCGTCAAGAATCTGATTAGAATCGTAGTGTTGCAAAATGCTCAAAAAGGTAGTTGAGGCGAAGTCATTGCAGCGGTTATTAGGCCCTGATAAAAAGAAGTGTTCGTTGCATAACAGTTTCACCCAGTCTATATATCCTTCAATATTCTACTCTGTGGGCAGAAAGATGTCACCTACCTCTTTTACTAAGAAATATGAAACGAGAGGAAGAAACATTGTGTATTACTAGTCCAACACTAAACTGGAATAACTACTATTGTTGATTTTGTAAAATTTAATTCTGTAACTAACTATACTGTTTTAATAGTCACATGCTTCTTGCAAGAGCATTAATCTTAGCTTGTGACAAGGGCCGTCCACTTCAAATGCTGATTGTCCCCTAGCTTTGTCATATTGAAGGAAATCGATTACTGATAAACTTATTTTGATATATTGTTCCTCGCTTCCTCTCTAAGATAGTAACAAGGTTCATGAATGACTACCCTTGTTCTTTATGTCCGAGAACGATGCAAAAGGCATGAACTTCCAATATAACCTTTTTTTCTTGGAAATTTGGAATACAGGATTAATGTTTGACAATATAAGTAAGTCCATTTGGTAGGCAATGTTTCCATGTTTAGCCACGGAAATGGCAGATAATCTATAGGACCTAGGTTAAGACATGACTTGCTGGCCAAAGTGTATTTCCTTTAGGGTTGTGTGATCTGTTGGTGGTAGTGAAGTATGTGCAGCAAAAAATAATTGGTAAGAAAAATGTAGTTAGCGTATAGTAATTGAAAGGATGTATAGCTACTGCTTGTTGCCGTTTTATAGATTAAGGCTGTAACTTATAGTTTTACAATCTATTATTCAATATTGTTAAGTGATCTGAAGGATATCCTGTGATGTCTTAATGAACTGATCTAAGGAGTGGCAGTCTTAGTTTTGCCTTATAAGACTATTAGGCTTTTGTTTGAGGAGGAAGATATAGAGTAAGAGGAGTTAGAGAGAAAAGAGAATAAGATATAGTGTAAATAGTAAATAATAAAGGGCTATAGAATAATCAAATAGGAAACTACTCTAAACTAAATACATAACCAGCACAACAAGAACTTGGGTACTTAGTAATTATGGAATTTTTACTTGCTTTTGTTGGATTATCTCTTCATAAATCTCACATATACTTGACTGTAGATTTATGAAAGAGATAATCCAACAAAAGCAAGTAAAAATTCCACAATTGGTAAGTACTGAAGTTCAGTTTGTGTTGGTCATTTCTTTAGTTTAGAATAGTTTACCATTTGATTATTTTATACTCGAATACATGGAGGATTTTGGTGCATTTCTAAACACTTGTAGTAATTGTTTATGGAAATTGTGTTGCGAAATATCGCTTCCTTGTTGTGAACTTAAAAAACATTTAGGTACACATTTGGAAATTATTAGTGGATTGTCCAAAATATGAAGGAAACTCTGTCGATTTTTCAACTTGAATTTTCTAAATAATTTGATACTTTTGCCTTTGTCAAAATTATATGTGGTTCAATATTCAGGTTCGTGACTTTAATTTTTATAAATGTAAGATCATATATAGGAACAAAATTATAATTCGCCTTTGTTGTTTTGTAGTGCCCTCGACAAGATAGTGATGTTGAGTGTGGATATTATGTTATGAGATTTATGAAAGAGATAATCCAACAAAAGCAAGCAAAAATTACACAATCTGTAAGTACCCAAGTTCCTTTTGTCCTGGTTATATCTAGTTTAGAGTAGTTTATCATTTGATTTTTCTATAGTAGAATGATTAGAGGATTTTGGTGCATTTTCTAAACACTTGTAATTGGTTACAAAAAGGATGTTGTAAATTTCCTAAACTCGGTGTCTACCAGCCGACACCCCCACCCCTGTTGCTGCTGTACAGCCTCCCCACCACCCACCCCCTGTTGCTGTTGTACAGTCACCCCACCACCCACCCCCACCCCCTGTTGTTGTACAGTCACCCCACCACCCACCCCCTGCTGCTGCTGATGTACAACCACCCCACCACCCACCCCCATCCCCTACTGCTGTTGTACAGCCCCACCCCCTGCTGCTGCTATATTTCCCCATTCACGCATGCTTGTATGTGGCTCATCCACATTCACATCTGCACATTCTGTTAGGAGTTATCATGCAATCCACACATTCTAATGGTTGTGAAGATGTAAAATCATCCTTATCTGACTCTAGCTTTGTCATAGCGTTGGTTGTAAAATCATTCGAATGGAAATTGTGTTGTGGAATTATTGTGAACCTTAAAAAAATTTAGGTACGCATTTGGAAATTAGTGGATTGTCCAAAATATAGAGGAGACTTTGCCGAATTTTCTACTTGAATTTGCTAAGTAATTCGATACTTTTGCTGACTTATTTCCTTTTTTTTTACAGTACTTTCCAGGCAATCTATTTCCTTCCTATGACCAAGAGAAAATTGATGAAGTCAGAAATAAGTGGGTTTGATTACATCATTTTGACTAGTACGATACTTTATGTCCTAGGCTATAGCAGGACAAAGTTCACGTTTTTTAGGAAAAAGATGTAAACAATTTTGGTTGACAAATTAATATTTAAGCGTTACATTTATATTATGATTGTAAGATTGTTTAATTTAGCATTTTATTTTTTCAGCATTTAAATTACATTTTGATAAAGAAAAGCAATATATAACGACGATATGAATTGAAGCGTTCCAAAAAAAAATGATGCAGCTTTTATGGTGGTTGTGTTAAACCGCCATCTTAAATATTCGTATTTGAAATTTTGGTGATAGGAGAAATAGTTAAAAGATTGCGGTTTACAGACAACCGCAATAGAAATAATACTTTCTATGGCGGTTGTGTGAAACCGCCATCTTAAATAATTCGTATTTGGCGGCAATTTTGAAATTTTGGTGGTAGTAAAAGTAGTCAAAAGATTGCGGTTTTCAGAGCACCGCAATAGAAGTAATACTTTCTATGGCGGTTCAAAACCGCAATAGAAATTGTTCCCTGCTTTTTATTGCGCCACTAATCTATTGCGGTTGACAACCGCAATAAATTAGTCCATATAACCGCAATAGAAGGCCTATTTGTGGTAGTGTTCTGGTACTTTTTCTATCAACTCCACTTTAGTTAATGCGTTATTTGATTCTGGAGCGACCTATTCTTTTGTTTCGTCGTCTGTTGTTAAGAGTTTAGGTATAGTAGACTTTGAATTCGTTGATTTTCCCATTAGTATTCCTACTGAAGAAGTTGTGAAGTGTACTAAGATGTTTAGAGACTTACCTTTGAAGATAGGAGGTTGTACTTTTCAATCTAATCTCATAGAATTCAATTTAGGAGACCTGGATGTTTTAAAGAGTCCTTCGGGGAAGTCGATTTCATACCGACGTTTTGGGAAACCTAAGAGTTTTGGGATCATTTCTGCTATGCAATATGAGAAATTGATAAGGAAAGGTTGTGAAGTATTTTTGTGTAGTCTGCGAGATGTAAGCAAGGAAGTTGAGTCGAGAACTGAGGATGTACCTATTGTGAATGAGTTCTTAGATGTGTTTCCAAGTGAGATTTCTAGAATGCCGCCTAAGAGAGCCGTTGAGTTTACCATAGACTTAGTTCCTAGTACTGCACCTATTTTGAAAGCACCTTATAGGATGGCACCTCTCGAGATGAGTGAGTTGAAGACTCAATTGCAAGAATTGTTGGAGAAAGGTTACATTAGACCTAGTGCGTCACCTTGGGGAGCAGCAGTGCTATTTGTGAAGAATAAGGATGGTAGTATGAGGTTGTGTATTGATTATCATGAGTTGAACAATGTGACTATTAAGAACAAGTATCCTTTGCCTAGGGTAGATGATCTTTTCGATCATTTGAATGAAGCTAGTGTTTTCTCGAAGATTGATTTGCGTTCAGGGTATCACTAATTGAAGGTAGCCGATAAGGATATACCTAAGACTACTCTTAGAACGAGATATGGTCACTATGAGTTTACTGTGATGTCATTTGGGTTGACCAATTCACCTGCAATATTACGGACTTGATGAATAGGATTTTCCATGTGTTCTTAGATAAGTTTGTCGTGGTATTCATTGACAATATTTTGATTTACTCGAAGAATGAAGAAGAACATGATGAGCATTTGAGAATTATCTTAGAGACGCTTAGGAGAAACCAATTGTTTTCCAAGTTCTCTAAGTGTGAGTTCCGTCTGGGGAAAGTTACATTTGTAGGTCATTATGTGTCTAAGGAAGGTGTTTCTGTAGATCCTGCAAAGATATAAATCCTTTAGTGAGTGGCCTAGACCGAAGAATATGTCTGACATAATAAGTTTTCTAGGATTAGCTGGTTATTATAAAAGGTTTGTAAAAGATTTCTCGAGGATAGCAAGACCTATGACTACTTTGATGAAGAAATATGCGAAGTTTGAATGGAATGAGAAGTGTGAGGAAGCCCTTCAGATTTTGAAGGATCGTTTAACCTCTGAACCTGTTTTGACTCTGCCCGATGGGAATGATGGATGCGAGGTATATAGTGATGCTTCGAAGAATGGTCTGGGATGTGTGTTACAGAATAGAAAGGTGATTGCGTATGCATCGCATCAGTTGAAACCCTATGAGTCTAATTACCCTACCCATGACTTAGAGTTAGCTGCCATTGTGTTTGCATTGAAGATTTGGAGACATTATCTCTATGGAGCGACTGTGAAGATATTCACCGACCATAGGAGTTTTAAGTATATTTTCACTCAGAAGGATCTCAATGTAAGACAAAGGAGATGGTTAGAGTTGATCAAGGATTATGACTTAGATATCCAGTATCATGAAGGGAAGGCGAATATAGTCGTCGATGCTTTGAGTAGGAAGACGAGCCATAGCGTGAATGCGTTGGTAGTTTCCGAAGAGTTGTATCGAGATATGCAAAAGCTTAACCTTGAGATTTGGAATCCTGGAGAGATAGAAGCAAGATTAAATGCTTTGTCGTTAGGATCGTTGATTTTTGATGAGATCTTGGAGAGTCAAGTTGGAGATGAGCATCTTGACAAGATTAAAGAGAAGATGAAGCAAGGAAAAGAAGTTGATTTTAAGATCCATGATGATGGAAGTCTGAGATTTTGAGGAACGTGGTGTATACCACATAAGTGTGAAGAGCTTCAGAGGAAGCTTATGGAGGAAGGTCACAATACTCCGTATTCCGTACACTCTGGTGCTGATAAGTTGTGTAAAGACCTTAAGGAGAATTATTGGTAGACGAATATGAAGCGAGAAGTCGCTGAGTTCGTATCCAAGTGTTTCACTTGCCAGAAAGTGAAGATAGATCACAAGAGACCTATGGGAAAGGTCCAATCATTATAAGTCCCTAGATGGAAGTGGTATTCGATTTCTATGTATTTCGCTACATCATTGCCAAAGACCAAGACTGGCAATGATATTATTTGGGTGATTGCGGATCGATTGACTAAATCTGATGTATCTATTCTGATCAAAGAAACGTGGAAGAAGAAGCAACTTGCAAATACTTATATTAAGCACGTCGTGACACTCCATGGTGTCCCGAAGGATATTATTTCAGATCGTGATTCGAGATTTCTCTCGAAGTTTTGGCAGAAAATTCAGCAGGATCTTGAAACTACATTGAAGATGAGTACTGCTTTTCACCCTGCAACAATCAGACTATGCAGGACATGTTGAGAGCATGTGCGATTGATTTTCAAGGAAATTGGGATGACTAATTAGATTTGATTGAGTTTTCATACAACAATAGTTACCGTGGGAGTATAAAAATGGCACCATCTGAAGCTTTGTATCGATGGAAGTGTAGGAGTCCTATTTGTTGGAATGACTTTAGTGAGAATATTGTCCTTGGGACTAAATTCATTGAAGAGACCGTTAAGAATGTGAAGTTGATTCAAGCTAGAATCCAAGCTGCCCAGGATAGGCAGAAGAGTTACGCTGATTTGAAGAGGCGTGAAGATGAGTTCGCCGTTGGCGATAAAGTATTTTTGAAAGTCTCATCGACTAAAGGTGTTATGAGATTTGGTAATGATAAGAGGTTTTTAGTGTGTCGTAAAGGCAACCGCTTAGCAAACAAAACTTATAAACCTAACGAGCAACTACTATGAACGTAGTTTTGGCAAGTCAAGGGTAGAACCACAAGGAAAATGGGATTGACGAAGGTCTACTAAGTCCAAAACTACCCAATTGAAGGGTTTTTGGGGTGTAAGATTGAATTAGCTACCAACTAAGAACTAGCTATCGAATACCAACTAATAATCAAATAAGAGAGTTAATATAATAAGGAAAACACTAGAGTTCGGGCTACTCATATGAACTTGGGCTAGACAATCATAATCAACACTATAGAGATTCACAACGATGACAATACAAGGTAAGTTTCCCTTTAATTTACTTGAGTCCTCTCTCGAATGGTCCTCAAGAGTAATCGATTAATCAACCAACCAAATCCTCTTTCAAATGGTCTTTGGTCAATTGATTAATAGATTCAATGAGATCGAAAAACCCCTAATTAAAGGATACCCTTAATTCCTACTCAATCCCATGGTCTAGAAATCAAGTCGAAACGTAGGAATGACAAAAGGGATTGAAGTTCGATTAAGAACAATAGAAACCCTAAGTGCCCTAGCATAAATGTGATCAAGATCTATCCTAGGGTGTCAAAACACTACGTTCAATGCATAAACATCTAATTGAATCATAAAAAGCATTAACAATCTACATTAAGCTCTTAATTCATACTTTCGCCCAAACCCTAAATAATGAATTACTCACTAATCATGGATTCTAAGCAAAAGAGATTAAATAAATTAAACATAATTAATAAAGTAATAGAAATAAAGAAGAGAGATTGAAAGAAAATTACTTGAATTGAATTAATGATTCGATCTTCAAAGTTGGAACAATGAGAAAACTAAGAGTTTGAGAGAGTTTAGAGAAGTTAACGAAGTAATTAGAGTCTAAAGTATGAGATAATACTCGACAAAACCGCTAAAAACTAAATACAAGGTTCAATAAACTAAGACGGAAAAACGGGGTCAAAACTCGAAATCAGGTCGCCACGGTCGTGGTGAAAACACCACAGTCGTGGCGCCTTAAAATTGTCTAGGCAGAAGCTACTCTCCAAACGAACTAATCCTATGAAAGTCAGGGGCCACGGTCGTGGTGACCTGACTTCACAAAATCCAACTTTCCTCTGTTCAGGCGTAACGTCAACTGTTTAGTTGAGTGAGGGTGACCACAGTCGTTGCAATATCACCACGGCCGTGGTGACCCAGCTTCGTCGAATCAGGCCCAAGTCTTCAACATTCTGCCTTGCCTGCTACAGGTGCCCACGACCGTGGTGTATGTGCCACGACCCTGGTGGCCTATTTCCTTCAATTCCCTAAGTTTGACTCACTCAAACATCTCCAAAGTACGAGCCACGCAACCTTGAACATGCTCCAAGTCCCTAGATTACAAAGGTACTCCAACACGTGCCAATTCTCTTAAAATACATCAAAAAACAACTAAACACTCGTGAAGTATATTTGAAATCCAAAGGAAGGAAAAACCATGCAATCCTAACTATAAATTCTCTAAAGCTACATGCAATGAGACTTAAAATGACCTATAAATATGCACTAAAATGGACTGATCAAACTCCCCCAAACTTAAACAATTGCTTATCCCCAAGCAATACAAACTGAAGCTCATGGGATAGAGTCATGACTCCTCAGGAAAACATGCATGCCATTTTCGAAAACCATTCAAAATCTTTCAAAGATATATGTCTACTAAATGCCAAATGCTATCAAGTCTCAAAGTTTATAAGATCAAGGAAAAGCAACCAAATCTTACCACTAGTTCTCCCCCAAGCTTGGCTCATTCATACACATGGTAGCTCTCACTTTAGTCGTGCGCATTTCTCTCGTGTGTTTAAATAGGTCAAATGAACGCTCAAAGCTCAATTCCATCGACTATATCCTATCATAAGCTTGCATATCATCTCACTCTTCGTCGCATAAGGACCAAAGTTTGCATCAAGAATCAATAGGACTTAGTCAAGGTTGTAATGTAGGCTTAAGGTGAGGGTGTGGTAGCATTTGGGATCGTGGTGTTAAAGAGGGGAAAGTGAAACTTCCAACTCGGCACCTTTCTAAAAGCAAAAAACCAACCCTACTAAAATTTAAACGCTCTACACAACCTATCACAAGCACTCCTCTAATTTTAGTATCTCAATCTCCCTTATTGCGATTTTTTAACACACCACAAATCCTTTTTCCTTTTTTTGTTTTTTTTGTTTTTGTGGATTGTGGTGATTTAAAAAGGAGGGAGAAAATGAGAACTTCATTAGTATGGAAAGGAGGCGAACTCAAACAGCACATGAGTTTTAACTAAACACAAACTCGAACACCTACACCAAGTCATTCTCATAACATCCATCAATATGTTTTACCCCATCTAAGTAGTTTCACAATCCCCTAAGTAAGGAAATAAGTAATAGGCTAAGAGATGTGGTTTACAAAGAAAACAAGCTTAGGCTCACAGGGGCTTCAAAGAAGGATAAGTAGGTGAGGGTGGCCTTTGGCAATGTAGCTCAAAGAAGGATGAAAGCCTCAATCACATTCAAGACACAAACAAGTCAAGCGTATTCAAGGAGAAACAATGCAAGTTCTAGAGAATGGTCGTCAAGGAAGGGCATCACACATCAAGTAGAAAAGACTGAAAAGATGTCAGTCTAAAAGGCTCAAAGCATATCCTTACAAGGCATAGCTACCAAAATCGGTCGAACCGCACAAAGGGGAGACCAAAAATTCCACAAACAGTCAATTCCTTAGCATACTAGAGACTATCAAAACATTTCCTTTTTCAATATCAAAAATCATGTTTAAAAGCACACACGTGACTTAATATCGTCATTGGAGATCAGTCCTAAATGAAACCTACATGCATGCATGAATGCAACTAATGCAACTAATGCAATCTTAACATGGATCTAAATGCTCAATGAATAGAAAAAAAGTAAAAAGTATGCACTATTAGCTACATGCTCTAACATGATATGCAAAAATATGCATCCTCCCCAAAGCTAAACAACACAGTGTCCTCACTGTGAATAGGCTAATAAGATAATAGCAAAGGAGGAGGAAAGAAAAGCTCACTCATGAGGAGGCGACTGGGAGCTGGAACTACCTAGAAACCAACCACCATGACTAGTCCAGCTCTGTAAGTCGTCACGTAAACCCTGGAAAGCCGAGGTCATTCTGTCGAAGCTCGCCTGCATGCACTGATAGTGGCGATCGTGCTCAATGGTGGAATCTCTAAGTTGCTGCACATCGGTCCTGAAATTCTGGAAATCCAACCTCATATCGCCAAATCCAACCTGCAACGCAGCCAGTTGCTGCTCCATAGTATCAAAGGTTCCCCCAACCGCGGCATGCTCAACATCAGGGTCAGCGCCCTCCTCATCAACCTCCATCGCCGCCTCACCTCTGGCGTTTGCTGGCAGTGACCAATTAAAATCCGGTGGAAACACCCAATTCTCCATATAATAAATGGGAGTCTTGTTAACATCGGGGAGAATGGCATAAGGACTGTCATTAACCTTCCAAATGTAACCAACGTTAGGACCGTTAGACTCGATCCACGACATGGTTCCATAGCAGTGGAGGTCAAGAAGGGTGTCTCGTGGCACAACCTGCAAACCTGTAAGATCAAGACCAAGAGAGATAGCAATAAGAGTAATCATCCCGCCCACGGTGATGTCAATGGTGGGTTTCATAGCCAGGTTCTCAAAACGGTCCATCATCCAAGCCCCGGGGTACAGTTGGGTGTCTCCCTCACTCATGTGCCAAAGGAAGTAAAGCTCTCGGGCACTCACATCGCCTAGACTGTCACCACGAGCAAAGATGTTGTAGTTAAGGACACAGTGGGCAATACGAAACCCGGGGCTAACCATGCAAGATGCTTTGGCTCGGTTTGGATAAAAGGGAGAGGGAAGTGAGACGGTGCCAAAATAAGTGACTGTTATGCTTGGAGGACCACTCACTCTTAGTTCCAATCTTGCCCCCCTAGGCCACCCAAAGACATCGTTCAGTTGCCCGATGTTAATAATAACTGTCCTACCCAAAAGTGTGAAGGTCATGCTCCGAGGGTTCATCCCCTCCGTTCTACGAATGGAAATGGTGGACAAAAATTCAAGGGTGAGGCATTTATAGGTGAGGGCGTGTAAACCTAACCAGGAAGACCACCTCACTTGTCAAAAGAGTTGGTCGACATCCCCCTCCACATACAACGCTTGGGCCGCTCTAACATCATAAAATTTTATCGGCCTAATGCGACGACGGCTAAGCCGTATGAAGCGTTGCAAGTGATAGAGGGAGGTGAAATTGATTCCTAAGGTACCAAATTGAGGGGGATTCAAAGGTGCGGGAGGGGAGGGCTTCCTTAATTGGCTAGTAGAGGTGTTGCGATGAGGGTTCCTACGACCATGGGTCGCCATGATACGGACACGAGCAAGCACTTAGGACAACAACACACCAACACTAAAAATCACCCAACTTGGACACCGAAAATCAACAACCACCAACAATTCCACCAAAAATTCAACCCAATACTTGAACCACAATCAAATTCACAATAGCAACCAACAAACCAAACAACAATCAAACAATCATCAAACAAGAGAAGTGAAATCAAGAGAAGACACAAAAGTAACGGAAGTTTATACCAATGGAGTCGTGGAAGTAAATGCCGCAAATGAACCTTGCCAAAGTGATGTGTTGTTGTTGTTGAATAGTTTGAAGTCACCAATTAAAAGCTGGAAGCTCCCAATAAATTTTGCCCTATTTGATTTGAAGGTTAGGGTTAGGAAAATTTGTGAATGTATGGAGAATTTGTGGAGGAAAGGGAAGAAGTAAGATGTGTAAGTTAAGTGGAAGTGGTAGGAGAATGAATTTGGAGAAGAAAGAGGAAGGTTGGAAGGTGTTTTAATGGAGGAAAGGGAGGTGAGTTGAAGAGGAGGTGTGAGAGGATGAGTGAGTTGAAAGAGAAGAAGGTGAAATAAAAGTGAGTGAGTTGGAGTGTTTTTTGTTTCGGCCTTGTTGATTTAAAGAAGCTGACGGATCGTGCTTAAGGTCACCACGGTCACCAAGTCAGTTTCTAATCCGCCAAAACAGAATGCATTCTGTTTTGGCTATTTTAGGTTGCCACGGCCGTGGTGATTTTACCACGACCGTGGGTAGCTACTTCTCCACTTTTTCACTCTCTCTTTTTTGTGTTTGCTCGCTTCTCTTCTTTTTTTCCTTTTCTATTTTTTTAAAAATACAGGAAATGAAACAAAACTACCCTAAAAAAATAATAAATCAAATAGAATCAAACTACCTAGTTCTAAAAGAAAGAAAAATAAAAGAAATGAAAAATAAGCTAAAAGGCTTGGGTTGCCTCCCAAGAAGCGTTTCTTTTAAGTCATGAGCTTGACTAAGAGGACTCACCTCTCAATGATGGTGCTCGGGTGAGCCAAGTATCAAACATCCCATGAAACCAATGATGTGGTTCTCGTGGTAGAGCTTCAAGCGTTGGCCATTAACCAAAAAGGGACTCTCATCCCCCACAGTCTCATATGCTCCATAGGGGGTGGTCTTCACTACTTCAAATGGCCCCGACCACTTTGATTTAAGCTTTCTGGGAAAAAGTTTAAGCCTTGTGTTAAACAACAAGACTTTGTCCCCAACCCGAAATTCTCTTTGTTGTATCCTTTGGTCGTGCCATTTCTTTGTTCGCTCCTTATACAAGCACGAACTCTCATAAGCATCAAAGTGTAGCTCCTCTAGTTCTACCAACTTCTCCTTTCGAGCTTCCCCTGCCAAAGTAAGATCCATATTAAGCTCCTTGATTGCCCACTAAGCTCGATGTTCAAGTTCAACGGGCAAGTGACAACCCTTCCCATACACAAGACGATAAGGAGTGGTGCCTATAGGAGTTTTGAAAACGGTGCGAAGAGCCCAAAGAGTATCATCTAGCCTCAAAGACCAATCCTTCCTAGTCTTGTTAACCACTCTCTAAAGAACATTCTTCACCTCTCGATTCGCGACCTTAACTTGGCCTTGACTTTGGGGATGGTATGGAAGTCCCACCTTATGATTGACCCCATGCTTCTTCAAAAGAGCTTCCAATTGCTTCTTAGCAAAGTGCGAACCACCATCACTAATCAACTGATGTATCACATTTATATATAGTTTTTAGATGCATTTAGATTGCATTTAGAACTCCTTTATGAGCATTTAGGTGCATAATGACATGAATTACATAAGTTGTGCTCTACTACTCCCCGTTTGTGTGTTTCGATGATTTTCAGGTTATTTTGATACAAAGTGATCATGAGTACCAAGGATGTAGCCTATTAATCATTGAAGATGAAGGTAGCTTGCACAAGGATCACAATGCATCTGTTTGGGACAATTTTGAGATGGAATGAAGCAAAGAGTTAGTGAAAGAAGTTCCAAAACTGATACACCTTCACTATTTTCATTATAACTTTTGATAGAAAATTTATAATCAATAAATTCCAATTGGGTTTGATTCTAGACTTCAAGAGCTTTCCAATTATAGGTCACACGCCCCGATCGGACTTCTGGTTTGAGAGATACGGCCTTCGCAAGTTGATGCAGAATTGCAGTTTACGCACCCGATCGGGCGGGAATTGACCCGATCGGGCCTGAAGCACGGACAGTTCTTTTCCGAAATTCTATCTTTTTTTTAGTTAGACTTTGGGGTATTATAAATATCTTTTTCCTCATATTTTTAGAGACATCTTTTATTCTAGTTTAGACTCTAGTTATTTCTCATTGTTCTTAGTTTAATTTTAACACTTTAGATTAGATTAAAGGTGATTGAACTTATTCCGATTTCAATAAAAGTTCCTGCTTTCTGTCAATTGGTATTCTTTCTTACCCTAATCTCTTTTATTATTCTCAATTGCTTAGTTTACTTATTCAATTATTCATGATGCAATTATTAGGGTTTCATATTAGTTTTGTTGTTCTTAATTCGATTATGAGTGAGTAGTTCTCTTTCTAGGGTGTTAGATAGGAAAGCCATGTTTATACCATGATTGTGATTTAGATTTCTATTAATTTCTAGGGCTTGATTAGGGTGATTGTGATGTGGTTTGTTCTTATTGAGTAATTAATGTCAGTGTACAATTTCATTGATTGCTTGTGGTTAATAGTTGTTTGCACAGATCCGTCTTACGACTAGAGGCCTAGGACACGTCAGTAGTTCTGATTACGTTAGTGAACATGCGGCGTATGTTGAACTATGAGCGTTGAGTCTTAACCATAGCTCAACACATGCTCTAATCCCGCGACTCTTGACTTAGGTTTTGATAGTAGTTGACCCTATTTGATTGGTATAAGCATGGTGGACCGACCTAATACCCTAGGTTTTTATTCCATAGTTAAATCCTCGGTTTAATTCGTTGTCCTTAGCTTAATTATTAGTTCAGTTAATCTTTCTTGCTTTCGTCTGAAGTAGCTAGTTGATCGAATATTAATTTAGAAACTCTGTCTCCCTGTGGATTCGACCCTACTTCCTTTTACTACCATTGTTAGAGGACTGTAGGAATTATCTTTGAATAGGTGATACGACTTTAGCCTATCAAATTTTGGCGCCGTTGCCGGGGAGACGGCTAGTTTTCTCAGTTTTTGTTCGGTTATTCAGACTACTTTTCTTGTGTAAATATTTTTTTATTTTATTTTATTTTATTTCTTATTTTTGTAAATTATTTCTTTCTTTCTCTCTTACTCATGAGTTTATATGGAGTGGCCGGTTTATAATTCGTATGGGGAAGGTTATCCTAATTCTCAGGGGCAATATAATAACTATAATGGATATTCCAATTTTCAAGGGTCATATGACAATAATAATGGATATTCCAATTATCAAGGACAAGACTATAATAATGGGTATTCTCATTTGCAAGAGCAATATAATTTTGATAATGGGTATTACAATAGTTATGTGTCTGATGCATATTCTTATTGTCAATATCCAAATAATTTGTGCATGAATTCCCATGATGTCAACCATTTCCCTAACGAGTCTTATGCAACTGATTATTCTTATTCTGATCCACATAGAGTCCATAATTATTCACAATCTGAATCTTCAGAGAGTCTAGATCTACTTAAGCAAATGATTGAGTCTTTTGATGAACAAATTGAAAAATCTAATCAAGACTTGATGTGTTACATCACACATGTCTCAAATTATGAAAAATCGCTTGCTATGAAACTTGATAGTCAACGAGCGATTTATGATGATAATGATTATGATGATGATTGTGTCGAGAATGCCATATTAGAGGTGAATGATAATAATCTGACTCCTGATATTGAAAAGAATGATCAGATTGAGGGGAGTGTGGATGTAATGAATGTTTTGATAAAGGAGGAACTCTTGGTTGAGAGCCCTTGTGTTGACGAGCCCATTATTGAGGATGGTGAAATTGTGAGTAAAACCGTCAATGTTGAGCCTATTATTCCCTATCCCTATATTCCATCTTCACATAGACTTGATCTTGTTCCTTCTCTCCCTATTCGCCATGCCCCATATTTTCTCACAGTTGCGGTTGCTCCTATTCTCTCCTTGAGATACTCACAACCTACGCCACTAAAGGGAAGTTGTTCATTGTCCTTCTTTTCTCCCTTTTATTTTGATTTTACTTATCTTCACAAATCTTTCGTTTTCTCTGATATTATTTATGTGAAGATAGATGCGCTTGTCATCAAGCCATATCTAGTGCTCAATGACATGTTTGCAGGCGCATTTGATAAGTTACTCAAGGCATTGGACTCTTCCAATGAGATGGAGGATTATGGTCGTGAGAGACCTTTATAAACCAGCGCTGTGCGAGAGGCAACTCGTATTTTTCTTTCCCTTTTCCTTTTCTTTTTATTTTTTCTTCTTCTTTGTGAGCGAGAGTGAGGGTACTAACATTGTTTTTCCTCTTAGCGTAGTCCTTGTCACCTTTTGGCATTGAGGACACTGCCAAGTTCAGCTTGGGGTAGGAGTTTTGTTTGTATTCTCTATCTCTTGTACTGCTTTCTAGGATAGATATACTGCTTTCAAAAAAAATACTGAAAAAATCAAAAAAAATGGTTCCATGACTGGTTTAGTTGCCTCCCTGTGCCCCTTGTTGTGCTCTTATTGAAAATGATTTGACTTTGTTTTCTGGATAGCTGGGCATTTTTGATCTTGAGGCTATGATCTGATGTTTGATTGCTATGACTTGGAGCAAAATTTGATTATATTACACCACTTTGTGCTGCATACCTGGATTGGTTAGACTGTGAGGCCTCTTTGTAAGCCTATTGGATTTATATTATTATCCAGTATTTTCTTGTGCGTTAGTTCCACTTTAGTGGATTGATCTTGACTTTGACTTCGTACTTGTCTGATTTTCGATGACTTGTAGCATTAGCTGTGATAGAGGCGTTCTTTTGTCTGATTCTTGAGCCTCATAGTGGATTTTTGATATACTTTTATCCTCCTTAGCCCCGCTGAGCCTAATGACTTGTTTCGTGTTACTTAAACCCCTATTATAAGCCCAAGGGCTTCACTTGTTATTATTCCAAGCCTAGCTTAGGGGAGCTTTTGTATGGGTTGAGTTCGAAATTTGTTTCTTGGTTTGGTTGTTGAGGATTTAAAAGTGTATTTGTTGTGGTTTGAGAGTGAGAAAAAGAAAAGAAAAGGCAAGTTTAGAGTTGCGTGAATGAAGTTCAGAAAAATGAAAGAAAAATGAAATGAAAATTCAAAAGAATTCAAGTTCTTTCATTCACGCACGTTCTTAAAAGAAATATTCGCTTCATTGCTAGAAAATTGGGTTTGTTATGAGTTCTTCATTGATTTATGAGAGTTGGGTTACTTTACGTGGTTTTATGGTGTTGTTAGGAGTTGTGTAGGCCATCTTAGGCCTTGTTTGAATGATTCATGCTCCCCCTTTCTTGGTTTTTCCACCACATTGCCCAAAAGTATTCCCTACCTTTTACCTAAGCCTCATTACAACCCTATAAAGTCCTCTTGAGCTCGTGTCTGCATTGTTCATTTGATTGATTTCGAGTCAGTTTGTCAAAGTTAAAGAGTATGTCTGCTAATTGAGTCGACTTGACTAGGATGAGCGTCATTTGACCTTCTTAAACACATGAGAGTGTGAGTGGGAAGGGTATTTATGGTCGGGTTGGTGAGTGTTCGGGCATATTCTTTACCTGCCACAAAATTGAGAGGAGTGACACCCTTGTGATAGCCTTTTCAGGACTTGTATGCCTTGTGGATGCTTGAATTTGATAAATTGCTTGGATGATTGGTGGTTGGATGGATTTGATTAGCCGAACTTGAATTTTGCCTGCTTGAACGATTCTTAGTCTTGAAAACATTTTGAGCTTTGATTGTTTTTATCTATGGGGTGAGGCAATTTATTCCATGTTCATGTTTTATTTGCTTGAGGACAAGCAAAGGTTTAGCTTGGGGGATTTTGATGTATCACATTTATATATAGTTTTTAGATGCATTTAGATTGCATTTAGAACTCCTTTATGAGCATTTAGGTGCATAATGACATGAATTACACAAGTTGTGCTCTACTACTCCCCGTTTGTGTGTTTCGATGATTTTCAGGTTATTTTGATACAAAGTGATCATGAGTACCAAGGATGTAGCCTATTAATCATTGAAGATGAAGGTAGCTTGCACAAGGATCACAATGCATCTGTTTGGGACAATTTTGAGATGGAATGAAGCAAAGAGTTAGTGAAAGAAGTTCCAAAACTGATACACCTTCACTATTTTCATTATAACTTTTGATAGAAAATTTATAATCAATAAATTCCAATTGGGTTGGATTCTAGACTTCAAGAGCTTTCCAATTATAGGTCACACGCCCCGATCGGACTTCTGGTTTGAGAGATACGGCCTTCGCAAGTTGATGCAGAATTGCAGTTTACGCACCCGATCGGGCGGGAATTGACCCGATCGGGCCTGAAGCACGGACAGTTCTTTTCCGAAATTCTATCTTTTTTTTAATTAGACTTTGGGGTATTATAAATACCTTTTTCCTCATATTTTTAGAGACATCTTTTATTCTAGTTTAGACTCTAGTTATTTCTCATTGTTCTTAGTTTAATTTTAACACTTTAGATTAGATTAAAGGTGATTGAACTTATTCCGATTTCAATAAAAGTTCCTGCTTTCTGTCAATTGGTATTCTTTCTTACCCTAATCTCTTTTATTATTCTCAATTGCTTAGTTTATTTATTCAATTATTCATGATGCAATTATTAGGGTTTCATATTAGTTTTGTTGTTCTTAATTCGATTATGAGTGAGTAGTTCTCTTTCTAGGGTGTTAGATAGGAAAGCCATGTTTATACCATGATTGTGATTTAGATTTCTATTAATTTCTAGGGCTTGATTAGGGTGATTGTGATGTGGTTTGTTCTTATTGAGTAATTAATGTCAGTGTACAATTTCATTGATTGCTTGTGGTTAATAGTTGTTTGCACAGATCCGTCTTACGACTAGAGGCCTAGGACACGTCAGTAGTTCTGATTACGTTAGTGAACATGCGGCGTATGTTGAACTATGAGCGTTGAGTCTTAACCATAGCTCAACACATGCTCTAATCCCGCGACTCTTGACTTAGGTTTTGATAGTAGTTGACCCTATTTGATTGGTATAAGCATGGTGGACCGACCTAATACCCTAGGTTTTTATTCCATAGTTAAATCCTCGGTTTAATTCGTTGTCCTTAGCTTAATTATTAGTTCAGTTAATCTTCCCTGATTTCGTCTGAAGTAGCTAGTTGATCGAATATTAATTTAGAAACTCTGTCTCCCTGTGGATTCGACCTTACTTCCTTTTACTACCATTGTTAGAGGACTGTAGGAATTATCTTTGAATAGGTGATACGACTTTAGCCTATCATCAACACACGAGGCACCCCAAATCTAGGAAAAATGAGCTTCTTCAAGAGCTTCATGACAACCTTGTGATCATTGGTGGGGGAAGCGATCGCTTCGACCCACTTGGTCACGTAGTCCACCGCTACAAGAATGTACAAATTCCCCATAGATGGAACAAAGGGTCCCATGAAGTCAACTCCCCACACATCAAAGGCCCCAACCTCAAGATTATTCTGTTGCGGCATCTTATTTCTCTTGGTGATTCCACCGCTTCGTTGACACCTATCACAACCCAAAACAAATCCCCTAGCATCCTTTTGTATGTGAGGCCAAAACAAACCACTTTGGAGCGTCTTAGCAACAGTATTTCCCGCTCCACCATGTCCACCACATGCCAAAGTATGGCAATGGTTCAACACATAAGGAATCTCATGATTGGGCACACACCTTCTAAAAACATAGTCAGAACACCTCTAGAACAATAGAGGGTCGTCTCAATAGTATCTACACACTTCCTTGAAGAACCTCTTCCTTTGCTGAGAAGTAAGACCATGAGGTTCAATCCCACAAGCTAAGTAGTTCGCAAAGTCCGCGAACCATGGGACCTCATTATTTATGATAGCAAAGAGGTGTTCTTCCTTCAAATCATCATTGATAGGGGCATCCTTTAGATCATCATCTCTCTCATCAAGGGAGAGGCGAGAGAGATGGTCAGCTACCAAATTTTCCGTCCCCTTCTTCTCCTTCATCTCAAAATCAAATTCCTGAAGTAGAACTCACCCAATCAACCTTGGCTTTGCATCTTTTTTGCTCATCAATTAGCGGACCGCAGAATGGTCCGTGTAGACAATAGCCTTGTTGCAAGTCAAGTATGAACGGAACCAAATGCGAACACTACGGCCAACATCTCCTTTTCCGTAGTGGCATGGTTCTTTTGTGTGTCATCCAAAGTCCTACTTGCATAGGCTATCACATGGAGATTTTATTCTTGTCGTTGCCCAAGGATAACTACCACTGCAAAGTCACTAGCATCACACATTAGTTCAAAAGGCAAGCTCCAATTAGGAGCTTGAACATTTTTAAGGTTTGAAAAGCCTCGATACAAGACTCATCAAACCTAAATTCAACTTCTTTTTGAAGTTGATTCGTCAATGGTTTGGCAATTTTAGAAAAATCCTTGATGAAACCCCGGTAAAAACCCGCATGTCCAAGGAAAGCACGAACTCCCGTCACCGAATTTGGTGGCGGGAGTTTCTCAATTACCGAAACCTTTGCCGGATCTACCTCAATGGCCTTACTAGACATTTTATGACCACGCACAATACCCTCTTCAACCATGAAATGACACTTTTCCCAATTCAATACTAGGTTCGTCTCTTGACACCTTTTTAACACACGGTCAAGATTAGCAAGACATGTGTCAAAAGAGGAACCACACACACTAAAGTCATCCATGAAAACCTCAATAGAATCCTCCAACATGTTGGAAAAAATCGTCGTCATACACCTTTGAAATGTAAATGGGGCATTACACAAACCAAAAGCCATCTTTCGATAAGCGAATCATCCGGATGAATCGGAATTTGAAAGAATCCGGAATAACATCAAGAAAACAAAAGTGTGAATGACGGGCAAGCCTTTCCAACATTTGGTCAATAAAAGGGAGGGGAAATGATCTTTTCGGGTGGACTTATTCAATTTTCTGTAATCTATGCAAACTCTCCACCTAGTGGCAGTTCTAGTAGAAATAGTTTCCCCTTTCTCATTCTCAACAATAGTCATGCCTGCTTTCTTAGGAACCACGTGAATCGGGATCACCCATTTGCTATCGGAAATAGCATAGATGATTCCCGCGTCACGCAATTTCATAATCTCCTTTTTCACCACCTCTTTGAGGTTAGGATTAAGTCTTCTTTGAGGCTCAATAGAGGAGGCATTACTATCGGTGAGATGGATACGATGCATAGCAACATAAGGACTTATCCCCTTAAGGTCATCAATCGAGTACCCAATACATCCCTATATTTTCTCAATATCTCAATTAACTTTGATACGGAGATGTCATCAAGAGCCGAATTGACAATAACGGGATAAGCACATTCATCATCAAGGAAAAAATTTTTAAGGGAGGGGGGAAGGGGTTTGAACTCTACCTAGGGATGAGGCTTAGTACTCTCCTCCTTAGCAACGGAAGTGGTTAGGACCTCAAATCCCGACCCAAGTGTTTCCTCAACGATAGCACCGTCGAGAAGCATAGAGAACTCCTTCACCTCTTCCATATCTAAACTCTGATCCTCCATGATAGAAGCATACAGCTCATCCTCAGTGTGCACTTCCCTCTCAAAACCCTCCATCTCAGTCTCCACGTGACTAACTCGGCAAACCCTTTCAATCATAAGCTTCCTCAATGTCTTGGAGAACTCAAAGACAACTTTTTCATTGGCGACCTCAATAGTGATGGTGTCATTTCTAAAGTTTATCACGGCACCCAATGTCTTAAGAGCCTCCCTTCCAAGAATGAGAGGAGTTTCGGGATCTTCCTCCATGTCCATTACCACAAAATCACAAGGCACAAACACATGCCCAACTTGGATTGGAACATCTTCCAACTCCCCATGCGGGACCCTAACAGTTTGGTCCGCCAATTGGATCGTCTTCCTTGAAGGAAGAAGAGGAAAATGAAGGTGCTTGGCTATGGAAAGAGGCATCAAACTCACACTTAGGCTCAAAGTCCCCTATCTTCACAGGCAATGTAAAACATTCAGGATCTCTTTGCTTCTTGGGCATAGCACGTTGCACAAGAGCACTCACTTGGTATGGCAATGTAATGAGCTCATCTTCTAACTTCCGCTTTTTGGAGAGGATCTCCTTCAAGAACTTGGCATAGGCCGGCATTTGAGACATGGCCTCAAGGAATGGGATGTTGATTTGAAGGCTCTTCATGACGTTGAGGAACTTAGTGAATTTGTCGCTCAACTTCATCTCCACTAACCTTTGAGGATATGGGACCGGTGGCACATAGGTCTTAGGTGGAGGAGGTGTTGCCAATGGAGCTTTGTCACCAACTTGCTCATAAGTCTCCTCCGTCTCCTTGTCCTCTCCTCTTCTTTCAATATTAACCTCTGTCTCAATTTCTTCCCCTTGAGCATAATTCTCAACCTCCTCAACTTCACTTTCCTCACACTCATTGGGCATCTTGGGGCCCTCATAGTTCGTTCCCAACCTCAAATGGATGGCTTTGTCTTGATGAAGGTTAGGGTTGGGAATAGGTTGGCTTGGAAGTTGGTTTGTGGGGTTAGAAGGGTTCTTCTCGGCCACTTGAGCTAATTGGGTTTCAAGCATTTTGTTGTGAGCTTGTAACTCTTGAAACCTTTGGTCATGGCTTTGAAGAGCTTGGCTTTGTAGAGCAAGGGTGTGGGTGATGGTTTGGAGTTGTTGGAGAATTTGGGAGGTAGGGTCAAAGGATGGAGTAGGTTCGGGATTTGGTTTAGGAAATGGTGGGTTTAGAGGGGCTTTTTAAAGTTGGATCTTTGATGCGGGGCTTGGTAAGTATCAGAGCTTTGAGAAGAGGATCCACCTTGATTGTATCTTTGAGTGAACCCTTGTTGAGGTTGATTAAAGCCTTGTTGAGGTGGATTCCAACCTTGTTGAGGTTGGTTGAAGCCTTGGTTATAGCCTTGTTGAGGTTGTCTCCACCCTCCTTGTTGATTACTCCTATAACCTTGGTTACCTTGATAACCCCCTCCTCTACTATTCATCGCCGCCACATGCTCTGACTGAGATCCTCCACAATCAGAGGTATCATGGTTTGTACCACCACATATGTCACAAGAGAAAGCATTCACTTGTGAGGGACTAGATGATGCAAGGGTGATCTTTGAGAGATTCTTGTCAAGTTGATCCATCTTCGCTTGAATTTGATCCATTGGGTCCAACTCAAACTTGTCACCCTTCTTAGGTTGAGCACCTCTCCTTCTTCCACCCCATGAGTAGTTCTTTATCACTTCTTCTATGGTGGACTCAAGTTGGTCTTGCGGGATCTTAGAAAGTTAACCCCCTGCTCCAGCATCAAGGTTAGCACGTGACATAGGATCAAGACCATCATAGAAGAACCTCATGAGTAGATTTTGATTGAACTCAAGATGAGGCCACGAACGAATCAACTCCCTAAACCGTTCCCAAGACTCCGCAAGTGTCTCATCACATTCTTGCTCAAAAGAGGAGATTTAACTCCTAATATCTGCGGTTTTCGACTCTGGGAAATACTTCTTCAGAAAAGCCAATGTAACTTGCTCCCATGTAGTGAGGGAGTTAGCAGGCAAGCTCTTGAGCCAAGACTTTGCCTTTCCGGAAAGAGAAGACCGGAAGAGATGCATCTTGATGTAGCCTGGAGAGACATCATTCGTTGTTATCATAGCATAAATCTCCAAAAACCGATCAAGATGATCAAGTGGATCCTCATCCGACCCTCCACAAAATTCCTCTCCTTTCACCATCCGTGTGAACTGAGGTTGAATGCTGAAAATTGTAGTGGTTGTGGGGAGTCGATATTCCACCCTGTAAAACATAGGACCCCGGATTTCCGAAATCCATGAAAAGCTGTGCATTTTCCTCACCCATGTCAGATTCACTTTCACTTGTCGAACTTGAGATTGGTGAAGCTGGTGCAGAACTCAAGGTCAACCGTTCCAAACCTCCCCGGAGCTTTCTAAACTCAAGTAAACTTCAAATAACAACACAGTCAAAAACAAAAGAAAAATCACTTAAGCAATACTAAACTCAAGTAAACTTCAATCAATAGCACAATTTCCACGGCAACGGCGCCATTTTGATAAGAGGTTTTTAGTGTCTTGTTAAGGCACTCAGAACCACTTAGCAAACAAAACTTATAAAGCTAACGAGCAACTACTATGAACGTAGTAATGGCAAGTCAAGGGTCGAACCACAAGGAAAATGGGATGACTAAGGTCTACTAAGTCCAAAACTACCCAAGTGAAGGGTTTTTGGGGTGTAAGATTGAATTAGCTACCAACTAAGAACTAGCTATCGAATACCAACTAATAATCAAATAAGAGAGTTAATATAATAAGGAAAACACTAGAGTTCGGGCTACTCGTATGAACTTGGGCTAGACAACGATAATCAACACTATAGCGATTCACAACGATGACAATACAAGGTTAAGTTTCCCTCTAATTTACTTGAGTCCTCTCTCGAATGGTCCTCAAGAGTAATCGATTAATCAACCAACCAAATCCTCTTTCGAATGGTCTTTTGTCAATTGATTAATAGATTCAATGAGATCGGAAAACCCCTAATTAAAGGATCCCCTTAATTCCTACCCAATCCCTTGGTCTACAAAACAACTCGAAACGTGGGAATGACAAAAGGGATTAAAGTTCGATTAAGAACAATAGAAACCCTAAGTGCCCTAGCATAAATGTGATCAAGATCTATCCTAGGGTGTCAAAACACCACGTTCAATGCATAAACATCCAATTGAATCATAAAACGCATTAACAATCTACATTAAGCCCTTAATTCACACTTTCGCCCAAACCCTAGATAATAAACTACTCACTAATCATGGATTCTAAGCAAAAGAGATTAAATAAATTAAACATGATTAATAAAGCAATAGAAATAAAGAAGAGAGATTGAAAGAAAATTACTTGAATTGAATTAATGATTCGATCTTCAAAGTTGGAACAATGAGAAAACTAAGAGTTTAGAGAAGTTAACTACGTAATTAGAGTCCTAAGTATGAGATAATACTCGACAAAACCGCTAAAAACTAAATATAAGGTTCATTAAACTAAGACGGAAAAACGGGGTCAAAATCCGAAATCAGGTCGCCACGGTCGTGGTGAAAACACCACGGTCGTGGCACCTTAAAATTGTCTAGGCAGCAGCTACTCTCCAAATGAATTGATCCTATGAAAGTCAGAGGCCACGGTCGTGGCAAAATGACCACGGCCGTGGTGACCTGACTTCACCAAATCCAACTTTCCTCTGTTCTGGCGCAGCGTCTATTGTTTTGCTGAGTGAGGGTGACCACGGTCGTGGCAATATCACCACGGCCGTGGTGACCCAGCTTCGTCGAATCAGTCCCAAGTCTTCAATATTCTGTCTTGCCTGCTACGGGTGCCCACGACCGTGGTGTATGTGCCACGGCCGTGGTGACCTATTTCCTTCAATTCCCCAAATTTGACTCACTCAAACATCTCCAAAGTACGAGCCACGCAACCTCAAATATGCTTCAAGTCCCTAGATCACAAAAGTACTCCAACACGTGCCAATTCTCTTGAAATACATCAAAAAACAACCAAACACTCGTGAAATATATTTGAAATCCAAAGGAAGGAAAAACCATGCAATCCTAACTCTAAATGCTCTAAAGCTACAGCAATGACACTTAAAATGACCTATAAATATGCACTAAAACGGACTAATCAGGTAAGAAAGGCAAGTTGAGTGCCAAGTATGTGGGTTCGTATGAGATTTTGCAACAAGTTGGTAAGGTAGCCTACAAGTTGGCTTTACCGATGGAATTCGAGAAGATGCAGGATGTGTTTCATATATCGCAACTTAAGAGGTATATTCTTGATGAGAATCATGTTCTAGAACCCGAAAGAGTTCAGATTGATAGTAGCCACACGTATGAGGAAAGACTTGTGAAGATTTTGGACAAGAAGGTGCGTAGTACACGCAATAAGGATGTGAGTATCGTGAAGGTACTTTGGTCTCACCATGAGTCTGAGGAGGCAACATGAGAAGCCGAGGGTGAAATAAGGAAGAAGTATCCTGACTTGTTTGTTGAGGTGAGTTACGAGGGCGTAACTCGTTTTCTTTAAGAGGGTAGAATGCGATAGAATTTCGCGCTTTTACCTATTTTCATGGTATTTTTATGCATTTTTATACTTATTTTTGCGATTTAAACATGTTAGTGCAAAATAACGCGTCCATGAGTGAAACATTTGAGTTGGGTTGATAAATTATGCCCATGTGTGACACAAGCTTTTCCGAGTTTTCAGTTTTGAAAAGTTTAAGTATAGAATTTTTCCAAACGATTTAGTTTTTCGCTCGAAACTTCTTTTAAGAGGGGTAGACTGTAATCCCCCGTAATTTTATGAAATTTTATAAATATATTTAAAGTATATTTATAATCATTTTCATATTTATTTTTATTCAATTATTTAACTATTGACTATTTTGAAAGTCAAATGATTGTTTAAATGTTTTAAATAATCATTCATATTTATTGAGTTGAATATAAGTATTGAATATTTTATTTAAACGTTTTGGATCGTGTTTAAAATAATTTTTAATGTTGGATTGAGTTTAACATTTGTTGAAGTTTCATGATCATCTTGAGCCCAAACTTAAGCTAACCTAAGTGTCATAGGTTTTTAGGCAAAACTTATAAATACCCCCCAAACCATAATTATACACTTTTTATTTTTCCTCTCCCTTCTCTCCCATAACCGACGCCCTATCTCCTTCTTCTCCTTGTTTTTCATGCGCCGGTCGTGCACCACTCACCACCACCTCTCCTCCGTTGAGTTTCGGCCAGCCACAACACCACTCGCCCCTTCTTCTCTTCGTGCGCCACAGCAGCAGCATGCGCCCCTCACTCTCGCCTTCGCCCACCAGCCGCGGGTGACTGTCATGCACCACCGCAGGCCACGCACCTCTTCGTGCTTTATTTCCATCCATTTTCTGGTTTTCGTGGGTTTCTTCGGTTATTTCTTAACCCTTATCCTCTACTTTAATGTTTAATTATAGTTTAATGTTAAAGTTATAGTGTTATGATTTTTGCATGTTTTTTTAATCAAGTTGAAAACTTTATTATTAGAATTATTAAAAATCTGATTTTTGTGTATTGTAAATATAAATTATAATTTCAAAATTATTATTTGTAGTTTAAAGTGAGTTTTAAGTATTAAAGTAATGATTTTTGAGGTTTTAAATTATAGGTTTATGAGTATTATATTAAAGGTTGGTAAAGGTTGGAACTTTAACGTTTTAGAGTATTTTAAAAACGAAATTTGAAGCTTTTTAAAATAAATTATATTGTTGTGAATTAATTAGAATATTAATTTATTGTTGTATTATTGTTTTGGTAGGCGGAGAATTTACTTTAGGCGACTTCTAGAATTTTAAAGTGGCCTCTCACTTTGTCTACACAAGGTACGTTGATAAGTGGACTTTAGATTCACTTATTTGCATGTAGTTTTAGGACATTTAGATGCATTTTAGGCCATTTAGTCTTTTTCATCATTTCATATAATCTCATGTTTAGCATCTAGTTTAGTTCATTTGCATATAGTTAGGGTGCATATAGGTTATTGCATTTGCTTATGCATATCCCCCTCCCCCATCTAATGTTTGCTTGGAGTGTTTTGAAGATATACAAGCAAGAAAGAGGCTCCAGACAGGGGAGCGGGCGCTCCATAGGAGGAGGAACTAGCGCTCCATAGCAGGAGGAGCGGGCGCTCCATGGGTCAAGAAATGAAGACAAGGAGGCAGGAACTTGGAGCGACCCGGGAGCGTGGCTGGAGCGGGCGCTCCATATTACAAGGAGCGGGTGCTCCGTCGCCCAGATTTTGGTATTTCGGTTTTGTATCGATCGATTTCGGTTTTGTATCGATTTATTTAGACGGTTTCGGTTTTGTGTTTTATGATTTTGCCCTTAGTACTTTGGGGTATAAATACCCATTTTTGTAATAATGATAGGGATATGTTTTTTAATTTCAGAACTATTATTAGCTTAATTAGAGAGAGAAGTAGTTTTTAGAGAGATAAAGTAGATCTAGAAATTGTGAATTGAAGCTTTTAAGGCTATTTCCATGGAGTTTTGCCATTGATTGTCATCTATTATTGAGTATTTCTTCTATCTCTTTTCTTTATTTGCTTTATTACTTGTTTTATTTTGTTTTAGCATTTGATTAGTAGTGATTAGTTAATGATTAGCTCATTTATGTTAATTTTCACCATTGTTGATTCACAAATGTTGTTTGAACCTTCTTATTTTACCTTTTTCATGGCTAGAGAGTAGTTTCTTAGCTAGGGGAAGGGGATGACCTAGGTGATCATGAGTTGACCTTAGAAGTCAACCTTGGGGGTTAGATTTAGGTGAAATTAGGTTGTCAAGCCTATTTATTTGGTTGTTTAATTGATTGGTCACCACTTGAACTTGATTTGGGGATCAAAAGTGAAGGATTGAGAGATGAAGATTTTGATGGACCTTAGGCTAGTCAATAGGTTGACTTCACCATGAGAATAGGTGATTGGCTTCCTAGGACCTTAATCGAATCGCTATGAGTTGTGGAAATACTTGATTGATTGATTTTACCATGAGAATAGGTAAAATTGATTGATTAGGTCCTTCTAATTAGCTCGAGAGAGTAATTAGGAAACATATGAGTGACTTAGTCCCTTAGTTGACCCTAATGAATCCCCTTGGCTTGACAAATAGGTTAGATAATGGTTAACTAGTGATTCCCCTATCCCTAGTGACTTTATTATTATTGTTAAACCCAATCATTTACTTTAATTGTTAGCTAATTCGTTCTTAATTTCTTAGTTAATCAATTAAACTCAAAAACCACTAAAAATAGACTTATCTCGCTTAATCACTTTCACTCCCGTAACTCGGTCTTCTATTTGAAGACTGGTTTTGGTTGGACGACTCGATCCATTGTTATTCAATTTACTAAATGATTATCTGGTTGAATGTCTTGTGGAGTCAAGTCTTATTTTATGAGTTGAGGTCTTGAGGTATTTTTATCGATCATGTTCTATTGCTTAGTAGTATCATGGTTAGGTTTCGTGTTCTGTTTTATTTATGTATGTACTCAGCTTTGCTGATTACGTGTTTTATTGTGTATCGATCATGGCTGTGCCTATTGATCCTGTGATGACCCTTTATTGGTGAGCAGTTTTCAATTGAGTATTTGCCTACATGTTTGGAAGGCATGATGCATCGTCTCAATTACTCATTTGGGACTGGGGAAGTGTTGTTGAGAGATTGTTTTATTACTTCTACTACTTCTTACCTTACGTTAATTTTACTAAGTTGAATTATGGATTATTTATTTTAAATGTTTTAAGTTAGTTTTGAATTATCTTTCGAGTTTTGAATAATGGTTTGAAAATTATTATGTCATAAGTATTTAATAAAGTATATTTAATGTTTTTCCGTAGCAATACTCTAAGTAAGCCAATAGGTTTTCACACGGGCGATAATGCCTTGATAATTCTCTATTTTAGTTGGGAAAAATATATGTTTTACAAAGAGAGAGTTGTTGGGGTGTTACAAATCGTCCCGCCATCATGTCGAACCTTTGATTTATTTCAGCCAAGTTAGTATCTTGGTTTTCCATGAGGTTTATGTTTGTGAGGATGATTTTAGTATAAGTAATGAGGCTATTTCAGAATCGTAAGCCCCACGGTGTGCGCCAAATTGTTTTGGACGAATTTTCTCTAGACGGACAACTCATCAAGGATTGATAAGGTCGACGATTCTATAAACACAACAATAATATTATCAATAACGAGTAGATAAACAAAAGAACGTAAACAGAATACTTTGATCGAATGACAGAAAATAAGTGCTTCAGTAATAGCAAAATGTTGTAACCCTAATACAATGGTTTACAATGAGTATTTATACTAATTAAACATACAATCCTCGTCACTCGACCTAACAACTTTCCCTAACGGATAGAATTTAGCCTCACAACCTCCTTTCAATCCGGGTCAGTTGGCGACATGCCTCTATCTTCTTGCAGACTTGGTCTTAATCTTCAACCACGTCTCGTGTCACATGAAGGGCACACGCAACTTCTTTTTTTAGTTGCTTAAAACTAAGTCGACAATAAATCTCATTTGGACGCTGCCACGTGTCACATAAAATTCACCCTTAACAGGTACTATAGTAGAGTGTTATGGGTACCAAAATGGAAGTAACTAGGTACTTAAGTGAAAGTAAGATATGTACCAAATTGAAGTAAAGAAGTAACACAAAAGGTGAAAGTAACTGGCCCCTGTTACTACCATTTTTTAGTTTTTGGGCTTTTAGACATATAAAATATCAACGCATTCGAGACTCCATTGACCAAATTCAAAGGGTCCAGTAGAATTTAATGAAGCCCAAATTTAGCAAGAGACTCTGGAAAGCATGGGACTTCCAGAAGCATCGACGAGCGTGCAGATATAGGCGCCAATTTTGAAATATTTCCCAGTAGTTGAGAGGTTAAGAGAAAGGCAATTTATTAACCTAAAAACGAGGACAAATCGTTGCCATCTTTGGCTATAAAATAGAGGGCTTCACCAGAAAAAAGGAATCATTAAACACAACACAACAACACTTTATCCCTAGAATTTAGACTAGTCCTTAGTGTAGCTTTAGATAGTTGTTGGCAAGAACACTTCATGTTTCAAGCCTCCTTTTGTTATTTTTGTATCATTGAGTGCAAGAAGGATAACGGTATACCTCTCTTTCTTCCTTTGTTAAGCTTGTTTGTTACTTTCATTTTCTATAAAAGTTTGTGTGAAAGACTGGAATTGATACAAATATCAATAAATTAGCATTTCTCAAGTACTTTTTTTCCATTAACATCTATTTATCAATTTTAGCAACAGTTGATACATACTTGGTCCGGACGATCATATTTTACTTAGTCACTAAAACGTCGGGACTTACAAATTCTTGTATACTCGTCCAAGTTACAAATGGACTAAGATGAATAATAGGATTTGAATTCCTAGACGCAGATTGCATGATGTTTGTGCTCAGTCCAGTCCTGGCCCACTTGATCATCGAAAGTACCAAAATTCTTCTGTGGCATTAAATGACCATTTTGCCCCTAGGACTTCCCCATCGCAAAAAGTATAAACCATTAGCAAGGCCCACTGACCAACGACCTTCATGACATCAACATCTTCACCAGGTGACACATCCCAAGTACTACCTAAAAATAGTATTTGGACCTGATAAGTGTAACACCCGCCCAAATCGAACCCTTTTTATATTAATAAAACTCGTTTGAGGGGAACATCAACGAGGCTTCGACTTGGATGGAGCGTTACCGCCGCACTCAACCCCTTGGAATTAAGTGCAAGGCTAAGTAACTAAAACATATTTATTCCAAACTTAATTAAAAATCCTTACAACCAAATTAAACTAGTTCGTTAAGTACTAAATACTAAGTGTTTCAGAGTTCCAACGGAAGCAAAATATAAAACTAGGTGGATGACAACTTCTAGTTGATCTCTCATAATTCCCCTCGATCACCCACCTGCTAATAAACATTGAAAAGGACAAGAGAGAAAAGCTCCTCAAAATTAGATAAACTGAGTAATTCCAACTCCATCCCGTAAAGTACTTAAGTTTAAAATATGTTGAAAATAACATATAAGTCGAGTTGAAAAGCATAGCAAATAAATACATACAGTTAATAGGTCACATTAACATAGCAATATTTTATTTTATTTACGGAAGGGAAGGAGAACGCTAGCAAGCCGGTGATGCACCACGTAAACCACTTGCTTAAAGAGTGTGAGCCGGTGATACACCACGTAAACTACTCACACAGTGGGCCAGTGATACACCACGTAAACTACCCACTAAAAGTAACATTGGCCATAAAAAAAGAGTCCCTAGTGTGCACACCCCTTCTAACTTGGAACACATCAAGATAGAAGGAAGACAAATAACAGAAAAATCAGCATAGTAACAAAAGAACCTGTAGGTGGCAGCTGAACCTCCCATACAGGGCAAGCTGTTCATCACTTCCTTCCTTTATTTCACTTTACGTGATTTATAGTTTTTACTTCAAGTTATCACATATCACATATTCACTTATACATCGTTCACTTAATCGAGAGTTAAAAACGTTACTCCAATTCCATAACTCATTTCATACATAGCTAATTCCGATAGCATATCCATATTCTCAACCATCACTTGATTACATTAACTCTTAATCATTTCCATCATCACAATGTCAACTTCCATTTATAACTTCCATATTAATAATAATGATTATAATAACTAGGATAAATAATAACGATAATAATAATAATAATAATAACAATTACTATTTGGAAAAATTGTTTTTAATAAGTCAACCTTTATGCGATCTTCTAAAATTAAGTTCACCTTTGGATTATTCTGGAATAAGTTAACCTTGTATGAGTATTAACTTTCAATGAGTTAGATCAGGTCTTGGGGTGGTGTTTGGGATCGAGTGGTGGTGGTGATTGTGATTATAGGTGTAGAGGGTTGGTAAAGGGAAAGAAAAGAAGGAAAAATTATTACTTGTTGTTAATGTAAAGGATCACTTAAACTCATAAAAAGTTAATACTCATACAAGCTTAACTTATTCCAGAATAATCCAAAGGTGAACTTAATTTTAGAAGATGGCATAAAGGTTGACTTATTAAAAACAATTTTTCCAATTTTTTAAATCTCGTTATAATAGTCATTGTCATAGTCCATAGTCTAACTCCCATATTCACGGTTCATGATAAAGATCCATTCTTGTTATCTATTCCATTACTCATAATTCATACTTAAATTGGTAATCATAATCCATAACTAATCCATAATCAATATCCACATATTAACTTTATTATCACATAATTAGTTCACATAATCTCAAGGTTAAATCGTTTTATTTTACGGAATCTACTTGTGGATAAACATTGGTAATTACCTCTTAAAGCGTGTCCGAAGTTAATCCACGAGTTGATCGCACTCTTGATAATCTTCTTCTAGTAGTTCGGAGTCTACAATTAAACAAAATCTAAAATTAGTTTCCTAAATAACCCCTTATGATTTTATAAATAAAAAACTTAAATAATTTAAATAACTTAAAGAAACTTTTTATTTAAAGAAGTTTATAAATCAAAGTTTATGTTTCTCAAATTTATTTATAAAAATTATTTTTAGTACTTAAACATTATTTCAACTTTAATATTTATTTAACTTAAACATTATAAATAATTTAAATAAACATAGAAAATCAACTTCAATATATTTATTATTTTATTTTAGAAACTTAGAAATATTTATAAGTTATGAAAAGTTAATATAATTACTAATGGAAATAATAAAGTTAAATGGAACTTTTATTTCAATTAAACAAAATAAAACTAGTAAAGAAAGATGGGTTAGTTTAAAAGCTAAATAGAAATTCAGATTTAAGTGAAGAAAAATTTGGGCTTTGAGTTCATGTAAGTAAGTGAGAGTTTATTTGGGTCATTTGGGTTTAAGTGAAAATAAAATAAGAGAAGGAAATAAAAGAAGAGAAGTAGTAGAGGAGGGAAGAAGAGAAGGAAAACAGAGGAGGGTGTGTGGCTGCCGGTTTCCGGTGACCTTGGCGGCGGAGGGTGCACGCGGTGGTGTTGGCATCGCGGCTGGGCTGTGCGGCAGCAAAGGGGGCGGTTTTTGGGGCGGCTGGGCTGTGTGGCAGCAAAGGGGCAGTTTTGGGGCGGCTGGGGTCGACGGAGGGAGGTGCGAAGGGGGGGCTGCGTGCTGGGCTGCTGCGTGCGATGGTGGCCGCTGCTGGTGCGTGGCGGCGGTTGGTCGGAGAAGGTGGTTCGGGTTTTGGTTGTGGTGGTTTAAGTGGTGGAGCTTTGGGTGGTTTTAATGGTGGTTTTTCTTAACTTTTCAAAACAAAGAAAATCAGAATTTTAGAGGGGAGAAAGAAGAGAGTGAAGCAAACCTTGAATGGTGTTTACTTGATTAATTGAGTGGATTGAATTGGGTATTTATAGGAGGGGAAAAATCTGATTTTGGGGTTTCTTTGGTCAAGTGATATCACGTATTTATATAGAGTTTTCTCCCTTATTTACAAGCTATTTTGTGCGTCATTGGAGCTCTTGGGAGCTATTTTGTGCTAACTATCGTATATACTTGTGGTTCTGTGTTTTAGTGTTGAATTGCAGGTTTTAGGGAGTTTTCTCCTTATTCCCGAGCCATTTGGAAGCAACCACGGCTTTACGAGGTGTTACGGGGCACGTAGGATGGCTCACAAGCTTTATGGGTAGTTTAGGAGGTCTCAAGACCCCTAAACGTGAAGATTAGAGAGCCAAAGAGTCAAAAAGGAGATTTTCGTACTCTGATCGGGCAATAATAGCCCGATCGGGCGAAGTATTTATGATCGGGTATGAAAGTCGCGGACCTAATCGGGCAAGCCGTGCCCGATCAGATCGGGCGAGAGGACATGCACCAGACCCGATCGGGCGCCCTCTGCCCGACCCGATCGGGCGCCCTCTGCCCGACCCGATCGGGCGAAGTGCTCATAGGTCTCATTTTGCTGCTGGCTTTGAGGGAAGCTAGGCTGGCCCATTTCGTCCCCAGGCCCGATCGGGTGGTGTCCCCGGACCCGATCGGGTGGGCCAAATCTCGCACACTCCTCGCTGGGCTGCAACGCTAAACAAGAAACGAAGCCCAAGATTTTTCACTATAGGCCCGATCGGGTCCTGTACCCGCCTACGCGGACTTCGTCTTTTGTTTCCTATTTTAATTAGACTTCGGGGTATTATAAATACTTTTTCCTCATTATTTTAGATCATCTTTTTAATGCTTTAGACTCTAGTTTATTCCTCATTGTTCTTAGCTTAGTTTAAACACTTAGATTAGATTAAAGGTGATTGAACCTATTCCGATTTCAATAAAAGTTCCTGCTTTATGTCAATTGGTATTCTTTCTTACCCTAATCTCTTTTATTATTCTCAATTGCTTAGTTTAATTATTCAATTATTCATGATGCAATTGTTAGCGTTTCATATTAGTTTTGTTGTTGTTAATTCGATTATGAGTGAGTAGTTCTCTTTCTAGGGTGTTAGATAGGAAAGTCATGTTTATACCATGATTGTGATTTAGATTTCTACCAATTTCTAGGGCTTGATTAGGTTGATTTTGATGTGGTTTGTTCTTATTTAGTAATTAATATCAGTGTACAATTTCATTGATTGCTTGTGGTTAATAGTTGTTTGCACAGATCCGTCTTACGACTAGAGGCCTAGGACACGTCAGTAGTTCTGATTACGTTAGTGAACATGCGGCGTATGTTGATCTATGAGCGTTGAGTCTTAACCATAGCTCAACACGTGCTCTAATTTCCCGACTCTTGACTTAGGTTTTGATAGTAGTTGACCCTATTTGATTGGTTTAAGCATGGTGGACCGACCTAATACCCTAGGTTTTTATTCCATAGTTGATTCCTCGATTTAGTCCATCTTCCTTAGCTTACTCACTAGTTTAATTAATTCTTCCTTGATTTCGTCTGAAGTAGCTGAATTGGTTGAATATTAATTTAGAAACTCTGTCTCCCTGTGGATTCGACCCTGCTTCCATTGACTACCATAGTTAGAGGACTGTAGGTTTATTTTTGATTAGGTGACACGACTAAACCCTATCATCAAGCTCCATTAATGGGGGAAGGTTTGGTCATTGAAGATGAAGATTGCTTGTTTGACTAGAGAGTTCATCTTGGTCAGATTTTTGAGTGGAAAAATCTGATATTGCAAGTGGAGAGTTATGGGTTTGCTTGAGGTTTTGGAGAAACCATTACTATAGTTGTTGGGTGAAGGAGGAAGATGATGATGGAGGGTGATAAATGATAAGTGGTCATGATAAGCTATGGGGGTGATAAGGGCATAAGCTGTAATTTTAAATCAAGATTCTTAAAAAGTTGTACATCAAATTAGCTAAGTACATAAAATGACATTCTAATGAATTTAATTTTCAAAATGCTTCTTTAAAATAATTTCAATATGAAATAATAACATTAATAATAGAAATAATATTATATCATTAAAATAATAAATGTTTTTCAAAGAATTTAAAAAAAAAATTGAAATAAATCAAAGAAAATTCATATTGATACGTTTTTAATTTAAATAAAATAATTTATTAATTTATCAAAAATCGGGGTATTACAATAAGTAAGGCATGTTTTTACACGCATTTCAATAAAAGCTAGCAAGTACAATTCTCTGATTATTACCTGAGCTCCGGTCTAACTTAAGTAATGAAGGGGCGATCCCGGGTACAACCGCAAGGGTAGCTCACCATCGTTTGTTTTGCAAGAACTCGATTGAAGGACCTGGAACTGTCATTTGCCTACCCTAAGCTAGACTTGGACTCCCCCAAATTTTCAAATTCACCGTGTTTCTTGGAACCCTAAACACGTGCAATTGCAAAGCATGTTGTCTTCAAAGTTCTTGTTTGCCATCCAAATTATATAGCTTAACTAAGACGTTTATCTCCTTTCAATAAATTAAGTTGTTGGACGCCTTACACGACGAAACCATCCTCGTCTTGCAAAGTGTACCTTTTAGCTTCAGACGCGCCCTTGTTCAAATCATGTTCATCGGATGCCTTTTAGTTTTACAAGGATATTTCACATAATACAAATTCTACCTCTTTAAATTATAATTCTTGTTAATTTTTTCTAAGGATATTTCATTTTGGGGCAAATAATGGTTGCTACCTGTGAGAATTTTTGGATTGGATGATACTTTTTTTCTTTCTTATATGGTAGGTTTTTGTGTGCAAATACGTTTTTACCATTGCTAAAATGTTTAAACTATAATTACATCTAATTGCCCTATTATTAGGATCAAATCAAAACTAATCTAACCCTAAATCAAGCCTTAACCCTTCTTCCTCTCTCTTATTCTACCAAGGATATCAGGCACCACAACACCAAAATCCACTATTAATAGCCACTTCACCACCACCGCCTTCAAAGCCGCCATCAGTCCAACAATCACCACCACGACACCCTCTCCTCACGATCTCCTTCTTCGCCCAACTTCTTCAATTTCGAATTCGACCACCGCCTTCTTTGACCTCTTTCTTCTTCGACCTCCCTCTCTCCACCAAGTGCCCAATTTTTTTTATCTCCGTGTTCAATCTCCCAACCTTCTAATACTAAATTTTTAGATATGGGGGTTTTTGGATGGGAAATGGTGTTAATGATGGTGGTTTGGGGTCGGCTGATGGGTGGTGTTTTGAAGGTTGAATTTGGGATTTGGTTGATGGTGGGGTTTAGGTGGTGGTGTTGGTTGGGTTTGATGGGTTCGAATGGTGGTGGATTGGTGTTAGGGGTGGTGGTTATGGACTTGTTGTGCTCATGTGAGTCATGGGCAGGTGTCACGTGTAGGTGATGAGTTTGTGGTGGTCTAGGTGGGCGTTGATGGCGCATAATGGTTTTGGTCGTGCTTTTGTTTATTGGGTGGGTGGTTGGAGCTCTTCTAATTCAGTAATTACTTGCCCTTCCCTCACTTAATTTTACACAATAAAAAAAATTGCCTAGGGAATGTGAAAAAAGAAGTGTATCATCTTTAAAAAAACAGAGGAATTATTTGATTATTTTGATTTTTTTATGCTGAGATGTTTACCTCATTTCGCCACATTTAGATTGTTTTAAAGAATCTATATTTTAATGTCTTTTTAGATTGTTGTTTAGAGAATGTGTTTTGTGCTTTTAATAGGCCGCAATATATCATTGATATAAACATTAAACTCGACATTTCTCAACGAAATAATTGTTTGTAAAATCAAACAAACTTGCTAGACAAGAAACCCTTATGTCAATTGTTGAATATTAAGTTAGTTATCTTTACATTTGACTACACCCGAACATGTCTCAATGCATGACCTATCCCTACTAAGGTAATAAATAACCTAATATTACTACATATTTTGATGTTTTACATTTAGCATTTTCATATTTCGACTTCATATTTTATTTGGCAAGTTTATCATGCTTGCGTACGATGCTTATGTTGTCGAACATACAAAAGGAGAGGAGGACGTATTGAAACTATGATATTGTTCTTACTGTTGTGTCTTAAGGGAGAAACTAAGGGTTATGCATTGGTGGTGTTTAGGAGGCCATGGAAATGCTTGGGGACTTAACTTGAGTTGGGAGGGAAAGAGTAATGAACAATTAAATATTAGTTAATATAACAACTAATTCGCAAACAAAGTTTAATCAAATCTTGTCAACAAACCATGATATGGTTTTAGAAACTTGAATTACATTTATCTTTATTGCTTATTGCTTGTGTTTCTCCCTCAATTTGAGAGTTTTTCCACCTAATTGTTGGGCTTTATCTAGATATGTATTTGGTTTTATCTCTCTCCTTATGATAGTTCAGGTGACGTTGTTTAGTTAAGTGGGAAAAATTGATTTCTTGATGAAGATTTGTGTGGTGTCGCGACTTATGTCACGTCACATGTTGGCACGTATCAGTTCTACATCTATGACCCATCGTATTAGATTGCATTCAATTTCAAAACTAAAATGAATTAAAAAGATCCACCTCATGGAAAGGTGTTTAACACAATAATGTTAAAGATGATATTCATTAATGTCATATCTCATTTACAACGATTGTGGTTATGTCGAAAATTAGAACTTAATTCTTAGAACATATCATCATTAATTTTGATAGAAGAAGCAACAATGCTATGGTGGTATGGTGGTTGGAACTTTCTCTTCTATACTTGAAGTTTCGGGTTCGAATTGCTATTGGAAGAGGGAAGGTGAAACGTGGCAGATTGCAAGTCATGTTATACTTTTTTCACGATCTCCTAGACATTTTTTTGGTTAGGAGAGAGATAGATAAAAAAATAAAGTGGGGACCAAGGGGCTGGGGAGAGATAGAGAGAAACGTTTTACCAAAAAGGAAAGTGTAAATTCTAATTTAAAACTTGCTAATCGAGCAAGCTAACTTGTGAGCTACTCGAGTCCAACTCGGTCAAAACCCGGTCAATGTCCGACTCGAGTTAACTCAGATTGAATGATATACAAGTTTTTGGGTTAAAATATTCAATTTTTCTTATGGCTGCAAAGGCGATTGGAAAACTGGAAAATAGATCGAGATTGCCTCGAGTCAAACTCGACTCGAGCTCATTTAAGTTGGTTGAAACTCGATCAAAACTCGACTCGAATCAAGTTCGACTCGAGATCTTAACGAGTCAAGTTGACTTATGTAAAACTCGACCTGACTCACCTCGTTATCAACCCTTAATAATGGAAGAAGTACTTATTGGAAATATATAGTGTTTTTTTTAAATATATCAGTATAATTTTTTAAAAAGGAATAGGAAAATTATTATCAATAATAAACCACCATACGACATCTACAACAACAATTATTCTTAAGTAAATAATGATCAAGACCACCAATGTGAACATTTTCATATAATTTACTAATGCAAAAGTTTCGGTACCGATTGTTTGATATGGTGATTTTAATTCCAACCATAAAAGAACTAGGTTTTTACACTTGTGCAACAACACATGGGGACGTTTTTTTGGAAATAGATTTTCAGATTAATGAGGATAAGACTACAAATTAATCTTAACATGCGTAATGTAAATTGATTTAGTAAGGATATTAATCAATGTAAGAATATTAATAAACAAAAAGTATTTATTTTTCATTGTATAGAATCTTTTCATAATACATAAGGTAACGTCGAATAATAAGGAGTGATTAGATTCAACCGGTTTTACAAATATAAATTACACACTTCTCCATAGAAATTATTACAAAGGGAAAAATAGGTTGGCTTATTTGTGGAAACCACGTTCATTTAACATATACTAGCAATATATGCACGCGATGCGTGCCTCTTGTGAAAGATTAATATGTAAGGATTTGCGAAAACTACATTGTGATTTCTCGAGTGAAATGTATATATATTTTTCATACTTTTCAAAATAATCGTTAAATTTTAGTGATTTTGATATTTTAAGAGGTGTAATTGTAATCTCAATAGTGCAAAAATTTAAATACATAAAAAAAGTAATAAATATTTGATAGTAGATTAGCAACAACGCCAAAAAAGACAAAAAATCTTACAAAAGTTTAATGGAAGATGTCATTAGTATCATATTTCATGAGTAACATCCCTCTCCCTCTACCGCTTTCTCAATTATCAAATGCACCTTCACTCGTGGGCAATCAATTACTCATGTATTTGAAAATTTAAAAAAATCAAAAGTATACAAAAATCTAGCAAAGCGGGTGTTTAATTATAGATCTCAAAAAAAATATAACCATTGATATTTTTTTTAAAATCGTATTTACTTTGTAGATTTTTAGATATTTTAGTTTGAAGTTTTACATATTTTTTGCTACAAATCTTCTGGCTAAGTTTGAAAATAAAATTTAATTACTTACTAATGATTTATTTTATTTTTTCTTTCTCAATTTTGGTGTCCAACCCCCTCTTCCCTTATATGCAGGCGATGCGTGCCTCGTGCAAAAGATTAATATGTAAGAATTTGGGAGAAACTACATTGTAATTTCCTAAGTGAAGTGTGTACACATTTTTCGTACTTTTAAAAGTAATCGTTAAGTTTTATGTTTTTTTTTGTTATTTTAGAGGGTGTAATTGTAATCGCAAAAGAGTTTAAATAGTGAAACAATTTAAATACATAAAAATGAGCATTAAATATTAGAGAGTAGATTAACAATAGTTATTTAAAAACAAAACGCCAAACAAGACCAAGAACTTAACAAAACATTGATGGAAGATGCCATTAGCATCATCATTCATGTGTAAAAATAATATAACATTGCTCTCCCTTTACAACTTTCTCACTCATGCTAAAATAATTTACCATGTTTTACGATCAATTTGATCAAATGCACCCTCACTCATGAGCAATCAACTTCTCATGTATATGAAAATAAAAAAATTCAAAAGTGTATAAAAATATAGTAAAGTGGGTGTCTATTTATAGATCTCAAGAAAATATAACCATTGATATCTTTTTTAATTGGTATGACTTTGTAGATTTTTAGATATTGTAGTTCAAAGTTTTAAACATTTTTGGCTAAAAATCTGATGGCTAAGGGCCTGTTCATTTCAGCTTAATTTCAGTTCAGTTCAGTTTAGTTCAGTTCAGTTCAGCTCTAATCAGTTCAGTTCAGTTCAGTTCAGTTCAGTTCAGTTCAGCTCCAATCAGTTCAGTTCAGTTCAGCTCAGCTCCATTCATTTATAACCATTTTGCTAAATATTATTATGTTGGTATAATTTATTTTACTAATTGCTCTTATTATTATTATTATTAATTATTTATTTTTATATCATTATTATTAAGTATTATTATTATTATCTTCATATTATTTTGTTTATTATAGATTTATTCATTATTATTACTATTATCATTAGGCAGAGACTTGGTTTAGGTTAAAAACACAAATAAACCCGCGTTATCAGCCCATAATCCAATCAAATCACGTCAAAACGATTTATGATGTAATTTTGCACGGTCCGACCCAATTATTATTTTATTAATAAATATTAATATATAATTAAATCTAATTATTAAAATAGTAATATTAATTTAATTCTTAGATATTATTGTTATTATATAATCATCATCAGGTATTAATATACTAATTCAAAAACTACAAAGTAATTGTTATTAATTATCATTATAATAATTAATCTTTATTATTATTATTAATTTATGATTATTAATATTATTTATTTATACTTATCATTTAAAAATATCCAAAATACAATTATTAATATTCATTAATAATTATTTATTATTATTACCTATCATCATAATTATTATTTAATATTCATATTATTATTGTTTAAATATTATTTATATATTTATTACAATCAATTTAATTAAATGCAATTCAATTCAATTTAATTCAATTCAATTCAGTTCAGTTCAGTTCAATTCAGCATCAATCAGTTCAGTTCAGTTCAGTTCAAGTCATCCAATCAGTTCAGTTCAGTTGTTTTCAGTAAATCTAAACAGGCCCTAAGTTTGGAAATAAAACTTAATTACTTAATAAACTCATTGATTTATTTTATTTATTTTTCCTTTTTTTCTTTTTGGTGTCCACCCCCACCTCTTCACTTATATAATAGAGATGTGGCACGCCAAATGTCATCACAGTTTATTGTGAGGCCACGTCATTCTATAATATCCATATAAAGGATATTATACGATTTCAACTATGAAGGAAATATCACATTCCTAATTTGATTAAGAAATCATCAAAAATATTGCCTATACAATATACAATATTATTGCTACAAATGTTACCAAATCTAATTAGTGAAAGTATTGGGTCAGACCGTCTGACGCATTGTTTACTGTCAGACGGGCTGAACCCGGTACATCTTCTCTTCTCGCAATAACAACCCCCTCTTCATTCTTTCACTTGGGCATTTTCACTTGGGCATTTTCACAAACACTTGGTGTGCAATGTCAGGTTCCGGCAAAATCAACCAAGATCAAATCAGGTAAATGATACTAAGATGTGGTTTTAGTGAGTACAAGATTTCCACTACCCAAAATCACAGCAATCTCACTAAACAGAGAATCTTCATATGCCTTGGCTATCTATGTCCATTAAGAAGGATAATGAAAATGATCTTCGAATTGCAACAATGGAGCTTGGCAGACCTTTAGGTAGCAGCTTAGGTACTGGGTAAAGAATGGATGGTCTTTGTTTTGTTTTTTTTCATTTGTTTTGTTTTGTTTTGTTTCATTTGGTATTTGTTTTGTTTCAGTTAGGTATTGTTTTGTTTCAGTTGGGTGTTTTTTTCAGTTGGTTGATTTATCTTTTCAGTTGGTCATTTTATTCTTTCAGTTAGTCACTTTATTCTTTCAGTTGGTCACTTTATTCTTTCAGTTAGTTCCTTTTTTCTTTCAGTTGGTTCTTTTATTCTTTCAGTTGGTAACAATCAAATTAAAATACAACCAATTGAATGAATAGAAGGTCCAACTGAATGAAGAGAAGGTTCAGCTGAAAGAATAGAAAGGTCCAACTGAAAAAATAGAACGACCAACTGAAAGAATATAAGGTCTAACTGAACATATTCACTGAACAACTAAAATCAAAATACATCCAACTGAAAAAAAATTGGAACCAACTGAAGTCCGTCTGACCATAACTTATGGTCAGACGTGTCTGACATAATACCTTCTCATCTAATTATTAAGGGCTTTAACCTGATTTGATTTGATTTGATTTCGTGAATCAACTCTAATCAAATTAAAGAGTACCATATTTGACAATTTTTTTAATACAAGCAAGTTGCCGTGAAGTAAAAGGGGATAAGATTTGAATTTGTGAATATTTACCATTTAAGGAATGATATCAATTTGGCGTCAAAGACAGGTTTTTGCCAAATCAACTAATGAGGGAATTTATTGTTTGCTTCATGATAATCAAGGATGGTGAATAAAAAAAATTCAACATACCCAATTTAGGGTGGAAAAAATTATTGTAAAAAAAAGGATTTTTTGTGCAAAACCACCTTAACTTATCACTATTTTAGAAAGTTCCACCTTTATGATTTTTTTTTGTAATTTTCCATCTAAACATTTTAAATTTCTTATAAACTCCCACCACTTAATAGTTTTGCCTAACACTGTTAAGTGAGTGGTCAAGTGGGCCCCAAATTATAATTTTGTTATTCATTTTCCATCCAAACTTCCATTTCCTTCTAATTGATTACTCCCAAATGTGATTTAAGTTTGGTTTTCGAAACAATTTTAATTCTTTATGTACTTAATTAATAGTTTAATTGGATTAATGGTTGGTAAATGAAAGTTTATTTGGAGGGAAAATGATGAACAAAATCATAGTGTTGATGCGAAAAATACTTGTATATAAAGTTGATGGGGTTGCATGATTCACGCATTGACATGTTAACAAGACAACACTCTTGCATTTCAGCAATAAAAATTGTTAGAGATTTGAAAATGCTAATGAAAAGAATGAATAAAAATTGGAAGGATGATGATAATGAAAGGAATTTTCAATCAACGTGTAAGACCAACAAAGAAAACAATGAAGAAGACTTTCATTTTTAGGGCAAAATAAGAATGCCAAAAACAAAGTTTAGTTTATAGAGAAAATGAAAGAATAAGAACTGGACACATAACAATGGAGAATTGTATTAATAACACGTTTTGAGAGATTTATTAAAATAGTTGGTCTTGTAAGAGATCGACTACTTTTAAAATAAAATTAGGCAACGGCCCAATAGGGCCAATAATAAGAATAGAAAATCAACAAATTGCCTTCTGAAAATAGGGACCAGTTTAATCCATTTTGTGACCTATTTAATTCATTTCGTGACCTGTTTAGTTCATTCAATACTCAGTGTTTAATTTATTTAGTGACTAGTTTAATCCATTTAGTAACTAGTTTAATTCATTTGGTAAGTCATATGTTTTTTTAGGAATCTCTTATTATATTTCGAGACTAAAATTGAAATAAGGAAAGGAGAAGAGAATGGACAACTAAAATGGTGCTAAAGGTCTAGGAATAGTATTGAGATAGAGTAAGATAAAATGAACTTGTTAATAGAATGTGAGCTTAATTGATCTAATTTTATATTCTAATTAAACCATCTTATTAAATAATTTATGTTAAAAATAGACAAAAAAATTTGCTACCAAATTGAGTTTTCTCCTTAAATAATTTTAAACCAAAAAATATTTTGCTAATTAATTTATACGAATACGTTATAGGCTTGGGTTTACGTTTTATTTCTTTTGCGCGGTTCACTAGCGACTTCTAGTTTAATAAAGTTCCGGTTCCTGCTGTAGTTCCTCTGCTCGTCACTTCGACCCACAACTAGCCTCCCTCCCCTGACGCCGGCAAGAAGATCACCGCCACCTGCAGGCATCCTTTCTCTGTCCACAGCCACTGCCGTCTCGTGGGTAAGTTCTATTTTTTTATAATTTTTTTTTAAGTTTCAGAATTGTAGGTTCATTGTTAGGAAATATGCTTTATATATGTTGCGTTGTGCTTTAGAATTGCCTAATTATGCTATAAAGTCGTGGATATTTGTTGCGCATCTATGCAAGTTTGTAATGCTGGAAAACAGGTTGTGTAATTAGATGATTTACCGTGGCTCAGCCTTTGCATCAAGACAGCTTTCATTAAAATAAAAAAAAGTTTCAGCCAAACAATGCTACTCTAATTATCGATTTTTGCTTAAAAGCCGCTACTCACAGTAGTGATATTTGACTGAAGCACGGAAAAACACAATCATAGATTGCTATCCGAGCCTACGTGATATTCATGTAAATAACTTAGTTTCCGATGCAGAGAGGGAAATATTTTTTACTTTAACATAATGCATGAAGAAAACTCTAATCAAATATGTAAGCAACAAGAAAAATAAATTTAGGGGCTTTCCACCGGTAAGATCGATGAAGCCCCTACAAATTTTAAGAGAGGCTAGGATTTTTGGGGGAGGGGAAGGGGTGAGAAGAGTTAAATTTAACTCTTGAATTCTATATTAAATTAGTATGATTTTTCTGTTGAACAAGATTATGGAGGATCTTGAAATCAAAGCCAAGGAAGCAGCAGTGTGCGAGGTTGCTAAGCTTTTGACGAGTCCTGAGCTTCTACAGTCAATTTCATCGATCAAGGCTGATTACATTTCACGTCAACAGGTATTATAGTTTGTTTTCATTTTAATGTCGTGCTTTTGATTGCTTCATAAAATTTAGCTGTTATTTTTTTGTAATTCAACCTGAAGGTGAAGTTCTTGCTTCGGCGTGATGGAGAAGTGCTTATATGTTATGGTTCGTTAAGTAATAGGTGATGTAGGCCTTGATGCGAATAGACTACCACTTCTGGAATACATTTTGTTTCTGCTTGTAATTATACTTTATCTTGTACTCCCTCCAATTGTTTTTAATTGTGACGGTTCACTTTGGGGATAACCAAAAAAATTTGTGAAATCTATGCAATGCTTATTTAGGGATTAGATAAAGTTGTTTGGGGAATAGATAAAGTATGAGAGATAATGTTTTAAAACTAAAAAGTATGGGGTGGTTGGGTGTTTAATATAAAAAGAGAAAGGACAAGTGGACCCAAAAGTATGGAAAAATGGAATATAGAGATTTGAAAGTTTACCAAAGATAGTAAAAGTGAAAGTGTGACAACTAAAAAGAAACGTTCTAAAAAAGAAAGTGTAACAATTAAAAACAAACGGAAGGAGTACAAGATTACTACAGATAATTGCTACTAGTCTACAAAAAATGTTTTTCTTGATTAATAACCTTTTGCTTTCACGAGGAAGAATCATTGGGTTTTACGTTATTGAGAGATGAGTGTCCCACCTAAACAATCTTGCTCCTTATGCACTTGTGCTTTGTGTTTTGACAAATTATTAAAAGTATTAGATCAATCGAAGCCCACATTCTATTAACAAGCTCATTCTATTTTTTGGTGACTTATATTTACTAAAGTACATGGCTACTTTTGTCTAATTACACAACCTCATCCCTTTTCATTGGTTTCTGTGCAATATGTTTGGTTGCGAGTATTGCGAAACGGAGACTTACCGAATGAATCAAACTAGTCACTAAATGAATTAAACTAGTCATAAATTTAACACTGTGAGTATTGAATGAACTAAACAGGTCACAAAATGGATTAAATAGGTCAAAAAATGGATTAAACTGTTCCCTATTTGAGAAAACGGTTTGTTGATTTGTTCTCTTCTTATTATTGGGCTTATTGGGCCGTTGCCTAATTTTATTTTAAAAGTAGACGGTCTCTTACAAGACCAACTGTTGTGTTTTTTTGTTGCAATAATTACAGCATGTACCTAGTTATTGGGCTAGATAGCCATATAATTAAGTATATTTGTTTGTTCATAGTTTGGTTTGTGAAAGATTTTTTGATCCTGGTTATCAGGTTTATCTTTAGGCAACTTGGCTTTTGCAAACCAAGGATCAGATAGATAACCTAATATCTTTCTTGGCTTAAGATATTAGGGACCTGAGTTCAAATATAAAAAAAGCTGAATTGTCTAGAAAATTTGCGCGGCTATGAAGTCAAAAGTATGCATTACCTATATACTAAGATTTGACAAGCAAGTACTTGGACCAGGGCTTTGTTTTTAGCAAACAACTGGTCCTTAGTTTGTGATTTTTTTTTCTCTACGATCCATGTAAAAGGTAAAACGAGTCATAATTTCATAGATTAGGAGCAATTGTTGATTAATTTGAATATTGAGTAGCAAATGAAGGAGCATATCTGTGCGAGTCTTCAATATTAACATACTGAAGTCACAGAAACCCTATTCCATGTGTGAGAGGGAAGAGAGAGAGAGAGGGAAGAGAGAGAGAGGGAAGGGAAGGAATAGATATGCATATTGCTTACTTTTACGAAGTCTGGAGAGAAAAAAGGAAAGGGAAATATGTATTAGGATAAGGCATAGAGAGGTAATGTCATATGAACTTGTCAAAATTTTGTTATGATGATTTTTAGTATTGTAACTCTAGGCAACCCGCTTAGTATATGATGTTGCTTGTTTTATTGGCCCTTTGGCTTGCACGAAATAACTTTTTGATTCATGTAGCCGACCCTATTATTGGGATTAAGGCTTTGATTGATTGGTTGCAATTGGCTTAGGCAATGGTCGGTCATTCTAACTTTGTTATACCTTAAGACACAAATATATACTGCCACAACATATATACTTTCTCGACCTGCTTATAGTGGGAAAGGTTGAGAAAGAGAGAGAGAAAGAGAGTAAGAGGGGGTAAGAGATACGTGGTAGTGGAATTTGGGAGGTGGGTGGGGGGGACTGCAGAGGCTCATAGTCTGTATGGATCTTGGATCCGGTCCAGATCTAGATTCGTTTAACAAGATCTGGATCTTCATATTTTAGATCCGACTGATCCGTCGGATCTTGTCCCTGTTTTTAAAACGGATCTAAAGACTAGATCTGTTTTTAATTTTTTTAAAAAAATATATGATGATAATAGTATGTAAATAATGTAATAATGTAATAATCTTATTGTGTAATGTATAATTTTGAGGATAAATATTAAGTAAACCACTAAACAATAAATAAGTAACAATTATATTCCCTCCGTTTTTTTAATAAGGAAGTTTGCTTTTCGCGCGGACCAAGGAAAAAATGAGGAAAAAGTAAAAAAGTAAGAGAGAAGAAGAGCAAAAATATGAGAGAAGTGTAATAATTAGGTGGGCCAACCTATCATTTATAATAAAAGGGAGAAGCGTCCCAATTAAATAAAAACACCCCTAAATGGAAAAATGTCCCTATAAAAAAACAGAGTAATAAAGTGGTTACTCCAAAACATTCATATAACGATTAAAAAAATGGGAGTTGTTTTATCCACGCTAAAATTATGAATATTTATTTATTTGTGTAAAAAATACAAATAATTTTTTAAAAAGTATACATAACTTTTTTTAAATAATAAAATAGTAGATCTGTTCAAAATCCGTTTTTGGATCTGTGGACCCGTTGAATCCACGGATCTGGGTCCTTAAATTTTAGAACCGATGGATTCGGATGTGGATCTGCCTATGGGAAACGGATTAGGATCCGGATCCAACAGATCTGCCCCATTGCCATCCCTACTCACAGTGTTTGTTTGGGATCTACTACCCACATCCTGTGGTCCGCGTGGTGATGCTTGTTTAAATTTACACATTATTTAATTGTGGACAGACCAATTTAGGATATTATGTCTGGCAAAGGGAGTATATAATTGATTTCTTTTTTTTTAATTTTTTGGATAATTCTTAGGGGTTTGTAATGTACTTGCTGAAAAGTGACATTGGATATACAATTGGCTTTTATGAGTTATGTATGGTGCGCTTTTACTTACCTCAACATGAAGCTCTTGTAATAGTGTTGAATAGTCCAATCTTTGGAGAATATTAAAAAAATTGTATTTGGTTAATAGCTTTCTACTCCGCTAAACAAGCTGAAAAGGTAAGGGATTGTTCTTAGTTCACTGCATGATGGTTAAAAAGTCCCATTCTTGATCTTAAAATGTAAGGCTATCTTATTCATGGTTTGGAATGGGATCCTTGTAGTTTAATCTTGATACTAGTTTTGCATCTACTGCCTTTTGACTATTGTACGTTGTGTGTATTATACATGTTAAATGCATCATTTACATGCTCTTGTGGTAGACTCTGACTTTTGACGTGGAGTATAACCAGTATTGTTTCTCCATATGAATAGTGCAATGCAATTATGCATATATAGACATCGTCTACAAGGTTTTGTCCATTATACATCAAATGCACTAGGTAGTTGATGCATTGCTTGGTGCAGTCATTATAACTGGGTGTTGTTAAATGGTTATTAGAGGTCCTCTACTTCGTAGATGCTTATGTAAGTTTTATACTTTATAGCCAATTAGCATGACTGTTCAGTGCTGATGTCTTTTTGTCACCAGGCAATTGATGCTCAACTTTGTACAATGGTAGCTGAACAGGTGATATGCATGCTTGTTTGAATTAATATTTTTTTTGGTGCTTATATTGTGTTCATTGCTTTTTTTTGTAATATATTTGCATTTTGATGTTTCTGTGCACCGATTGAGAATTGTCTTTAAATGCTTCCTTATGCAGGTTGAGCAGGCACGAGCTGGACTTACATCACTTTCCATGTCAGAAAGACTAGTTAACCACCTTTTTGAGAACTTTAATTCTATTGAAAAGTATGTAGCTTGATCACTGGTAACCAATTCCACTTTAGCCTTTAAAATGGCTGCATGAGGAATTCATCTTAGGTACTATAGTTTCAGATAAGTAACGATGAAATAAATGGAGAATCAAAAGGCTGCCGCTCATCTACACTAGCATTTGTAAAGCCAATATAATTCGCTTTCTAGACAGTATCTATCATATAATGTATTTTACTACTAACTTAAGAAATCCAAGTTCTGCTTAATACTTGAGCAGCCATATACTAGCTCCAAATACGGAACTTGAACTCTTGACTCAAAGATGCTCTACTCTAAAGAATATGCTCCATATCTTTTTTTTTTTGGCGAGTGCACTGCCAGATTGCTAACGAAACTCTCTACCACTTGTCAGCTATCAAACCTAATTTCATCCTTTTCTCTTATGCCGCAATTGCATTCTTCGTAGAATGAATTTGAAACCAACTAACCCGAACAAAGCTAACGATAATAGATGCCCTTTCTGAATGAAATGAAGGAAGGTAGATAAGGTTTGATAATATTGTTATTGAACTTTCTGTTAGGAAGACCATTACATTACTACTACCAACCAAGTCACTGTTGCTTATTATTAAATGTTCATTCTGCCTCATAAATTTCGTATATTTGATCCAATTAGGTGTCGTATAATTTTTGAGCTGTCAAGTTCTGTCCGTTCATAGAGAAACATTCATAGAGAAGCTTGAGCTAGACAATGGTCAAGATGGGTAAATGCTGCATTTAATCCGTGAAGCTTTTTTTTTGATGATTTAAAGCACCTAAATTTGAAAGTTTAAGATACTAGGTTTCTTTCACGTAGATTATAGAGGTTAAAGGATGTTGTATTATGCATAAGTTTCGAAAGTAGACTTGAGAAAGTGTGTGAGCTGTAGCTTGGTCCACCTATGGAAGAAACCTTGTGTCCAATAAGGTGTTTATTAGAGGGGTTCTGCAAGCTATGAAGTTGTAAATTCAGCTATTTTTCTTTGAAGGACTTGGAATGTAGCGTCTGCTATAAGATCTCTGCAAAAGCCATCGTATCGGCTTGCGATCTGGAGGCACGGATTATAGCCAGGTAATAGCAGGTACTTAGATGTTAACTAGTGTTTGGAGACTAGGAAGAAGTTTCCTTTTCTGGAAATTTATGTGCATATAGTGGACTGATGAAGGGTTTCAAATAAGGTTGGGTGAATTACAAAGACTATATTGATTGATGCAGATTGTAAATTGTTATCGTCGTATTGGAATCGGGGCTGATGCTTGCTTCGCAGCTATTCCATTAGCTGCTTCATTAGTATATTGGAGACTGGTGCCTTCTCCTATATTTTGTCTTATCAGCTTTAGGAAGTATGGTGAATGGGTGCCTTCAATTTTTAAATTTCTCTTGAAATATTTGAGAAAGATATTTAGAAACGTGAACACTACCTTCTAATTTTTCAGTATTTAAGTATCAGAAATTTGCAGAACCAATGAAGCATCAATATAATATATCCAAACATGTAATATATTTGAAATCTCTATAAATGAAATGATTAGATTGGATAAGAGATGGATGGATTTCAAGTTAAGCTAGTATAGTAGTATTTAAGCAATTTTCTACCTTGTACTATGAGTTCCATGTAAATTTGAAAATTTCTGTTGTGTTTTGTATAGTATTGCATATCAGAACATGCCAGGAAATCATGCATTGGTCCTGCTGTGATGTGTAGATAAATCATGAAGTCATCTACACCCTTCTAAACTGTTTGTTATGTCATTGTGTGTAGGATAAAGCCCCGAACATTATTTGTATGGGCAATGGTTTTAAATTATCGGAAAATTTGTCAACAACTACCTTCTCCTTATTTAATGGCAGTTATGGTACTCGTATATATATGTGTGCCTTCATTTACTTGCAAACTACATATGAAGACATCTCTAGGGTTCAAGCCCGTCTGACCCACGATTTATAAGTATTTTTTTCTAATTATGCTGAAACATGGATTCAAGTAAATATGGCTTACTTCAAGAATTTTCTTCCTCCATTTCAAATTATGCAAGTATATGCATATGTATCAAGTATTTTTCAAGCTGCTTTTTAAAATTTATTCAATCTTTTCTTTTAGACTTATGAATTAAAATTTTTCCACAAAAGTTATGTTCTATATTCGGATCCTATCTTAAAAATCTCAATTCATTTTTTTGTTACTAATTAATTACTTCCTCCTTTTTTATACCTGCATCATTGAGGTTAGGCACAAGAATTAAGGAGAGGAGAGAGATAGAGAGAGTGGAAAAAGGGGACCCATGTGATTGGAGAGAGGTAGAGAGAAAGTATTGCAATAAAAGGAACTGATGCAAGTAATTTGCAATTTCCAAAAGTGGGAAATGATGCAAGTAAAAAAAAAAAACGGAGGAAGTATTATTTTATATCTAATTTGTGAAGTTTGCCTATGTGGCTATGGATAATGATTGATTTTCGCCCTCCAAGAGTTGGAATTATCACCAATTTTCTTTAGTTGACAATATTGTGTAAAACTGCAAAGCTAAGGTAGGTGGTTGCAAAATGCAAATTGCATTTTTTCAAAAGGGAATTTTTCCAAGGCATTTCTTTTCAAAAAGTGATCTATGTTAGGTACTTCTAGCTACATACTCCTAATTTGGTGGACTGTTTTAAACATCAAATGTTGATGGTTTGAATCCTAACTTGATTTTGTTTTGGTGTCAGGCTTAGTCAAGAGTGTCACACATCGATAGAAAACCATGATCAGATAAAGCTTCTTGGCAATGTGAGGAATAACTTGTGCAGAATTCTGAAGGTAGGGTCGGCATACTTTACATACCTGCCCTTAGTTGCTTGCCTGTTTTTCTGTTATTACTCATAGTTGTGAAAGGGGGTGAAATTATCTAGTTTTCAAATTTGTGAAGTAAGAAATTCTAAAATTCTAATTCTGTTTCCGGTCTGCTACAAAACGCATACTTTGTCTGGCTGTAGTGACAGTGAAGAGGTCTCTCAAAATTGTGTCATGTGTTTGAGCTTTTAAGTGATTTTTTTCTCTTCGACGAGGAATATGTTCTGCACTTCTGCAGTGTATAACCTGTTACTTTTCATGTATATCTCTTTTGCAAAATGTCATTTGTAACTATTTTCCAACTCCTTGCTTTTAACTCCTATAAAAAGCCAAATTTGCTGAATACCCACGACGAGCTTGAGAAATGGGCTCATAAGACTATTTTTCCTAGCGTTTTCTTAATTCTAATTTATAGTACTTCTTATATTGGTAAACAATGTATATGAGTATAATATTGATGAGGAACCCTTTCTTCCCTCTCTGGCAACATCCCCAAACAACTCTCAGCCTACCTTCCTACAAACCCTCTTGCCGGCAACCAAGGCATTCGCTGTTTGAAGATTTGCTGGGTTTGTTTCGTGGAGGCTGCCATCGAAATTTCATCGGCGACAATTGCACAACCATCCTTCAATTCTGGGTATGGGCTTCGACTCTCAGCTATAGGGAGATTGTTGTTTCTTTTGTTGTGTTTTTCTGGTTTGTGGTCTTAGTACATTTAAGGCAAGTTTGTCAGAAACAACCTTTTAAATACACTTTTTTGCGAGAAACAACCTTTTAATTTTTTTTTTTTGCGAGAAACAACCTTGTATATTTTTTTGCGAGAAACAACCTTTAAAATTTTTTTTTGCGAGAAACAACCTTGTAAATTTTTTTTTTGCGAGAAACAACTTTGTATAATTATTTTTTTGCGAGAACACACCTTATCATTCTTTTCCGGCGTTGACCACAAGTTTCCGGCCTTGACCAAGTCAAATTTGCGTGGAAGAGAAAGAAGTTTTTGGGTTTTAAAAACATGGGATTTATATAATGGGGAACAAAGGAGGGAAAAGGAGTGTGGAAATAAGAAAGAAGGAGTGCAAACAGCAAATTTGACTTGGTCAAGGCCGGAAACTTGTGGTCAACGCCGGAAAAGAGTGATAAGGTGTGTTCTCGCAAAAAAAACATTATACAAGGTGATTTTTCGCAAAAAAAAATATACAAGGTTGTTTCTCGCAAAAAAAATTTAAAAGGTTGTTTCTCGCAAAAAAGTGTATTTAAAAGGTTGTTTCTAACAAATTTTCCTACATTTAATTGTGGGTGTCGCGTCGCGCTTAGTTACTAGTTGTCTTCTAGTTTGCTCTTGGGCTTTGTAACAAGGTATGCAAGGAGAGCCTAGCTTAGCTTCCATAGTGTTTCATCATTTAGATACTTTAGCTGATGGAGATGGAGATGTAGAGGAGTTGTTTCAGAAATTGGATGGTCCTAAGGAGGTTGTTCCCTACGTGGTATTACTCTAAGAGATAAGGAATTCATTGTTTCGACAAAAGGATTTTGGTAATGCCTTTGTTCAGTATAAGAAGGCTATTAAAAGTTTGTGCTTTGCAATATGAAGATTTTAAAAACTATGATGTTAATCCTCTGTTAACATATAAAACTTGACAACTTGTGCAATGAAGTGTTCATTGGTGTTGGGGTTTGTTGGGAAGAATGTGAAGGTTCAATTTAGAAGAGGAGTGGCGTTAGCAAAGTCTTTGGAGATGTATAGAGGCATCTAAGGACTTATAAAGAGCATGTGAGTTGGAACCAAAGAATATACAGATAATTAGGGAAATTGAAAGTCTATCTAGGGGTCAATATCTAGTCCCACCGGTAAAAGTGGGAGGGGAACCTGAGTCTTCAACTTATCACAAACATAGTGTACGGGATGTTGATTCCAGCTCTCAACTCACGGCATTGATATGATTGAATGTATTAGAGTTCACCAAACCGCAAATCCCCCACTAATTGCCAAAGTTTCAACAAGCGCAAACCATTACTGACCTAACCCTGTCTCGACTCGATGACACAAAAGGAGTTGCAGTTGTATCAACCCTACTCAATGTCCTTTGTGAAGGTTCGACCCTTCACCCCAAAAACTTATATCCTCAAGGAGGCCCCTGCAATGTTGTTAACTTGATTGGAGTAGGGGTTTCCATGCACGCTTTTGATGGAAGTGGTGGCCCGGATTTTGATTGCCCAATTGAGGATCCTGCTCAATTGAAGAAGTCATGTATTCGTCTTTCTCCTTTGGCCATTGGTGAGGCTGGTTTTACAAGAGGGAGTGAAGGAGAAGCTTTGGGCATCGAAGATGTAAGGTAGGGAGGGTGGAGAAGGATCGGAGCACCTCGTTTGTCTTGCCGAGGTGGTGTTGTAGCATTGACGAGAGGGACATGATGGGTACTACAGTATAATTATGTTAGAGTTAGCTTATAGGATAAGCTTACTCCACTAGAAGCTATGAAAAAGAGAAAAAAGAGGGGATCAAAGTATAGTAACAGTGGAAAGTATGGAGAGAGAATCATCATGAAAATTGTTGAAAGATATTTTGGTTAGTTTCTTGGGAGTGTTCAAGCCACTCGAAAGCTTGATTATCAATTTCATTTTATGTAAATCCCTTTCATTCAGTACAAACATCGATTTACAATCTTAATACTTTGAGTTAGCCATGTTAGTTCATAGCAGATGGTATCTGGCAGTTTTCCGGGGCTGTAACAAAGGCTGAGGAAATGTGGGAGGAAGACTGGCAAGGTTCCAACACTCTGTAATAGGATTTACGACGGAATTCAAGCAATTACACAAGGTAATTAAAGAAGAATTGCCCTGCTTCTTCAAAAAGTGGCTCAAATTGCGTCTACGAGGATGGAATAGAGGTTTGTGTAGATTCGCAGCAAGTTGGAGGCCACCACACACACGGATGAGATGTGCGTGGTAGTTGTGAAAGCGCACTCGGGGAAAAGTAATGATGATAGATGGGCTTAGCAGCCTAAAGGTAGCTTCGATTGACTTGCAAATCGAGTTTGGAGTTGGTGGAATTGCAAGCAAGTCGGAGGGAATTCTGGTTCGGGTGGAGGAACAAATGGTTTCTCAGGTGGTAACGCTTTAGCGGAAACCATGGTGATGGGTTGAGCATTAGTGGAGGCGATGGAATAAATTGATTGGTTGACAGTGATGGAAGAAGAAGAAGGGGAAGAGAAGGCGATGATAAATCTGGTGGTAATCAGAGCAATTACGCAAGTCAAAACAGGAAAAAGAGTCAAGGTGGAGGTGCCAGAAAGTTTAAGGAAGGCAAAGGAAGACTGGTTGTCCTTGGTGGTGCCGGGAGTAGCGGATCTGGAGGTGGACTAGGCTTCCTCGACGGCGATAAGATTGGTACTGAATTCTTTCTTGAGTGGAGCTTCACTTGTCCTGATTACCTGATGTGGAGAAGAAGGAAGGAGAAAGCAAGACCATCATATTATCTGTTTCCTTTGGGAAGAAGGAAATTCTAGAACAGGCTATTTATAAGGGCAATATTGTAAGTTCGCAAAGAGGCAATACCTACGCTCATGAACATCACATGCAGGTTACTATCCTTTCACAGCCTAATTTATGTCGATTGTATGGGGTAGAGCACATTACTAGGGCCCACATTTTAAAACCCATTTTCTCTGCCATTCAATTCCTTAATCCACAAAGCCCACTTAACAATAATAACCCCCCTTTTCAGTCAGCCCACTTTCCAGCCCAGTTGTTCTCATAATCATTCAACTTCTTCAAACTTATCCATTTCATGCTCCTGGAAGTCTGATTACTAGTTCAACACCCAAATGTTCCATCAAAACATACAACCCAACTTCTAAGAAAACCATCCAATTTTCCTAAAAGAAATTCCTATGCAGGAAATTTTGTTTAAAAAGTTGCCTAACTTACTGTTGTCTTCACCGGGACCATATGCCGATTACCATCCACCATCCACCTTGAGGACAAGGTGGAAGTTTGCACGGCTGCTGGCTGCTGGCTGCTAAGGGCAACTATGATGGTTGGAAAATTGATTCACATCAGAGGTCATGTGGAAGAAATGGATTTAGGATGGAGCATCCAGGAGCAAGTAGGTCAGGTGGTGTTCTACATAATTGTGAGAGGAGGTGGGCATTTATTCAAGGAAGACCTAAAAGACACATTCACCATGAAATCTATTATATTGGAGAGTACTCCAAAAGATGATTGTGATATGGGAATTACTCATTCCTTGGTGGACCTTTTTATGCATGGAGATCAACTCTTGAGAACTTTACCAATTGCAAGTTCCAGTTGTATGGCAAGAGCTGCATAAACAATCGATGATGATGATTATAGCCGGGCTTAAATTTTATTTGGCTGATTTTGATTGTGGTATGAATTGGATTTAAGTCATTTCGAAGAGTGCTGCAAAGTTACCATCAATTCATGACAAGAACTAGTTTTTATAACCCATAGCCAACAAGGAGCCACCTTAATTTTGGTATCTTAAATGAGCCACTTACGATTGAGAACAACCAAGCTGCCGCTGAACCTCCTAAGTTTTCCCCCACTGAAGTCAATATTAATTACCATCTACATTGAGGACAAGGTGGAAGTTTGGGCGGCCGGTATTGCTAGGAACTAGCATTGACGAGAGGGCACGATGGGTATTGCAATATAACTCTGTTAGAGTTAGCTTATAGGATAAGCTTACTGTAGTAGGCAATTAGGGAAAAGAGAAAAAAGAAGGGATCAAAGTATATAAATAGAGGAAAGTATAGAGAGAGAATCACCATGAATATTGTTGAGTGATATTTTGGTTTGTTCCTTGGGAGTGTTCAAGCCACTCGAAAGCTTGAGTATCTATTTCATTTTATGTAATTCCATTTACAGTCTTAATACTCTGAGTTAGCCATGTCAGTTCGTAGCAATAGGTTTTTAGGTTCGGCTTCTCGACATTTCCCAAAGGTGAGACGACATTTTCAACAAAGCTTTGCTACACCCAGATATGAAAAGGAAAACAGTCCCCTTCCCTCGTCGAATCTTCTTATAATCAGAAGAAGCTGGTTCGTGAGGCATGTGTCAGGCACAAGTCAAGTTCGAGTGTCGTGTCGTGGACTCCCATTCATGTTCTAGCCACTGTTGCTACCTCTTATAGTTGTATGTAAAGTTGTTTGGTTTTGTTTTCTTGTTGTCGGTTGTCAAAATAAATAAATAAATAATATTGATGACTTATTTATTACCCCTTTTGTTATATAGGGTACTTGCTTAATTATTTTACCAAATATGGGCATAATTCTAATTTATGTAGGGTGCTTTGGTAAATTACCTCACCAAATACGAATAGATTCCATGTGTGAAGGATATTGAGGAACACCACTTCGAGAGACAGGATAAATAAAAGGAAACAGAAGGAATAATATTTTTTTTTGTTGATATTTGTTACTTTTTATCTTGAAATATATACATTCTTATGCTGTTACGCATCGGAGCTTACTGCCGTATGATGGATGTCTTATTATTTTTGTATCAAAAGATCTATTTTTCCTTTATTCAACTTTGAAAATATATGTAACTCTTGTTTGTTTAAAATTTAGAATTTGTAGGTTAGTGCTCTCTTTTCTTTTTTGGTTGTTTACGCAACCCGTTTTAATTTCTTCTTTTGTATCCTTGAATTACTACTAACTTGGTTAACTTTGGTTCCTACCTCGTTCCTTACTACTTAAAAGTTTAAATGTAACATTCTCTCTCTCTCCCTCCCTCCCTCCTACTAAAGTGGTGCTATATCTTTCTTTTTGTTACAAGAAACCACATAAAACACTCTCCCTCTTGGTTTTTGAAGCAATGTAAGTATAAGAAACGAGGTAGTACTTCCTTCCTCGTATAGCTTTCCTAATCTTGAGTCTTGACCGCCAAGAAGTATCATTGTGTAAGGAAATTTAACTTATTTGTAATATTTTAATCCCCATCATTATCCCTTATTCCCTTTTCTTAACCATGTTCCACACACCGTACCAATCCACCACTAGTGCCCTACTAGCCTCTACTCTCAATCTCTCATTGCACCATCCTCTCTTACCAATTATCACCACCCTCTAGTTGCCAACACCAAAGCCTAATTTCCACTTTTTCTCTGCCCACCACCCCTATAACCTTGTTTCTGCAGCCATTAAACCTTTTCCTTCGAGGTGTGAGTCAAACAAAAGTTGATAAGCTTTAGGTGCCAAGTGTTGCAATCTTCTGAGCCAGTATATATGTGTAGTGTTACTAGTGTATACACACATGCCCTCAAATTATATCTTATCATAGCTTTTCTTGAAATAAATATGTACACATTGTTAGGATTTACAAGCCCAAAAGTTCAACTTGGATTAGTCCCGGGATTTGTGACGTTTCTAGGTTAGATGTGTTGATGAAATCATTGGAAAGAAACAAGAAAAAAGACGAAGGGCAGCAGCCCGGAAGAGCCAGTTCCATTGTAGTGTCCGAGTGGGCAGGTCAAACAACTAACATAAGCTTTGGCATGGGAAAGTGGCTAACAGTGTTGAGTAGGCCTTTTTATGAAGTCTTTGTTTGCCATCATACTTCCATAATGTAGTTAATGTAATCTTGGATTCTAGTTTTGTGTTTCCTAATACTATGATAATTGTATTAGGGGGACATAGTACTTTCCGATTACTAGTTATATTCTAGTTCATGTTAGATGCTAGATGCTATCTTATGTAGACTAAGTTAGAGTCTCCTGATTTTAAACTTGTGGAGAGATTACAAACATATTTGTTAAAATCCCTATTCAAATCTTAGAATCTTACGATTTTAAAATTCTAATATGGTTATACGATTCGCTTCACGATTTTATACGTTTATATGCATTTTTGTGTACTCGCGAAAACCTCGTACATCTAAATCAAGTTTATTCTAGCTACGAAAGCGATTAATAGAATATAGGGAAATTCCCAATGGTGGCCCTTAGGTGTGAGGAATTCCAGTGGTGGAATTTTCAAAAAAACATTCCCTTTGGTAGCCTTGCTTTACGAAATAATCCCAAAATATAACCTTAATGAAGAATATTCCATTATTTACAAAGCATATTCCATTAGTTAATCGTTAACGAGGTCCTTCGCACGTAAAATGAGGCATTTTGGGTCATTTTTTGCACTTAAGGGTTAATTTTAGCCCTTAAGGATTGATTTTGAGGTCGAAATTGGCAAAACATGACCCAAACTGCCTCGTTTAATGTGCAAGTGGCCGCCTTAACTGTTATCTAACAGAATATGCTTTATTATGAATGGAATATTTTTCATTAAGGTTATGTTTGGGAATAATTTGTAAAGTAGGGCTGCCAACGGAAAAGTTTTTTTGAAATTTCCACCACTAGGAATTCTTGAGACCTAAGAGCCACCATTGGGAATTTCCCTAGAATATATGGTCATTATCGTTTATTTAATGACTAAACAACTATTTTTTTCTTTGAATTTTAGTCAATTTAATTTTATAAAATGAGCAATATCTAGATCATATATGCTCCTACTTACGATTTCAAGATTCGATTTTAGGATCCGATTCTAAGACCACTTTACGATTCAAAGTATAATGCCGATTTTAACAGCATTGATTACAAACTCTTTAAGGTTTCCAGATTGGAGTTTTTAAGGGGCGTGGAGTGTAATTCACAAGGTATCTATAATTGCTGTATTGATTAATGATACTTTGATGGATTTTCCCCCACTTGATTGGGGAGGGGTTTTCCACATTAATGTCGCATATGCCATTGTCTTTCAATTTCACACCTTATCTTTGTTTGTATATCATGTTTGTTTGTTTGTGGATTTACGCTTCTTATCACAACACACATATTTACATATTGTACATTTAGTACGGAAGATTTAGGGCCCTAAGGAGTAGAATTACTTTTTAGATGTGTGAATCTGCCAGTACCTGAGCTCCTAAGTGTTTTGCTGGAGCAAAATGGTTGAAACTGCATATCCTAGAACTGCAATCTCTTTCAATTTTTTTTGATGTGGCACATTTTTTTTTCTTTGGCCTCTTATTGGGCTCTTTGCAAACCAAGTTTTCATGTGGGTGTGTATGACGTATCTACTGACTAGCGGGAAGGCTTTCCTGTACTAATTGTTTCTGTGATTTGCATTTTCGATCTTGATGTAGTACATATTTCTACTCTTCTACCATGGATTTTTGTGAACGTCTTTCATGTGTTTTGGACTTTTGGTGGTTAAGGGCTAATGTATGGGGTGGCAATTATCATAATCTTGGAGATCTAGTTGAAGTAGATTGATAAATATTTCTTTTAATTTTACTGTATATCTTTCGTTCTGATTGGATGTCTTGCTAATTTTTTCTGTTTGGCTTCTGTTATTGTACATCCTTTTGGGTTCATACCATTGAGCTTAAGACTGGATTTGTTGCGTGATTAGCTTTTGCAGGACACAGTGTTGTTTGTCCTTCCTCTTTGTGGGATTCATCTATTTTATTTAAATCTTAATATTTGATAAAAAGATAGAGCTTTTTCTGTAAATGTCTTCTCAGACAACCATCTGATATACATCAATTTCGTGCAGGATGTTGATGGAATGATGTCCATATCTCTTGAAGTAGACGAGGCACGAGACTCTCTATGTGATGATAGGGAGCTCATTAGTACATATGAGGCAATTGAATATCTCTTATATTTTTTCCACTTCGGGTGTTGTTCTTTTTTCCATTTTCCAATGGAGCCAAAGACACTCTATTCTTTGGTTTTGGAATATGATGGAACAAAGCAAAATGGCTGCCTAAACTAGCTGCCTGGTGGTTGATGCATTTTCAATGCAATACTGATTTTGGGTAATCCGGAAACAGTCTCTTTGTGTATTTCAACACAAGGGTAAGGTTGCGTACATCGGACCCCCTCTTACCTCGCGTTATGGCGGGAGCCTTTGAGGCACTGGGGTAGTTGCTGTTGTTGTTGGGTGTTTTGTCTTTCCTCACTTTAAGCCCTTCATTAATTTTACAGAGATTGACAGCTCTAGATTGGAAAAGGCGATCTTCATTAGCAGCTGTGGCATCATGCAAAGAGGCTGAAAGAATAAAGTGAGCATTTTATCCGGTGCTTAGATAATTTTTATGATGATTGATTTCGTACCATTACAAGGATGATCACTGGCAATAGGCCAATACTCTAATTTTTAGCAATTATATCACTTTGGTTCTTTAGTGTCTCTAATATTATGATATTGGAAGTCACTGGGCTGGGTAGCTTGACAGTTGACGATCTCCTTACATTAAAACTCTAGGATATGCATTGGTGGTAAGGAGGGTTTGTTTCTGGTAGATATATAAGTATATAACTTTGAAACTACTAGGTTACTCTTTTAGATGTGATGAAGCACTCTGTATAGGTTAGTGATTGACAAAGGAAGCATATCCATTGAAGATCAAAGAGAAAGCCCTGAGCTTAGAATTTATGTAGTTTACAAGAAACTTATATTTTTCATACCATCAAATGATCTCTCAACAATCGTCCATCTATTTTGCTTTGGGAAGTATGTCTTCATAACATCTCTTGATTGGAAAATGGATCTTACTTGGAAAGTTGTGGCAAGAATATATGATGCTATGGGTATTTTGATTGGAGATTTGTCCTTTCATATTTCATATCATAGCTAAAGTTGATCGTTTCGTATAAAACGCACTCGTCATTGCACCCACCAAACGCGTAAAAAGCCCAACCCAACTAACCTCCTTGAAAATACCTGAGCGTCGGTATAAAAAACAAATAACTATTATAGAACCTATAAATCTCACATATGTAAGAGAGAGCAAAGAAAACATCCTTAAAGAACTCCATATCAAAGAAAAGAGAATGAATTGCATCAAGAACACCTTTGCTCTGAACATGCAGGCAATTTCAGCCATAATGGGTGCAAAACAAAGAGAAAACTTTACTTGTTGAGGGATGATTGGGGCACTGATTGGCAATAATACTGATGGAGTGTGGGTGTGATGAAAGTTTTAAAGAATGCAAGTGTAAGTGGGGAGGGATATCAGGTTGAGCAAGAAGAGAATTTACCCTTCCTTTCTGTAGGGAACCAAGCAGTATACAAAGGAACTTGCTTTATATTCCCCATTCAAAGCAAGCAAATTTGTGGGATTCTCTTTCTTGATTCCTTTACTCTTATTCCACTTTCTGGATTTTTTTCTTCTTTTATCTTTCTTGATTCCATTCCTTCTTTTCCCTTTCTTGATCTCTTTCCTTTTCTTTTCATGATCTAATTTGGAGCCGTAAGGGGCGTGCGAGGAAACCGGTAAGATTTAGGTTTCTGCAAATTAGAATGAACACCTGGAAGCAACCTTCATTTCTTTATTTATTGATCATTGTGTCATGGGAGGAAGTGGTGAACCACATAAATCAAGCATATTCACCTCTATTAGAGAATAGCTGTAATATGATGATTGCTGAAATGGAAAGCTGTCAGGTTACTCAGGTAAAGGTCGTTTGTAGCTTTAACATATTGATGATATGATGCTGTCTAAGTTAATATAATTTTAATTTTACTGTTATCTAGAAAATATTTTGAAGACGTGGATCAAACATGGCAGACATTTGAGACGACTTTATGGGGGCACATTGCCAACTTCTATCAACTTTCCAAAGAAAGGTATGGGCATTTCTGTTTAGTGCAACAATTTATGCTACTATTTTTAGAGGCGAGTGCCTTTATTTGTAGATGACGTCTTCTTTAAGAGGTGGAGATTAAGAAGGTTTTATTCAATGGCATTACGAGACTTAATGATCAGTGATGTGCTTAGATGCACTTGCATGTTAGGTTTGTTATGCAATAAAGTACAAACATAAGAATGGAGAGAAATAATTGAGAAACAATAGTGTCGTTCTTATTTGATGATAAATGTTAAATTTATCTCTTCCTCGCCTACGCTCATAATTATATTTGTAACCAATGAGCGACCTCGTATGAAACAGGCCATAGTAAAATGCGTGTGTCCTTATTTTCATGTAGTTGTGAGGATATATAATCATAAGTCACTTTTTTGGAATTCACCATGTATTCCTATTGCTTAATGGTCATCTACCGGTACGACGAGTTTATGGTTTCATCAGACACCATAGGTTAATTTGGTGGGATATTTTTCTTTAATTCTTATGTTTCCAGAAGCATAGATTTCATGAACTATATGTTAACTTTGCATATAGATGTAATTGGCTACATGTTGCTTCACACGAAAACTAATAATTTTTTTTCATAATACTCACTATCTCCATTCTAATATTGCTTTTGCTTTGCCTTTTGCCTTCAATAGATGTTTTTATGCCTAATTGTAAACATCTTTTATCGATGACACTTTGAAAAAGGTCCTATCCTTGTTTGAACAAAATGAATAACAAACATTGGTGGGGTATCCATTCCACTAGATGAAACGGACATGGTTTATGTTAATTTAGGTCTCTCAAATTGAGTGAACTTCTAACTTTATTCCTTCATCATGAAACGGACATGGTTTATGTTAATTTAAGCTTCTTGAATCAAAAAGGGTCTCTTAATAGTGGTCAAAATATCGTTTATTAATGGTCAAAATGCCTTTTACAGTGTAAAAAATGCCTTTTAAATAGTTTAGACGGGTAGTAAAAGACATTTTGGTTGTAGTATGCGATAGATGGGGAATTAGTTTTAGAGGTTTACCGATTTGAGTGATTTAATATAATTACAATTACTTATTCATTAAGGGTGCGTTACCGGGTCTCATGCTTGTTGTGAAATTTTGTTCAAATTATTTACCTTAGATGGATAAATGACATATATCCAATTAGACTTATTTACCGGGTTTTATAAACAAATAAATAAAGGTAATATGAGATGTAGGTGTAACTTGATTCTTTTAAAGTGGAAGTCATTCAAAAAGTCATAACCTTCATTAATATTTCTTAATCTTAAATGTTTTGTTCTGTTAATAGTCTACTCCATCATATATTTTGTTTCTCTTATTCACATATTTTTTCATGGAAGTTTTATTTATATGCTACAAGAGACTAATGGTCAAAATACTTTTTCTAAATCGTGAAGGACTAATTGGGGAACAACATTATTTGTTTATTGTGCCTCATGTGGTATTGTTATTTGGTGATGCAATATTTAAAATGGTGCTTACTTGTATAGCTTTGGGAATTATTTATGGATTTTTTGGTCAATAAATTTTTTATTCCTTGATAAATTGTTTTGCAGTCCGCAAACTCTTGTTCGTGCATTAAGGTATGTTGCTTATGGACTTTTACCTTTATTTCTTAATTTGCTTATAATAAATTTGATGCAAAGATGTGCAATTAATAGAGGGTTTTTGATCGAAATTGGTAGATTATTGTCAAGGTAAGTGTAAATCTAAAGAAATTTTATGTTTTAAGTTCAAAACTCAAACTTACTCTCTCCTTCTATTGTTTGTAACGGCTTGGTCGGGTGAAAAAACGGGCGATACCGAATTGGAACGGTTGGAACGGGCGAATCAGGCAAAATAACGGCCTTTTATAAAACAGCGTTCTGTACCGGTCAATATCGGTTCGCCAAAGTTGAAATCCGTGTCAACTCGGGCGAACTGAGTTGACTCGGCCGTTATTTTGCACCCTGGTTCCATATTATTCTTTACACTTTTAATTTTGGACATAGCCCACATACTTTTAATTCATCTACCTTAACAAAGGTGGCCGACCACTATATATTATTAACCCCTCCATTAACTCCCATGACTTCTACTCTTATGATTTCGTCCCACACACTCTCTCTATTAAATAAAATAATATCACTACCTCCCATCACATCTACCTTTATAATAAAATAACAATTAATAACCAAACAACAACTTATCATCTAAAACCATGTGCCTAAGTGAGTGTCAAGAGTATTTTGGACACGGTTTGTAGCAAACATAGAATCACTTAACACATGAATACATATCCTATTATAATTATGAATAAATAATAACTCACATATAAGTTGGTATTTATCCAACTTGAAAACCTGCATCTACGTTTCTTTTTTCTTTTGTTGGTGTGTGCCTATAGTTTCGTGCCACTATGTGTGTTTTTCTCTTTTTTTTTTTGCCAATTATGATAAACTAATGAACATAACGGGTAAAAAAGACACTATAACGCGGCGAGTCTCCATTACGTGACGGATAATGCGGCGAGATGGTCGCGAATTTCATCACAACATTACGTAACGACATTTTGCATAATGCAAGTTCAAAATCCGTTATAAAAAACGACCGAGTTTTGATTCCATGGTTGAAGCACATGTGCAGTAATTTTTTTTTATATTTATATTGAAATTATTTTTCTATATATTTGTTACTACCTCCGTATGTTTTTAATTGTTACACTTTCCTTTTTAGAACGTCTCTTTTTAATTGTTACACTTTCACTTTTTCTATTTTTGGTAAACTTTTACATCTTTATATTTCAATTTCCCACACTTTAGGGGCCCACTTGTCCTTTTCTTTTTCCATTAAATACCTAATCACATTACACTTTTTACTTTACAACATTATCTCACATACTTTATCTATTCTCCAAACAACTTTATCTGTTCCCCAAACAACTTTACATATTTCCTAGACAATCATGGCATAGATTTCATACATTTCCTTGGTTATCCCCCAAAGGAAACTGTAACAATTAAAAACAAACGGAGGGAGTACTTAATTAAAAGTATTATACACATAAAATGAGATGATAAAACATCTTTAAAATATATTGTTTATATTGTATCTTAAAGTATTAATTTTAAAGATTGTCTAATTAAGTCAAATATGGAGTACAAGTACACATGTGTAGTACTTTATTTTGTGTACACCCGGATAATTATAGCATGCATGCCATGAAAATTCCTTCAATAGTTATAATCCAAATTTTAATAGCCATATGTAGTAAACCTTTGGTCATTATTATAATGTTAGGCGCACAATATTCTTGTCTTTTTTTATTGCGTTAAACTACTATTTAATAATTCTTATCCGATTGATTGTTGGGCCCTATAATTATGTGTACACTTACTGCGCGTAGATGATGGGATAACAACATTATAGTTACACTAGAATTAGATATGTTTGATTTGATGTGGACAAATGAAGATATAGGGAACTCTAAGATAATTTTTTGGGACATATGATGTAATGTATACAACTATATGACATATGGGCCTTCTTTTTGAGTTTTTTCGAGTTGGTTTTTTTTAGATAGATAAGAAAAAGGAGGGTAAAAGCCCTAGGAGCCACTCCGTATGAGGGGAACTCCCTTCAACATCTAGAATGGGTGCTAGGGTGGTTGTTACATGAAGGCGATGTTCTACAAGGTGTCCAACGTTGTGTCCGCTGCTTGGTTGCTTGGTTTGCTTATGTGTAGATATGGCGTACTTCCTAATTACGTAGGGTTGTCAGTAAGATTCTAGTGTGCTTGATGATGTTGGCAATTTGCCAAGGTGCTTCCCAAATGCGATTGATTGCATTGACGACAAGGAGGTTATCCTCTTCGAAGGTGACATCCATGTAGTCATGCTTAGTGGGATATAAGACACCTCGGCAAAGGCTTCACGAATCACGATGTTGGTGGCGAGGTTGAAAGCTTCCGTTGCAAGGCGATGGCTTCATTGTTGCGGATAATAAAATCCCCACAAGATGAAGATAGGCAAACTGAACCTGAAAATTGAGTTTGAGGGTTCCATGGGGAGGAGGACTCCAGCTAACGAAGGTGGAGTTGTTGGAGTGGGTGGGGTGGTGATGGCGAGAATCTCCCGTTGGAGAAAGCGAGCCATAAGGACTTGTAGGGTGGAAGTTGGCATTATTGAAGATGATGACATTTCGTTCCTTCCAAATGCTCGAAATGACTAAACAATTACGGTTAGATGATCCTTCATGGTTAGAAGATTGGAAATTAGAGAGGTAAGCGGTTGCAGTCTTTTACGAGACTGGAAGACCATAGTTGACTAGTAGTTGTAGAAGAGGTGGTCTATGGTTTCTCCTTGAAGGTTACAATGGGGGTAGAAATCTGTAGGGGATATGTGACTTTTGTAAAGGATTTTCCATAGGAAGATGATGATCTTCGGGGGGAGATCCAAAGACCAGATCTAGCGAAAGGCCATTTGAGGGCATTAATGGGGATATCATGAGTTAGCCACGTAGCGGCGGATTTCACTGAGAAATGTCCTTTTGGAGTGCCCATCTCCATTATGGGTATAGGGATTCCATTAATGAGTAGTAAGTTCTGTCGCTGACGTGGTCGCACGAGTGATTGGTATTTATGAGTAGTAAGTTTTGCAGTTTGACGTGGTCCCACGAGTGATTTGGATTTATGAATTTATGAATGAGACACTTTGAGGCCAATGTGAATGGTGCTAGGGAGAGCAAGATGTTCCCTAGTTTCCAACGGATGCCTTTTGGGCTAAAATCTGACGCCAGATAACAGATTGGGAGGGCGTTGGGGTGGCCTGAAAGAAGGTAGACATTTTTAGGTATCTATGGGTCATGAGACTATGAGATGCACCCAAAGGCTAGAAGGGTACATGAGGATTTCCCAACCTAATTTGGCAATGAACGCTTTATTAAGGGGCGGGTTTACGCCCACGTAACATTCTTGGGTTTGTCTTGTTTCTAGAAGAATATTTGGTGCACCTTGTCTATGGACATTGCCATCTTTACAGGAAGCATAGTCCAGGAACCTCTGTAAGAGGGGAGGAGGGACTCGAGATTCGATTAGATTAGGGTTAGTTGTCCCGCTTTAGATAAAAGCCAACTTCCCATTGAAGAAGTCTATCCTCCTTGAGTTGAATAATTCTTTTGAGTGTCGGTTTTGGTCGGTCTAAAGGAGGTGTAGTGGATACCTAGATAGCGACCCACATAACTTTG